>CM044964.1:18385517-19096819 GCA_024516035.1 Bactericera cockerelli | reverse complement strand
GACTCTAGAGTAGTCTAGAGCCAACCTCCGTGGCTCAGTGGTTAAGAGCGTTGGTTGCTGACCCGGAGGTTGCGGGTTCGAATCCCGGCCGGAGCGGAAAATTCTTACCGAGTTTTTCCGTTTCCGGAATGACATGGATGTAAAGGTAATGTGCCCTGAACTAGGGCACTAGGGGAGGCATACTGTGGGATGGTCAATCTAAGAACATAGATCACAAGCGTCTACAGTAGCTGTTCAGCTGTTCTTTCATTGGCTATACTGTACGGAAAAAAGAAAAAGACGGTAAAACATTTATTTACGTAAAAAACAAATAATAATAAATAGATAGGTTTTGGTAGCACAACCACCAGATCATGTTTCAAACTAATTCAAAAAAGTCTCTGCAGGAGAATTTCAACAAAATTCAGAAATATGTCAAATTAAAATTCCCTCCTAACAAGCCATCAAACTAAATTAAATCTGAACATCAACAAAAAATTGAAAACAAAACACCTACATGATTATCAAAATCTAAAAAGGGGACATAATTATAACTTTCACACATTTTTCTAATTAATTCCATTTTTAAGGATGTTATAACCTCAGCAAACATTCCTCAACATATTTAATTGGTTAGCTAAATAAAAATTAATTAATGATGAATTTTAGGAGCACAATATTAATTCCTGTGCCAGGAATCCCTGATTAGGAGAAATAATTATTTTAAGGGCGGGAAGCAACTATTAGGGTCTAATGGATTTTCAAATTTTGACATATTTTTTTAACTTGAAATAATCCGGCAGCTCATTTGAGGCATATCGTCTCTGGATAAACTTATGCATTTGAGGGATGAAATATTTAGCTGTCAGTGTCATAATGATTTTAAATATTATCTATAAACTAAAGAATGCAAAAAAAAAAATCTGGTGTAAACATCACACGACTTTCCTTATCCCCCAAAAAGAAGTCGAATTCCGCCACTGGTGACTCAACGGTAACGGATAGTTAAAAATCAGTGCCAAATTCGTAATCAGCACCTTAAAATCATTGGATTTGATATGTCGCAACCCCCATCTAGGGTAAATAATAAAAAAGTTAGTCCAAGCGGGTCCTCCAAAATACCGGTAAATTGGGGCCGGGTTCCAAAAAGTTCAAGATATCAAAAAAATGATAAGAATACACCCCTATTATTTTTTTAATCAGAGAAAATGTTGTTCTCTAACTTTTTTTGTATCTTTAACCAATTCAAAGAAGCGCCGGTTGCGGCCAATATTTGCGGCCCTGCGGCCGCATCTTGCGTCCGATTTCAACCAAAAGTTTCGTGGTTCGTTTGGTGTATAAAACTAATTTTCATACCAAATTTCAAGTCTATAGCTCTTACCGTTCTCGAGATATCCTGTTTACACACACACACACACACACACAGACAGACAGACGCACGGACCAATGGCTGAAAACAACTTTTTTGGTATCCTGAGGCTATGATTCGTCCAGAAATGTGAGAAACTGGGTAGGTCAAATTTTCGACGAATACAATACTTTCCTTATTATAGGATAAGGAAAGTAAAAACAGGATGATACAGAATTTTCTACGTTTGCGTATAATAATTACGTTCAGAATATTCCTGAACATAATTATTATGTTCAGGAATATTCTGCAGTGGTAGATATTAATATCAAGTATCATTAAAAAACAAAAATATATTATAATTTCTTCGATTTCTAGTCATAGGCCTGTTGGCGGGTGCTATTTGACGAGAATGACGAGAGCTCGCTTTCCGGCGAGCTTGATATTTCGAGACATATTTAACCTCCATGTGCAAGAAATTTACAACCCAGGAAATTTATAAATTTACAATGAAGACTTTCATCGGTAGTCAACTGTTTAATGTAGGTAATCCTATAGGGATCTGTTGGTTCGAATCGCACCCAGTGCATGAATTTTTCCTCATTAATTTGAGTTTGTGACCACATAATGATAAGACTGAGGGTGTGGTGCATTGCGCACTGATATAGTCAAGTGGTTTACGCGCTAGTCTGGTATTCCAGGTAGCTCAGGGATCCGTTGGTTCGAATCCCACCCAATGCATGAATTTTTCCTCATTTATTTGAGTATATGACTACACATTATTAATAAGAATCTGTGGGTTAGATGGTAGAAAATGCTTTTAGCATTAACCTTGGCTGGTGGTTACTTTCCCTTCAAAAGTATTATTATTCTGATGAGGTCATGAGTATCATTATTCCAACAGTGTGGGGATAACTATTCAATCTATTCATGTCCTGGCTGAAGTGTTTCAAACCCGCAATCTCCGAATTACCAGGCAGACGACGCGCCGACCCAATGGTGACGTCTTGGTATTATGATAGTCAACCTAATATGACGGAAAGATACAGTAACCAAGCGCGAGGTTTCCTCTAGTTTCCTGCTCAATTGTGTCTCGCGCCTCAGGTTTATATGCTACTCTATGATGTTATTATGAACTCATCCAGGAACGAGTTAACCTCCCGGGTAGTCTCCATGCTGACAGCCAGATAGCTACCATTCTGACCCCTCCACTGGAAGAGAAGAAAAACAGCACTTATTACTGGCTACTAAGTTATATTATACATATTTTTTTTTTTATTTTTTTTTTATCAATTCACTGATTCATTTTCTTGTTACTGGTCCTAATAATTGGCGCAGACTTTGACTCGTAAATATTATAAAAAGTTAAAAACTTTCTGGTGATCCCAGGAGTGATATATCACAATTACTTAAACGATTTTTTTAAGACAGGTCAATCTTGGATATAGGAGAAAAATTTGATCTCTTAAATCGGAAACGTTATCTCTTATATCCTCAAGTTTTTTCCTTACAAAAAGGTAAATTTGACCTGGAAATTGTTCTCTTATATCCTGCAGGTTTCTCTTATATAACTATCCAGTTCTCTTATATCCAGGTGTCTCTTATATAATTATCCAGTTTTCTTATATCCAGGTTCGATCGTATTCCCAAACTTTAGGACTTAAACCACTGACTTGCAGCTTGCAGGTAAACGGACCTCTGTTTTATGTTTGACACGTATATGTAAGACTAATACAATATGACTACAAAAACGTATTTTTAAGTGATCAAAATCCCAAATAGGAAGATAACTTATCATGCCTGGGCTTGGTTTCGAACCCGCGACCTCTGGATAACCAGTCCCAACGCCCTGACCACTGAGCTACCGGGGGACTGAAGATTGGATCAGAGCAGAATAACTATAACTACTCTGTGATTGGTTAATCAATTTTTTGAACTTTTTTTACCACTGATGAGCTGTTGGGCTCTTGGAAGAGCTCCCTTGGGAGAATCCCGCCACGTTAAACAAAGCCATTATAAAAAAAGGAAAAAAAGCTACCGGTGAAGACGGGACAGGCAAAAAAGATAGCACTTTGCCGGTGTCCATGCAACTGGCCGGGGCTCGAACACCTCAGTCCAGGGCTGGGAGTGCAGCAGCGTACAGTTTTCCATAAATCACAGGATTATCTCCACTCATAAACTCCACCAGAATGTCCTCGCAGCTCAAATGAACTTAACGCATACGCAGCGTCAGTGGTGTGGGGTGACTTTAATAAAGGGCGAATTATGAAACAGAATATCTAAGATTTTTTAATCCAGACCATGGGCGTAGCCAGGGGGGGTGCAGGGGGGGCGGCAGCTGTCCCCCTAGAAAATTCCAGGTAGTATGCAACACTAGAGGTATTATTGATTGTTCACTAGGTATTATTTATTTTCCTCATCAGCTGCCCCCTCCCTCTAGAAAATTCCAGGGAGTATGCAAAACTAGGTATTATTGATTATTCACTAGGTATTATTGATTTTCTTCATTAGCTGCCCCCCTCTAGCCAAAATCCTGGCCACACCCATGATCCAAGCCACTATCACTTAACAGCTGATATAAATGCCCTGTGATTGGCATGCGCGGATATAGGGGGGGCACGGGGAACACGTGCCCCCCCAGATTTTTTCGTTAAGCGGTGTTTCTCAAATTTCATTATACCTAATCCCGTAAAAAAAAATCTCAATGAGTTAGGGGGGCACGGACTCCAAAATAATTCCCAATTCTAAAACTAATCCCGTTAAAAAAAAAGATCTCAATAAGTTAGGGGGGCACGGGACCCAAAATAATTCCCAATTCTAAGACTAATCCCGTAAAAAAAAAAGATCTCAATAAGTTAAGGGGGCACGGGACCCAAAATAATTCCCAATTATAAGACTAATCCCGTTATATATAAAAAAGATCTCAATAAGTTAGGGGGGCACGGGACCCAAAATAATTCCCAATTCTAAGACTAATCCCGTTATATAAAAAAAGATCTCAATAAGTTAGGGGGGCACGGTATCCAAAATAATTCCCAATTCTAAGACTAATCCCGTAAAAAAAATCTCAATAAGTTAGGGGGGCACGGGACCCAAAATAATTCCAAATTCTAAGACTAATCCCGTAAAAAAAAGATATCAATTAGTTAGGGGGGCACGGGACCCAAAATAATTCCCAATTCTAAGACCAATAAGAAATAACTAAATAAAAAAGTTGTCAAATTCACACAGATTGTCCGAGAAACCCGAAATTTTACCTATACGTCCATTTGGATCAGGGAATATACATATCTCCAGGGTTCAGCTACACGGGGTAAGGACAAAAAATGGATGGGTGACACAAAAGTCACATTTTTCGACCGAAATCACATTTTTTTTTTCTCAAAAAATTGTCGTGACGGCGCCACGGCGCCATATCAACTCAAGAAGAGTTCAAGTTTTCATTTGAGATATCAATCACGAAATTCTGATGAGCCGTTCTGATGGGTAAAAAAAAAAGTATTTACGCTTTTTTGACCTGAATGACATTTTTTCTCAAAATATGTCGTGACGAACGATCAACTCAAAGCGAGAGTGTTTTTGCAAGGGTTGGAGTCTTCATTTGACATATTGATCGCGAAATTCGGATGAGCCATTCTTGAGCTCCAGTAAGGACAAGAAATGGATGGGTGACACGCAAAATATTGACTTTTTTGTGTGTTTGTGAGTGTGTGTGTGTGTGTGTGTGATAGGCTTGCGAAGCGGCGGGTGCAACCCGCTAGTTAGGTATATTATGCGATCGTGCCCCCCCAGTACAAGAGGGCTATATCCGCGCATGGCTGATGATTGGTTGAAATTCCCACCAGAGGGCGTGTTAAGGAATAGCGTAGGAGTAGTTAATCTAATCCTGTTTCATAATTCGGGCCTAGATGTCAGGTACCGAAATACCTAGGATTTATAATAAATCATCAGCCAGTCGGACAGTAGTTCGCTGAGATAAGCTGTCGAAACTCCGACTTGAGGGACTGTGGCCTATCTTTTTTTCTTCTTCCAGGATTAGGTATGACATCAGAAAAAGTCATACCTAAAGACATCTCATTAGGTTTAAGGAACTTATGATTTTTGGAAAAACAATTCTTACTGTAAAAAAGAGAAAGTAGCTGTCCAAATGTCCACAGCATCAAAAACCATTTTCCTTTGACCAATATCCGCACCAATCATTATTGACCATCAAGATTTAAAGATAGGTTTTTTTTAACGTCACTTTCAACTACATGGTCTTATTACTTTAAAAAGTCCATGAATTAATACTGTAACTAAAAGAAAAAGGAAATAATATTCTTGTAAAATATTCGGAAAATTGTCCCCCAAAAAACCTACATTGTGCGCCGGGTCTGGTGCCAAGTCTCCACGAGAATTCATAATTCATAACCAGCCAACTACTCGAGATATTCAATAAGAAACTCATGTATATCATTTTTTATTCTAATAAATTGTACTTTTCAATAAAATTAGAATTGAATTAACTATTAATAATTCCTTTGGTACCACTCTACTGTTGAATGGGTCGATAAATACGAGGATTAGACCTGGAGAAAACGGATTAAATCTCTATCTCTCTCTCTGTCTCTCTCTCTCTCTGTCTCTCTCTCTCTCTTTCTCTCTCTTTCTCTCTCTTTCTCTCTCTCTCTCTCTTTTTCTCTTTCTCTATCTCTATCTCTATCTCTTTCTCTCTCTCACGTCTAAAGGGATTAAGTAGTTTTGAAAACGTTAAGTTGGGGATTAAGAAAAGCATAATGATAATTTGAATAATAATTGTGAATTAATTTGGTCGCGCCACCACAATAAATAAAGTCCTATAATACGAAAAATAAGGTCCTATGATATGTATACAGTACATTATTATATATATCTCTCCAGCAGTACATTATACAATACCTATATATGTATAGAACTTTAATGTATGAGGAGATTGTGGAGTCTAGAATATTGGTCTCCCAAGAAAAGAGATTAATTTCATCATAATCATATTAATGCTGTAAAAAAATTGAAAATAGCCATTCAAAGTGTATGAATAAGTAGATAATATAGAAATATCTTATGTATTTATGTTCCAATTATTTCTTTGCCAATTCTATATGGTTCACACTCCACAGATTGTAAAGCCGCAAATCGCGGGGACTGAGCTAGTTCCGGGGCTACACCCAAGTTAGGACCCGAGGCATGGTCCTATATTTGGTTTTCCTAACCCTACTCTACACAATGAGGCATTACCGTATATCGTATGTGCAGTGAATTCTGAGCCACAGAGTACCGATATATTTGAATAAGTTAGATATTTGTGTTAATCACTTTCGTGATATCACAACTACTCAGACTCGCCTCACTTTTTTTTTTAAGTTAAAATACATATAAATATATATTTAACGACCGCACACCCAATGATGTGTTGCCTGTAGGCACGGTATACTCAACACAATCTTTTTTTTTTAAACATAGTTTGAGGGTGTTGTTTTAGCCAGTTGTTTTTTTTTTTTATAATCTTGCTACTTTTTAGTTTGAATTATAGAGGTGGTGACGAATTATTTGAATGGTGTATTTAACTGCTATGAGGGCAACTTCCTTGGCAATGGTGTTTTCTAGGTTGAAAAGTTTCAAGACATCAAGGAATCTTTGAGTGATTGTGCCTCTTGCTCCAATGAGAATTCCCTCAACTGAGATGTTTTCCAGTCCATACTTTTCTTTATAATAATTTATGGTTGGGTTGTAAATCTGGCACTTTTCCGAGTGTACCTCTTCCGGTTGATCAAGGGAAGACTCCAAGCGGATTGTTGGGTCAAGGATAAAAGCATTCTTAAGATCTTTGTTAATAGCAATAATATCTATTCTTCTTACTGATCCTTGGTTCTCAATTCCCGTTACTTCCTCATAACATGTCCAACCTTTTTCTCGGATTTTTTTTGCTAGGAGACTTCTTATATTGTTATGTCTGAGTTGTCTTAAATCATGACCTTTAGCGCAATACCCAATAACATGTCCCAGGGATTCAAATTCTACTCCACAGTGTCTGCAGCCAGTTCCGTCCTTACTTCTTCCATGAGTTCCCCTAAGGGGTAGGTTATTTGCCAGGCTTTGAAGGTAAGTGCGAATCCGGGTCTTGAACTACCGACCCTAGGTTACAAGTCCGCCGCCTTATCGATCAAGCTACTGAGGATATATTTGAATATTAAAATATAAAATTGAGTGAGGAGTATCAGTTTGTTGGATTTGCGGTGGAGACGATGGGTGTAATGTATGAAGAGGCAAGAGATTTAGTGGATGAGGAAGAAATTGGGAGAAGATTAATCGAAAAAACAGGATCAAGTGCTGCTGCAACTTATTTATTCAAAGAATCGCGATTGTAATTCAGAGGGGTAATAAATAAGGGTAAGCACTCACTTGCCATGTGGAAGGTCCCGGGTTTGAACCCCCGCGCCTACAAAAATTTGTATTCAAAATTTGGTTACAGTTGTTTGTAAGGGATACCTTCCGGTGCGCTCGTGTTGACCCAACACCTAAATGGGAAGTACTGTGTCACTTCTCTCCCATCAGAGGGGAGGCATACTACGGGATGGGCATGGTACAACACAGACCACAAGCGTCTACAGTAGTTCCTGTTTCATGGCTACGAAATAAAAAAGACTGTGAAACACTCATCCTTTAAAAAAAAGACTTAGAAGATTTATGTTTAATATTTCATATAGTAAAAAGTATATAAATATTCGAATATAAAACAAAATTCAGTGTAAGAAAAAGAATGAATAAACTTCGTTTGATTCGCATGAATGAAAAAGAACCTTTGCATGAAAGGGAAGATCAACTAGAAGAATTCCACGATAACCAAATTAAACACAACGTATGAAACGTCCCCTGTGCCAATTAAGGAGATGCAAACATTTCCAGGAAAATTTCGGGGTCCATTGCCGACTTCAAACCATCCTCATCCCCTGCCAAAGGGACTTAATTGGATCGTAAACATTCCTTTTCCAAAATTAAGTAACAACACATACCGGTACAAAATATCGACATGGCTGATTTTATGATGAAGATTATTACGAAAAAAGTGACAATAATCAGGCCCGTTTTACACCCTGGCAGTGCCCTAGGCACAGCGAAAGCTAGCGCCCTTTTTTATACCCCTATCAGTGGGCGCGGCTGTCATTTAGGTAAAATTTCGGCTTTCGGCAGTGGCGCAACAAGTGATGCATGCAGATACAGGGGTTGGGTGGAAGAGATTGCCTAAGGCAATGACCCCGCCCTTTAGTTAGGACATATACATATTATTATATATTTATTTATTTTTTATTTTTCTCTTTTTACTTCTATTATATTTGTAATTATCTGTGTTGTACGTAATATGTCCAATTAATAAAGTGTAAATAAATAAACACAACCATGGCAATTCAATTTTTTGCCGCCCCCCCCCCCCCAAAAAAAAATGCCAATTGCCTAGCACCAATAGGCACGTGTCTACTGTGACTATTCGGTAAAGCGGGCCTGACAATAATACCTAAACATCCTCAAGCTAGTCCTCAGCAAATACATGAAAATAATGACACCACACACAATAATGTTGTGTTAGCTAATGAATTTGAGAAGATGAATTTAGTGGGAGGGGGGGGGGGGGGGAAGGGAGGAGGTGGTAAAAGATTAATGAGTGGTTTCCGATTACGGAAGTAAACATTACAAGATTCCTCCTCTTTTTTTTCTCTCTTTCTTGCTCTCTCTCTCTCTCTCTCTTTCTCTCTCTCTCTCTCTAATCTTCATTACACCCCTAAATATCTTGACATTTGGGGTATCATGCCTGAAACCATCACATACCACCCTATTAGTAAATGTTATAGGAGCTACAGAAGTGAATCGTTTAAGAAGTTAATGAATCATTTAAAAAACGACACAAACAGGGATTTTATATTTCAATTCCTAATTCTGTTTAAGAGTCTAGTCAGTGGATTATAATAAGAACATTTTTAGTAAGTCTGCTAAATTTTTTGGATGAAATAAGAAATAATAACAACATTATTTTTTGTTTTCAACATGATAATTTATATTGTGTAATGTAATTAAATTTTCCGACAGAATCATCGCTGGTGTTTCCACAAGTGTCAGTTCCAGTAACATGATGGTAGTTGCAGATCCTTCCAACCTTGCAGCCAGCGAGGTTTTCTATTGGATTACAATTTTCTTTTACTCCACTTTTCTTTGGTTGAATCTCGTTTTCAGCCATTCCATTTTTCAATTTCTTCCAGTTATCTGATTTCTTTCATATTTTGCCTGAGCAATATCCTTTTTATTGTTCGCATCGCATCGAAAGTCATTTTGGAATGTTCATTATTCCAGTTCCATTCAAACTTTCAATTTTGTGTTCTATTTCAATTAATAAAATAACAAATTTAAAATTGTAAAACTTTTACCTAATTACTGAAATTTTCAATTTTTCATTGACACGATAAATTTTGATTACCTAAACACTAACAACAATTTCGCTTCTTCATCATCACTTTTTTGTACATTTAATGTACATATTTTTGATCAATTGGTGGGTTTGTAAAATTTTGGGGGGTGGTGGCGGTGGGTTTTGGGTCTCCCTGACGGCCTTGAAAAATTGTTTTAAACACATTATTTTTTAGTAATTAGAAAATTCAGGAGAAAATTTAATTCACTTTTTAGTTTTTTTTTTTTTTTTTTTTTTTTTTCAATATAAATCCCACTTTGGGCATTTATTGATACATTACAATCTAGATTAAATCTAATAAGCAATTTTATTCTAAAAAGGTTATAGTAAAAAGTAAAATATATGTACATAAACATAAATATTCTCAAGTCTAGTTGAGGTGGTTACATTTTGCGCTGTACCGTTACGAAGTATAAAAGTAATTTATACTAAATCAAATGGTTTCTTCCTTTTTAATCTTCTAACTAGGTCTGAAACATTGAGAAGATGGACGGCCTCAATATTTTCATGTACCTCTAGCCTCTGTTGATGTTTTGAGGCATAAATTTGCATTGTTTCTCTAACTGACTCAATTTTTAGTAATAATGTAATGAGGGAAAAGCACTGGCCTCAAAAAATATATGGGTGTATTTTTTTTGTATCTGGCTTGTTTTTCAAAGAGATTTGATTTACCTATCTTTACAATTTTGTGTTTATAACTTTCTGGTTCGGCTAGGTGGATGATCCAGGTTTGAATCTTCGTAATGCTTACACTTTATGAACATTAGGTCATTTGTACGTAAACCCAACTTCAATATATCAATAATTTTTGTCGGAGCGGGGGTTCGAACCCGGGACCTTCCGCATGGCAAGCGAGTGCTTAACCAGTGAGCTAATCGCGCGCTCTTACTTACATACATAAAAGAATTGTAAGTACATCTTTAATGGTTTATTGTAAGTACATCTTTAATGGTATCAATAGAGACTTTCACTATAAGAATCTAAAATTCGGGCTGTCTCTCTTAGACTCAGAGGTACTAGAAAAACTGTAATTAGTCTACCTAAAGAAGATGGAGCTGGATTACCAGTGATCTACTGTTAATTTGTATACCATTATTTCTTCTTCATAATGATGTCAGTCCGTTGATTAAATATAAATGAAGTATAGTAAGTTATAAAAAAAACCTAAAATTTTAGAAGAGTATTTTTCCTATGTCTGTCCTAAATAACTTTTTTATACAATGGTTTATAAAACCTGGTTGCAGGGTTTCAGTTGAAACACCACACAATTTTAACACTGCGACCCAATATGATCTAATATTTTGACATTACAGTGGTTTACAGTTTACACTTCTATAATCCTCCTAAACTATAAACAGGGAGAAGACCAGCAGTCTGGCTGGGCGACTATAAACAGCGAGTAGACCAGCATTGGCTTGGTTCTGGGGGCCCTTGTCAATTATTAGCCTCCTTGTAAAGACAGTGGTAGAAGTGCTGAGTCATTCTTCCACTGTCTGGCTACCATCGTTCACGATGACGCCACCCTATGATGATGAATGCTCCAATAACATGAATGCCAACCCCCAATACCTGATGCTTCCAAAACTAACCAAATACCCGTCACTCAACGTCAGAGGGGGAGGTGCTTCCCCCCACCCCCACATCTGTCACCCCAGGGCAGGGCGGGGCGGAAGGGCGGGGGGGGGGCTCATTACCGTCTCACACTCCACCGTCGTAAATCCGTCGCTACCGTTAAACACTCATTAAATTATATCGTTACGTTAAACGTGATGTCCCGCTCATTAGAACCGCGGCGGTAAGTGTGCATTTCTCGTTAAAATATTAAGAATAATTATTTTACTAAGAATAATTATTTTACTTAAGAAGAAACAAAAGTGAATGATTAAGAGACATTATGATGCTAATAAGAAAATAGACTGAAACTATTTAGAGTAGCCAGGCGCGGCTGGTGCTAAGAAGCTGTGGAACTGATGCAGCACCCCCAGACAGAAAAAGGAAAAAGGGTTTCTTTTCATATCCTAACTCTTACACAGTGAAAATTAGATTAGTGAAATTCTAGATTCATTAATTTATAATTATAATGATTGGCATGGTAGACATGCCAATCATTACAGACCCCGAGACGAAGAGGAAACAGAGTGTTTTTTTTTCAAATCCTAATAACTCTTACACAGTGAAAATTATTACACATTTCTTGATTAATTAATTAATGATTGGCATGGTAGACAAACTCAAACTCGTTAAGTACTAAAAGAGCACTCCATAAATCCCATTTTAGTACTGTTTATGTGCCAGAACCCCCAAAACATTTTCCCACAGGCCGCGTCTGCAGATCAGTCGTAACAGATTTACTCGAGAGTTATACGATTATTATAGCTTTACGTCTATCACCTAGGACCTAACAGATCATTCAAAGGCAGGGATTTTTACCCTCCATGCGAGGGAAACCTACTAACCAGTTACCCATATTAACCTCACACAGCCTGGATTGGGCCGGAAATATTGTTTCAAATACTATACGAGGGTTTGAATTTGAATGGTCACCCATTCATCCCAACATCACTGGATGTATCTTCACAGTGAATGAACTGGTGTATTTAACGTCGAGGCTGGATTGTCTATTAGAGTTTTTAGGTAATAGAAGCTTTTGGTAGTTGTTTCTGTCATGTTTATACAGGGTGTTACGAAAGATGATGGACGATCTTCAGCCTAGAAATATTGAACTGTAATAAAGTACTTAGCTTGTATACAGGTGACCCAGGTTTGAGCCCTGTGGGCTGGATAGAAAATTCACCAAAATGACTGGCTTGACAGCAAATAATTACTCCGAATGGACATTGAAGAACCTTTTCCGTATTTTCAGAACTTTGAGCACAAAAACTGAAATAATTATTCGAAACTCAATGATTTTCTCCTTTTATTAACTAACATAGTCATACCAGATTGAATAAATTTGCCAGGACTATATAAGCAGTAAGTACCATGTATATTGTATATTTTATCGGACAAGAAATCAACATTTCCACCGCTTCCAACACTTAATTGAACACAAGTGATAAAAACACCATCACAATCATTCATTAGAAGAGAATAAAACTAAATTAAAAACTCGCCCCTGGTAATTTAATTTTTTTTTCTTCACAATTTAATTAAATGTAATCGTATAAAAAACCATGCTTCTCACTAATTATTTGTAATGTCCACTAATTATTAATTATTAGATTACACCATTAGTATTATAAGATTAGATTAGTAATTCTGCTGGCATTAGTTGAGTGCACTTGCATGCATGGTTAAGGTAGGTAAGTATCTGTATATCCACGTTGATATCATACTATGAGATCTATTATTGATAATTGAGAACCTTTATCCTTTATTAGTGAAATCATAATAATAATAATATTAATAATAACTCTTTATTGACAAGAATAATATTGACAAAGGGCGTGATTATTGCCTGAGGCAATCTCTGCCATCAAACCCATCAAATCATCAGGGCCGTTGAAGGAATATTTCTGCCAGCTTCAAAATATAAGAGTTGGTTGGAAGAGATTGCCATAGGCAATCCTTTAGGTAGGACATTAGCTTTATTCTCTTTTTTGTTCTTGTTTCTTTACTGTATTTTACTGTATATATTTTATTGTATTTTACTGTATATATTTTACTTGGTCTCATCTACGTCCAACTCTTCCGAATACGAAATTCAAGAAAACTTCGATATGCTGGTGTTCCGGCCCGTCCCAGGTGGGGTGAGGTTAATGTGGGTATAGCAGCTTTGTCAGTTTCCAGCGAATGGAGGCTACCACCCCCGTCGTGATATGACCATGCAGTTGAAAGCGACGGTCAACCCAAAAAAAATGTATGATTAATTAACCCTTCAAGGCCTAGCGTGACTATTTGGTCACAGCAACGGCCTTTTTAAAATCGAGTGTGTGAGGAAACATGTTGTGACAAAATTAAACAAATTGAATCAGAATTATAGTATATATCTCTATGTTTTATAGGAACTCAATGTTAGTTCAATCAGATTGATTTTTCAACCCCAGTCGTGTTCTGAACTTTGGGGCTAAAAAGTACAAGTCAAAAATAATTCAGGCCTTCGAGGGTTAATAAAGTATCCAGAATTACCCAATACCCAGTATGTATCTACCTGAGATTAGCCCTGGTCCTTGGTCTAATGGAAGTTGGAAGTGATCAGAGAATGCAGTGGCAGTCATACAGTGAGTGTGAATGCAAGTAAGTGTGTGCACTATCATTAATGGCAATGTGAAATAATAAAAATAATTAACGATTATTGTAAATATAATCATCAGAGATAATGAAACTGAATTGTAAATAATTAAGAGAGAGAGAGAAAGAGAGAGAGAGAGAAAAAGAGAGAGAGAGAGAAAAAAGAGAGAGATATTGGTGAGAAACTTAGTACTTTGAATATTGAATGGTCTGATAGAGAAACAGTTTGAGATATTAAAAATTCATTACAGGGTAAACCAACTTAAGACATGAACCATTTATTAAGGCAGTTTTGTAAAAAAAAGAAGAAAAAAAGAAGCTAATCAATGATTAAATAATTGCTCGATTTGGTAGGAAAAAGATTGCTGAAGACAATATCTCTAGCCCAGGCAAATTAGTGCTAAAATGGGGTCTAGCGTCAAAAAATTGCTCAATAGCTGGAAATCGTTTTAAACCCTTAAAAGGGTCCTGAATAATGGGTATATGAGTTTGCGACGGATTTTAGGTTGTGCTTCCGAGTTTAGGGCCTAAATAGTGCAAATTTTTTGCACTTTTTTTAAAATTGCGCTTATAACTCAAAATGTATTTATTCTACAGAAAATTTTCCTCAGTTCTTATCTAAGGAACATAAAATTATGCGTCTAATGACGTTTAAATCATTAAAAAAGGTTAAGCCGTTCAGCCACAATCGCTCCTCAAAGATGGGTGGTTTTTTCAAACATAGCTCAAATTTTGAAAATTCTCAACTTTTAACGCCTGTAAGTCAAAAAGGACTGCACCCATTGAAAAATTTAATAGAATCGAACTTGTAGAAAATGTAATTTTAAGTAAAATACTGTTTGAAATTTGAAATTTGCTCACTCCAGTGCTGAGATATGATTTTTCGTCCCTAGCGCCAAATTTCCGCTAAGGCAGTGCAACGCAAGAAACTTCATCTGAACTCTAAAATTCTCATATTCTTACAACTTTTCAAGCAAAACTGAACGTAATCTATTGAATTCAGTCGAATAGGTAATTTAAAATTTTGAGAAACTTGCACTGAATTTTACTAAGATCTTCACTGAACATGTTGTGATTTCAAGACAGCTGGCACACTATGGAGATGTAACTTGTTTTATATGCGGGAACATTGTGCAAGAAGGAATATTAATAATAATATAATAATAAAAATGCATTTTCTTTGTTTTGTTATGTCACAGTTTTAGTGGGTAGCGCAGAATCATAGAACTTTGCCAGTTTAATTTACAATATCTTGTATTATTTGTGTGCCTATGATTCAGCCACTGGTCGCTGCTTCATATCAAAGCAGCTACTCTTTTTTCCTCACGACTCACGAAGTATGAGTGGACCCCGAACATCCAAGTACAGAGCTACAGAGCAGAAAAAATCCCATCCCGCTGGGAATTGAACCCAGGTCACCATGCGTGCAATGCCTAGCGCGCTAACTCACTCGGCTACAGTGACTACAACATATTATAGGCAAAGATAGAGGAATATTAAAGGAAAAGTCACTTCGAATGTTCATTGAGGACAGCAGGAGGAGAAATGATGTGCATCACACGTGGTTACAGACTCAAAGATCTGTTATACTTCACGAGAAGTGTCGCAAAGGTGCCTACACGAAGGAGTCAAACACTGTAAAGGCCGAAAAAGAAGCAAGAAACGGAAGCCGTGTGACAAGAGGCCGTGAGGAAATACCAAAATTCAACTTCAAGGAGCTCTGCTTCTACTGTGGAAAAGATATGGAGGTTCTGGGTACTAACGACTTCTTAGGAGTGAACCACTTTTCATGGCCATCAATGGTATCCATGTTTATATCGGCGTTGTCATATACGAATTGAGTTAATGAATTTTTAGTGATGATAAGGCCATGATACGTTCCATGCTATGGGGGGGTATTCAGTGCTTCACTCCTAAGAAGTCGTTAGTACCTAGAACCTCCATACTGAAGGTGAAATCAATCCCACTAGTGACCAGTTTGAGCGAACTCTCCCTGTTCACGCCATGTGACTCCAGTTTGAATTGACTCCAAACTTACCCCGCGCATATCACTCGATCTCTACGCCCCCAACTGTTAGAGATAACACTTCGATATCAGATGATAGGCATATCATATATTATGATCTTACAAAGAAAGCCAGAGATTCGGTACGATAGATTGGGAACGACGATGCCTCGTTCAGATTGTAACAACCAGTGGTCAGGGTACGTCTTCTCTCCTTCCTCGATCTACCACCTTTGATCCCCTTCTAAAGGCGTAAGTACTTGGTACAAGCACTCAAGGTAAGATCATCCAATCTCATTTCATAGTAGTAGTTTATTTCTTCCTTTTATCTTTCCGTGTAAATTTAATACTCTTTAATACACCTACACCTTTCGTAGTAGCGTTATTGAACCAGCGGACTTTTCTTCGTTAAACCCCAGTAACTGGGAAACTTAGGTCTTTCGGCTTCAAAGCCCCAGTTACTACATTAATTCACTCCCCTCGTCCAGATATACCTTGAGCTGCATCAGGATCCATAGATGGCCGTGAATTAAAGAACATACCACGACAAGAATCGTACTTGCCTTCAGCGGCTACGAGGTCTGATTCATTGCCATCTTACGCAATACGACCGCCGCCATTTCATCTCCTCTGGCAATTGCAGAACCTTTAATTTTTTGCATTATTTCTTGTGTCTGAATTTCACGTCTATGAAGAGGAAGCTTTTTCTGTTTAACCTTGAAGCTTTCAGAGGCATCTTTTCCACAGTAGAAGCAGAGCTCCTTAAAGTTGAATTTTGGTATTTCCTCACGGCCTCTTGTCACACGGCTTGCGTTTCCTGCTTCTTTTTCGGCCTTTACAATGTTTGACTCCTTCGTGTAGACACCTTTGCGACACTTCTCGTGAAGTATAACAGATTTCTGAGTCTGTAAGCACGTGTGATGCCCATCATTCCTCCTCCTGCTGGCCTCAATAAACGTTCGAAGTGACTTTTCCTTTAATATTCCTCTATCCGCTCCTTCTTGCACAATGTTCCCGCATATAAAACAAGTTACATCCTCCATAGTGTGCCTGCTGTCTTGAAATCACATGTTCAGTAAACAGATCTTGGTAAAATTCAGTGCAAGTTTCTCAATATTTTAAACTACCTTTTCGACTGAATTCAGTAGATAACGTTCAGTTTTGCTTGAAAAGTTGTAAGAATGTGATAATTTTAGAGTTCAGACGAAGTTTTTTGCGTTGCACTGCCTTAGCGAAAATTTGGCGCTAGGGACGAAAAATCATATCTCAGCACTGGAGTGAGCAAATTTCAAATTTCAAACAGTATTTTACTTAAAATTACATTTTCTACAAGTTCGATTCTATTAAATTTTTCAATGGGTGCAGTCCTTTTTGACTTACAGGCGTTAAAAGTTGAGAATTTTCAAAATTTGAGCTATGTTTGAAAAAACCACCCATCTTTGAGGAGCGATTATGGCTGAACGGCTTAACCTTTTTTAATGATTGAAACGCCATTAGACGCATAATTTTATGTTCCTTAGATAAGAACTGAGTAAAATTTTCTGTAGAATAAATACATTTTGAGTTATAAGCGCAATTTTAAAAAAAGTGCAAAAAATTTGCACTATTTAGGCCCTAAACTCGGAAGCACAACCTAAAATCCGTCGCAAACTCATATACCCATTATTCAGGACCCTTTTAAGGGTTTAAAACGATTTCCAGCTATTGAGCAATTTTTTGACGCTAGAGCACTAATTTGCCTGGGCTACTCCGCCCTTCTCCTTGGATGTCTTACACTTTTTCTTTCTCTCTCTCTCTTTCTTGATTACAAAATTATAATATTATTTCATTGAGTTTATTTTTATATTACATCCTCTATCCCATAATATATTTCTATTTATATGGCAAAAAAAGAACCTTTAAAATTATAATCAAAACTATATCACTTGGAACTTTGAATATACCACCCAGTAGGTACAGGACTCCATGCACAATATGCAATTTACAATCTGCACTCTGTTGCAAATTCCAACAGCTAGGCACTTCTGTTCCCACTCGCTCTGATACAGGAGTTGCAAATTCCCCCATGGTATCATAACTTAAATATGGTGCTAATTAGGAACCACCAGGGAGAGGGAGAGAGAGAGAGAGAGAGAAAGATTGATAAAGAGAGAGGAGAGAAGTGGGGATGATGGAAAATGTGAAAGAGATAATCAAAAGCAATTATAACATAGCAAAAGAGAATGATATAGCAAAAGAGAAAGAATTTGAGAGAAAAGAAAGACATAGTGGGAAATGATATTGGCATAGATGGAGCCAGAGAGAGAGAGAGAGAGATGAGAGGGAGGAAAAGAAAGAGAGAGAGACACTGATAAAGGGAGAGGAGAGAATTAGGGATGATGGAATGGAAAAGATAAAAGTAAAAGAAATAGAGAAGAATGAGATAGTAGAAGAGAAAGAATTTGAGAGAAAAGAGAGACCAAGCGGGAAATGACATTGGCAGAGAGGAAAAGAGAGAGAGAGAGAGTGGAAAAGAGAGAGAGAGGGAGTGGAAAAGAGAGAGAAAAAGAGTGAAAAGAGAGAGAGAGGGAGGAAAAGAAAAAGAGAGAAGGATTGATAAAGAGAGAGAAGAGAATTGGGGATGATGGAATGGAAAAGATAAAAGTAAAAGAAATAGAGAAAAATGAGATAGCAAGAGAGAAAGAAATTGAGAGAAAAGAGAGACAAAGTGGAAAATGATTTTGGCGAACATGAAGCCTGAGAGAGAGAGAGAGAGAGAGAGAGAAAAAAGGAGAGAGAGAGAGAAAAAAAGAAAGAGAGAGAGAAGGATTGATAAAGAGATAGGAGAGAATTGGGGATGGTGGAAAAGTAAAAGAAATAGAGAATAAGGAGAGAGAACTAAAGTTTAAATAGAGAACACAAATGTGAAAGAGATAATCAAAATCAATCACATAATTATCAAGAGATAATGAGATAGCAAAAGAGAAAGAATTCGAGAGAAAAGATAGTCAGAGTGGGAAATAATATAGGAAGAAATGGAGCCAGAGAGACAGAGACAGAGAGTACTAGGATAAAGAGATACATATAAAAGACAAAATAGAGAGAGAGAGAGAGAAAGAGTGTTTGAGAAAAATGCAAGGCGCTAATTGCATACAGGAAGTTTAATTTTAAAGTTGTCAACTACTTTATGGGAGCGCTCAGCCTCCAATGTGGACTCAGAGATTCCACTAATGAGCTAATAAACCTTAATACTAACACAACTAAATATTGCTCCACTAAATGGTAGCCATCATAATTTTTATTAGGGCCATTACTCATTCTGTTTCTCTTTGAGGCTGGCTGAGGAGAGTGGGACGGGGGATAGGAGGACAGGGCTCGTCCGATGATACATCATACTTGCAGTCCAATCTATACTTATAAAAGAGAGTTTCACTGACTGACTGACTGACTCACTGATTCATCACTGTTTCTCCGAACTGATAAGTCCTAGGAAGCTGAAATTTGGTAGGTAGCTTTGTCTTATAGTCTAGATGTGCAATAAGACGGGATGCTGACGGGACGAAATTCCCACTACAACACCTGTCATTGGCGAAAAAGGATTTTTTGCTTTCACCGCTATTTCTCCGCACGGCCATGCCTCGGGACGCAAAGCGGGCGACAGCCCGCTAGTCTGGATATAAAAGAACAATTTCGATGTGTAATTTACATCTCTATAAGGGAAAATAACCTCATACAGGAAAAATGGATAGAAAAGAAAAAAATTTCGGTCACATGAGTTTATTTTATTTATTTATTTATACACTCTATTTTTTTACAAAACAATCAACAATAAGAAATTTAAATAATAAATAAAAAAACTTAGACATATGTACAAAAAAATAAAGAACAATATTTTTTTTTAAATTACAATTGTTTTGTAATCCGGGGCGAAGTTAATGCCATAGGCATTCTCTGCCACTTAACCCTGGTTCTCTTAAATCTTGAGTTCTTTTATATCCAGGTCCGACTGTATAATATAGATCTATAATAACGAAGGAAATGAGAACACAGCTCGCAAAATCTTGTAAAAATTATCGTCTTACTATTCGAGTATTACGTACTGGCCGAAACACCGAATAGGACCAGTAAGTCTCATTATTCCATTGGTAAGCACAAGACGTATTAGTACGTTATGGTGTCAGAATCTTAAATGGCGGATAACTTGTAATTTCGAACCTGTGGCCTCTGGATTACCAGACAGACTGAGAAGCAGACGCGGCCGGTGCTAAGAAGGTAGAAAATGCTTTGAGCATTAACCTCGCCTTGGTTACCTTCCATTAAAGAGTATTATTATTATAGGTGGTAAAAAATGCTTTGAGCATTAACCTCGCCTGGTGGTTACCTTCCACTAAAGAGTGTTATTATTACATTCCCTATTTTATATTTCGATCTTTAAGACAGGCATGTTCTGACAGCTTTTAAAGCCATGTCTACCTCTAATGATAGTTTTTCGGACGACCGTAGCCTCTCTCCGCCGTACTACCGTCGCGTCTCCTATCTTTGTCTTCCCTATGATGTCATCTGTCTCCTCACATAATTGCCCACAGTGTGACATATGCTTTGATGTGCAAATTATCGTGTTTATCTTGTACCCGTTTACGATTCACATCCAACATAATATTATTGCTCCAACGCAAGAACGCATTAACATCTTTCCAAACATAATAATATTAATGATTGTTCTAAAATCTAACGTATAAAATTATGAATTATAAAAATGATTGTGTTCGTTATTATATTAACATAATTAGTATATTTTGAAAAATTTGCTGAGTGCGAAAAAAGAAACTATTATTCAGATGCAGTTTTTATTACTCCCGTTTTGCGACATCTTTTGGGCAAAGTGAGAGGGAATAAAATTTTGAAAGTTAAAAGCATATTGGAGAATAATTATCATGCTGCTTGAAAGTTGACGAACTGTGCACTGGTAGTCAAGTGGTTAACGCGCTAGTCTGGCAATCCAGGTAGGGTAGGGATCCGTTGGTTAAGAATCGCACCCAGTGCATGAGTTTTTCCTCATTAATTTGAGTTTGTGACTATACATATAACAATAAGACTCTGAGGGTTAGGTGGTAGAAAATGCTTTGAGCATTAACCTTCCACTAAAGTGTGTTACTATTTTTATTATAACTGTCGATTTTTTTTTGTATAAGATTAGCCATACCAGCCTAACTGCTAATACGTTAGTACAAAAAATATATTGGTAGAAATAGAGATTTTCAAGAACATATTGTGGTAATAAAACCAACAAAACATCAAGAAATTTCATAATTACAATTTTAACTGCATAGAAATAATTTAAGTATTCGAAGTGACAAGATGCTATACAGAAGTTTAAATATTTGAACATCTTTCAAAATGTTCATAAAATATTTGAGCATTTCGAGAATTCCATGGTCCGCCTTCACCCAATCTAACTGATGCCACAGGAATTCATAAAAACAAAACCATTAAATTAAACAAAAATGAATTGACCAATTCATTATTGTTAATTATTCTTAATCAAGATAAGATGTTAATTAATTGGAAAGCACCATTTAGTTTTATTGGAAAATACAGGATTTCAATAATTAAACCGTTTACTGTTCAATAAAATGATTAAAAATGATCGTTTATCAAAGACATATCGTATATAGTCATCACTCTCTTAGTACCTAGTATACCTGTACGTGTACAGTGTACATATCAAAAATATCAAAAATCGAATATTGAATGAAATTACACCTTTGAATGTCGGTGATTTGTCTTGGAATTTGGCAAAAACAAAACGATTATCGTTATACTTAATGAGTCTGTTTTTGAGACCTCAGACGGAATGGTCTGGAAAGTATGCGAAACATGTAAATTAATGCAATTATTTCAATTTACTTTAATAAAAATAATTAACAAAGTGAAATATCAATGCAATGATTCAAATTATAATTATACCCAATAAAAACATATTCAATTCAAAATGCATGAACATTATATTTGATAGTAATTTTTTTTTGTTTTTTTTGTTTTTTTTTTTTTTTTAAAGATGAGTGTTTCACAGCCGTTTTTATTTCGTAGCCATGAAACAGGAGCTACTGTAGACGCTTGTGGTCTGTGTTGTAGCCTGCCCATCCCGTAGTATGCCTCCCCTCTGATGGGCGAGAAGTGACACAATACTTCACAATTAGGTGCTGGGTCAACACGAGCGCACCGGAAGGTATCCCTTACAAACAATTGTAACCAAATTAAGAATACCAATTTTTGTCGGCGCGGGGGTTCGAACCCGGGACCTTCCGCATGGCAAGCGAGTGCTTAACCACTGAGCTAATCGCGCGCTCAGTAATATAACTTATAATAATATAACATCACCTTATTTATTCTGTTCAAAAAGAACTATTAAGCCCTATTATTCCAGCAGTATACCTAAGCCAAAGAAGATTATTATGTGGTCTAAATCCCAAATGGGAGGATAAGTTGTCATGTACCGGCTGATGAATTTCGAACCCGCCACTTATGGATTACCAGTCAGACGCCTTGACTACTGATCTACCGGGACAGATTCAATGGTCTCATAAACATATTCATTAGAATAGAGTTAGGGACAAAATATTGGGCCATGCCTCGCGTGCACCCCCAAAACGGACAGTCCATTTCTGCTAAGCTATGATGTTTAATGAAACTCGCCCAAACGAAACTCTTCTAAATTGTGCACACACAAACGGTGAAATATGTTAGATGGGAAACCAAATCAAATCAAGACCACTAAACCTATCACCGAACCGATTTATTATTCAGAAACTGGTCCCCTGTGGTTGTTAAGTCCACAACAGGGGTTACCAAAGTTGGTCACAAAATATTCGTTCCTGACAGAATGAAAAACTGGTCCTTCATAATGGTTAAATCCACAACAGGGGTTACCAAATTCGCTACTTTTAGTACAGACAATACCTTACAATCTGCCGCGCTGTCTCTTTGCAGCGCGGTGTTCTTCACACCTCGGCCAAGGTGTTTGATGTAAGTTTACCAGTACTCCACAGCAATTACAATCACTACACACTCCACAGCAATTACAATCACTACACACTCCACAGCAATTACAATCACTACACACTCCACAGCAATTACAATCACTACACACTCCACAGCAATTACAATCACTACACACTCCACAGCAATTACAATCACTACACACTCCACAGCAATTGCAATCACTACACACTCCACAGCAATTACATTCACTACACAGTCAACAAGAATTACAATCACTACACACCCCACAGCAATTACAATCACTACAAACTCCACAGCAATTACAATCACTACACACTCCACAGCAATTGCAATCACTACACACTCCACACCAATTAAAATCACTACACACTCCACAGCAATTGCAATCACTACACACTCCACACCAATTAAAATCACTACACACTCCACAGCAATTGCAATCACTACACACTCCACAGCAATTACAATCACTACACACTCCACAGCAATTAAAATCACTACACACTCCACAGCAATTGCAATCACTACACACTCCACAGCAATTACAATCACTACACACTCCACAGCAATTACAATCACTACACACTCCACAGCAATTACAATCACTACACACTCCACAGCAATTGCAATCACTACACACTCCACAGCAATTACAATCATTACACACTCCACAGCAATTACAATCACTACACACTCCACAGCAATTACTATCACTACACACTCCACTCTACCCCCTCAGTCAACACAAGTTTTAGACCATGTGTCTAAAACTTTCGACGAGGGGTATATATGTTAATTTGTTGTGTTAAGTATATTGTACAAAATAAAATATAAAACATATTGAAAAAAAAAAAAAAGCAATTACAATCACTACACACTCCACAGCAATTACAATCACTACACACTCCACAGCAATTGCAATCACTACACACTCCACAGCAATTACAATCACTACACACTCCACAGCAATTGCAATCACTACACACTCCACACCAATTAAAATCACTACACACTCCACAGCAATTGCAATCACTACACACTCCACAGCAATTACAATCACTACACACTCCACAGCAATTGCAATCACTACACACTCCACAGCAATTGCAATCACTACACACTCCACAGCAATTACAATCACTACACACTCCACAGCAATTACAATCACTACACACTCCACAGCAATTACAATCACTACACACTCCACAGCAATTACAATCACTACACACTCCACAGCAATTGCAATCACTACACACTCCACAGCAATTGCAATCACTACACACTCCACAGCAATTACAATCACTACACACTCCACAGCAATTACAATCACTACACACTCCACAGCAATTACAATCACTACACACTCCACAGCAATTACAATCACTACACACTCCACAGCAATTACAATCACTACACACTCCACAGCAATTACTATCACTACACACTCAACAGCAATTACAATCACTACACACTCCACAGCAATTACAATCACTACACACTCCACAGCAATTACTATCACTACACACTCCACAGCAATTACAATCACTACACACTCCACAGCAATTACAATCACTACACACTCCACAGCAATTACATTCGGATTATTGACTCACTGAACTATCTCAATGTTCTCAACTGACTGCCAACTGGAGCCTCTTCAGTCTTGGTATAGAGAGTATTATAGAGATAGCTGATCAGATTATGGCTATCACGCTATCAGTATCAAGGATCACTGGATCAATGTATGCGTAGATTTGTAACTGACCGACCTCAGTAGCTTGATCAATAAGGCGGCGGACTTGTAACCTGGAGGTCGGTGGTTCAAGTCCGGTTTCAGCGTGGATTTAGTAAAGGGAGTTTGAGTAGTTGTGATATCACGAAAGACATTAACTCAAATATGATAACTTTTTAGATTTGTAATTGGACAACTGTATTAAGCTATTTGCGGTTCTCAACAGTCTCATTAGCAGACACCAGTTCTTAATTTCCATGAATTCAACTAAAGGTACTCTGCCTCAAAAGGTCTGTCCCGGTAGCTCAGTGTTCAAGGCGTTTGACTGGTGATTGAGAGGTCGCGGGTTCGAAATCCAGCCGGGACATGACAAGTTATCCTCCCATTTGACCACATTATAATACGTCTTGAGCTTAATGCTTGAACAATGGGACCCATTTTTTCTAATCTGGCAAGATAAAAAAGCAATATTTATCCTGCCACATCATTGATTTTTCAATTATTGATTAATTTTTCCTCATTAATTTGAGTTTATTCTAGGAAGACATGACATCCAAAGAAGGCGTTTCAAGGACAAGCTCAATAAGGAGATGAGTGGAGAAAAACTGTTTTCTTTTTAAATAAAAGGCAAAAATGTTTGCGAAATAATATAATAATAATTAATTTGAGTTTATGCTTTTTTTTTTTTTTTAAGCTTTATTAGATAGAACAAAAAATATATACAGTAGAACACAATAAAATATAAATAAAAACAAAAAGATTAAACATATATACAAGAACGAAAAAAAAAGAGAAATGTCCTACCTAAAGGGCGGGGTTATTGCCTGTGGCAATAACCCCGCCATCAAGAAGCTACCCATCAGGCGAAGTTAATGCTTTCAGCTTCCACTAAGGAGTGTTATTATTATTGATATATTGCTCCAACGCGTCCCGTGGCTATGGCAGCGTCTCAGCTGCGCCTGAGGACCCAAGGAAAAGCCTGAGCAAAGCATCGAGCAAAGTCAACCCAGTTGAAAATACATTGATAGAGTCGTCTTTGGGTCTGATGGTCGTAAGTTGCAGACATCTTATTGGAGGAAGAATAACTTTTTTTCTTATAATCGAGTTTGGTCCAGACTTGGAACTAATAATAAACAAAAAGAACTAAAATAAAAAAACACATCTATGTGAGAAATGTTTATGATTACATTAACATTCCTTTCTATTAAGAATTACTCAGTTTTCCTCAAAAGACATGAGTAGATCCCGGACATCCAAGTACAGATGAGAAAAAACCTCACACTAAAAATGAAAATTGAGGTAGGGTGGAAGTGGGGACAAAAGAGGAGCTCGAAGCGCATCTTTTGACTATAAAACGCTTGCATACGAGTCTGCAACCATTGGGACATTTTCATGTCGGTTTTATTTCGTTTCGTTACACGCTTTCGTTACATAATTTCGTTACATAATTTCGTCACATAATTTCGTCACATAATTTCGTTACATAATTTTGGTTATGTGCCAGAGCAAAGACATGAAAATGTCAATTTAATATTTCGTTACATAATTTCGTTACATAATTTCGTCACATAATTTCGTTACATAATTTCGTTACATAATTTCGTCACTTAATTTCGTTACATAATTTTGGTTATGTGCCAGAGCAAAGACATGAAAATGTCAAAAAAAAACAGAAGTTAGTGCTCAAACCATTTTCTACCACCTAACCCTCAGAGAGTCTTATTTTTATGCGGTCACAAACTCAAATGAAGTAGGAAAAATTAGGAGGAACTAAGGACTAAAGAGGTGGTCGATAAATAAGGCAACCTGTGGACAGAGCTGTCTACTGGCTGGGTGTATAATTTTCAATTGTTGAATCCAAATTGTTCACACTGAAGCGCCCTAATGAGATCCGAATCACCAAGTCCTCAACTTCAGGGGGGGACTCGGATATTTTTTTTTTAAGGATGAGCGTTTCACAGCTGTTTTTATTTCGTAGCCATGAAACAGGAGCTACTGTAGACGCTTGTGGTCTGTGTTATTTGTAACCAATGTGTAAGTGTAGATGTATGTGGTTTTTTGTGTTGCTTTGTCCACTTGACCAGGGTGTCTATACCTTTGGCTCTCCAATTTACAAGAATATCATGGTTGAAATCATAAAAATCGATACTTGATGAATGTTTTTTTTTTGTATAAAATTGACAGCCTATTTTTAATTCGTAGCCATGAAAAAGCAACTCCTGTAGGCGCTACTGAGATAGCAGCTACTGTAAACGCTTGTGGTCGGTGTCGTGGGATCTTTCAATATTAAGATGTTATATTAAGTTTATTATTAAGATAACAAAAAAGATGAGTGTGTTTGACAGCCTATTTTTAATACGTAGCCATGAAAAAGCAGCTACTGTAGACGCTACTGAGATAGCTCTGGGGTTTCAACTCAAGATATTCCGCATGTGATCTCATCGTGAGCAAATTTATTATTACTTTTAAACCAACCTCAGAAGCTTGATTGAGAAGGCGGCGGACTTGTAACCTGGAGGTCGGTGGCTCAAGTTCCGGTTTTAGTATAGATTTAGTAAAGTTAACACAAACATGATAACTTATTATTATTATTATTTATCTCAACGACTTTAATGTGGGTAGCAGGTTTGTAAGTTTCCTGCGAATGGAGGGTAACACCCCCGTCTCGAGATGGCCTATTAGCTGTTGAAAGGAACGTAAAAACCCCAGTTAAAAAAAAACCTGTAATATAATAATAATAATCCTCTTCAATAGAAGGTTACCACCAGGCGAGGTTAATGCTCAAAGCATTTTCTACCACCTAACCCTCAGATTCTTATTATTATGTGGTCACAAACTCAAATTAATGAGGAAAAATTTGGTTTGGTTATAGACCTCTCTTTAAATATATGTTCATTAAAAAAAACTGTAAATCTTCTAGAAACCAATACAGTGAGCCAGGTCCTTGCCTGAGCCAGATAGCCTCAGCAGGACTGCCAGGATAAAATTGATACAGATATTATTTTACTAATTAGGATTCTATTCAATATATTTCATACGCCATCCACACGATGTATAGTGGGTGGGTCATTCTATCGTTTCTATCTGACTGTTCTGGGTGGCTTATCAAAACTGTGAAGACAAAACAAATATAAGTTGTTCATGTTCAGTACCCTATTATAATAGGTAATAGGACTACCTATCTTTTACTGACATGCCAAAGGCCCAAGTTCATAGTTACTAACGGCCTGATTAAGTACGGGATTAAGTTGATTAATTTATCTGTAGTCATCATCTATCTGAAGTCGTTATCTATCTGAAGTCGTTATGTGTCTGAAGTCCTTATGTATCTGAAGTCTTTATCTATCTGAAGTCGTTATGTAATATTAATATACAAAATATAAATTCATGTAATATTAATACAAAATTTACATAACTCACCCTAAACATACAATCGACCCTCCCTTGTGCGTCTACATGTGCTGCACTATTAAACACTAAACTCAGTTACTTCAGCCTCATTCCACAATCAGCACATTATTATTGAACATGAACACCCTATGATCAGCATCATCTCTATCTCTCTCTCTATACTTTCTGTCGTCCCTAGCAGTATGTTCCTCTCTGCTCCCCTTACATATCTGCTCTCTCCCTTTCTCTTTTTCTCCTTTTTTTTCTCTCTCTCTCTCTCTCTCTCCCTCTGTTTCTCCATTTTCTTGTATATCTCTCTGCCCCCTTACATACCTGCTCTCTCCCTTTCTCTTTTTCTCCTTTTTTTTCTCTCTCTCCCTCTCTGTTTCTTTTTTTTTAAGTGGGGTTTAACGTCGCTTTCAACTGCCATGGTCATATCACGACGGGGGTTTTACCCTCCATTCGCAGGAAACTCACAAACCTGCTACTCACATTGACCTCACCCAGCCTAAGTGGGGCCGGGAAAAGCCAGCGTCACGAGAATTAGAATTTGAATGGTCACCCATCCAAGTCTTAACCTCGCTGGATGTCGCTTAACTTCGGTGTTCTGAAGGGAACCGGTGTATTCAACTTGCCATCGACGCGACGCTGGCTTTCTCTGTTTCTCCATTTCCTTGTATATCACTCTGCCCCCCCTAGATCTACTCTCACCCTGGTGTCTGGTACGGCCTCCAATGTGGTGCATTCTGAAAGATTATATTTCCAGAAAAAGAGGAAAGAGAAAGAGGGAGAGAGAAGATGGGGCCTTGGGGAGAGAAGAATAGAGAGGGAGAACAGGAGGAGGAGGAGGAGAGAAGAGAGAGAGAGAGAGAGAGAGAGAGAGAGAGAGAGAGAGAGAGAGAGAGAGTCATTACCAACAGTGACAACCAAGCGGTTATTGTAAAACTTTATTTTCCAAGTAATTTCCGGTCTATGTTTAACAATGTGCTGACTCACATACATGGATGCTGAAGGAGAGAGAGAGAGATAGATAGATAATATAGGGAAGAGGGTAGTGTTACAACCGGATATTGAGCATTCTTTACACCTCGTATCAAAACCGATAAGGATTTGAATAATATCGTGTCTCTCTCTCTCTCTCTCTCTCTCTCTCTCTCTCTCCATCTCTCCCTCTTCTTTATCATAGTTTATATATCAGCATGCTGTAAAATGCTCTTGTCACCCAGAAGGCAAGAAAAGGATGAGAGAGAGGAGAAAGAAAGGAGAGAGAGAAGGAGAGAGAGAGAGGTGGGGGTCGATCTGCAAAGGAAGGGTTGGGTGAATGTAAATGTTGCTGATGGTAGAGGGGAGGAATGGCTGAAAATATTGTATAATAACAGGATGTGCGCCCATTTTCCCAACCAATACCTAATATATTCCACACTAGGAGGCAAACTTGTAATAGCTGCTCCGGTAGCAAATGGCCTCCCCAATTCTCTCCCCCCCATGGAAGGGTTGAAGAGGGAGGGGGGATTGTCTTTTATTTGGGAACCCGAAAACATCCAGGGCCGAAGTTCTGGCTAGTTTTTGAATAGACGAGGTCATTGGTTCTGAAGCAATTGATTTTTTTTGGTTTACCGTCAAGATAAAGTATTATATTTAAACTTTTATGGACATAATTATTTAGACGGGGGTTTTCTGGAAACTTATTACCAACTTACTACTCAATTTTTTACCCAACCTAAGTTGGGTCTGAAATTGGAAAAGACAGTGTTAGAGTTTAAATATGTATGGTCATTATTTATCCAAGTCCTATCAACGTTGTTTAACATGAGTGATGGAACGAGAACTGGTGTATTAAATATCCATGGACGCTGTCCATCCAAACTTTGTTGAACGGTAACCAACGAACGAGGGTAATGCTCAAAACATTTTCTACCACCTAACCCCCAGAAGAGCCTTATTATTATTATATTATGCTTTATTAGGTAAGACAAAATATATACAGTAAAATACAATGAAATTATAAAGAAAATATAATTAGATTGAACAAAGAAACAAGAACAAAAAATCTGGTGTAAACATCACACGACTTTCCTTATCATATTAGGAATGGGAACAGGACCAAAAGCCACTGGTGACTCAAAGGTAACAGTGAGCTAAAAATCAAAGCCAAATTCGTAATCAGCACCTCAAAATCATTGGATTTGATATGTCACAATCCCCATCTAGGATGAATAATAAAAAAGTTAGTCTGAGCGGGTCCCCCCCAAAATACCGGTGAATTGGGGCCGAGGTCCAAAAAGTTCAAGATATCAAATAAATGATAAAAAGAGACCCCTATTATTTTTTTAATCTAAGAAAATGTTGTTCTGTAACTTTTTTTGTATCTTTAACCAATTCATTGAAGCGGCACTTGCTGCCAATATTTGCGGCCCTGCGGCCGCATTTTGCGGCCGAATTCAACCAAATTGATTTGCATACCAAATTTCAAGTCTCTAGCTCTTACCGTTCTTGAGATATCCTGTTCACAGACAGACAGACAGACAGACAGACAGACGGACAGACAGACAGACAGACGGACAGACAGACAGACAGACGCACGGACCAATGGCTGAAAACAACTTTTTTGGTATCCTGAGGCTATGATTCGTCCAGAAATGTGAAAAACTGGGTAGGTCAAATTTTCGACGAATACAATACTTTCCTTATTATAGGATAAGGAAAGTAAAAAGAGAATAAAGCTTATGTCTTACCTAAAAGCCGCGTTATTACCTGTGGCAATCTCTCCCACCCAACCCTTTAAGTCACAAATTATCATGTCACTATGTGTTCACATTCTCAAATAAACTACGCTGGAGGCACTAGAACTTCGGTGGTAAAAATTACAATAGGTTTCCAGCAATGCCTCATTCTGTAGAGTAGGGTTACGAAGAAAACATGGGGCCATTCCTCGGGCCGTAACTTAGATAAACCCACCAGACCGGCTATATTAAACTTTTTTATATTTTATTTTGTTCACATTCTATTCAGGTGATGTCACACAAAGTTGAGTGGAAGAGCTCACATGTGAGAACCCCGCCACTTAAAAGAAAGCCAAAAAAAAAAAGTTTTTAACTTTGGCAATCCAGAGAGAACACTTGCTGCATTACCTCTGGATTGTTAGGTACAATTTTTGTGTGAGAAAAATATCTACTCTCATGTCTTACAATACCTCCACAATAAGGTAGAATTATCTTAGGAGGTGTCATTTTATGTTAATTTATATTGTATTAAATAAAGAATACATCAAAATCTCCTGTCACTTGGGCTATATTAAACTAGCCCTGTAGTCTCGCTTTATTCCAAACGGAGCACATCAGATAGGCCAATATGGCGAGGGGATGTAATTTCCCATTTAGTTTCCATCCGGTCCCCATAACACCGAAATAACACCGAAACTAACCCGGTGATAAATTAACAACCTCCGTCTGCATTACTACTGCCGGTTGGGGATGATATACTTTTCCGAACCTATGTCCTGCTATGCTGTGAGATTTAGTTAGTTTGGCGGAGGGGTGTTGGTTTTTTTTTTTTTTTTTTTTTTTTTTTTTAAGATGAGTGTTTCACAGCTTTTTATATTTCGTAGCCATGAAACAGGAGCTACTGTAGACAATTAAAATTTGTATAACTATTAGATTCTGCATGTTTGGCGGATTCCAAGTATTTAGGTGAATCCTACTGTAATTTAGGTATTTTGATATTTTCTTTCTTTTAATTTATCAATGAAATATTTCTGTATTTGATATTCTGATGAAAAGAAACTCACTAAGTCTGTTCAGAACCATTACAAGCATTGTTTCTTTTCTATTTTTAGTTCATAAATTTGTTCGCACTGCCACCGGTGTGGTCTAGATTCTAGAATTCAGAATATTTATGTTTACTTGTAGACCTATAGGTATCTATACAATTTATGACAAAAACACCTTACACTTTATCTATAATAATTATGTCATTAATCGTTTCCTATGATGTTTAAATCACTTTAAAAGCACGTGGAGTAAATAGATAATTGTTTTTTTTAATAGTTTAAATGAGGTATACTAAAGAGCACAGGAAGCTGAGTGATAATATTATAATGTTTCGTGTCATTCTAATAATTATCTTATATCAACAAAGATACATTAAACGTCTTGTTGCTGTTGAAATATTATTATTCAAGAAAGATAAGAAGAAATTAAATCATTAAGATATTTATTAGACATTCTATATCTCCACAATGTCCACCCTATGTTATTCATTTTTTTTTTTGGTGGAGATGCCAAAACTACCATAGTAATTCACATATAGTGGAGATGCCAATTCTATACCATAGTCATTCACAAATAATAGTGGAGATGCCAATTCTATGCCATAGTCATTCACAAATAATAGTGGAGATGCCAATTCTATACCATAGTCATTCACAAATAATAGTGGAGATGCCAATTCTATACCATAGTCATTCACAAATAATAGTGGAGATGCCAATTCTATACCACAGTCATTCACAAATTAATAATAGTGGAGATGCCAATTCTATACCATAGTAATTCACATATTATAGTGTAAATGCCAACTCTATACCATAGTCATTCATAACTGCTGGAGACGCCAAAACTGCCGTAGGTAAAATGGTAAAAATATTATTTAATCTCTAAATAATCAGAACGAAATTATGGAGAAACTTAAAACTATACATAATAACTCTACACTCTGATGTTTATGTACTGAAATGATGTGCTATATATTATTCATTTTACCTAAAAACACAAGTCTATTAATTTGTGAAGCCTTTTGTAGCAAAACTATATACATTATTTAAAAAAAGTTAAGTTATCATAAATTAATATGTTAATCACTTGCGTGATGGCACAACTACTCAAACTCGCTTTGGTAAATCTACGTTGAAACCGGGAATTGAACCACCGATCTCCAGGTTACAACTCCTCCACATAATCTATCAAGCTACTGAGGTCGGTTGACATACATTATTATTTAATTTTTTGGGGAGATAAAAAAAAACCAAACAAGAACTAACCTCTTGTTAGCACGGATCAAGATTTAATGTTAATGGTGAAACGAAAACATCAACCAAATTCATTTGAGGACGTGAAACTTATTCCTGAGATCCCTACACTCATGAACATGTCAGTTCTTGTTACACATTTGAAAAAGACTTAATTATAATTCCTGAAAGGACCATCGGATCATTCTGACGGGCACGTCTTGAAGATAATTAATGGAGAACGCTCGGAGAAAATCTGGAGTAATATTAATTATGCGAGAACTGAGTGAAAGATGAGGAGTTCTGGAGTAGGTGTAAGTAATTGATAGATGTTGTGAGTGGCGGAGTACTTACTTGGTTGGGTGGAAGAGATAGCCTGGAGTGTATTGAGCATACGAGGACTGAGTGAAAGATACTAGGGAACTCTGTCTACTCTCTACAATCTCTATACATACTTTGGCTGAGCGGACGTTTAGCTCAGTGGTTAAGCACTCGCTTGTCATGCATAAGGTCCTGGGTTTGATCCCCCGAGCCGAAAAAAATTGTATTTATGATTTGCTTACAGTTCTTTGTAAGGGATACCTGCTGGTGCGCTCGTGTTGACTCAGCACCTAAATGGGAAGAATTGTGTCACTCCTCGCCCATCAGAGGCTACGCATACTACGGGACGGTCAAGCTACAATACAGACCACAAGCGTCTACAGTAGCTCCTGTTTCATGGCTACGAAATAATAAAAGGCTGTGAAACACTGATCTTTAAATAAAAACAAATGCTACATAATCTTAATAGAAAGTGATTTACTGACCTCTGACTTTTTGGAAGCTCATTGTGTAGTTCTTGTCGCATAGCTCAGAATTTTATCAATGTGATATTTGAAGTCTACGGCATGAAACCCAAGTTCACAATAAAATATTTTACAAACAAAATGTTTTTTAAGGCTTATTAATGCCCATAGAATAATTATCTCTTTTCCCCGACCCTGATAGTTGGTAATACGCCCCTGCATATTCTTTTTTGAGTGTCTATAACTTTTTTTAAATTTAGTGCATTTAATCCTTTGGGAATATTGATGAGGTGGTTGAGGGATTGCTATTTTGTAGGTTATGGCAGCGTGCGGCGTTTGCAGGATGGTCCTGGACCTCTTAACATAGACAAATGTGCTGGATAGCACGCCACAGAGCTAAATAGGAAATTTGAGAGGTGGGGGAAGGAGAAAAGGGAGGTCCATGGTGGAGAGATAAAGTAGAGTAAGCTTTGAGAGAGAAGGGTTAGAAGAGGGAGGACGCCCAGGGATCAAGAGTCAAGACTTCATAAAAGAAACAACGCTTCCACAAAGTAGGTTTGGGAAAAGCTAGAAATTGAGCGATTGACAGATTGATCCCTGAGAGTTGAGTTATCTGAGACGATGGGTTCTCAGCCCTCAAGTTTGAGTTAGTAATACGGTCTGTCTTTATGTGTACATGCTTTGATGCAATTATTGGTAAAATAAATGATGCTATTGAAAGATAGATTAAATAATTAATTAATTCTGTTTATGTTTGTTCTGTCTTGAGTCTTGAATTGTGATGGATAACATTATATTAATATTAATGATGAAGAGAGGGTTGAATCTACTTATAATCTTATTGATGTAAAAATAAAAGTCAAACAATAAAAGCACAATTTGTATAACAGGAAAATAATAGTTTTTAGGATGGAACAAAGGATTGTCAATTTACATTGGTAATTTATTTTCTATAACTATGCTGAGGAGCTGCGGAACTACAGCACCCCAAGACGAAAAGTCCTAGCTCGTACACAATGAAAATTATCACAAATTTCTAGAATATCTAAAGCATAATTATTATAATTAGTATGGTAAACAAACTCAAACTCTTAAGATACTGAAAGAGCAACTCCATAAAATCCATTTCAGTCCGGTTTGTGTGGCATCAGCACCCAGTTTCTCACCGGCCGCGCCTGACTGTGTGAATTTTTATCAGGTATGTGAACAGTTGCTCATAATGTTGCCATGTTATGTTTTGTAAATTGGAAAACCCTTAAAGTAAATGAGGTTCAGCCACAAAAATTCACCACTGGCCCAGCAACAAAACTAACATTTCACAGTTTTACCTCGACGGCTCTGATGGGTTAAAATTTGCTTCTCAAAACCTAAACGAGCGTGGAGGAATGTTAATGTTTCGTGTGCAAGAATTACCTCCGGAGACAAAACACACATCAGCAAACAACTTGAGGGACATAATTATTTTGTGATGATGGGCTGTTCGGCGAACGACCAGTACATTTTTAGAATGTCATAAATTTGGAAATGAGAAAAATAAGAAAAATTTAGAACAAAGATAGGCCAGACTGTCCTTCAGTTCTGATTATAGTGCCCTGTGATTGGTAGAAACTTTGACTTGAGGGACGGTCTACTCTCATCTTTGCTGTAATCCTCTATTATCATTCAGCTCTAAATGAAACTACCTATTCCTCCATTAAAATAAAATGAAAAACTACACTCATCTTGGCATTTTCCTCTCAAACATCTTGATTGCACTCGCGAGATATTCTAATGTTGGTTTAATCATTTTAATTTCATTTCACGCCATGCTTAAATATCCGAAATTGTGTTAAAAAATCGTGATGTACACTGAGCGTACGGTTACTACTTGTCCGTAATATTCATCCGCCACATTAACTTGATATTATTATTCGAGCAATTTTAACACTTGAAGTTTTTTTAACACTTCTACCTTGATGATATTGAGCGTGGCGAGAAATTCACGGATTCCACCGTATATCTGAATTCAGCATTCCGCAAGGAGGTCACCAAATTCTGTCCAACATAATAATATTAATAATATCGTCTTATTTATACTGCCCGATTAGGACTGTTAAGTCCCATTATTCCAACAGTAAGCCCAAGACGTATTATTATGTGGTAAAAATCCCAAATGGGAGGAAAACTTGTCATGTCCCGGCTGGGTTTCGAACCCGCGACCTCTGGATTCACTGTGTGCCGCCTTTACCACTGAGCTATCGGGACATTATCAGTATAAAGCTGGCCACTCACTTACAGGTATACCTGACGTCAGGTATATCTGATGTCAGGTATATTTGATGTCAGGTAGACCTTATATTAGTGTGATGTGGCAGCAAAAACAAGTCTTTCAGGCGACCTGAAAGCGACCTGATACCCGATGAAAATTCGATGAGATCCAGGAGGCTCCATGGTGAACTGACAAAACCTTCAGGTCCACCTGAAAAGTGTGTGTGCTATCAGGTATACCTGACAGCAGGTATACCTGATACCTGACGTTAGGCATACCTGATAGTGAGTGGCCGGCTTCAGGTTTAAGCTGCGTTTATTAATTACATTGAGCTGTTGTGGTGTGTTTATCAAATACGTATCCAAATTCGTTCTTTTGGAAGTTAACCATTGACTAAGAATAAAGTCTTGATTAAATTAAATCAGTTGATTAATGTTACAGTCAGGTAGATTTACCTGATGTTGGAGTGAATCCTGTACAACGAATTCTCCCCGTTTGTTGTTTTAAAGACAATCCTAAAAACTACCAGTGAGTATTACTTGAGTTTGTACATGCATAAATACATCTGTTGTTTATACAGATAGGTTTATACAGAGTCATTGCTGCATTTTGGGCTGGAACTAACTATCGACAGTCATAATATTATGGCCGAAAAACTATCTACTTATCCAGATAAGATAACATTTTTTTTTATTATTAAAAGTTACAGATAGAACATTGAAGTCAATTCTTCTGATGGCAATGCTCGCAACACGCTGGCAGCAATTCTTTGCTGTGCTCTGCCTGAACTTTGCCTCGTCAGTAATTTGATTATGTACTTATACATATATTAGGTATATCACACATCTGTTAGACGAACATCTTTAAATATTTGGATTATTTGGCTTCAAATGCTTTCGTTTGATGTTTTTTAGAGACTGAGACGTACCGACATTAATGAACAATTCGAATATCCTTGAGTCTACAACTTTTTCCATCTGCATTACATAATTATGTACTTTATTATGTATGTGTACATGTACATACTAAGTTTCATCTATATGCTGGGCATTAAATAGTAATTATCTATCAGTATCAATGTGTTTCATATACTAGGTATAACAGAATCACATAATCAATCTCGGTACTTCATTTGCTCGGTCCTAAATCAACATTATTGACATCTAATCTAACATCTCCATCTCTTTCTCTCTTGACATCTAATCCAACTTCATCTAATCGACCTATCGGAGAGAAATAATTATTCATATCTGTCTTGGTTTATTGAAACCAATTCCGAACCAATGTTATGATTAGGACCGAAGGCGGTGAGCCGACAAGGCTGCTGCCGCGTATGAATTATTCAAAACCATTTCCATTTAATTAGTTTTTAATTGAATTATTAGATCCAGAGCTTTTTTGAGCCAGTGATACATACATCTTTACGTCATATAATTATAGGGATTACCATAGTGCATGAGACCTATGTATATGTTTGTACACGTAGAAGTTTTTTCTTTTATTTATCTTCATCACCAACATATTATTCCTCTTCTTCACATGTAGATGACTTCAAAGCAATGCATTGCTATGACTTTAGAGTCAGTAATATAGTTATTAATCACTATGGACATTTTAATTAGCCACCAGTGTGTTGTGTGGACGTAAGTACCGTTTGGTGATGATGGCTTCAACGCGTTGACTACCAAGGTCCACCAGTGCAGCCACTCCTGCACCCACCGACCACCGGTAACCAGAATAAATCATATTATATTATTATAGGACTGATTATAGGAGATTTCATTTGCAAACCCAGATATACCAGCGTTTATCTCTGGCAATTCAGAGAGGGAACGCTGGAAGCATTAGGGCTTTTTTCCCACCAGCGATGCCCTCTCTGAAAATTTTATGATTTAAACTTACCAACGTATTTTTCTGTTTTACAAGAAATATTTACTAAGGTAAGATTTATTAGAATAACGTTTTAAAATTGATCATGATCTGTCCATAAACAGTAAACACAAATCGTTGGCTCAACAGGGTTGGATTTAGAACTTGGAAAGAGCGTCTAGCTGTAAGATCTGGAAGTATTAGGAGTGGCCAGAACCAAACTACCTTATAAATCAGCAGGTTTAGGAAAAGGCAAAGTGAATCATCCGAGGTTTTCAGTCTTTTAAAGCAAGGGTTCTCTCTTTTTCGTTGCTTTCACATATACAATTATACATACTTAATCATACCACAACGGAGGTTGTATCCTTCATTCGCTGGAAACTCACAAATCAGCAACTCAAATTTATCTCACCCAGTCTGACTGAGGCCAGAAATATCCAATATCACGAGGGTTTGAGTTTGACTGGCCACCCAGCCAAGTCCTAATCCTGCTGTATGTTGCTCAACTTCAGTGAGCATCATTAACTGAGATAACTGAGATAAGGATTCTCTCAATGTGGGGAAAATGTGCACCCTATCGTCTAGGTGCCTCTACCCATCAGAGCCAACCTGCAGCCAGTCACATGCTGCGATGTTACTTCATAGCATGCAGCTGGCATCAACCATGCAGCAACAGAAAACCATGGTATAACCAATTACTGCTGGTTGTCGCAGTGTATACATAAAATGTACGTATATTAATTATCTTTTGGCTCAATTCTTGGCTAAATCTTTATTTTCCAAGTCTCATGTTTACACCAACACATCACTGAAAAATTTGCCGATCCATTACCTATTAGAGCGAAAACATATTCTATATTTAGAGTAACATGTCCTTTATTAGAGCAAGAACATTCGAAGAGCAAAAGACACGATTTATAGTGTACCAACATCCTTGTACCATTCCTGTTGCGAAGTAATAAACTCGTCTTAGTAATGGTCACTTGTGTTAAGCAACGGGCGACCTGGATAGGGACAGCGGGGGTCAAAGTGTTGACTTGTACATATTGTGAGCTGCGGCTTGTTTGGTGTTTTCTGTGTGTAGGTAGAGACGAAATAATTAAATAACATTTAAACATACAGGGTGGGTTAAGGAGTGACAGCAAGACTAGTTATTTTCTGTCGCGTTATCACATTTCCAAATAATATAAGAGAATGCCGTAGGCATTAGCACCGCCCTTGATGAAGTTTTGTTTAATAATTTCAACTTTTCAAAATGTAAAATGTATTTAGTTATTATTTTGTAAATAAAATTTGATTCAATCTGTTTAATATTAGTATCGCATACTACAATACATAATTATTCGACAGGGTCTATAAATCCTCTCTCGTCAGAGCTCTATAATATACATATAATTATCATTATATGTATTGTATACACCAGTGTTGACAATGAGATGGAAAGAGTTAATTTGAGAAAAAGAGATCGAAAGAGTTATTTAGTCTGCCTTTTTTTTTATCATTCACACCCTGTATAAGTATTTAGTTGCATTGATTCACAGGAAAGCTTATGTTGGGTGATAAATATTATTTATTGATTTCCGCCCAATAGGTACATGCATAAGGCATCTATTTTAAATACAAATACACTTATAAAGATACTAAAACATAATAATCTGCTAAGCTATGCTATGACGGAGAAAACTATGAATATGGATAGAAATATGTTTATGCAGAGTTTAGCACATGCCGAAAATTTCCTCCCAATAAGTTAGTTTCAGATCAGCGTGCAGCGATAGTAATTTTGAGTAGGTTAATTTTTGCAAATTGATGTTGAATATATTTAAGTGTAATTCTTCTTGTCGATCAAGTGATTGATATATTATGATGCTATAGGAGCCATCATGTGCAAAAGTTTTTTTTTTAACCATCATGCATTTTATTTTTGGTACTCAGGGTGTAGCCACTGGGTATCATCATTATTTAGCGTAACTAATGTATAGAGTCCAACCTGGTAGAAGAAAATTGAAGGGCTAGGGAAATAATTTTCTTAGATCCAGGTTTCTCTTATAAAGATGTTAGTTTCCTTTATTGAGTGATATTTGACCTGGAAGTTTTTACCTCTCTTATAGAAACCTATCTCCTACTAGCCTCTCACAAGACCTCAAATAATAATATAATAACACTCTCTAGTGGAAGGTAACCACCAATGCTAAAAGCATTTTCTACCACATAACCCTCAGAGTCTTATTATTATGTGGTCACAAACTCAAATGAATGAGGAAAAATTCATGCACTGTGTGGGATTCGCACCAACGGATCACTATGCTACCTAGATTACCAGACTAGCTTGACTATTACCAGTGCACTGTTCTACTATCTCAGTTCTTTCAATTCTCAATTGCTCGGTCCATTCTGATTGAGACTGAAAAAATAAGAATAATACTTATATTATTATAATATTAAGTATTATAATTATATGTACAATTATGAGAAGAAGAAGAAACTGGTTAAAGAAAACCTGGACAAGAGCGGAGAAAGGAAAGACAGATCTTAATTGCAAATTACAATAGCTAATATTTTAATTATTTGAGCTGGACTGACAAAACCGTGACTACAGACTGCGCCTGCTCCAGCAAGATAGAGTACAGAGGAAATGTACGCTCAATTTCTACTTCTTCTTCTTCTTCATTTTCCTTTATTCTTCTTCTTCAACTTCAACTCTCTCTCTCTATCTCTCTCTCTCTCTATCTCTCTTTCTCCTCTCTCTCTTCTCTCTATCTTTCTCACTATCTCTCTTTCTCCTCTATTTTGGTCTCTCTCTCTCACTACTCCTCTTATTCTCTCTCTCTTTTCTTCTCTCTCTCTCTCTCTCCTCTCTTTCTCTCTCTCTTTCTCTCTCTCTCCTCTCTTTCTCTCTCTCTCTCTCTCCTCTCTTTTTTCTCTTCTCTCTCTCTCTCCTCTCTTTTTGTCTCTTTCTCTCTCTCTCGTCTCTCTCTCACTATATCTCTCTCTCTCCCATCTCTCTCTTTCTCTCCCTCCTCTCTCTCTCTCTTTCTCTCTCTCTCTCTCTCTCTCTCTCTCTCAATCTTTCTCAATGATTTCATGTTTTTTCAGAATGAAATAACGAAAATATCATAAAATCTAATTAGTAATTATTAGAAAATAAATAACATCACAAATGTTAACTTCACGCGAGAGCTTTCACGGATTAGCTGGCGAGTTTTGGCTGATTGCACATTGCTTCTTTAACCTTTTGCACTCGAAAGCATGGATGTGCGAGATGACAAACAGGAAACCTCCTACAACTCGTCGCAAAAAAAAATTTCGACCTCAGATAAGGTTGATGTCATGTCTCACATGACAAGAGTTCAACCGCACATAAGGTGGATGTAATATTTTCCCAACAGCCGAGCCTGTGGGTTACCAAATTCATAATGTTTCTATTTTTTAAATTTTTATATGAATTCGATTGTAAAATTTGTAACAGACACGTTGTCGTAAATAAATATGCCATATAATTGGTGGAGCCTCAGTAGTCGAGTTTCGTCAGCCAATTGAGGTACAATAGGGAGTTCACAATCTGGGAAAGCTTCCTGTAACAGTGGAGAATGGGGAAGCAGTTGGAAATGATTCAGTCGGTGCTCCGGAACTAATCCGCGTTCTCTCATCAACACTTCTCATCAGCCCAGAGTGAGGAAGAAGAAATGCAAGAAAGAAGAAGAGGAGAAAGAGAAACCTGGGTTCGATTCCCGGTCAGAAATTCTTCTCTGTATATATTTGGATGTCCGGTGTCCACTCATACTTCGTGAGGAAAACTGAGAAAAATCACCTGGATGAGTGAGAGCATTACGAGATAATTAATAAAAAATTAATGTATTGGTTTAGAAAAGGGCGGGATGGTGGCTCCCAATTGAGTCCCTTTGAGCGTTTTTGACAAAAGTCCGCCCCAGTGTTTGAATGAAATACCGAGTTCCGGCCGGAAATGGTGGTGCTACCAGATATCGAGGTGTACCGAACTAAGGCCCGGACAACCTTTTTCAATGTAACAGTAAATATATAAAAAAAAAACAGAAAAATAAATTAGCCACCTAGTCGAACCAGAAGGTCCAGAAGTCAGAAACACAAAATTGTGAAGATAGCTTAATCAAATCCCTTTGAAAAATAAGCCAGATGCATAAAAATGCCTCAATAATTTTTTTTGAGGCCAGTGCTTTTTCCTCATTACATTATTATTAAAAAGTGAATTAAATTTTCTCCTGAATTTTCTAATTACTAAAAAATAATGTGTTTAAAACAATTTTTCAAGGCCGTCAGGGAGACCCAAAACCCACCGCCACCACCCCCCAAAATTTTACAAACCCACCAATTGATCAAAAAAATGTACATTAAATGTACAAAAAAGTGATGATGAAGAAGCGAAATTGTTCTTAGTGTTTAGGTAATAAAAAATTATCGTGTCAATGAAAAATTGAAAATTTCAGTAATTTGGTAAAAGTTTTACAATTTTAAATTTGTTATTTTATCAATGGAAATAGAACTCAATATTGAAAGTTTGAATTGAACTGGAATAATGAACATTCCAAAATGACTTTCAAGGCAAACAAGAAAAAGGTTATTGCGTCCAGGCAAAATATGAAAGAAACCAGATCAATGGAAGAAATTGAAAAATGGAATGGCTGAAAACGAGATTCAACCAAACAAAAGTGGAGTAAAAGAAAATTGTGATCTAATAGAAAACCTCGCTGGCTGCAAGGTTGGAAGGATCTGCATCTACCATCATGTTACTGGAACTGACCCTTGTGGAAACCCCAGCAATGATTCTGTCAGAAAATTTAAATACAATACCTACATCACAATATAAAATTATCATGTTGAAAACAAAAATCTTATCATTCTTTTCTTATTTCCTACGTTTCCATTTTTTTTGCTGGATTTTAAATCTAGGCAAATTAAATTTACATCTAAGGTCTGAAGAGTCATGCTTTCCAGTAGGTAGCACATGCTACAGGTTGCGCCTTAATTTTGGGGCCCCGCACTTTGGATGGTTAAAAATGTAAAATACGTTATTTTGTGGAAATTTGTACTCTACAGTGCGCACAAATAGCTCAGTGGTTAAGCACTCGCTTGCCAAGTGGAAGGTCCTGGGTTCGAAACCCCGTGACGACATATAAATGTATTCATAATTTGGTTACAATTGTTTGTAAAGGATACTTTCCGGTACGCTCGTGTTGACCCAGCACCTAAATGGGAAGTATTGTGTCACTTCTCGCCCATCAGAGGGGAGGCATACCACGGGATGGGCAGGCTACAACACAGACCACAAGCGTCTACAGTAGCTCCTGTTTCATGGCTACGAAACAAAAAAGGCTGTGAAACTTTATCTTTTTTTATTTTAAAGATTGATGATAATGTCAGTAATGATAATAAATTATAGAAAAAGTAATTATATTGAAACTAAAGATGCTGATGATATTGAAAGTAATGATGCTCATGATATTGCAGATGAAGAAGCTATTAACTTTAACTACTTGGTGAATTGGAAAACAGTCGGACTCATAAATCTTGTAATGAATGGATTTGCCACGGCCACAACAGCAACTTCTGTGGCTTATGCAAATGCCTTCCCAAGAGTGCCATTCAAAGAAGAACTAAATACCTAACAGTGATAAAAATATGGAAAAAATAAAATTAGGATCTGTGTTTAATTGTTCACTGATTAAGAAACTTTAGGTTATGGCGAAATTAAGACTTATTACTTGATATTTGTTATTACTCAATTACTTTCTACGTAATACAAAAAATTAAATATAGGTATTAAAGAAAAATTACAAAGAAATAGACACAAATTTGTAAAAAAAAGATGAAAAGGAACATAATTGAATAAATATACTTTACAAATTGTCCTCACTTGAGAGGTTCTTGTCCATGGCAATCTCTTCCATCCAACCAAAAATGAGAATCGTTTTGTTCTACAAGTTCCTTACAGACTAAAAAACTAAACAACCCAAGCAGTTCAAATCTGCTTTTGAACAACGTTAATGAGAGTGGTATCAATGGATAGCTTCTCTCCCAAGACATTGCCTCCCTCACATTTACTCATTACAATTGTTTATCTTTAAGTTTAAATTGTAGATTGTAAATTAAAAAAAAGAGAAAAAAAGTTCCTTACAGGTATAAGTATTAGCAACAAATAGTACCTACGACCGAGTAAATAAATAACAAAATCAAGACTTACTCGTAATAACACACTCAGTATACAAATGAGAGAATGAGACATCATTCCAGTTTCCATAATTAGACCAATAAACAAGCAGCTCATTAAAACAGAGTTAAAGAACGCCAATTTCTGTATTATGAGATGAGTGAATAACATCTTAATGTTCTTAATAGTTTTCTTGCGATAATATGACATAAATGACACACGGCAAACGTTATGTCACATCGAGTGAACGTTTATATGACAAGCAGATACAAGGAACTAAATGTGTAAAATAAATACTTGTTATACAGGGTGAATAATTAACAGAAATACTAAGAATTCTGTATTCATTAATTACAATGGTAATATATTTATTATCATTATAAATGTCCCTAAAAGTACATCAATCGTACTGACAGAGGGATTTTCATCACAAAGAGAGACTAATAATCATTAATATTTTTATTATTTTCATTACTTTTGTGTAGATTGTTTTTCATTTCTTATTGTTGGTAATCGGATTCACCTTTTACAATTAGGTAATTATTTTCTGTTTAAATCGCATTCAGTAGCTCCATCGTGCTTTTGTAGGTATTCAGGGTGGCGGACTTGTAACTTGGAGGTCAGTGGTGATGTGAACATTACTTTTTCTATTTCCTAAGGAAGGAGGGAAGAGGCATTTCCACTTTGAATACCAAAAGGTTTATACGTGGTTTTAGTCTTAAAAGGGTGACACCCCTTAACAAGTCTACAATTAAAGCATTCTACTTGAATGCCGGGAAAATAAAAGCAGGGCAATGGTTTGGATGTACAGAACATACAGGTGCTTCCTCAAATGGTAATGTACAGGGTGATGCAGAAATTACAGTTTCACCAATTCACCTTGTGGACTTTTGAGGAAAATATAATACAAAATTGGGTGCAATTTGAATGTTTTGTTCTCCTACAGGTATGCTTCTATTTAGATTTTTTTACACTTGTGCAATCGTCATGCTCCGGTCTTAAGGTACCTCTATAAGTCTTAAGGAACCTCTATAAGTCTTCAGGTATCTCTGACTCTACAAGTCTTCAGGTACCTCTGACTCTACAAGACTTCAGGTACCTCTGATTCTACAAGTCTTCAGGTACCTCTGATTCTACAAGTCTTCAGGTACCTCTGACTCTACAAGTCTTCAGGTACCTCTGACTCTAAAAGTTTTCAAGTATCTCTGACTCTACTAGTCTTCAGGTACCTCTGATTCTACAAGTCTTCAGGTACCTCTGATTCTACAAGTCTTCAGGTACCTCTGACTCTACAAGTCTTCAGGTACCTCTGACTCTACAAGTCTTCAGGTACCTCTGACTCTACAAGTCTTGAGGTACCTCTGACCCTACAAGTCTTCAGGTACCTCTGACTCTACAAGTCTTCAGGTACCTCTGACTCTACAAGTTTTCAAGTACCTCTGATTCTACAAGTCTTCAGGTACCTCTGACTCTACAAGTCTTCAGGTACCTCTGACTCTACAAGTTTTCAGGTACCTCTGACTCCACAAGTTTTCAGGTATCTCTGAATCTACAAGTCTTCAGGTACCTCTAATTCTACAAGTCTTCAGGTACCTCTAACTCTACAAGTCTTCAGGTACCTCTGACTCTACATATACCTATGTAGAGTCAGAGGTACCTGACTCTACATAGTTTTCTGGTAGTAGAGGTAGGTATCTCTGGCTCTTCAGATCAGTTGATGGTGAGTGACAGAGGATATTTATTGCCTGGCTTCGGTTCCTGTGTGTATAATAAAATAATTGATAATTGGTATCATGACCATCGCGTTAGACCAGGTCCAGTTTGAGACACTAGAGCGGGGGCAGTAATATTGTGATTTGAAAAATCAAACTACCAATACTAGGAATATTTATTATGACTCGGTATTACGGCTCAATTTACCTCCAAACTCAAACATTATAGCCTACGCAGACGACATAGCAGTTGTCACATGGGGTAAAACCCGACAGGCATTGGAGAGTGAGATGAACGAGAGCATGAGACTTGTGTCGGAATGGATGAGGGAACATAAATTGAGATTAGCGCCCGAGAAGACAGAAGTTGTGTTGCTGGCAAGTAAAAGAGTATGCAAGGAAGTACAGGTTGATGTGGAAGGCACAACAGTGAAATCAAAACCATCGGCAAAGTATCTGGGGGTCTGGATGGATACTAACCTCAGGATGGTGGAACATGTGAAGTGGGCAGTTGAGAAGGCAGGCAGAGTGGCTTTAAGTCTAGACAGATTATTACCTAATAAAAGAGGACTGGTAAATGCTAAGAGGCGAATACTGTCCTCAGTCGTGTACTCAACACTCCTGTATGGCGCACCAGCATGGGGTTCTGTGATAAAGTGGAAGAAATACGTAAACCTGCTGGAACGAGTACAGAGGAGTGTGATGCTGAGACTGTGCAGATCATACAGGACAGCATCCACTCCAGCCCTGCAAGTGTTATCCGGGAACCTTCCTATAGAGTTGATGGTGGAGGAAAAAATGATGGTGTATGATTTACGACAGTCGGAAGCTTGGCAAGATAAAAACGAGAGAGAAGGCAGAATAAAGGATATGAAAGAACAGATGACGCTGGCGTGGCAACAGAAATGGGAAAAGGAGACAACCAGAGCCCAATGGACTAAACGCCTAATACCATACTTACAAAGCTGGATATCTAGGGGCCATGGGGAATTGACATATGAGCTGAGTCAGTTCTTTACAGGCCATGGACATTTTGGTACTTACCTCCATCGAATGAAAAAAGTGAGTAGCTCAAACTGTAGATACTGTCAGTACTCACATGATCACCCAGAGCACACAGTTTTTATATGCACAAGATTCAATCATGAGAGAACACAGTGCTACCAAAAAATAGGAAAAACATTACCACCATCAAATATTGTTGAAGAAATGCTGGAAAACCGAGTTCAATGGAATGAAATAAATCAATTGATTTATAAAATTTTAAAAATAAAAGAAAATGATGGGAGGATGGCCCTGTGAGAGCAGAGAGCCAGCATTCATGCCCCGAAGTAATGTCATACGGTTCCGGGGTCATAAATGTGAGGTGTAAGAGGAAGGGTTTTAGTGGGTTCGGATATCCGCGTGCCATGATATCAATCCCACACTCCCCAAAGAAATACTCGCTTTGGGGGTCTTATCGAAGATTTCCAACCTCTTAGGAAAAAAAAAAAAAAAAAAAAAAAGCTCTTGAACTTTTAAAATAATACCATGAGGATATCTGAGTATAGGAGTTGAATAGGTGATATACATCCAATCTACACCGTGAAATAAATTTCCTTAACACGTTGATCGCCAACGCTATAGAGTTGCATATCCTCAGGGGCTCAAATGACAAAGTGAACACCTACCCGTCAGGTGAATTCACCTGACGTGGCGATCAACATGATTTACATAATTTAAATAGGTAGATACATAATTATAGTAGGTACCTAGAGAATATCTTAGATTTCTTTGTATAAAAAAATATATTATTCCTAATAAAAACGTCAAATATTTGTACCTACACTTACCTACCTCAGTGATTCATAGATCATTATGTAGAAGAAATGATGTAAGTATTTTTATTCAAAAGATAATGAATTCTAATGAAAAAGGCTTATATTAGTCAAAAAGTAATAATAATAATAAACCCTTTAGTGGATAGTAACCCCTAAGCGAAGTCAATGCTGAAAGCATTTTCTACCACCTAACCCTCAAAGACCTCAGAGTTCTTATTATTATGTGGTCATAAACCAAAATTCCAAAATGTTTGAGGAAAATTTCATGCATGGATGGGATTCAAACCAACGGTTTCCTGTGCTACCTGCGGATAACTAGAGTAGCGCACCGACCTCAATAGCTTGATTGATAAGGCGGCGGATTTGTAACCTAGAGGTCGGTGGTTCAAGTCCCGGTTTCAGTGTGCTTGTCGTAAAGCGAGTTTGAGTAGTTGTGATATCACATAAGTGATTAACACACATAATATATGATAAGAACTATGTAATTAAAACCAGCGCCTTCACCTCTCAGCCAGCAATACACAGTGATTGTCTTCAAAGTGGCTTCAAGGAAACCTCCTTACATCCTCCCCTGGGTCCTCAGTGACTTCTCTACAGTCAGCCCGAGCACACACACACACAATCAATTTATTCCGTTTTAATTGGCTATTGCTCCTTTTAAGTCCTGCTTTGACCCCTCGCCGTCCTACTGAGGAGGTTTGAGGACGAACACACGTGCAATTTTTTTTTAATAGCTGGTTCAATTACTTTCCTTAATTTAGGATAAGAATATTGAAAGAGTAATCGGGTTTGTTTTGTTAATAATAATTCCGTGTCCGTGAGATAGGGACATATACCTAAATCACGGTGGTGAGAGGATTATAAAGACGCCCAGATCCAATGTCTAAGCTCCTTTCATGTCCATTTCTATTATAGGTTTCTATTCTATTAAGTTTTAACGTCGCTAACCTGTTACCCATATTAACCTCATTCAGTCTGGGTAGGTGGGTTGGGCCGGAATGCCAGCATCACGAAGTCTTCACCTCACTGGACGTTGCTTATCTTGTGTTTTGAGGTTCAACGTCCATTTCAACTTCTGATTCAAATCAGCTTTGATTTGGTTTTATCCTGCTGAAGAAACCAGTTAGGTTTTCACTTATATCTAGGTTCCTCTTGCAATGATGTTATTTTCTTCTTATAGAAAGTTTAATTAAACCAGGAAATCTTCTTTTAACCCAATTCAAGGTATCCAGATTGCTCTTACATTCAATTCTCCTATATACATTTAGGTTGCTCTTATATCCAGGTTGCTCTTATTAGATTCAGTCCTCCTATATCCAGGTTGCTCTTAAATCCAGGTCCCGAATCCCGGGCCCAATTTTTTCCCCCCTTTTTAAAAAAATTTTTTTTCAATAAAATTTTCATTTTTTCCAATTTATTTTTTTTTTAAAAAACTTTTTTTTAAATAAGCTAATTTTTTATCAAAGAAATTAATTAAAATAAAAAAAAAACCCAATTTTAAAAAAACCGGGGAAAAAAAAAAAAAACCCAAAAACCCAAAACCCCAAAAAATCATAAGGCCTAAAAAGGGGCGGGGTAAGGGGGCTAAAGGAACCCCAAAACCCCCTTTTCAATTTCCCCGGGAATAAAAAATTAAAAAACAAAAAAAAATTTTTTAAAAAGGGAAGGCCCCCAAAAGCCCCCAAAATAAAAATTTTTTTTTAACCACCAAAAAGGGGAACACCCTAACCACCTTTTTAACAATTTTTAACCAACCAAAATCAACCCACCACCCCCAAAATCTTTTTTTTTGTTTTTTTTTTTCCCCCCACCCCTCCTCCCCTTTTCTCTCCCCCCGGATAGCGAGTCCTAATCCCCCAAAATCATTATTTAATTATAAAAAATTTAATTTTTAATAAAAAAACACAATTGAAAGAGAACAGTTAGAGGGAAATATTGATGTAGGTTTAGAATAAAGGGAGGGATTCATTTACTAATTAAATTATTTTGTAAATTTTTTTAATTTGGGTGATAAATACTTGGGAATACCAAAGACAAAAAAAAAAATTAGCCGGCCCTTTAAAAAAATAAGTAATTTTTTAAATATAATTTTTTATATTAGGCATAAAAATTTTTATTTACAAAAAAGATTTAAAATTTTACAAAATAAACCCCAATTAAAAACCAAAAAAAAATTTAAAATTTTTTAATTCCTGGGGAAAATATTTATGAATGAAACATAATCCCATGTTATATTATAAATAAAAATTTAATACCTTTTTTTATTATAGCCCATTGAGACAATTTTCTTTAGCTGCCAAGCTATTATTTTGGTAAAATACCAAATTAAATACATTATTCCTTTTTCAACCCCCCCCCCTTCCAGCCCGGGGGTTTCCTAAATACCGGACAACCAAAAAAACTAAAAATTAAAACCGAAACAAAAATTTATTGACGTAATATTTTTTCCCTTTAATTTTAATGACGCTCCAAAAGGTCCAAATTTTGAATGGAAAGGTAGTCCCCCCTTTCGTGTCCGAAGGGTTTTGTGAGTAGAAAATTTTGGAATTTTTAAGAAAAAAGCTTTAAAAGGGAAAAAAAATTTTTTTTAAAAAAAATAATCCCCTTTTTCCCAAATACTAAAAAATTTTTGTCAACGTAAGTACCCCCCCAATTTTTTAACCCAAAAAATTTTAAAAAATTCTTCCTTTTTCATTTCTTTTAAACCCCCACTTGGGGAAAAGGGCGGGTTTAATTCTAATTTTTAAAAAGCTTTTTCCCCTTTTCCCCCAAAATTTTTCCAAAAATTCCCCCCAGAAAAAACAAATTTTTTAAAAAATTGGTAAAACCCCAAATGGGATTTAACTTTCCCCTTTTTGTTTTTCCCTTTGAAATTTTTTTCGAACCCTTGGAAAATTGTTTAAATTCAAAAAAACCCTTTAAAAACTTCTAGGAAAGCTGAAAAAAGGGGCTTTTTTAAAAATTTTTAAAATTTTTAAAAAGGGGGTTTGAAATCGGGAAGAAAATTTTCCCCTTTGGGGCAAATCAATTAAAAAGGTTTTTCAAAAATTTTTTAAAAATTTTTTAATTTAAAAAATTAATTGGGTAAATTTAAATAAAATTTTTTTAAAAAAACCCAAACGAAATTTTTTCAAAAAATGACAAAAAACAAAAAGGGGTTTGAACCAAAAAAAGGGTGACACCAAAAAAAACACAATTAAAACCCAAATATCGACCTTATTTGCCTGAAAATTCCTTTGAATTGTTTTTTTTTAAAAAAAAGGGCTTGTTTTTAACACAGCCCGGGCTGAAGAAAGGGGGGGTTTTTGAGAAAGAACTAAGAAAAAAAACCTTTTTCAAAAACCCAAATGCAGACATTAAAACCTCCCCTACAATAATAAAATTCTTATAAAAGGTAAAAATTAGGACCAAAAATAAACACAGGTCTTTTTTTTTTTTTTTAAAGTAGCTAAGGGGAAAAAATAGGTGCCTAATATTACCTACTATTTTTTTTTAACCCCTTTTTCCCCTTTAAACCCCCGCCCGGATTACCGGGTAACCAAATTTTTCCCCTCTTACCCAGGACAATCGCACCCTTCAAAATTATTTAAAGGTCCCAAGGACATAATAAAAACAAAAAGGGAACAAGATTCTTGGAACCAATAAGGAATTCGCGATCCAATAAAGGATTTCTTACCTACCTCGATTTTTTCAAAGGCTTTTTTTGGAGGTGAGAGGTTCCCCAGGACTGAGAATATTCAAATTAAAATGGAAAATAGGTTTTTTGGTAAAAATTTTAGCCCCGGGGCCTTAAAAAAAACCCTTGCAAATATTGAAAATTCCTTAGAAATGTAATTTTCGATTCTCATTGAGAAAAAAAAAAACATAAGTTCCCCGGGGAAAATGGGGTTTTAAAACTTAATTAGAAACCCATAAAAAATTTCTAAAATTTTTTTCGGGTGTGCGAGGAAAAATTTTTGGAAGAAATTGTTACTGAAAATGGCCTCCCTGATTTTTGACCCAATCAAAAGTTTTAAACCAAATTTTCTGAAAACAGAAAAATATTTTTGATATAAAATTTTTTAAAAAAGTTTTGAATTTTTTTTAATTTCACTTTCTGATGCCAACTCTCAAATCTTTTTACTAAAATCTTTTACTGAATTGGGGACTTGAACCACCGACCCCCAAAGTTTACAGTCCGCCGCCAATCGTCAAGCTACAGTTGTAATATTTTTTGATATCAACCCTCAGACTCTGAAAACGATATTTTGTTTGTCTTTTTTTTAATTTGGGTTAAGTCGTTTTCCCCTTTCAGATTATAATAATGAAAACAGGGTTTTTGTTACCCCCCATTCCAGGAAACTCAAAAACCTCTACCCACTTTAACCCACCCAGCCTGGGTTGGGCCGCAATCCGCATCACGAAGTCTACCTCCGGGCTTGCTTAATTTTGGGTGACCTCAAAAACCCCGGTTCATTCAACCCAACGACTCGCGGTCTGTATTCATTTTATTGCACCAGCGAAAGTGGGTATTTTTTTTTTGATTTTTTAAATTCAAGAGTTGGGGGATTTTGCAAGGTTTAACTTAAGTTAAACCACTAAAAATTTATTAAAAAAACTTTTTCATATCCGGATTTATCCATTTTTATGGGATCATTATCAAACCCATTTACCTACCATGATCATGTTATTTCCGAATCTTTTTTTGTTACCCCACTGTAAAATTTTCTAAAATCACTCAAATCCAAGCATGTGTTCAATCCTCGCCCAATCTGGGCCAAAAAAGACCGCAATCGAATTTAATTGAGTCCTCATATCCCGCCCAAATAGATTTTGTGAAGTTTTAGGAGGAGGTAGTGTCATTAAACAAGGTAAAATAAAAAAAGGGTAATAATATTATTGATAAAAATCACAAACGTCACAAAGTCATGGGACGTCTCAGATCGCGAACAGACATGTCAATTATCCGATTAAGGCAAAAAATACCGGAAAAAAAGGATCGCAGATTCACCCCGTTCTCAAAGAAGGTCACGGCAATGGGGGTCCCTCGGGGGTTTAAAAACAAATTACACAAAAGGGCCCAAAAAAAATTTTTTCTACCACCCTAACCCTTTGGGACGTGACTTAACTGAATAGTAAACAGAGAACGGGGTTCATTCCGAAATACTGTTTCTAGTGAGTTTTAAAAACTGTAAAAATCCCAAAAATTCCGGGGAAAAGGTGTCTGGGGATTTGGGTAGATTTTTGGAAAAAAGGGGTAAAAGGGCCCAAAAGAAAGATTCATAATTAAAAAATTAAAGGAACCCAAAACCAAATTTTGGTTTAAAAATTAAAAATTTAATTAAAAAAATTTTTTAAATTCTATATGGTCAAAATTTTTACAACCAAGAAATGTGCAAATACATGGAAAAGGCGCCTTTTCTTTTTTTTGTTTTTTAAAAACCCAAACTTTATTCCTCAGCATACTTTTTCTCCCTTACGAAAATAAAAACAGGTTCATCTTTGGACCCTAATTCCACACCTTTGGACCTTTTTTTTTTCAATTTTAACTATCTGGAAAAAAAGGGCTGTCTGGGAAAACCAAAAGGGGGTAGCGAAGGGATCCTTTGGGGTTCAAATCCCACCCAGTGCTCAATTTTTTCTTAATTTGGGGATTTTGGCCACAAATAATAAAGCTGGGGTTAGGTTAAAAAATTTTGACATTAACCCCGGGTGACGTTCCCCCTAAAGAGTGTTTTAAATTTGTCCCTAAAAGTTTTGTAAAATTTGGGGGGGGATTTTGGGTCCACTGGCCCTGTCTGAACCGTTGGTAGGTAAAAAGTCGCGCCATATTTAGGTCAAAGATTGAACAGATTCATCAAAAAAAATTAAAAAAAACCCAACACTGTTTCTTTTTCATTTGAGGGGCACCTCCTAATAATGTTTCTAGGCATAGGGCAGAACACACTATTATCGCTCTTGTTTTAAGTACAACCCTTTAATACGATCTAAATTTTAAAAATCTAGTACAATTACTACTTACTGGGTTTTCTAAAAAAAAACCCTTGAAATCAACAAAACATCAATCCCCCCGCCTTACAGAATATACCTTTTACAACTTCGTTCCTGTTGCAGTGGAAACTTTTGGGCTTTTGGACTCCAGGGAAAACACGATAACAACAACTTCAAAAATGTTGGTTGACACTCTCACTGGAAACAACAGAGCTGTACCTTTTTCAGAAGAAAATATCTTTCCAATCCAAAGACAAATGAAAAACGCTTGTGCATGCAAAGGGTTTAATCACTTTCGTGATATGATACCTCACATCTAAAAAACTCACTCTCTAAATCTAGCTAAAACCCGGGGACTCGAACCCCGACCCCCGGGGTTACAAGGTGACGACCTTTTCTTATTCACCAAGCTACTGAGGTGGGTATTTCAAAAAAAATCAATATAATTATGAAAATTTTTTTAATTAAACCCTTTTTGTGGAGTATCTTTAAAATATTTTACCTCAAGGGGTTTCAAATTTTTCATCATTTTTCCGACCGAGGTTTTGGCCCTAATTTTTTATTTTCCTAACCCTACTCCCAATGAGGCACTGCCGTACATTTATTAAAAGGGCCAAGGTTTTTCCTATCTTTTATATTACACGAAAATTTAAAAAGGTTCAAATTTTTGAAATTTTTTGCCCCTTAAAAAATGAAAGTGAGGAATGTATGATACATTGATACATCCAGTATAATAAACAATTCTTAATAATTTTTGTTAAATGTTGATTTTATCCTTATTCCTTAAAAGTTCTTCACAAAAATCACACATCGCAACTATCCGGGGCTCGCGTTTAAATCCTGAGGCCAATTACGGGCAATTATATTTGGACTCGCGACTCTTGAAACTCTTTTAAATTTTAATAATAATTGGTATTCGTAATCATTAACTTTGATAAATGGTGGTAAATTTTTTTTTAAAAAATCAGTGTCGTAAAAGCGAAGGAAACCAAGATTATCTCTCCCGTAGCTAGGGGAAACCCCGGCACTGGGAATCCAGAGTCGGGTTTTCAAAAACCCACCGAAAATGACATTTTTATCCCCCTTTTGGGGTTTTTTTACTTATATTTAATAGTTTTGGGGCTTACTCCCCTGGAATAATGGATTAATAGTCCTAATGGGGGCAGATAAAAAGGCGATTTATTATTTTAATTAATAAAAAAAAGACCCCCAAAAAATCGTCCTTAAAAATTCAATCATTCAGAAAGTAAAAAATATATTTTTAGAAATACAGGAATTTTTACCACATAATAACTGCTGAAAATAATGGTTTACTGTGGAATAATGGGAAAAATTTTTTATGATAATCCAGTTAAATAGGCCCAATATTATTATTAGATTTTAAAATCCACACTTAAAAGATATGCCCCCATAAATTTGCCCCTTAAAAACAGTCAGAAAAAAAAATTTCATTTGAATTTTTCGTTATTCTGTTATTAAAAAGGCAAAACAGAAAAAAATATCAATAATTTTTTTTTTTAAAGAAAGTCCCGAATAATGGGGCAACCTATTTTTTTTTTTTTTTTATGCAAAATTTTATTTACTGTACACACGGAAATATGCCCCTTCCCTTCTAAAATCGCAGGGGAAATCTTGAGAAGGAAAGGGGATTATACTCTCCTAAAAATTCACAAACCCCCTTTTCCCCCAAAATTTACCCTTTCCCAGCCGGGTTTGGGGTCGGAAAGCCAGCATCACAAGGTCTTAAATTGGTGTCACCCATTAAAGGCCCAACCTCGCGGGGCATACTTTTTTTAAAAAGGTAATTCCCCGGAAACCCCCAAATTACTCAGGGTACTCAAAACCTTTACCCACCATTCCGGAAACGAAAATTTGGTCAAATTTTTCCCCGCCCCGGGCCGGGGTTTCAAAACCCGAAAACCTCCGGGTTCCTTTTTAACCCTGACCACGGAGTGGGCGCTAAACAATACTTAACTTCATTCAACTGCATCTACACCCCCTTTTGGTTTTACCCGATGGCTGAAAATTTTAGTTTGGACGCACTCCACTGCAGAAAAAAAATTCAATGGGTAAACCAAAAATTTTATTACCATGTAGGTAATCTATTATGTCTAACGACGGCCTACAATAACTACTTAGACCTCTCGTAAAACAGCATAATTAAAATTGATATCAGCATAAAATAATTTCTAACCCGGAGTCCGGGGAAAATTGAACGGGTTTTTTTTCCCAAATTTTCCCCTGGGGCCCCAGGAAAAACGATGTTAAAAAAAAAAAAAAAAAAAAAGCAGTTTTTGGTTTTCCCTTTTTTTCCTTTTTTTAAATCGGAAAAAAAAATTATTTGGACCTTAAAATTTACGAATAGCCTTTATATGGGGGTATCATCAATAAAAAACATTAAACTAAAACACAAAAAGGGAAGGGGGAAAAAAAACTAGTTATTTGTGTTAAAAACGCAAATTTTTTTAGTACGAAAAGCATTGACTTAAAACAAGAATAATGCTAATGCATATACCCAAAAAAAAAACATCATACCCAAAATCTCTCGTAATGCCCACTGGTCGTTGCCCCTTTTAAATTAAATTGCCCTTAGGCAAGGGGAGGCCCCCGACTTTCCAAAGTACAGAGCCGAAAAAATTCCCCGCCGGGATTCAAACCCGGGGTACCGGAGTGCAACCCACAGCTACCGCTGGGCCAAAGGGGAAAATATTAAAAACAAAGGCAGGCCCGAAACCTTTTATTCAGCCATGTAATAAGTAATTTAAAAATTTTTTTTTTTCTTTTTAAACATTTTTTTTCCCGAAAAAATTACCCCTGAATGTAAAAAAATTTTGTTTGCGGGGGAGATTAGACTTTTAAAATTTTGGGTTCATTCTTCAGTAAAAACAGATTTAGGCCACTTTAAATATTGTATTGTTTTTTTTTTTTTTAAGATGAGTTTTCACACCTTTTTTATTTCGTATTAGCCATAAAAACAGGAGCTTACTCTGTAGACGTTTGGGTCGTTGTAGCCTACCCATCCCGTATGCCTCCCCCGGGGGGCAAAAAAGTGGTCACATCAATACTTCCCTTTTGGGTGCGGGGTCGGGGGTCCGGCGCCCCGGAAAGTATTTAAAGGTACCCTTACAAACACTGTAAAAAATTTTTTGAAACATTTTTTTTTTGGGGGCCCGGGGGGTTTTTCGAACCCGGGGACCTTCCGCATGGCAACGGGGCTAACCACTGACTATTTTTATTTAAGGGAAACCCCAACCAAATTTTGAAAACCAGTTACTCGAGGTATAGGAAATTTTTTGACAGGTTAATTAATATAAATTTGAAAAAATTTAAATTTAAGCCGTAACAGTGTATTTTAAAAAAATTTAAAAAAATTTATCAAAATGGGGTAAAAGCTCATGGAGAGAGAGAAGAAGGGAGAGAGAGAAGAAGAGAAAAAAGAGAAGAGAGAGAAGAAAAAGAGAGAGAAGAGAGAAAGTTTTAGTGTGGAGAGAGATAGACAAAGTTCTAATTGATAAACAGAAACAATAATATAATTAAAGTGAAACCTTGAATGGGAATGAAGAGAGAGAAAAAAAAATGATAATATACGGATAGATCTCTCTCCCCCTTTTTTTGCTTTCAGATTAATAGCAATATAAAAGCGTTCTAAAATTTTTCCCCTCAATTGCTTTTCACAACAAGAGAATAACCCCTCCCCTTTCTCTCCCCCCCCTCCCCCCAAATTCTTTTCAATTGACTTCTTCCTCCCCTTCATCTTTCTCCAGCACCTTTTAAAACCCCAAAATGAGGAAAAGAAAAGAGAGAAGAGGGGAGAGAAGGGGGAGGGAGATGTTTGTAACAAAGAACGAAGAACAATTAATTTTGAGAAAAATTTCTCAAGGTGGGGGGCGTATGTTTATGTAGAGGGAGGGAAATAAAATATAAAAAAAATAATAATTTTAAAAACCCTTTTAGGGAAAAACCCACCAAAAGGGTAATGTAAAGGAAATTTCTACCCCTCCCCTTATTTTATTATTTGTGTACAATCAAATTTAAAAAATTCGGCATTTGAATTCAAAAAACGGCCCCCTAGTAGGAAATTAAATCGCTTAATTTTGTACCATAACACTTCTTTGCCTTGGGGGGTTTTATAAAAAATTAAAAAAAGGCCCATCAGGAGGTTTTTTTGGATAAACAAGTTTCATTCTGAAAAGGTTCCATTTTTGGTTTCATTTTGTAAAATAATTAAAAAAAAGACAAATTTTTAAAAAACATCCAAAAAGACCCCCCAAAACGCCCGGGGGCCCCCCCCAAAAAGCCCGATTAAAAATATTTAACCCCATGGTTTTTTTAAAAAAATTTTTTTTTCCCCCAAAAAAAACCCCCTTGTTTTAAATTTGCCCCCGTTTTTTTTTTTTTAAATTTCAACAATTTATTTTTAAAAGGGAAAGGGGCCTTCCTTTCCCCCCCGTTTACCATTTTAATCTAGACGACCAAAAAATAACCCCCGGGGTTAAAAAAAAGACGAAAACAATACTTTCAATACCTTACCTAAATAAATGGAAAGTAAAAATCATTAATAATAAATTTATTGGGAATTTTTTTAAAAATTTTTAAGATATGGATATTTAAGATAGGGAAAAAGTCTTTTTTTAAAAAAATTTAATAAAACAAAGAAACACAATATTTACATTATTAAATTAATTTCAAGTTGACTTTTTAAAAGTTATAAATTAGTAAGAATAAAAACAAGTCAGATGTAGAGAAAAATTTAATTGTACACAAAAATTTTTTTTTAATTAAAGTGGGGGGTATGTACCTACCCATTTTTATAATTCTTACCAACTGGAAGGGAGAAACCCAAAAAAACCCCGAAATTTATTTAACCAACCAAAACCCAAATTTTCTCATCATCACACCCGCCATAGCTCTCCTCTCTCGCTCATTTCCATCATAAGAAACAAATAAAAATCCCCTCTCTCCGCGGAGCAATAAAATTACACTTTAAATTAACTACACAATAAGTTCTCTATCACTCCCCGCCCCTCCCCCCCCGGGTTTCTATGGGAGGATTTAAAAATCGACACATGCAACCTCGAAGGGGGGGGATTACAAAGGGGACTCCAAACAAAACCCCCTCTCCATACACTTTCTACTCCAAACTCCACCGAAGTCAATTGCCAGCATTTGATAGCATCTTCTTTTTTTTTATTGATATTAGTATATTTTTGCTTTTTTCGCCAAACACTACCTCCCCCTATTTTGTTCAAAAAATACATTTCTTTTAAATTTTTTTTCTATATTTTTTTTCCTTTTTCTAAATTTCTCCCGTTTTTTTTCATCAAAATTAATACTTTTTTTCCAAGTGTTCTCCCCTGTTCGTGAAAATGTGTTGACTTTTTTTCTCCCTCCTACGCGCAATATGTTTATTCAGTTTATGCTAACATCTTTCGGTGTAACATCAGATTCTTAATTGGATACTTTTTTGTTTTTTAAATTTTTATTCATAAATAAAAAACAAATTTTAAATAAAAAAAATTTTTTTTGGTGAATTTGTCCGTTTTTAAAATTTTTCTTTTCTTTGATTTTCAATAATTAACTTTTTTTTTATGTTAATTTTAAATTTTTAAAATAATTTAAAAACTTAAACCCTAAATTGTTTTGTTACTAAAAAAATCATTAAATAAAAATAAAAATAAACAATAATTTTAATTAAGAACACCAGTGTGACTTTTTAATTATTTTCCCCCCAAAATTTATTTTTTTTTTACAATGACTTTTTTTAAATTTTATTCATGTTTTTTAATTTTATCTTTTTTAATTACAGTCACGTTTAATTTCCCTTTTTAACGTTGCCATCTAAAAATATCTACCAAATAGTAAATTTACTTTTATAAAAAAGTGAAAAATGTGAGATTCCCGCAAACCCGGGCGCCTTCTCACAAAATTTCTTTCACATTCGCTGCAACTAAATTTCCCGCCATGGGTGACCAGACCAACCCATTTTTTCAGTTAAAAATTTAACAACACCCCAAATAGATACGATACTAAACATCACTCAATCATCGGACACACGGCGCCCCTGGCAAGCACCACAGCACATGGATACCCTCACGGCCCGGGTAGCGGGATGAGACAAACGAGGCAAAAAACCTGATCAAGGACAAGGACAGTCGGGACCGGACCCCCGGGGCCCCAACGAGAAAAACAACATCTGCGGCCCCAAGAACAACCTGTCCAATTTCACCCGTCGCCATCTCCTCTCCAAACGGGAGGGACCACAGCAGGCAGGACCCCACTCCCCGACAGCAGAGAGTCAAAAAACCGACAGCAGAGGGGGGGCGAACCGACAGCAGAGAGTACAGCAAAAACGCGAAAAACGGTCCGCCGGCGATGGGTCACGCCTGGCTCCCCGAATACCCCCCCCAGCAGGCACTGCACGACCCCCGCCCAAACACCAGAGCTCCCCCCTCGCCGCCCCTCCAGTCTAGAGGAGAGGAGCTATACGAGGAGGGCACGGGGGGGAGGCGAGTAGCATAGCGGGGAGGACTGCTCGCGGGTCCAAAGGGTCGCCCACCAGGGGTCCGCCCCCCGGGTCGCCCCCGCCCCCCCCCCCCCCCGGGCCTCAACTCCCGCTCATCAGCAGATGCACGTGGCAGGTTCAGCAGGCGGCGGGCCCGGGCCCGCCCACCCGGGCCCATCCCTACTCGGCCCTGGGGGCCGAGGCATGAAAAACCCCTGACCACCGGGGCGGCCCCTTCAGTTCCGGCCCCCACGGCCTCTTCAAAAACTTCCACTCCGGCTGGGGGGCTCCCCAGGTAAAAACACGCCCCTCTCCTTTTTCTTCTCTGTATCTGTCACATTTTTCAAATCGTTATCAATATATACAGGATAATGATTTTGTTATTTTTTTAAAACTGGCCAACTTACAATAATTTAAATTTCTGGCCAAAAACCCCGCACTGGAATTTCTGTTAAAAAAATTTAAAAAAAAAGTGAAAAATTTAATAAAAATTAATTTTTCCCCCTCATAATTTTTTTTTGAATACATACCAGAGACTTTTGTAATTTTTCCCAACCGGAAAGGGTAAAAATTGTCGGTAAGAATATGGGAGACTTTTAATAATCGATTTTCAATGAGTCCATAAGAAAATTTTCCAGGATAATATTCAGTTTAGACACCATATCGTGACAATTGAAGCCCTTTTTAAAGGGCTAAGTGGTTAAAGTTTCCCGTTGAAACCCCTCAAGTCTATTAAAAACAACATGCGACCAGTCCTAAAATAATGACGTATTTCAAAAAAACAAATTGACACAAATCCCCAAACAACCCCAAGTACTTATTCTGCAATTACCTACTTTCCCTCTGAGAGAATATTTTTTAAAAATAGTTTACAAGGAAAAGCTGACCAGAAATTAACATTAACACTGTCGTGTCCAAAGCCTCACTTTCCGCATTCTGCAAAAGAAAAATTGCTAACAATTGATTGAAACTACATGTTTTAACTTAAAATTTAAAACAATTTGCCTCCTTATCAGATAAAAAGGGAATTAACTGATTACACAGATTAGCTGGATGTGTGCCGGTTAAAAATTATATCAGGATAACTTTCTTACATATTTACCTAATTGGTGGATAATAATTTCTATTTTCTTTAAAAAATTTCTTTAAATTTTTTTGTGATATCACATAAAAGTGTTTTAACACAAATAAGATAACTAACCGAAAAGATTTTTAAAAAAGATTTTTTGGTTTGCTTTTCCGATGTCCGACAATCTAAAATTTTAATTTGGAGAACTCGCCAACCATTACAACCCAAAGGGTTGGATGGAAGAGATTGCCATAACAACAACCCCCCCTTTATTGGGACATTTTTTGTTCATTTTTTTTTCCTGTTTAATTTATATTGTCAATTTTGTATTTTAATTTTTCCTTATTTTTGTGTATTTTATTTTTTTAAAATTAAAAAGGTTTCATAAAAATTTATACACCCACACCAATGGAACGCCGCCCGCCACGGGTTTCCCATCCATAATAAATTAAGAATTTTTCGCTCATTTTAATTGTTTACCCGAAACTGTCCTGCCCCCGTTTCGACCCAATCAATTGAAATCCTCGGATTATCCAGCCGTCGGATTCAAGAAGCTAGTCAATTTACACCAAGCTTGACGATGCAAAAAATAAATAAAATTCATCGAATAGAAAACAAAAACTTAAAAAAGTTACAGAACAATATCGTACTTAGTATTCTGAATATCGTTTTCACCAATAGAATATCAAATTACCTCTAAACGATATTGATTTACGTAAACGTGCCCATTCTGATTGGCTAATTTGATCAATTTTATTTATTAGTTAATTGATTGTTTAAATTTTGGGTTGTCAAAACGGGTCAAATTAAAATTCTGACGAGTTTTGCTTGTAGGCTTTGGTGAGTAAGGAAATTTTTCCTACTTCTTGTTAAAATCCCAAGTTGGGTAAAAATGAATTGGGTCATTTGGTTTGACTTGTGTCTTCATTTACGTAAAAAAAGACATGAAAATCCTTGCACGACGTAAGATGCTTTGTATTGGATCTTAAAAAACTATTTTTTACTCTGTTTATAAATAATTTTGGGTTGTAATCAAAAGAGCATACCACAACAAGGAAGTGCTCTGACGTTGTGAAGTGTGATTGTGAAACGGGAAGGGTACATCACCTATTCAAAAAATTTGAAATAACTATATTAAATCAAGTTGTATTTTGTAGTAGAAACTTTCCCCCACTAAAATTTTTTTGGGATTCTTAATTTTTTGACCGAGAAAAAATGTAAAATTTAGATAGTTCTTTTTGTCTCTTTTAAGTTGAGATAAACTCATGCATTTAGTATGTGTTTCTAAGGGATTATCCTTCGTTAGATTTGTATAAAACTTTTATCCTCCAGAAATTGAATTAAGTTTTTTAAACCTGTCACCAAGATCTTTATAGCACGAAAAAAATGGACAACTCCTTTAAAAATCGTTAAAATCTCAACTTTTTCACCATTCGGAATAAAGTGGACCTAGAGATAATACTCCGAAAGGGTTCGCCAGAAGAATCTAAACAGATCTGTCCCTCGTGATAATCTGAAGCGATTGGGGCACCCTGCTTCCCTGAAAGGGCTCCACTTTTAAAAATGGGAACTGGAGAACAAACTAAAATGCTACAAAACATTAAAAAAAAGCGACCATGCCCTTTTAAATTTTTTTAATTTCAAATTTCGGTGAAAAACAATCCCCGGGGACAAAACAAAAAATTGGAAACTAATAAAAAACAAAACCACAAACAAAAATTTGATTAACCAAATTGATTTTCGAGAATGTAAAAAAAAGGAAATGCCCCTAAAAAACCATAAGGAATTTTTTTGGAGCACCAGGGGGGCCTTTTAATTTGTTTTTTGGGATTCGGTCAGAAGGTTTTACAAATAAAGTTCTAGAGGCCCCAGGTCCCATAATCATTAAAACACCTTTAAACATTATGATTTAGTGCCTTAATTCGAACTTAATAGGGGTTTTTGGTAGTTAAGTTGTGTTTCGATTTTTGTTTTATGAGTTAAAAATTTTCATTGGAGTCCTTTGGGATTTTCAAACTGGGGGATGTAAGAATTGGTAGAAAATTTGGGGAAATTCAAACCCCCCCCGTCGGGGGGAAAATACTTCGGGGTTTTGGTTTATTTACTCTACCCCCGATTTTGTATAAATTAAAGGTACATGGGGCGTTGAATTTTTTTTTCCCCCTTTCCATATTCGAAAGAATCATTATTCATTTTCCCTTTGATTATTTTTTTAAAACTGTTTTTTTCCCTAATAAAAAGGGCCCAAATTTCTGAAATGTGATTTTTTTAGAGGCCAAATGAACCGTTTTATTTACTATCGATACACTTAGCCAATATTAAAATTATATTGAAACATTTTTTGATTCCTATTTTATAAAAGATCAAAATAGCCCACAACCTCAAAAAAAACCCTTAAAATCAATGGTGTATGAAAAAATACCTTCAAAAAAATTAAATAGAAAATTAATTGAAAAAAATCAAATTAAAGTGTAGTTTGGTTAAAATTTTTGGGTCTGCTTTGGACACTCTCCATAAGTGGTCCAATAATCCAACTGCAGTTTTTTTCTAAATTATTGCCTTTCCATATTTCCTGAAATTAATCATAAAAAAAAAAGGAATTTTGGACACAAAAAGATTATCTTGTCTGGAAATTTTTTCTTTTTGGAAAAACCCCAGGCGATTTGTGTCATATTTTTTCAAATAATTTAAAGAATTCAATTTTTTTGTGTCCATAATCCACATTACTCTACAGAAAGTTCAAAAAGAGATTAAGTGCTCTCTTATGATAATTTGTTTGATTTTTTTGAAAAAACTAACCGTAAAGCGAAAAACTTTTAAAAAGAACAATTTATTTTTTTTGAAAATTCTTAATTATGCTGAATTTCGACATTTTCAATACTTGGGTTTTGTTTTTATGAATTTATCCAATTTTTTTTTTAAAATACGGTTTTTTTGCAAGTTCATTTTTTTATTTATTTATGACTTTTTCAAAAAATTTAGAAATTTTTGTAATTTTTTGGAAAAAATAATTGACATCTTTTTTACCCAAATCAAAATTCTGCTAGTTTTTTAAGTTTATGAATTTGGCCATTAATTTTTTTATTTTTACATTCCATTTCTTTTGCAAATTTTTGCACGAAATCCACACTCTTTTTTAAGGATACAAAGGTTGCTAAATTGCCAGAATATGTACTTAAGCTATAAAAATAAACAACAATAATTACGTAGATGGGGTTTCATACGGGAATTTCCTTCGGGACCATCCAACAAATTCTCTACACAGGGACAAACAACATTTTTAAAAATTTTCAAGAAGCTCCAAAGGATCAGTTTGGTTTTGGTTACCCACAACCAGTAAATTCTCATAACCTGAACACAAAATTTTATTTATTATGTAGGCACTATTTTTTCAATTTTTTGCTTTTATTATTTTTCTCCAGCATCCTTAATATAATACTAGTATTTTTAAAAAAAATTTTTAATTCAATCAAACGCAAGTTATCTCAAATAGGATATAATTTTTCCAAACATTTAAAGTTTTGCACACATTAAATGCATGCATTTTAAAAATGTAAAAATACTTTTAATTTGATAAAGTACATATTACATGAAATATAAGTATGTTTTTGTAATAAGTAAATAATATTATGCCCGGGGTTTTTCCTCGAACATCCTTGGGTGAGGGATCCCATACACCCGATGCTTCCTGCCTCTCAAATTGTTTAAAAATGTGTGGTTTTTAATGTACCGGGGGTGGTACTGGTGTACTTTTTAAATATTTCCGTGCCCTTAAAAGGCCCCTTTTTCAAGGTAGATTGGTCCCCCACACAGTACCCAAAAAAAAACCTTTTTATAAGGTTTTTCCCAAAAACCCTTTTACATTTTTATTTAAAGAAAACAAAGTATACAAAAAAACTTATTGGGTGAAAATGTTATTTTTTTTTAAATCTCGAAAAAATCAGGATAAGGAAAGTTTAAAAAAAGGGGTCTCAACCCTCTTGAAAACTTTAAAAACCACATTTGGACACCAGAAAGTTCAAAGAATGCATGTTGTTTTTTCTCACCCCAAACATATTATTTTCATACTTTGATAATTTTTTTTGGGTCCCCAAGCCCCCACAATGCATGAAATTTTTGCTGTAAAAAGTTTAAGAATTTTGTGTAAAATTTTTTTTTGCAAAGCGGGAAACCTTTCGATTAGTCAAAGATAGTTTGACAAAAAATCATGTTCACCCATCAAAAAAACTCCCCCTTTTGTAGACATCCCGTATTTTATACAAATAGTTCTTTTTTCTTCAGTTTTTTTTTTACGAACTTATTTTCACTAATTAAGCAAGCCAATCATTTAGCTATGAGCTTTCCCTTTCCCCTTGTCTCTATCTTTAGTTCCCCTTTTTTAAATAAAAATATTTAATGGATTTACACTACCAAAGCTTGTACCCTGTTTCACGAAACTTACCATTTACTAATAAAGTGGTTGGATAAACAAAATAACATTAAATAAGTATATTGGTTTCACCGACCCGGCTGACCAGTTTTGGTTGTGTTGGAGATTTTCAACAACTTTAAGGCAATATTGGGAATTTAATTTAAAAGAAATTTAAGTCTACCTATAGAAATTATTTGTATTTTTTTTAAAGTAATGCCCAATTAATTAATTTCTTTGACATAAGTTATTAGCTGAAACAGCCACATTACCCTTGAATGAATCCAATTCTTCATTTCATTAAAATCTATGAAAAATCACCTAAAGGGGAAAAATAACTCACTTTTTTATGTAGGGGCAAAATTTATTACTTAGCGTAGTCGAATTAGGGGCCCCCTTCATAACCCAAAACTGACAGTCCCATTATGGTCGGTGAAAAGGGTCCCTTAAAAAATAACCATTCAGCCAGTTTTCAAGTGATACTCGAGATCCATTACAGTATGTTTTCAAAATGTTAAACAATCAAGCATTATTTTTTAATTAAAAACTTTCCCTCCTTCTCACTACCAGAAGAGCGATAGCATTTAATTAAATAATTTAATTTTTATTTTTGTGGATGTAAAAACGAAACGTATTATGCAAATTAATGGAATGCAAATTTTTCCTTGTCTGTGTTTCAAGCTCGAAGTTTTAGATTTTCTAAATTTTTTAAGAAGAATAATTGAAAATTTCACAACCAAAACATATAACCCCTACATGGGGGTTGTACTGGGGTCCAAAGTGCTATGGGATCGAAAATAACTCAAGGGTAGAAATTTTTTAAAAAATGCAACAGTTTTAATTTTCAAAAAAACTTTTTCTAGCGTCCGGGCGGGGTTTTTCCCACTAATAAGGGTTTTTTTAGACGGGAGTTTTAACCCTCATTTCCCCGGGAAAAAGAAAACTAGCTAAACCCCAGATTTTTCTCACTCATTTGCCTTTGGCGGGACTAGCAGTATTTGAAATTTTAATTAATGGCACCCATCCAAAACTTTAAAAACACGGGCGTTTTTTAACCTCTGACAGAACGATGGGGTAACAACGAACGATCTGGCAAAAACTTCAGGGGGCCCAAATTTTTTAAAAATTGTTTATTTTTTAGAACTTACATAAGTTAGATTTTAAGTTTTTTTTCGATTATTTTTTTAAAATTTTTTTTGAACGGTTCAGTAGATTTTTTAAAAATTTTTTCCCTTTATTTTAAAAATACCACACGCAAACTCTTGGGGGTTTTTAATTTCCCCATTGTTCTCCTTTTGACGTAATTAATTTTTTTAAAAGATGACGCGCCTGGGTAACCCAAGGAGCCCCCAATAACTCTGTAGAGACGCCATAGTTATTCTGCCAGTCATAACATGCACAAACGCCCATATTGGGGCAGCCATAGGAAGATGACTAGAGGAAAAAAAATTTAGCAAGGAACCAAAAAAAAATTTAAAAGCTATTTAAGACAAAAAACACACAATAGAAGCAATGGGTTCTGATGATACAAAAGGACCTTTACTGAGTTGTAATAAGTAGAATCTTGAGACTGAAACAATTTGAACTATAGAACCTTATGAAAATTGACTACATAAACCCCAACAATAAAAAATTTTCATAAAAACCCCAGTCCCTAAGAATCAGGTACCACATTATTTTAAAACTAAGAGTTTGGGTCTCTTCACACAAGAAAATTGGTTTAAATAGACATGAATATTGAAACTTGTGTTTTTTTTTATAACAAAAAAACTTAATTACAAAGTAAAACTCTTTTTTTCGCTTCTCAGGTTTTCCTAAATTGTATGATTTTTCTTGTTACTTCATGGATTTCAATCCAGACTAGGCAACATGCTCCCGAAACACTAGACAAACCCCAAAAAAAATCAAACCTTTAAACAACACCCCTCAGGGCCTACAAACATGAAAAAAAATTACTGGTTGGGAAACACCCCATTTTCAAAGGCACCGCTGAAGTCCATTTTATTTTAGAAAATCCTTCACCAAACCCGATGTGTAGAAAAATTGACCTTTTTGAAAAAGAATTTTTTATGGTATAAAAATAAAATAGGTGGGAAAAAAACCCTTTCTATGAATTCCCCTTCATATCATTTACCTGGGAATGGAAACTCTATAACCTTTTTTACCAGGTCCACTGAGGACCCTTTTTACAATTGGCCTTTGGGATTGTTTTTAATGAAAATACTGGGGGGTACGTGTTGTAGAATATACGCGTTTTGGGGAAAAGGGTTTGGGCAAAAGAAGATTTCAAGGATCTTGAAATTCTTTCTTTTCCTTCCTATATTTTTGAGATAGAATTTTTCGTAAATCTCCAAGAAAAGTGGGGAAAACAAGAAATGAAGAAAATATTTTAAAAAAATAGCAGAACTTATTAGATTGATTTCCAAAGTTTCCAAGGTTAACCCAATAAACTGATGAACCTAACTGTTCAACTTTTCTTAACACAATCTACAAGACATACTCAAAAGTCAATTATTGTAAAAAACACGTAATTTGAAGACTTTAGACGCCCAGATATTTTAAAAAACCCAAAAAAAAAAAAAAAAAAAAAAAAATATAGCACAACAACCCATGAAAAACGTGAATTTTTTTTTTGTGAAACTCGAAAGTTAAGCACACAAAGGGACACGAATAGTTTTAACAGGTAAATTTTTACCAATTATGGCCTAGGACACCAGTGGACTAAAATAAACCCCTTTTTTCACTTAAAAAGAAAAATCGGGGGCAAAAAAAAAATGTAATTTTTTTCCCGGGTCGCCAAAAAAGGGCCAAAAAAAGAATTGGTGCCCCCAAAAAGGCAAAGTGAAATTTTTTTCCCTTTTCTTGTTTTCCCCAATTTTTTAGATTTTTTCCTTATAGGTTTTTTTTCCTTTAGTTATTTACCTCCATAAAAATTTTGGGCTTTTTGTTTTTTAAAAACTTTTAAACCCAAGGATCTTTTTGTTTAAAACCAACTACTAAAAAAAAAAAAGGATGCCCTTTTTTATTGAAAAATTTTTACATAAAACCCAGGAATTTGGGGTTCCCTTGTTTTTACCACTACAAACCACTGGCCATGTTTCAACCCAAAAAACAAAACCCACATTCCTTAAAAAATTGGGAACCCAGTTTTTTTTTCCAATTTTTTTTATTACATTTTTGTAACACGATAAATCAAACCCTTTTAAATCATAAAACCCCACGAACCACCACCTTTTCCCAGGACAATCCGCCGCCTTATCGACCAACTACTAGCTAACAACCCCCTTTTTGCATTTTTCAAATTAAAATCAAAGTTTAGGTATATATTTTTTTCCAAATTCTTTTCGCAAAATTTAGAAAAGAAAAAAAAAAAAACTTAAAAAAAAAATAATTTTAAAAAAATCTATTGGTCTTTTTCCGACCCCTACCTTTAGGGGGGTGGTTTAAAACCAATTACCCGGGTTTTGGCTTAATTGGAACGGCCCCGATTAGGCCCCAAAAGGTTTCGAAAATTTTTCTTCGTAAAAAACACAAGTTTGGTAACTTTTTTCGAATAGAAGATTTTTTATTAAAATTATTTTAAAAATTATTTCTTTTAAAGTTGGCTGGGGGGTAAAAAAGGGGGGAAACCCCCATTCTTGGCTGGGGGCCCTTTCAAATTTTTTAAATTTAAACCTGAGAAGTTTTGTAAACCCCAAACCCTAAATAAAAATTTAAAGAAAATTTTTTTAAATCCTAACCCATTTTTTTTTTTTTTTTTAAAAACAATGTTCATTTCAAGAAAAAAAAATAAACCAAATATTTCTTAGCCTGCCCCATGTATAATTTTTAAACCCACGTCAAAACTCAAATTTAAAACCCAAAAAAAAGAAAACTTTTGTTAAAAAATTTGTTTGGTTCCTCAGACTTAGCCCAAGTCCCAAACCCCTTTTAGTTTTTTTGTAAAAAGTTTGGGAATTTTTTTTAGATTGGGGAAATAAAAAAGTGTGAAAAAAACTTATAGTGTGAAAAAAATAATTTTAAAAAAGGGTTTCATAAAAATTTTGCCAATGTGAAATTTCCAAAGATTTGTCGTTTGTGTTTTAGGTTTTTCAAATCCTTTGGTTGTTTTTAAAACCAATTGGTGTTGAAAAAATTTTTTTTAAAAAGTTTTTCCCCCTTTTTTTTCTTAAAATTTTTTGGGCATTTTTTTCCAAAATTTTGGGTTTTTCCGTTTTTTTGATTTAGCTCTGGGGTTTTGAAAAAATTTTGGAATTTTCGAAAAACATTAGGAAATTTTTTTCCTCTTTGTTTAAACTTTTGGGGGTGATTTTTTCCCCCTTAAAAATAACCACCAAGTTTCCCCCCCTTTAAAAATTAAACCGGGCCAAACCCCACGAAATTCAAAGGTTTAAAAGCCCCCCTTTATTTGAATCCCCCTTCCCCGGTTTTGAAACCAAACCCTTATTTTAAATTTTATTAATTAATTTTTAGGTTATAAAATTTTTAAAAAATTTTTTATCCCAACTGTAAGAAGGAAAAAACGTTAACACACAAACTTAAAATTTTAAAGTAAATAACAATTTCTTTTCATACATTTTTAAATCAAAAAATTTCTTTTTTTTTTTGAAAGTTTTACTTTTTCAATAAAATTATTTTTCTGTTTTTGAATTCTATTTGCCCCCATTATTTAAAAAATTAAAAACATTATTTAATTGTTTTTTCGAGAATAAATTTTTTAAAAAATTTTTTTAAAAATTTTTTAAAACCCCGGTTAAAAAAAAAATCCTCCTTTTGGGGGGGCCAGGGGGGCCCCCCCCCCTTTTTTGGGGCCCTTTAAAATTTTCCCCGAAAATGGTGAAATTGAACACCTTTTTCCCCCCTTTGAAAATTTTAATTAATATGGTTTTTGAAATTTTTAAAGAAACTTCTTTTGGGTTTTTTTTTAATCTATTTCAAAAAAAAAAAATAAAACCAAATTATTCCCCAACTTTCCAATATTTTTTTTTTTTTTAAAATAAAAACAACCCCCTTAAAATTTTTTTACTAATATTAAAAATTTAAAACTCAAACCAATTTTATAATAAATTTTTTTAATTTCCCCAAAAGACCCCAAAACCTTTTCTTTTGGATTTTCTTTGTTTCGGTAAAACTTTGTGGGGGAATATCCAAGAAAAAAAAACTTTTTTTAAAAGGGAAAAAAAAAGTTTAAAGAAAATAAAGAAAAAAACGGGGGGAAATTTTTTTTTGGTGTTTAAAGCTAAATAGGGGGGAAAAAAGTTTTAAAGGTTTTTTCTTTAAAACGGGTTTCCCCGGGGAAAATTTTTTTTAAAACTTTTTTTCCCTAAATTTTTGGGGTTCCCCTTTTTTTAATTAATCCCTTTTTTTGGGGATTTTTTGGGGTTTAAGAAAAGGTTTTTTTTTTTAAAAAAAATAACATTTTTTGAAATTTATTAAATTAAAAAAATTTTGGGGGAAAAAAAATTTTTACGTTTTTTAAACTTAAAAATTTTTTTTTTTTCGGGAAAAATAATTCCAAAAAAGGGGAAAAATTTTACTCCTTTTTATTTAATTGGGTCCGTGATTTTAAACACCTTAATAAAAATATTTTTTTTAGTTATTTTTTAAATTTTTTAAAACCAAATTTAAAAATTTTTATTTCCAAAGAAATTTTAGGTTTTTGATTTTATCATTCAGGAAAATTTATTATTTTTACCCAAAAAAAATATAATTTTAAAATTATCAAGTTTTTTTTTTTCTTTTTTTTGGGTTGTTTTATTTTTTTTCATTTTTGGTTAATGGGGGCCCCAAAAAAAGGGCCCCGGGTTTTAAAATTCCCTTTTTACTTTTTTGGAAAAATTTTTAAAATTATTACTAAAATTTTTTAAAAAAGAAAAAAAAAAATGTCCCCCTTTTAAGATTTTAATCCTTATGATTAATCAAAAACTTTTTTGGGGAACCCAATAAAAATTTTTTATTCGCAAAAAAAAAACAAAAATATGACAAAAATTTTTTCCAAAACTTAGGATATTTTGAAAACTTTAAATGGGGATTTGAAAAAAATTCGCAAACAGAATTTATTTTAAAGGGTTGTCCTTTTTAAAATTTTGGGGTTAAAAAAAACCTTCACCCCCATAAAGCCCCCAACTCCCCTATTTTTATTTTTTAAATTAAAAATAATTCACATTTTACTACTATCCAATTACAATTTGGGCATTTTTTATTTTTTACAACTCATTACCAAAATTAAATAAAAAATTTTTTTAAAAATGATTAAAAGATCAATTTTAAATTGTTTTTCATTATAAAAAAAAAATAAAAATTTTTCCAATTTTCCAACATTTAAAAAAGGTTATTTTTTTAAAATAAAAGGTAAAAAAAAAATAATTTAAAAGAAACCTTTTTAATCCCCCTTTTTTTTTCTTTTTAAAATCCGTATTAGGGCAATTTAAAAAATTTTAGGATTTTTTTAATAAAATCGGGACCGGAAATTTCCGGGTTTTTAAACTAATATGTTTCCCCCTTAATTTGTTTCTTTGACCCAAAGTTAGAAAAACTTTTCTTCCAAATTTAATTTTTTTAAAAAATATGCAAGACCTGAACAATTTTTTTTATAAAAAAAAAAAACAATTTTTTTAAAAATTTTATCAAATAAAAAAAAATTGATTGCAAAAAAATTTCTTTTTTCTTTTGGAATTTTAAAATTTTTTTTCGAAAAAGTGGTTTAAAACCAAATTTTTAAAAAAAAAACAAATTTATCTAATATTTTAATAGGTATAAAATTAAAAAATTTTTAAAAAAGGAATAACGGGTAAAAAAAACTAAAAAAACCCAAACAGTTTTTTTGGTAAAAACCCATTTATTTTTTTATTATTTCTTTGTAAAATTTGATTTTTTATGATTAAAAAATTTAAAAAAAAAAGTTTTTAATTTAGAAATTTCCAGGCAGGGGTTTAAACCCCTTTATTGGTTTTTAACAGGGTGAGGTGCCTTTAATTTAATTAAAAATAAAAAATTTTTAAAAATAACACCGGTTTTTTATTAAATTTTTGCTGTTTTTTAAAAATTTTCCACCCCAAATGCTTTTTCAATATTAATTAAAGGGAAATTAATTGCTATCATCTATAAAAAATACTTTTTGAAACCAAACCGACTGGGTTCTACGCTTCTTTAACGAATTTCCAATTGTAACGATAATTAACTAAGTCCCCCAACAAAAATTTTTCATTTAAAAAAGGTAAACAGGGCCTTTCCCCCCGCGTGTTTGAATTCCACTCATGCACCCCCTCTAACAACCCAATAACCTCTTTCTTTCCCCTATCCTATTTGCCGAATAATGCTTAAAAAATTAAATTTAAATAATAAATTTTTATCCAACCCAATTATCAAAAAATTCTAAAAATTCCAAAATTGCACTTTCCTTTCCACTTCCTGTTAAAAAACCGAATCGAAGGTTGACATCAAATAAAATTAATTATGGATTTTGTTCGTACCCCCTAAAAAGGGAAAATTTTTTCCCCTTTACTTATAAAATCACCTTTATTATGTTTTTATTTTTAAAAATGGTTTATTTAAAACAAATATTAAGCAAATTTGGTCTAAAATATATGTAAAAACCCAAGGGAAAAAGATTTAATACCTTTTAATCATGGAAACCTGTTTGTAATTACCCTATTTTGCAAAAAAACTTTTAAAAAATCATTATTTTTTTATTTTTTTCAAAAAATCTTTTAAAAAAAAAAAACGGGGGGGGGGGTTTATTAAAAAACCTAAAAAAAAAAAAAAATCAAAAAAAAATCTCTGAAAATTTGTCATGGCCTCTTTGGGTGGAAAAAATCCCCATCAAGTGCAGTAAAATTCATTACTTAAAAAAAACGTATTTTTCCGTTTGTAAAAATCATTAAATTATTCCTAAGTTTGTTCCTTTTTGAAAAACCCACAAAATCCCCGAAATCTTTATGCCCCCAAAGGTTTTATCACATTTTAATTTCAAAAAAAAATAATAAAAAAACAAAATTGGTATTTTTTCCTTTTTCATTGGAAAAAATGAAATATTCCGAATTGAATCCTGGTCTGTCTTCTTTTTTTCCCCGCGAAATTATGTTTGTGATGACGAAATAGTGCTGATTTAATCTGGGAAACTTTGAAACTTTTTTATATAAACATTTAAAAATTGTTTTTAAAAAAGACAAAAAATTCCTTGATAAAGAATCCGAAAAAAAATATTTTTTTTAAAAATAAACAAAAAAAAAGCATTTTTTTAAAACATGCAAATCTTAAATATTTAATTTTAAAAATTTTGGGCTTGTTTTATTTAATTTTTTTATTATTTTTTTAAAATTAAATTTTTAAAACCCCTTAAAAGGGCGGGTTTTTGGAAAAACCCTGGGAAATTTTTTCCCTTTTTTGGGTTTTTTTTCTTTTAATGGGTCTGAGAAAAAACCCAATTTTTTTAAATTTCTTCAATTTTTTAAATTTAAAAAATATTCAAAGTAAAAACCCCTTTTTAATTAATTTTTGATTTCCCTCCCCCCCAAATTTCTCCTGAAATGATTTTTTCAAATAATTATTAAAAATTTTTTTGATGTATACAAAAATCAAATTAATTATTTTAAAAGAAATAAAAAAGTGCCTTTAAAAAATTTCCCCCTCCTTTTTAAAAGAAAATCTCCAAAATTTTTTAACCACCCAATCCCTTCCCCCTAAAAAGGGTTCCAGGTTTCCACCCCACGGAAAAAGGATGCCCGCTCCTCTTGGGTGCCCTTGTAAATCCCCCCCTTTTCCCCGAAAAAAGGAGGCTCCCAACTTTTTCCGGAAAAAGTGGGGAAAAGGGAGGAAATTTTGGGAAAAATTAAAGGTTTTTAAAAAAATAAAAGACAAAATAATGCCTTTTGGGGGAACCCCTTTTAGCAAAACAAAAACCCTAAAATTTTATTTTTTAAATCGCACATTTATGTTTTTTTAACGGGTGAAAAATGAGACGTCCATATTTTTTTTTGTTGTACTAAAAATTTTTTTTGTTTTTTAATTATGTACAAAAAAAATTTAAAGCCCCGATTTTTTTTATTTTTAATTAATATAAAAGTTTCCCCTTAGTTACCCGTTTCCCTTAGCTCTCTATTCAAACCGTGAAATAGCTACCAAATAAATATTAATTGGCCAAAAAAAATTGGAAGATTTTAAACCGATAAATGTACGGATTAGGAACAGGGGAATTTAAAAAATTAAAACTTTTTTTTTTAAAAAAAAAATTAGATGCATTAAATTTTGAAAAAGGGTTTATACCAAAATTTATTTTTTTAATTCACATTAAAAATTAATTCCTTAAAAAAAACTTAATTTTTTATTTTCAAAAAATTAGGGAAAAAATAAAGCAAACAATTTTTTTTTAAAATTTTATGAATTAATGGTGGCCCTTTTTTTTTTTATGAAAATGAACCACCTAATAAAAAGAAATTAAACTATCAAAAAATGAAAATTTTAAAAACTTTTTTTTTTAGGAAAAAATCATTAAAAAAACATTTTTTTTTTCGCAAATCTTTTATCGTTTCCGGGAACCCAAAAAAAAATTAGCCCAAAATACCAAATTTGGCCACCCTTTTTTGAGAAAATTTTTATTAAAAAAAAAAAATTTAAATTTAAAAAGGTTTAATTTTTTCCTGGGCATTTTGGTAAAAAACCGAAAAATTTTCCAAAAAAAATTTGAAACCCACGCGGGTAACATTCCTTGTTTATTCTGTGTATTAGGAAATGTGGAAACCCTTTTAAACAAGTGGCAAATTGGCAAATCAAAGATTTAAAATTTCTTTTTGGGGGCCCCCGTTAGACAAAAGTAAAATAGAGTTTTTTAAAAATGTTTTTTTTCAAATAAACAAATACCCCCCCTGATTGGCAATCCCACAAAAAATTTTGATATTTTAAAAATTGAAAATTTCCATTTAAACATATTTTCAAAGGGGAACCATTTGGCCCCTCCCCTATACATATTTTAAAATTTGATAAATTATCTTGGGCTTGATTTTTTGTTTAAAGTTTTTTTAACAGGTAAAAATTTTCTTTCAAATAAATTTTAAATTATAAAGGATTTATTTTACAAAAAAAAAATAAAAGAAAAAAAACTGCTACTTTTTTTTATTTTTTCAAGTTTTTATTATTTTGTGAAAATGGCCCCTCCCGAAAAAAAAACCACAAAAAAAATTTTTAAAACCTCCCTCATCCTTTTGTGATTTTAACCCGATATCTTAAGTTAAATAACATTTAAATTTTAAAAGGTTTTGTAGAAACTTAAAAAATTTTGCGAATTTAAAAATAATGGTTAAAAAAAAATTTAAGGATTACCCTAAATCGACAGGTTTAAAACCCCCTTTTTCAGGGTTAAATCACGGTAAAGGTTTTCAAAATTTTAACGGTTAGCAAAAAATGTTGATATTTAGGTAAAAAATGTTCGTTAAAGTGTCCCCCCTTTTAAATAATTTATGAGAAAAAAACTATTCTTTCCCCATCAAAATTTTTACTTTACCCGAACTCCCCTTCCTGATAATACGCATTTTATTCAAATTCCATTCCCTGTAACCATGGGAAACGAGGAAAAATGTTTTTTTTTTTCTTTCCTCTGCCACCTTTTCCGAAATTTTTTTCCCCAGTTTAGCAAGAAAGAAAGGGAAGGGGGGGGTTTCCTTCACTTTTTTTTGTTTGGGGAAAGGTTGGAAAAAAGAGGGGAAAAATTTTGGGAAAAATTTTAAAGAAAATTTTAAAAAAAGATTTTTTTAGGGAACTCAGTATATTTGGGGAAACTTTTAATGTTTTTTTAAATTATTTAAATTTTGAATTTAAGTTATTTTTTTAAAATTTATCAAAAAATGATGGGTCAATTAACATTGCCCCTTTAAAAAAGGAGATCAGTACTCTTTTTGACAAATTTCCTTTTTTTGTAACTTGCTTTACAAAGGTAAATTTACAAAAACGTAGTTTTTATTCCATAAATACCCATTACAAACACTACATTTAGAGAGGACCATAAATCAAAAAAGGTACTGCCTTTATTAATTTTCGGGGGGGTTTAAAAAAAGAAAAAGTTTAATATAATAAAATCCTTGTTTTTTCCATACAAGGAAAATTTAAATTTTTTGGTTTCGTATTGCGAAAGGGTTTAAGGGTTTTAATTTTTTTTCAAATTTAAAAATTTTTTAAAATTTTTTAATTTTTAAAATAAAAAAAAAAATGTGGGATTTAATTGATCTATTTAATTTAAATTTTTAAAAAGCAGAATTATATATCCACGTAAGCATTTGTAAAACTTCACAATTAAATTTTACGAAAACTTAAAAAAAATGTATTTCAACCTTTTTAAGGTGCAACAAATAATAAAAAGAAATTTAAAAAAAAAAAAAACCGAAAATTAAAATAAATTAAGTTTAAAATAAAAAAAAAGCAAATAAAAGAGGAACATTAAGAAATTTAAAAATAAATGAAAGTAAAGGGGTAATTTTTCAAAAAATAACAAAGTAAATTCCAAAAAAAGAAATTGAGAAATTTATTATTTTTAAAATTTTTTTAAATAAAAAGAAAAAACTAAAAAACAATTTTAAAATTTTTCTACAAAAATTTATAAGGTCTTTTTAAAAGTTTTTAGAAAAAATTTTAAACAGAAAGGTTTTTAAAAAACCATTTTTGGGCCCCCAAAATTTTCCTTTTTTTTGGGGAAAATTTTTAAATTTAAAAAAGGGAAATTTCAAAATTTATTGAAAATTTAAAGAAAAATTTTTAAAAAAAATCAGGTTTAAAAAAACCCCCTGTTAAGAAATCCAGAAAAAGCTAACAAACCCACCCAGCCGGGGCCAAAAACCACTAACATTAATTTGGGTACCCCAACGGCTAATGAAGGGAAAAAAAATTTTTTTAACATCATCAGGGAAAATATATAAGGGATTTCCTTTCTAAGTTTCCATTTCCCCCTTTTAAAAAATTTTAAAATGGAGAAAAAAATCCTTTTTTTTTTTTTAAAAAAACAGTTTTACAAAGTTTATTTCAAAAATTTTTAAAATAATAAAAAATCGTATTTTTGTAAACTTTTCCAAAATTTTTTTTTTCGTTTCAAAAATTTTAGGGGAAAAAAATTACCCAAAAAAACATAATTTTTTAATTTTTTTCAAATTTTGGGACTTTTTCCAAATTTTTTTGGGGGTTTTTTTTCCCCATTTTTAATTTTAATTTTAATTGTTTATTTTTTCAAAGGATTGTTTTATAACCCCCAAAAAATTTTTTTTCGGGTTTCCAAAAAAAATTTTTTAAAGTGTTTTTAAATTTTTTATTTTTGGTTTTTAAAAAACCCTATACAAAATTTTTTTGATTAAAAAACTAAAGGTGTTTTCATCAATTTTAAATTTTTTGGGTAAAAACTTTAAATAAAGGCCAAAAAAAAACTTCGGTTTATTTAAAAAATTTTTTTTTAACTATATTTTTTATACCACCGTATATCAAACCCCGGGGGGCCAGTTCAAACCCGAAAAAAATAATTAAAAATTTTAAATTTTTTAAACCCCCTTTTTAAAATCCTTTGTAAAAAATTTTAAACCCTTTGGAACTGTTTTACCCAAATTTTTTTTAATTTTTTTCTTCGGTAGAAATTTAAATATCAAGGGTTAAAAATTAAAAAATAAATTTTTTAATTAATTAAAATCAAAAATTTTTTTGATTTATTCCTTCTTTAAATTTTCCTTTTTTAATTCCCTTTTTCCCCCCCTTCCCCTTTTTTTTTTTTCCCCCTGGTTTTTTTCTTATAAAAAAAAAAATCTTTAAAAAAATAAGTAAAAAAATGTAACCCCCGGGGAAAAAAAAACCCTTTAAACGGGGGTTTTTCCCCAACTTTTTTTTTTAATTTTTTGCAAAAAATTTTAATTGTAGAAATTTTTAAAAAAAAGGGGGAAAAAAAAAGAAAAAAAAAAATTACTAACTTTAAAAAAAATTAAAAAAAATTTCATGATAAACAACGAAAGACCCAAATTTTTTAAAATTTTTATTTTTTAAACCCCCCCTTTAAAAAAATCCCTAAACCCTTTGGGCTTTACTAGTTTTTAAAAAACCTAAGGAAAAACCTTTTTAATGACTTTTTAAATAAAACCAAAAAAATCCCCCCCCTTTTGCACCCGAAACCCCCCCATTGGGGAAAATTTTTCCCCCCGACAGAAGAAAAATTAAAAAAAAATGCCCCAGGGCCTTCCAAAATTAAAAAAAAGGGGAAAGAAAAAAACATAAAAAAATGAATTTTAAAAATTTCAAAAAATAACTTTTAAAAAAATAAGTTTAAATTTAAAATTTCCCCTTAATTAATACAATACCTCTCTGTATAAGTTTTCTGAGCCCTTTATCTCTCTGTTAATCATGCTCTGATATCTTTCTTCTCTCTCTCTCTCTCTCTCTCTCTCTCTCTCCTCTCTCTCTCTCTCTCTCTCTCTCTTCAATTATAATAAAAAACATAGACTTCTTTCTATTGAGATAATTAAGCTATAAATTAAGCCATGAATAATGTCATACTCCCGACTCGGCTTGAAACAATGAGCCACTTTACCATACAGGGTGGTATATGTCATTATCTTGTTGGTTATTTCTTTATGTCTTGTGTGTTGAAAAATGAGGCGATTTGAATTAAATATAACAGGAAAATTTAGAGAGAGAGAGAGAAGGAGAAAAAGAAAAAACAAACAACAACAACACTACTATTCTTTCAATCAAGACCAAGGCGTAAGCGTTAAGTGCAAAGGTATGAGCGTCGATGAGTGAAATTTACAACTTTGTCCGGAGAAAAGAGGTCCTTGAGTTTTCTTCGTCAAAGACTGTCAATTGCTATCCACGAGGCACCTTCTCCCATCAACTTTCTCTAGACGAGGTGTTTGACCAAGTTTGAATTAATGTTTTCTCCAATACCTAAGTAATTAGACGAGGTCTTGGAGTTAGCAAATGAGCTTTATCAATTCAGAAATAATCATCCAAGAGAACAATCCCACCCTGTCTATCAGCAAGCTACTTCTTGGCTTCAATATCGGGGCTCGCTAATTCAAAGCGAAATTTATTTACCCCTGTACAATCATTTGCTAATTGAAAAATTAAAAGAAAAAATAAGCAACTAAGAGAGAAACACAATTGCAATTTAACGAGAATGGGGGACAATTAACATATCTATGTTGAAGAAACAATTAATGCACTTCTGATTTAGACATGCAAATTATTGGCAAAATAACGACCTCATGTTAAGGGCAAACGCCGAGTAGAGGAATTTACATGGTAAATTTACATAGTATAATTATTAACATATACCATTATAGGTACATACATATAGATGGCTACCACTACCAACCACTCGGCTTTGACCTAGGTGGTTCCAGATCGAATCCTCTGACTTGGGAAGAAAATTTTCCGTTCTGTACTTGGAACAGAACTATCTCACTCATATAAAGGAGCTTATAAGAGATATATTTTTTTGAATCTCTTGTACGATTTTTATTTATTTAGGTATCAGTATTTAAAAAAGAAATAATAAATATGTTATGTACCCACAATAACAACAAAAAGAGGAAAAAATCTTTTTTTTTATTTCACTGATTGATCTATTTACTATTACTACATTCATCAACATAACTTCTATGTTCCAAGGTTATTATTTTTTAGCCCTATTATTATGTTTTACCATATACCCTACCCTATTATAATGTTTTACCAAAAAAAAAAAAAAAAAAAAAAACAAATTCTGGACCTTAAACTTGAACTTTAAAAATATTCCAAAATTTCAATGATATCAATACAATGTAGTTAATTATCAGTAACCAATTAACTATTCATTGAATTTTAATGCGCTGTTTTTAGAGACATTTTAGAATCTCATTGTTTTCGAGGTATAGTGACTTGACCTTGACCTTAGCCTATGATAATGTATGTAAATAACAAGGTAAAATTAATTGGATAATTAGTGGCCTGGATTAATTAAGCAGAATATGGTAATATTGATTTTCCAAGTTCACAAAATGTGCGTTCATTAAAAAATTGGAAGTTTTTAGGAGTTGTTTATGGGGCCAAGCTGATAATATCCTGGAACTAATATAAGTAGTTAATAAATTACAAATTATTTTTCTCGATTATTGGTGTTTGTTCAGACTCAAAGGTAACACCATTACACCACTATCCCACCTCTCTGTCATAATGGGATACCTATATGAATTCAGCAACCTGCCAATTATTGATTTCTAAAGTATGAAACACATGACATATCAGTATGAACATCATATTAACAGGCGATAGAAAAGGAAAAAATAAATACAAATTTGGTACCTACTTCATATGATGGATCCATACAAAATATCAGGAGGTACCATCTTCAACAACTCACACAACAACAATAATAAAAAACAACATAAACTAACTTACATGATGGAGAAAGTCTAAACCAACTGCAACTCCAGAATAAATACAGTCATACAATACTGTATCATTCAAAATGTACTTAACCCTACCAAGTACCTACTGTTCAAATGTACTTAACCCTACCAAGTACTGCTCAAATGTACTTAACCCTATCAAGTACTGTTCAAATGTACCTAACCCTACCAAGTACTGTTCAAATGTAATTAACCCTACCAAGTGCTGTTCTCAGTGGTGATTAAATCCAATATGATATAACACACAGATTAGAGAGAGAGAGAGAGAGAGAGAGAGAGAGAGAGAGCCTCTCTCTGCCTTTACAACCCCTTAGTCAAAACTATCAAATCTCACCTCTGCCTCCCCACCTCCCCAGAAAGTGAGAAATCTTTGCCATCCCTCCCCCCTGGAGCGTTCAAATCTTTCAATTTCGTGGAGGGTAAATCCTAGGGTGAATGTTATAGGGTGAAACCCCATAGAAAGCCACATTTCCCCCCTCCCATTTCATATTATTGCCTAAATAGCAGATAAATAAGCTATAATTTAATATTTTTCCGTCTCTCTCTCTCTCCCCTCCCCTTCATGTAACTTTCGCCCATATCCCATTCTCTCTCTCTCTGTTAATGTTAATCTCTCTCTTTCTTACACAGCGGGTGACACAAATATTGTTCTGTCAACTTTTACATTAATAGCCATATTATATTCAAATAAGGGGAGAGAGAGAAAGAGAATTCTTTGTTATGTTTTCTGTAAAATTGCATATTATTGTCCATGTAGCATAATTTATGCCTTTGTACTAAGTTAATTCTATCAAGTACACATCTTTGACTGATGTGGGTATTCACATTCAAATTGTTGCAAAGCATTTTACTTTGTTGCATATAAGGTTTAAAATATAAATATTCAAAATAAAGTTAAAAAAATGAAGTCGAAGTAAAAAAATATTTTTTTTTTTTTTTTATATAAAAACGAACACAATACGATTTCTAATATTGGACATTTATTGGAATTAAAATCAGTATCTGCAAATGTTTTCATTCTTCCAAAAATTTTGGAAATAATAATTATAATTTCCACACTACAAATGCAGCAAAGTATGAGTTAAAATACATCATACCTAAACACTGCCTGTTTTTCTATTAGGGCGTTCTTCACACCTCGGCCGAGGTAATTGATCTGCATTTGTAAAATTTATTTATCCTAAATCCTCCAAAAAAACAATGACACACTTCTATTTTTACACTAGAATTGCATTATTGTAGTAAAATCGAGCAAGAAGATCTCATCCCCCTTATTTTTCTATAGAGTCCGCCCCTGGTACTCAGGTTCTCCAATATGCAATTTCGCATATTAAACATTACAAGGTGCACTTTTTGTATGCTAATTTATTGCAATACATATTTTTTCGCTATATGGCGGGAGAGAGTTCATGATGTCTTTATTTTAACATAATTACAATTGTGTTTCTTAATGTGTATTAGTGACAGACTAGTGGCGGATGCAATGGAAGATTAGTAGGGATAGTATAAGTTCAATCAATACGAGCGACTAGATTTTAGTATAGACTTTCGATGACTGGCGGTTATACGTATTAAATTGGTTTAGTTTTTGTATGGCCTCTACAATTTTTATTACCAAAAGGAGATCGTCAAATTGTGGAAATGGAGACTTGAAAATTATGATCTAGGAAGGTATTGTATTGTACTTATTACCTAGATATAAATAAAACTTATCTTTACATATGAGTAATGTGTGAAGAATTGTGTTTGTCATTTGTAGAATTTTTGAGCTTGGTACTATATCCTCAAATTTCTACTGTTCGGAACCATTATTCCTTCCAATCAGCCACTGTATTTCTCAGCATCCTACTTTTTGAAACATGCACACAACAGCCAGCTTATTATTAAAATAATCACTATCATTTGAATTATTTGTAAACATTACACAACAAACAATCTGTGACAATACAATTCCATAACATTGGAGCACCGTAGAGAGACACAGAAACAAATCAGCGGACAACTTTATTATTCTTATTTGAATAAAGGAAAGGAAAATAATTTTATTGGCCTTCATTGTTATTTAAATCGGACGAAATAAAAGACTGGCTTTTATTGTCTTGTAAATGAACTTTTTGAGACAGTTATTTATGAAGTACCGGACAAGCGCCACCACCGGGAGATGTCTGGAGTGCAGGAGGTTTTGGCCCCCGGGGCTTAGAATATCTCCATAAACACGATCAGACAGTGTAAAATCACAAAAATATGGAAAAATTCAGAACTCATACAGGCAGGACCAAGGCCTTCTCTAACACCTCCCATAAAGCCATTTTCTCCCTCTGCATGAAAAAGTAGTGAATTTTCATTAAAATTGTATTAATACTTTACAACTCGACTCCATAGGAAAAACTAGCTAAACGAGTTATCAGTTAACCGCTCCTTATTGCACCCCTCGATCAACAAACCAAACAGAGAGCAAAAAGAAGCATTTCAGAGACATTAGGCTAATAATGAACATCACCATCCTCCCCACAGTGCCTTGGGGGACAGCTGATGAAACAATGATTATAGGATACCTAAACTTGACCTATCTATTAAATTGAATTATAAAACAAAAAAATGAAATATAAAGCTAATAATTACCCCACCCTCCAACACCACGCTACTTCTGAGGGCTATTCAATGAACTCATCAAACTGATCAAACGCAGTTGCGAGGTCTATAATTATCCCATTTGTATTATGTTACCCCTGCTAATCCATTAGCGGTTACCCTCCCACCAGCCCTATCTATCTCAACACCTGGACAACAGTGTTTCCCAAAAGTCTGGCGACGACAACTGGTCATAATCAGTAGTCCTCAGATAGTAAAATTTTGAAGATATATCTCCATTATGAGAATTATTTTGTCTGTGATAGTAATTTGTCTGTTTCATAGACTATTATTTCCATGCAAGATGTATAAAATAAATGTAGGTCTTTGTGCAAATTTCAAAACCATTTGTTTCAAAATTCAATCCTTTTGTAAATATCGGCCAACACACCAGACAATCCAACCCATCATGATATTATTATGCCCAGTGATGGGTTTCAAAGTTTGAATTAAACTAAGCTAAGCCATTCATCATACACAAACGAAACAAAGTGTCATAGTAAATGCACTCATAACATGTCATGCTAGATTTGAAAATAATATTCTTGACTTATTAATATAAATGAAACAAGAAAAGAGATGGTGATGATACTTAAGATGTTTATGACATTGCTGCTCATAATGTTGACTCATGGTTTTGAAGATGGTGATGTTGTTATTGATTATAATAATGTTCATGCTGCTTATGCAGACAGTAATGTTGCTGCTTCTGATGATCCCAATGCTCATGTTCATGAAGACGGTGATAATGTTGTTCCTGATGTTAATGTTTCTGGCGAGTGTTAATGAAGTGATGCTTATGCTTCTTTCCAATGCTTATTTTAAAGAAGATGATAATTTTTAAAAATTGAGTCTACATATAATACAAGAATATCAAGAAGAAGAAATACTTGTAAAATATAAAAAGGAATAAGAAGAATGTGATGATATTTATATTGCCTCATTAATTAAGAATAAAATGTCTCGTAATGAGAATATTTGTAGTGAAAATTTTCTGTCGGTGTTCCAAATCATTATCAAATATGATTACATGAATACCAATAGCCCTCTTAGAGTGTCAATCTGTAAGGGTAATCCCCCAAAAAATATCACTTCGTGACATAAAAAAGTCCCGCCAAGTCGTTCCCCAAAAATATTTCAGTTCCCAAATTCATCCCTCCCTCCCTTCCCAAAAAATATATTAGTTATTTGTGACCTCCCCCAAAAAAATTATTGAAATCAATTTATGGCCCCGCCTTTTATTCATTCACCTAAGTGCAACAGTATACTTATTAATAGCCTCCCCTCTCTCTTTCTTCTAATGTCCTCTTTCTTTTGTTCCTTATTGCATGTTGGAATGTTTCCTTTACAAACTCAGAACTTAAGTCTTATTTCCTTGCTCCTTTCACCGACTTGGGCTCTTGGCGGAGTACCACCAAGCAGGTCCGTTCTTAGCCAAAGGAACTGATGTCTTGGTTTTTTTCTAAGATTATATATAAATGTAGACATATGTAAACATGTTTGTTTGTTAATAAGTATACTGTTGCACTTAGGTGAATGAATAAAAGGCGGGGCCATAAATTGATTTCAATAATTTTTTTGGGGGAGGTCACAAATAACTAATATATTTTTTGGGAAGGGAGGGAGGGATGAATTTGGGAACTGAAATATTTTTGGGGAACGACTTGGCGGGACTTTTTTATGTCACGAAGTGATATTTTTTGGGGGATCTTATAACTTTTTGTAGTGGCCCTGTATAGGTGTGGGGTGAATGATACATGTTGTTTCAATATAAAACTATTTAACATATTAAATAATGACTTTAAAGGAACAAGTGTTGATAAATGAAACAGTTTGAATGTGAAGATAAAGATTTTAGTTTGATATTCATACCTAAGCACAGTATCCTTCTCCAAATTATTCTTTCACCTAAAAAGTAGATATGTGACTTTTGACTCATCTGGGAGAGTGATAATATACTAGATACTGAATATCTATACACCAACTTTTTTCTGAGCTCTGAAAATGATCCTTTTCCCAATTAAGGACCAAATGTCCCTTTTAGGATAATAGAACAATAAAAAAGCACACCTACTACTCACGAGAAAAAAATTTGCCATCGTTTGTGAAAATCGGTCAAGTAGTTTTGGCTGTAGAGCGGTCAACGTGAAAGAAGAATCAGAAAATGATGAAAAAAATGACGTTTTTAAAGTTTGGTTTTCTCCAACTTAACTCAAACGATTTTGATGGTTCTTTTTTCAAAGCTTGTCTTTATCGTGCCCCAATCTATATTTATTTATAGTCCGAGTTCCTTCATCATTTGTACTTTTTTTCCTACAACTACAAGAATTGTGCTAATTTTGCTCTGGCGTATAACCTCACTTAGTGAGTTCGTTCTCACTGTGTTCGGTTAATTATGTTTAAAAGAAGGTAAGATAACAAGCGAGACCCTCCCTCAAGTCGAAGAACGATTAGAGAGATAGTCCGGGTTATTCTAAAATTAATCCCGTTTCATAAATTTTTTTTTTTTTTACACCACAAGTCATTGCTAATAAGTGTTAATATTTAATATTTCATATAACAAACATGTCATCATTCTTCTCACGACACATGGTGCCTACCAGGCTCGAGGCATTTCCACGCTGGACTGCCAATGACAGTCGTTGGCGTAAGAATGCCCCGGCCCTGGTATCACCACATGTGTGTTGTAACTTGTCTGAAATTGCGTCTACCAAAGACTTGAACTGCCGAGAAAATGGTCCCAGTGTTTCGACAGCCAAGCCATAGAAACAGTATTGATGTGTCAGAGCTTCGTATTTTTTCGTCTTCTTATCACTTGCTAATTCTGCTGCTGCGCCAGCCTCTTGTGAGGTCCTTTGTATGTACGAGGCAGCGAGCGTATCCACACAGGTCACGTCCCACACAAGATGCTGGCCTTTGCTCCAAGGTATAAGTGTCATTCCGTCCGGTCTTTTTCCGTCATTGCGGAAAATGCCGGAGGGTTCTAATGTGGAATGGAAACCGATAGTTGACAATGATCGATGGATAATTTGATTTAGTTCTGAGTGCCGTGAAAAACGGCCTGCACTCTTGGAGCAACTGAGTCCATGCACTCCCTTCCCCTCAACACGCTGACCACATACACATACATGGGGATATGATAGCTGGCATCCCAATCGTAATCCCACACAAAATCTGAAGGATATGTCATCTAGTTTGGTACCAACATTGGTGGATGGCATTGCATGAAGCCATGCATTCGATTCTGTTCTTTGAAGGGCTTTGAATCGTGCTGAGTCTTCCGGGGTAGATAATTGTATTTTTGTGTCCATGATGTTGCAAACACTGACGTCATCCCAACTTTTTTGCGAATCTAGCACTTCAGGCATGGTGAGATAAGCATTCCTCCAGGTATCCAATGCCTCGGTGTACATGTGAATATTGACTTTGGTATCCTGTGGGGGAAGAATTCTAGATACCAAAGTATCTACACTATGAACCGAGGCTAAGAATGCTGGTAAACATATATCTTGAATTTTTCTTAATCCCATACCTCCTTTACTGATGGGTAAACACGATTGTTCCCATTCATTGTTCTTCAAATTCATGTTCAATATTATTTCAAATGAAGATTTTAATGCGTTGTCCAGGTTTTCACAGACATCAGGAAACTTCCAAAACGGGCTGGAGCGTAGAAGAAAACTAAATTTTGGTACATACAAACAGTTCTTTAACAAGGTATAAGCAACATGGGAAGTAAGTTTAGTTGCTCTTTCTAATAAATTTAAAACTTTGCATGTTTTCTTTTCAATGTTAGATTTGAAAGATTCATCACACAATGGCGCACCAAGTAAAGAAAAATCTTCTTTACGAGTTAGTTTGATGTCAGGGGCTAACTCCTTAAATTGATCTAGAACATTTTTTACAATAGTATTGGAACAGAAATAGAGCTCACATTTGCTGGGATTAATTTCTAATCCAATCTCTTTGGCCTCTCGGATGAGAAAATTAAGATCTTTCAGAACCGTGTCGTGTTCGCCAGCTATTGTTCCATCATCTAGGTACCAGATATTAACTTCTGATTTCAACTTTGTTATAATAGGGTGAATAGCTGCACTGAATATCAAAGCTCCACATGGGTCTCCCTGCTGAGCGCCCACTTCAGACCAAATATTTTGCATTCCAAAATTCAAATACGTTTTGTCCCTGTAACATTGATAGAGAAAAGGGTAGATTGTAGGAAACTTATCTCTTACTTCTTTCAAGATCACATCTCTTTCTACGCTGTTGAACGCGTTCCTCCAATCAACTTTCAATACAATCTTGTTAACGTTTTGTTCTTCGTGTATAAATGTCCTAGTGGCGTGAATAGCTGCCTCACAACCACTTTTAGCAGACACACCAACTTGGTGAGGAAGGAGATAATCGGTAGAAATATTTCTTACATGGAAGCAAGCTATCTTTCCGACCAAGCGTCGGAAAACATTTCCAATAGCTATGGGTCGCAAACCTCCCTCTTTTTTCCGCAATGCACACAGTGATGCTCCGTAGAAAATTTGACAAAGATCTCCAGGTAGTTGTCCAGCTAGAAGAAAGTTGCAAAACTTGGTGATGGAAGTGAGGACGCGTTCACCAGCTTCTCCCGCAGATTTTGAGATGACATCTTTTAAGAACTGTGGTCGCATACCGTCCAGTCCAGCCGCAGAACCAGCAGGAAATGAATTTATCGCTCTTCTGATATCCATTTCATTTGCTGTCAAGGGAATGAGATTTTCAGAAGGTGCTGGTGGGAAATCTAAAGTTCTTGAAGGTGAAGGGTGCTTTGTTTTGAGTTCTTCAAAAGTTTCATCATTGAATGGACAAAAGGTATCGTCTGAACTTAGAACTCTTACAGCACCTTTGATATCAAAATCGGCTACTTTGCTTTCTACTAGTTTTATAAGATCTTTCTTTTTATTCTTTTTATCATAACGTAAATTGATAGTATTTTCTTGCAAAGACTGAGTAGCTATATTGTTCTTTATCCTTTTAGTAAGAGAAATATTAAGATTGGTTTGATGGGATATATTGAAGGAAAATAGTGCAAAATATAGTAAATCTCTAAACCCAATGATTTCTTTTTTTGCAATGCAATTTTCAATTATGCGACTCAACTTATCAGCAGCAGCGTATCTGGCAGCTTTTGGTATTCTTCTCAGCGTTCGGACTCGTGATTTAATGGACATTAGTTCTTCCATTAGAGATTCTACAGGTGTTGTTTCAGTTGTTGGCGAGACTGATGAATTCATCGTCAAAACATCGTTGTGTTTTCTCTTGAGATGAACATTTAATGTTCTTTGAGTTTTATAAGTTCGATGGGGTGAGTGAGGACATGGCAATCGCGGAGCGTATGATACATTTTTTGTGCTTTCAGATGATTGGTTCTGTGTATCTTCAGTTGAGGACTCTTCGGAGGAAGAAGACGGATGTTTAAAACGAGGTCTAAGATATCTGAGATCCCGATTACTGACCTGGACGCCTCGATCTCCAGTCGATGTTGATTGAGACATATTTTGCGACTTTTTTCAAAACGAAGTATTCTGTTCATATGGACAGCAAGAGTTCAGCCAAGATGGAGAACCTTCGATTTCTCGAACAACAGTCGAAGCGGCGACGTTTACTTTACCTTACAGGGACAGGGACGAGGAGGACATACATACACACGGGACTTGGTACACACCTGAGGATGGAGAGGAGAACGTGACACTCAGGTGCTTGTCTACAGGACAGGGAGGAGGAGGAGAACACACACACACAGGACTTGCTACACACCTGAGGATGGAGAGGAGAACGTGACACTCAGGTGCTTGTCTACAGGACAGGGAGGAGGAGGAGAACACACATACGGGACTTAGTACTTATGTAAAACACTAGTATATAAAATTGATCTATAAAATTTGGAATTTTCGGGAGCGTAAAGTTTCGATGATGCTTGGATGGAAGTTGCTGTAAAAAAGTTGCTCTTGTAAAAAACTGTGTCACAGATTTTTACAAGGATGCTGTGTGGTGCCATTCATTTTATCCAGATGGGCTCCTCAACTGGTTCAAATAGTGGGTACACCCTGAACATATTTCCTTAATTTATGTCAGATATAATAATAAAGACTTTTAAGTCCCATTATTCCAGCAGTATGCCCAAGATGTATTATTATGAGGTAAAAATCCTAAATGGGAGGATAACTATGTATTTTTACAATTAATTTCTGTGAAAGAATACTGAGAACGAAGCTTATTGTGTTGAGTAATAAATGTATAAATATATTTTTTTTAACTGTTAATTTTTTATTTTATATTATAAATGAGGTACAACACAACCCACAACAAAAAGGTTAATAGTACCTCATAAACTCACTAAATTTAATGTAAATTATGTAAAACTAAAACAAGTAAAGAGTATTTTGTTTAAAAAAAAAATCACAAGTCTCAGCTCGAACCCGCGGACCTCTAGCATCTCTGGCTCTACTCAGTGCCGCCTTAACCACTGAGCTAACTGGACTATTGACATATCGCCGTGGTGTTTGCAACATATAAAAGCTTCAATTTATTTTACTTTGTATAATAATATTTTTAGCGGCCAGTGAAAGAAATATTTACTAGAGAGAATTGGATAGGGAGGAAAAAGCCTTTCACTTCCTATGTACCTAACATTCCTAATTAGGAATAGGTATTAGGTAGTGTAGGGGCTTTTACAAAGTTTTCTATGAAACTTCTACATTTCCCACTTAAAAAGGTCCCCAAATATTTATGACATTCATGTTACACATACATTATGTAACATTGGGTACTAGAGATTTTTTTTACATTTTTGAACCTAATATACCTAACCAACATTTTAGAAGAAAAAAAAATCTTGTCTTTTTCACTCCTTGGGCATTACAGGTTTATTATAGCTATGTGTATGTATGAAATTATTTGTGGTCAAGCACAAGGCCTCTTCACAAATTTTGTGGGTAGTATTACTAAGAGCCTCCTTTACTTTTCAAATTCTATTACATTAATTTATTTTAACTCTGGTAATGCCGTCACTGGTCGTTACTTATTCAGTAACTACTCATTTTTCCTCACGAGGTATGAGTGGACCCCAAACACCCAAGTAAAGTGCAGAAAAATTCCTGCCCAGCTGGGGATCGAATACAGGCCACCATGCGTGGTAAGCTTAGCGCGCTAACTCACTCAGCACCGGCGACTATTTATGGGTTAGTATATCTTTATACAATTTCACATCGGGACATGTGGATTGAAAGGTTTGTGAATGAATAGGTATATACATAATAAACTAGATTAAATATCTATACTGCAATGTTATTCTGAGCTCTGAAAATGATCCTTTTCCTAATTAACGGCCAAATGGTAGCTTTTGGGATAATGAAACCATAAAAAGGCACACCTACCACCCAGAAGAAAAAAAATGAGCCATCGTTCATGAAAATCGGTCCAGTAGTTTTGGCTGTAGAGCGGTCAACGTCAAAGAAGAAGCAGAATTTTTTGAAAAAAAATGACGTTTTTACAGTGTGTTTTTGACCAACTTAACTCAAACGATTTCGATGTTTCTTTTTTAAAAGCTTGTCTATTATCGTGCCCCAATCTGTATATGTAGTTCAATTTCCTCCATCACTTGTACTTTTTCTCCTACAACTACACGAAATGTGCTACTTATGCTGTCGCGTATAGTATACTCTTGGTAGCGCGCGAACTATTTCGATTGACTTGGCGGGTCGGAGCGCTACCGCGCTCCTTAATATTTTGTTTGTTCTGTTGATATAGTGGGACTTTCTAGCCGACAGTATTAAAAAGGTATTGTAATTGTAATTCCAAACTACACACATATAAAACAATTTTGCATCTGCTTAACACAAGAATTACCTATGCTCTCAGTTATAATCAATGTGTTCAGCTATCAATAATAATCACTTAACAATAATTACATTTATTCAACATTCTTTTTTAGCAGGACTGCCATCACATCTATGCACGTACCTTGTTTGACAGATGAATGTCTGGTTAAGGCAGAACTGATGGTTTAATTGCTCTTCACGCAGTTTCTGATTATGGTATTGCCACTTCTGAGTATTTCCATAGTGTTATCAGTTCTACTGGCAATTTACTGTTACAAGTTGTATCCAACATGGTATTGTCATCAGTATTATTAATCCTATCACAAGCCAACATCTTCATTATCCCTAGTTGGGCATTAGGAGTTGTACGAATGTCCTTACATAAACAGTATTACAAGTTCTCGTGTTCCAAGTATATGGATTAGAACGCAAGTATATAAACATTAAACAGTGTTAACAGCTCTAACAGCCGGCCATTTATATCCATATTATTAACATCCACTTGCAAGCCACGGGATACCTATAAGTATACAGGGTAGAGCTGACTACAATTCATACTAACACATTCTTTTGCTTTATATTGATGTTTTATTTTACTTTTATCTCCAAACACACTCAATAGACTTAGAAGTAGATTAACATAATTACAAGTCATAGAAACTTCAGAGATACTATTGTCTATTACTTAAATGTACTAAAAGTATCATAAGTATTTTGGAAAGGACACACAGTGTCAACTCTAGTTGAACGAGTAGTAAAGTCAAAATAAAAAGAATTTTGTCAACATTTCTGGAGAACCCTTTGTTATCCATAGATAATAGTTACAATTTCATATACCGAGGTACCTAAACTACATAAATATTTTTTTAGGTACTTGTACCACCTATTATACCCTGTCTATGACAATCCCCCACCATCTGTGTTGGCTAATTAACACTTGGAATTAATGAGGATTAGTTATGACTCTAATTATATTACTGTACCTATTCCGGAATTGAAGGACCAACACTCGACACCCAGGATCAGGTCGGAGTCATAAATTGTATATTACAACTATCACTTAAAATCTACCTATTATATTATCTGCCATTAGTTTTAGTATTGGTACTTGATACATCCGTATTATTTAATGTGTACAATTGACCATAATATACCTAATTCTTAATGGGCTGTTGGTATTTTTTAAGGTATTGATTAGAAAAGGAAATTTTATTAAATGAGACCCTCTGGTACATTTGGTTTGCGAGCTAATATTAACTGTGTGAATGGTTGCATCTGATATGCATCTGCTACATTTGTTCATTTAATATACATGTTAGCAGCAACATTGGGTTGAGGAAAAAAGTAATGACAAACTATCACCAAGACTAACAATAACAAACCCATATACTTGCCTAAATTATTCAATTACTACGACTTCTCTGTTGTCAATTTTGACTAGCTGCTAACTGTTAGTTAGTATGTACTCTGTACTCCATTGACATTAACTTCAAACTGTAGATGTAAAGAATTAAAGAGTGTATCTGTGGTAGTAAACGGATATCTACATCGTTTGATTTGGAATTGGGAACGTTCAAGAGAGAGAGACAGTGACCATAGAAAGAGAAAGGAAGAGAAAGAGAAGGGAGTGATTTCAAAGAGACGTGTTTGTCTCGTGTTTATTTTTCGCTCGATTTAAGTCACACAAATATGGCGTCGCTCAATTAACTCTCAAACACTTTGTGTGTGAGCTCTTGGATCTTGCATTTCGAACATCTCTGAAGTTAACTGATGTATCAAAAGAAAGCGCGACTCTTAGTAGTTGTTAGTTTATCCGTGAACATTCTTGTAGCGCTTCCTAATACCCGGGTCTATGCTGGCCACTTGCTGAAAGAGTAGCCCTCTTCAATAGAGCACTGTGGTGGGTGGACATTTCTTACCTGCTGTAGGCTGAAAGTCAGCAGATGCCGGAAATTTTTGAATTAAGACCGTTGTTGATCAATTGAGATTATTGCTGGGAATCTTTTTATTGCATTATATTGTATCTTGCAGTGGTGAATGTGCTTGTGCATCCACTGAATATGAATATTTTCCATATCACGTGTCTTATACCAATATCAATTTGTTGCGTATGCAAAAACCATTTATGATTACTCGTATACCAGATATTTATTATTTTACCCTATTTGTATGTATTTACACTGTACCTAGATAACTATGTACTTGGCTATTTTCATACTTGACTACTATTATCTAAGCTCTACGATCTTCTGTATGTGTACTTAGCTGTTAACTAAGTATGCATCTAGCTTTAAGCTATGTATTGCGCTCTTATGCACCCATATAAACAATCATGTTTATCTCCAAATGGGATCTATGGTGATTGGCAATGGATCGATTTGTACATTTGGATGTGATGTGAATAATTATGAAAACGAACCATTGATTCATCTGATGACATTTATTCACAAAGCTGTGGCTACTCTTGCCATTGTTTATCATTTTAATCATCAACAGCGAACATCATCTGCTGTAGTAATCATTAAAATTAAAATCATAATTGAAAGAGCTATCTTCGCCAACACCATCATCGATCATCATATTCCTCAATCGCTCATTATTTATTTTATCAATAACAAATTTCGCACCTAATGCTATTCATGAAACTGACAATATGGCAATACGAATGATGCAGAAACTGAAGAATGATGCAGAATTGTGTGCCAAAAACCATCCTTTCATCAGACTTGAAAGAAGCGAAGAAGCTATCTCGATCATGTTTAAAAGTACCAATACTGAACTACCCAAGTAGGTACCTGCAAATCCTGAAATCGTAATTGAAAGTCGACTATGTGTTAGACCCTTACATTCACTGTGACTGTGAGATCCACATCTGAAAGACCATCCCAAGGTTGGAAAATAACCTTTCAATGCTCCCAAATTCTATCCAGCCTGCATTGTTGCCACGCGTTGCCTCTGATACAGCTTGTAATATACAAACATGCAAAGTTATCCCTCAGAAAATCACAGTTTTCTAGTTTTCAATGGGCATGGAAACAACGCACAGAAACGCAACGGTTATAGCTATTTTTTTTTTTTTTTTTTTAAAGATGAGTGTTTCACAGCCGTTTTTTATTTCGTAGCCATGAAACAGGAGCTACTGTAGACGCTTGTGGTCTGTGTTGTAGCCTGCCCATCCCGTAGTATGCCTCCCCTCTGATGGGCGAGAAGTGACACAATACTTCCCAATTAGGTGCTGGATCAACACGAGCGCACCGGAAGGTATCCCTTACAAACAACTGTAACCAAATTAAGAATACAAATTTTTGTCGGCGCGGGGGTTCGAACCCGGGACCTTCCGCATGGCAAACGAGTGCTTAACCACTGAGCTAATCGCGCGCCATTTGAATAAACTTACATCAATAAAATTCATTTGCCAAGTTCCAACGACTTGGACATTTTTAACCTCGTTTTGTAAGGAATTCGTCCATTTTCCTACTCTAATTAAGGACTTTTCCTCCGGTATTTTTATCAGCTGAGATCATTTCACTTGATAGGTTCCAATTAGAAATAATTAGTTGCTAACAAAATACCTGGAAATTCAAATTAATCATGTTGGAAATTCTCATGTTTTACGAGCTGCCTAATTCTTATTTATTTTTTTGATTACCCTATTCGTACTTACGTCATTGTAAATATTTTGTTTGTTACAATAATTATTGTATAGATTATTTCTGTGTATAATATAAGAAATGAAGGTATTATACTTTTGTATTTAGTACAATAGGTAAAAACATTTGTTTATACTAATTATATCTACATTTGAACAATTTCATCGAAAATTATATTACTAAATTTTATAATGAGTTGTTAGTAGGTACCTTGCTGGAATTCACATCAGTAAACTTGTTTGAATAATTGGACTGAATATTATGTTATTCAGCAAATATAAATACATTCTATGATAATAAAATTAATATTATACTAGATTATTTGGATTTACCTAATATTGTGTTGGCGGAACTGTTGAAAATTGGGAACTAAATTATTGTTCGTGGAATGTTGTTTTACCTTGATATAATTAGTGGCTAGGTATCCTTTACAGTAATGTAACTACTATTTACATATATAATATCTACCTTAATTACCAATTATCGCACTCAGTAAATGGATTAATTAATATGGATTTCGATTTTTACTATCTGTTAATGTTCATTCTTTATGAGCCAAAACGTCGAGTGAACTCTAGTTTGCTTGATTTATTGAACAAACTCGTTTGGTGTGCAAATTTGTTACAATAAAAAAAACTTGCAATACCTACCTTATAATAATGTTAGGTAGCTAGGTTAGCTTACCACCAATGATGAACAACCGTGCAAACGTTATTGAAGTAGGTGATAACCAAATTTTATCTAGATAAGAAAAAATGCATTCTAGTGGTTCTTAAAATAACTTTCAATAAACTTTTTCAAGATCTAATATTTTGTATTTCTGAAAATGACCAAGATTCTTTGTTTGCTTTTCTCGTTGGCAAACGTTCTATGAATAAAAATATCAATGATGTATTTAGACTCTCACAAAGCATTCTAAATAAGCGTCATGCGACATTTGATTCACTCACATGTGCAACAGAGGGTTAAAAAGATAGTTACATCAATAAAGTACAAATGGATGAAACAAAAGGAATGCTGAAATGGGGTAATTCCTATTAATTAGTGCTGACAGTCATCACTCATTCTAATCCAACTCATCATCTGGGAGCAATAAAATTTTACGAGTCCTATTAGTAGATCGTTAGCCAGTTTTTTTAGTATCTGGTATATGCATACCTACATTTCTGTACATATGTGTAACATGTGATCATAATAGATAGTTGCTCGTTGCTCATCACAACAAGATGGCATTAGTACTCGTCAACTTGGAAGATGTCATTAGAGCCGCCCCATATTTGGTCAAATTGGCCAATGTGGCGACCATCATCTTTGTGTGTGTCAAGTATGACTACGCCATTAGATTTGAGGAGATAAGAGTATCTTGATGGATATGTCAGGGCGTGTTCACATCTCCATAATAACTTCCCAAGAATGAGAATCCTCCAAATCTTTCATTTTGTTAATTGAACCAGTAAGGTGATGATGTATTTTGTCAAGTTTACAATTACTGAATAATCTAATATGCTCACCCATTTTCATTGAAATTTAGTAGTATTATATATATTATTTAATAATATAATTTTTTTTCGTAAGCTATCATAAATCCTCCTATACATCTTAGACAGTACAGAATTACGGATGAATCCTATCCAGAACAAGCGGCTGCCAATTTTTTAAAAATTGCGCTCAAGAACATATTAAAGTTTCCATTGTCGCGATTTGATATTCCTCTTGTGAACAGTCCCTTATTCGTAATAAATTGTAATCATACGTGATCCAAGTTGTAATGAAGATTCTCAATAGTTGCATAATTGCAGCAACTTATCACACGTGGCACAGCTGTTGTCCTCGGCATCTATTTCAACTATCAAAAGCTACAGACACAACTGACTGAACTGACAAATTTGTGCACGCCATCAAGTTCACCAAAATTTCGACCTGAAAATGGATTTCTTCTTTCTTAACGAATATTTTATTTATAAATATGTTTAGAATCCTTGGATAATCTCATTAGTTCAATGTTGTTTCTTGTCTATTTTCACTAGTTGAAATCATTCTCAAACCTCACTTGAGTCAACTCTCTAACCATTGTCTTCGTCCTTCTCTTTCTCAGCTTCGGTTGAAACGCTCACTTTATCAACTCTCTACCTTTGTCTCTGTCTATCCACTAGTTGAAATCATTCTGAAAACCCCACTCTGCAACTTCTAACCTTTCCCACTGTCTCTTCTCTTCCTCAGATTCGATTGAACACTCTTCAACTCTTTAACCTTTGTCTTTCTCTCTTCTCTTCCTCAGATTCGAACAAGGACAACCCCGTCAAGCTGAACGTTAACCTGCGAAAGCACAAGCCCAACCGAAAGCCCCGCACTCCCTTCACCACCCAGCAGCTGCTGAGTCTGGAGAAGAAGTTCCGGGAGAAGCAGTACCTCAGCATCGCCGAGCGGGCAGAGTTCTCCAGTTCCCTGCACCTGACGGAAACTCAAGTGAGTATTTGCAACTATTTTTTTTTCTGTTGAAATTCCAAAGATACCCGTATGCTGTGTCTTTTTTTGTACTCAGACTACTCAGTCTTTTCCCCAAATTATCGGGTCGGCATTTTTTCAACTATTTCTTTTTAAACGTCTTTCAAAAATTTCAGGAATATCTATCAAGTCGGGAAAATGTCTTCAAAAGAAGTCCAGGAAAATATCTATCAAGAGTCAGGAAAATGTCTTTCCAAGAGTCAGGAAATTCTCTGTAGAGACACCTTTAGAGATCCCGTATCAGACATCAGGTAACACCTGTGGGATTTCTGCCCACTGAAACTAATTTTCTTGATAGCGGACTGCACTTGAAACCGAATCAGCACTAACGTCTCTGTTTCTTTCTTCTCTTCCAGGTCAAAATCTGGTTCCAAAACCGGCGGGCAAAAGCAAAACGTCTTCAGGAGGCCGAAATCGAGAAAATCAAAATGTCAGCCATCGCAGCAGCTCGGCCACACCATCTGTACGGCCCAGGCCCCGGGTCTCATTTGCATCAGTACTTCGGCCATGCAAGCCCGGAGGCGTTGCTGCATCATCCACATCCGTTCAGCGCTCTGCTTGGCAGACATCCGGCCATGGCTGCTCACTTCATGCCCACGCAAATGCCTCAAGGGTCCCCTCCGGGGGCGGGGCCGGAGGAATGGACTTGAAAGCCTCCCCACCTCGGCCTAGCCCGTCACCCACCATGACTTGAGATGGGCCGGGACGATAGGAGTACAACAGATGTATTAATTAAGAAAATATTGGCTTCTAAGTCATACCTGACATTTGTACATCTACTGACTTAGCACAGCTTTTGTATAACTTGAAATGTCAATATTTTGTTGATTCATATGCCTGTAAAGGAGTGCAGTTCGACTGATAAAACCCAGGTAGATAGTTGACACCTGTGTTATATTCCCTACTTTGACATGAGTTGATGATCAATATTTGAAGATTTGTTCTTGAGGAAATTCAAACAAACCAACTGGACATTACCTGTTTGGGATCTATTCTGTGTGTTATGCAAACAAATCTTGAAATATCTATTGTATCAACAAGCCTTTCATTTATCTGTGGAACTGCTTCTGAGTATCTTTTAAAAAGCAATAATTACAACTATTACTATTCTAATGACGAGGATACCACATATTTATAGAAGGGAAAATAAAGTACATTGAAACAGAAAAAAATAAAAGCAAAACCTATACTTAAAACATCTTTTACTACATGCAACAACACTTTTCAAAGGACAGGGCACCTTAAACTTGATCCTATTCAAATAGCCAAGGAGCTACCCCCTACAACTTCTTATCGAACACAAACGCTAATATTCAAACTTTATATTCTAACAATCCCTACACAAAGCAAACTTTTCAAAGCCAATGTAATACTACCTAAAAGAAAATATCTCTTTGCATGTAGCAAGTCATAAGTTAAACTTTTATGTAGATGACATTGTTTGTGTTAGAGGAAGTACTGTACAATGTGAAACATCAGCTTTTATATTAAATTCAACTTTAGATTTAAACCATAAGGAGGGGCTTTTGCTTAACTTTTTCAGTCGTTTCCTGTATTTTCAAAAGGGGTTTCCGACTCAAAAAGAGAGTGAGGAGAGTGTGCAGGAGTATGTATATAGCTTGATAACATCTGTTTTTCTGAATCTCTTGTTGAGTTATTCTAATCCATAAAAAAGCTCCAGCCTATAGTTTTGTAGAACCTCTAACACCAACAATTGTATGATAGTTCATCTTCTCAATTTATGTAACTAATAAAAAAAAAACTTTCTAATTAAGGAAATTCTAAATAGTGGTATCCTTGGTTTTTTCGTAAATGAAATTGAATCTTTTTGAGTTTATTGAACTCAATGTTTTATTTTTAACTCGAGTTATTTATTTTATCTGTGATTTCTTTTTAATTATTTTAGTTTTTCTCATTATTCAATTTATTTATTTCGAGCAAATGTTTATTTCAAATTTGATTAATGCCCCAACAGTTCCTGATTATTATTTTCCTCTGTAGTATTAAAGTGTGAATACTTTTTCTGTACTATATTTTGAGGGAATCAACTTGTTTTTTATAACTTTGTTCGCATTCAAGGTATTACAATGATGTAATTGCAAGACTTATCGATGACATGTTTATTTCCTAAAAAAAAATGATAAGTCTACCTATGCGCATGTATTATAGTCTTTTTAAAAAAATGTGTCATAAAGTGTACAAAATCAAATCTAAATAGGTATTGAAGTTTTTCTTTTACTTTTAATAACTCAATAATTTCCAAAATGTGAAAAATATGGAATCGCTTTGAGATTAAATTAAATCTGGCCAAAATAAATGTATGATCATGAGTGCCAAAAAATTCTTTGATGAAAACTTCACCAAAATATTGGCCTCTTAAGTGATATTAAAATAACTAAGATCAGTATTAAAATTTCCATCAAAACTTATATTTTGTATTAAATATTAATACTTATTGTTTAAAGCATTAATTTTTTTACGCAAAACAATCTTAAATGTTAATACTACAAAAAGGATTTTGAACACATTTCACAACATCAATTAAAACCTTTACATCCCTCTTAGTTGACTGATAAATTATTTCACTGACTTTGTATACCTATCTGGTCCATTGTAAATTGAACTGTTTAAATATGTAGATTTTTTTGTACATTTTGATTTTCCTCACAAAGATCTCAGACTTCCTTGAATATAAATTCTAATGTAAAAAATAGGTATTTAAAATTTATGATGTAAGAGTTGTGTAATATTATGAGATCCGAAAAGCTACATTTTAAAATAAAATAAAATAATAATCCTTCCGGATATGTCAGAAAAATTTGATATAAAAGTTAAAGAAACCTGATATTTTATAAAATCTGATCTTTCGTAGCTCTTCGGATTGACAATTTTCAATTTGTAAATTTCCTCAACAAAAACCCTACCTTAATTAAAATAATGTTGTGTATTTAACTTTAAAATGTACTTGTGAACAAAATACTCAGATTACTTAAGTATACAAAATTAAGAGAAAAGTATTATTAAAAAATATAATTAAAATAAATAAAAAAATAAAAATAAACAAAACGATTTCATTGAAAATTATTTAAAAATCTCGTTGTTCTTTATTCTGTTTAAAGATATTGAAATTGAAAAAGTAATATAAAATAAAGGTTGATATGATGGTATTCTGACTGACGAAATGTAGATTGGAATGTGGTGAAATCCACAAACTCATTGGACTTTTATCGAAAGATTTATAGACAGTTTTAGGTTATAGTTACTCTGCCCGAGATGGACCAAAAAGTTCCATTCATTCAAGAGTTCATTTGATTTTAATACCATGTAAGGGGTCAAATTTAAGTGGTTCTACAGAACTACAAAACTACGGGTTTACTAAACTAGCAACCTAACCACTCGGTCACCAGAGTGTGTTGTACACACACTGTGTAATACAAGTATAAGCTTTATAAGTAAAGCTTTTAAGCCCAGTGAACGTATTTTTGTCATTAAAGGAAATAATGAAGAGAAACCATTTTTGAAATGGCCCCACAAGGTTTAAAATCACAGTGTGGGACATGACAACTAGAATAACAAACATACAGAAATAGATAATATAAACTTTCGGACAATTAATTCATAAATTGATACAGCAAAGTACTAACAAAAATCTAGCACACTATATCAGGCTATCTATATCCTCACGAGAAACACCTTTGTGATTGATCCCTTAGTCTGGAATGGAGGCAGACTAAAGAATGGGCAAGTTGCAAAACAGACCACAAGATTCTTAAAAAAACTGTTGTTCCAGGGCTAGAAATTTAATCAGCGATTGCGTAGCATCACCGTGTGCGTTGATCGCCAATCTTGATTTTTTCATGAAGTTTATACAAGGAGGCTAATTATTAATAAGGGACCCCATAACCAAGTTTCTTCTCTTTAGTTATCATATTTGTGTTAATCACTTTCGTGATATCACAACTACTCAAACTAGCTTTACTAAATATACGCTGAAACCGGTACTTGAACCACCGACCTCCAGGTTACAAGTCCGCCGCCTTATCGATCAAGATACTGTGGTCGTGGTGGGTCCCAGAACCAAGTTAATGAAAGTCTGATGTTTTTTCACTTCTATACCGACTTTGCCCAAGGTGGCTAATAAGCAAAGCTAGTCCAAAAGTGAAATTTTCAGACATTGAGCTTTTACACCATAGCTGAGGTGGGCTAGTGCCGTGGAGATGCCAGTCTCCAAATACGAGTTTACATTATCCTGTTTATTATGTACTGTAGCCGTTTTGGTATTATTCACAATAATCCACGCATTGAAAGCTTGTACCCCGTAGGAAAAATCTTACAAATTATAGAAAGTATTTTTTTTTAATTAGAAATTCAGACTCATGACATTGAAGTTTAGCATATAAACTAATAGGTAAGATGTAGAGTACTTTAGGATTAAGTCAGAAGTAAAATATTGGAAGTTCACTCAAACTAATTTTGACATCAGACATAGGGTCCACATTGGAGTTTGTTTTAATTTTGTTGGGTCTTGCCTTTATTTTAATAGTTTCAGAACTATAGTCCATTGTAATAATAATTGCCTTTGTTAATTTTATATCATGAAAAAATCCTATTAAAAATATACTTCTCTACTTTAATTAACACTAATCAATCTGGAATATAAAAAATCCATCAAGAGGGTAAACAGAAATTAGATGAATTCGATACAGAATCAGAAGTTGTTAATGAAACGGATGAACAAATCAAAGCACTCAATCACTATCACACTCAGGAGGCAGACTATATAAATAATACCCACCTACCTGGTCCAAGTGAGATCATCCAGAAACTATGTAAAATCATCAAAAGTATATAAGTATACACATAGGTACATACCTTATGCTACTTTGTTAGCGAGTTTATCAATAATAACTCAATGTAAGTTCCTACATCACAATAATATAATCAATAAAGCAAAACGGGAACAATCAAAATAATGAACTTCCCAATACCCTCAATAGATCCAGTTTCACTAAGGGGGTTCCACTTGATCAAATTTTGGGCGAACAAACCCTCCCCGAAGAAAAGGTGCTATACAAAACAGTCTTTTGTTAATAGAAGGTAGAAAATTAAAAAACCAAATAATAATCGATCTATTCAATAAGTTGAATTGACTCTGAAATTGGTCTCTGCTTTTGTTTGAGACCAATAGGCTCTACAAGAATAATTTCTATGCGTCTGTCGTTTTTCACCTTTTCGCTTTAGGCGAAGGTCATAGTAGCCCGCAGGTGATGTCGTGGCGGTTGATAGATAAGACCAGGGTTTATTTTGTATATTTGGGGAAAGTCTCGGTGTTTCTCGCTTACAATTACAACTTAAACAAATATGAATTCGATTCACAAGGTCCTTTTAAAAGGCACTGTTAGTAGATATTGAGAGTCCATAAAAATATTTTTGGGCTTTCAGAAGGCCGTAAACAACGAGTCACCAACCACCATATATTTGCCATAGATTCAGAAAAAAAAAAAAAAAAAAAAAAAAAAACATAGTTAGGACAACGAACTACAAGTCTCAAGAATGCATATTGCTACATAACATACCACTACCGAATTTAAGAGCTTTTATCCATTGTATCCAAAAACTTTCTGCTCAATCACTCTCAACAATTTACAAAAAGGAGCACAATACTTTGCATTTATGTTTGAACATTTGCAACAATTTGGGAAGAATATCTAAATCCTAAAATATTTCTTTTATTAAGTTGTTTCAGAATCAAGTTGAATATTGAATGAATCCAGAGAGTGAGAAAGAGACAGTGAAAGAGAGAGATGGATTGATCATGGAAAGAAATATTCATGAATGGACAGAATAAAGTCCTCATATTTTTCACCTCATGGGTCCAGAGCATTACAATTCAATGATGAAGTCTCCCGGATTTGAATGAAATGGGGGAAAAAAAGACCTTTTGACTTCTTTGACAGATGTGCACTCAACCAAAACATGACTTTTGCATCTCCTATAACGTCAGTAATTTCTAGGTGTAATTGTCCTCAAAGTGAGGACAATGGAGAAGGGATCACGAAGGTGTTCCTCGTGAGGACTCTGTATTGTGTGCTCGCTTTCAATTGAGTGACTTTTGGGTGATCCTCTCCAGGCCTCTTCATTATTGGAAACACTTTTCAGAAGTCTCTTGTTAGGATCTTTTTGAAGAGATTTGTGCTCTTTTCACAATGTGATTCGGGAATATTTGGGAATTATGATGTCTTGTGAAAGGATTTTAATCGACTTGAGACTTGTGGTACATTGGTATTATGATGTCAGACATAAGCACGTCACTCACTGGGGAGGCGCCACAGCCCTTCTATTTAATTGTGAGAATTCTGACTTCTGAGAACATTTCATATCACAAGAAACTTGGTTTCGAGCAGAGACGTCCAACTGCTGATGAATTTGATTGAAGATATCAAAAATAACAGAAAACTGACACCTATCGTATCAAAAGTCTAACTCTTATTTGATTTTTCAGTAATAGGTTAGACTTAATTTAAACTCAAAGAATCTGATTTAAACTGGAATTATTTTACTAAACTTTATAAGCCCTGCCAGATTAAAAAAAAAAAATACTAGGAAAACATAATCAAACCATACCAATTATCTGAACGGTCATATTTAGCTACATATTTTTGTTTGACTCTATTTTAGGTATTTATACTGTATGTTCTCCCTAGAAAGTCACCAACAGGGCTGTGATGCGAAAATAATCTCAGAATTATGTTAAAAATAAGGCTCTTTGTTCCTTAATACCAGAAGGTATGGAGAGATGAAACAAGAGCTAATTAAAACAAATAAGATGACAGACACAAAGATCGATTTCGCTCAAGATTGTATCGCACTGAGCCCAGAGTAAGCCAAGCATCAAACAAATATACCTACATATTATTATTATTTAATGAAAAATATAAAGGGGATTAAACGTCACGACAAAAGTTAATCTTGTAAACAATTTTTAAAGTCACTTAATTGGTAATTAAATTTATAAAATAAAGAAGACAATGATTTCGATTATTAAAACTTGTTAAGCGTGGAATTTAAATCACTGGAGATTAAATGGAAATAAAATAATTAATAATAATAGAACTAATCCCTCTGAATGTTTAATTTTATCATTTTATTCGAAAATTATCATCATTTATTATTATAATACCTGCCAGGTATTTTACAATGACATCATTATTTTAGGATTAATTTTTTTTACTGCTTATAGCTACAGGGTAGTCACTGTTTATTGTTTTTGTTATTGTCACTGAGATCATATAACATAGAGGGAACCTTACCTATCTCGAGTTGAACAAATTTATGCGTCCAACTTTGAACAGCTGATGGTCCCTCTTTCAATGGCATCTGATTGGTTCAATTTATTTGAATTTTTTGTTTACCTCATGCAGTGGCGGATATCTAAACATCCTTAATTTTCACGTCAGATACCAAGTCTTATATGTATTACTACATAATAAGTAGAAAATAAGGAAAGTAGAAGAAGAAACAAAGACAAAATTACTACAACTCCGGCACTGATTTTGAAATCAGCTGATGGTTCCTACTGGACGCAAATCTTGATACATCGGGTTCCCTCAATGTTATATGATCTCAGTGGCTATTGTTGATGTTTCTGCTGTTAATTATTCCTATAATGATGTTGTTATTCATGTTGTTGTTTATCATGACTCCTTCCTCTGAATGTTGTTGTTTAACCGATTCACGAAACTATATAAGTTTTTAATAAAATTAGAAGCAACAGAGCTAAATCTTATTGTTTACCCCCTGTGTATAAAAATAATGATTCTCGAAAAACTCAAGAATCACTGACAGCTTCGAATTACAACTAGAGGTACTGGGTTTGATTCCCATTTAAGAAACGAACATTACGAACAATTTTTAAGCAATGAAGCTTTGGTGGACAACTCCACAGTATGTTTTATATCTATCTATAGTATATATTATATAAAATAATGTATATCAACATAACAGCATAAGTAGATCCTTACAATCACGAAATACAGGGTGATCGAAACCACCCAGCCACTATCTTTTTCTCGAGAACGGTTTGAGTTAGGATCTTGAAACAAAAAATTGGTCCCCAATATGAAGTCTGAAGTTTTATGGGAAAATATTTTGAACCTCCGCCTACCGCCCCTAAGGGCGTTTTCAGGGGGCACATGTCCGTTTCTCCCGAATTTTAAACGGAATGCATATTTTTTTATTTTACATTCAAAACATGCTAAGCAAGTTAGTAACACTAGTAAAAAGAAGAAAAATATTCCTTGGTTCGAGTCCCGAAAAAACACGGTTTTTAGATGAAAATAGACCCAGGTTGCGGAAGTCATTACGGGCACCCGGTAAACGTTATGAATAAATTAAAAATGTCAAAAAATAGGTAAAGTTCTCTTCTTTAATTTAATGTACTTACTTTTATTCTTTAAGGAAGTCATAGGTCCTTAAATTGGTCATAAACTTTTTTCAGGTTCAAAAGACCAAAAGTCCAGAAATTTAAATTCGACCCCCTATTTTTTTTTCTTTCACATAAAAGAAAAAAATAATTAGCATACAATGCAAAAAAAATTAACTCTCTGCGATTTTTTTCCCTTAAAATGCCAGACGAATAACGTCTGAAATGCGTTCATTTCCGTGCGCGTGAGTCATGACACGAGTCCGTGCCTGAAATTTGTATGCACGATGTAGATAACTCACCTCTACAGATGTTCAAAAACACCACCCTCTGCTGCAATACATTTCCTGAGTCTGCCAGGATAGGTGGCATGAACTCTCTCTAGCTCCTCAGGTGTGATGTTGCGGCAGATCCCAATGATGCGCACCTTCATCTTTTCCACATCTGTTGGACTGGTTTGGTATGCTCGATCTTTCACCTTTCCCCACAAGTAAAAATCTATGACGGTAAGGTCCAGGGTGCTGCGGGGATAAGAGTTTGGTCCTCTCCTCTACCGATCCATCTCTGAGGGAACAAGCGATTAAGTTGTTCTCGCACCCTCAGATAAAAATGAGGTATAATTTAAACTAGTCACTTGATCCTGGGCGAAACCTCTTAATACAGAGAGATATGAAAAGGATGGAAATTACTCTCGTTTAGTATTTGCTCAACGCACGTGTAAGGAATGGCCGAATCTCTTGCTATATCTAGGATGCTGACTTCAGGGTTTACAGTAGCGCCAGAACGAAAATTAATAATATTATCATCAGTTGTCGTTCTTTTTCTAATTTTGTAGAGGTGAGTTACCTACATCGTACATACAAGCTTCAGGCACGGACTCGCGCCATGACTTAAGCGTATGAAAATGAACGCATTTCAGAGGTTATCGCAGAGAGTTCATTTTTTTCGTCTGCCCCCACCCTCGACCTTACAGTCATGGATTTTTACCTGTGGGGAAAGGTGAAAGATCTAGCATACCAAACCAGTCCAACAGATGTGGAAAAGATGAAGGTGCGCATCATTGGGATCTGCCGCAACATCACATACCTGAGGAGCTAGAGAGAGTTCATGCCACCTGTCCTGGCAGGCTCAGGAAATGTTTTGCAGCAGAGGGTGGTGTTTTTGAACATCTGTAGAGGTGAGTTATCTACATCGTGCATACAAATTTCAGGCACGGACTCGTGTCATGACTCACGCGCACGGAAATGAACGCATTTCAGACGTTATTCGTCTGGCATTTTAAGGGAAAAAATCGCAGAGAGTTAATTTTTTTTGCATTGTATGCTAATTATTTTTTTCTTTTATGTGAAAGAAAAAAAAATAGGGGGTCGAATTTAAATTTCTGGACTTTTGGTCTTTTGAACCTGAAAAAAGTTTATGACCAATTTAAGGACCTATGACTTCCTTAAAGAATAAAAGTAAGTACATTAAATTAAAGAAGAGAACTTTACCTATTTTTTGACATTTTTAATTTATTCATAACGTTTACCGGGTGCCCGTAATGACTTCCGCAACCTGGGTCTATTTTCATCTAAAAACCGTGTTTTTTCGGGACTCGAACCAAGGAATATTTTTTTTCTTTTTACTAGTGTTACTAACTTGCTTATATACCAAGGTACCTACCTATAAGCGACATGATAGATTCAACTGCACTAATTGCTTCCACCAAAGTACGAGAATCTGTTACTTTTTCTTCTTTTTTAAAATTAATTATTCTTCTTCTTCTTTTCTTTCTTCTTCAATATTTCCATTTCCAATTAGCAAGTTTCTTTAATTAAGTCACTTCTGGGTTGTACAACACTTTGGTACCGTACTCACTACCGAAACTTATAATTGGGAATTGATAAAACTGTGGGAACATCGGGCAACAGGAATTCTGAAGAAATTTGAAATTTCTCGTTGGACTGTGAAACGCGGTCCAAATTATTTTGTGCTTCATTTATACAGACGGACATTTTGCGTTAAAATATCCGAAACTTCCAGATCCATAGGTAAAAATAAATTGGAAATAAAATCACCTGCTTCTTATGTAGTAATTAAAAAAAAGCAGAAACGACAGGTAGTGTATGTAGCAGGTATATTTTTTTGAAGTTAAAAAAAGCTTTTTTTACGTAGATTTATAGAAAGTAGAAAATTAATGGACATTTTATGGGAACCGTGTACGGTTTAATTTGGCAGTCAATAGTCCAAACGAAGTGATTGCTTTTAACTCGACGAATTTACGAACAGTGGGTAATTATTAGGTTGTCTTTCTGTTTGTTTTTGACGCTGAACTGCGGCGATTCCTAAATTCGATTTGTAAAAGAGCACTAAGTCCATTGCAGATCCCCTTTTTTCCTTTTTATAAAGTGCTTTTTATGTACACTAGATATTTCATTGACATTGGTAATGCCTTTGACTATTTTAGCTTCAACATAGCTTTTACATTGTATTATTTTACATCGTATGAATCCACTGTTCTGTGGGAAAAATAAATGAAAAAGTTTAATAAAAAAATTAAACCCTCTGAGCATTATGAAATTTAAACAAATTAAGCATTCATTAGGGAGGGGGTGATCGCATTAATCACGAGAAATAAAAGTCAATTAATAGAACAAAATACAATATCAAATAAGAGCACAATAGAAAACTTACAATGAGGGTATGATCTGATTCATATTTAGGTTGTTAGTTTTTCAAACTTTTTGTTTTAAACCCTGAGGGAATTCATAATTTATTTTTCATTAGGATTATCACAAGTTCAAAACTTTAATGTGGGAACTAAATACAAATTTTATGCCTATCTTCTAAATTTCATGTTTTATTAAATTTATTACCTTTCAGTCAAGTTGGCAAATGGGATGATTTTCAGGGAAATAACCAACAAAAAAATTAAAATACAATATATAAATAAATCTTTATAAATAATGTCCGTATGAAAGATCACAAAATTATACAAATGACTTAGTGACACTTATTTTAGACTCATGCATGCGATGAAAAACTCTACTAACGAGGGAAAAATTTTAAGTAATTTTTTAATAATATATGTTTAATATTATTTAATGTAACAAATTTATGTTATTTAGGTATTGAGTCCTTAATTCAAATTAGAGCTACTTTGAAAGTCTACATAAAGTTAACTATCGAGTGGAGGCGTTGGTGCTCTGGATTTAAAATATTTATAAGTGGAGACGCCAAAACTCCGAAACCCATATTTTTTTTGCTTCATTTCTCTTTAACAGTTAGGTTTTCTAGGTCATTTAAAACAGGCGTGGTACCGTCCATTCGCTGAAAACTCACAAAACCAGTTACCCACATAACTTAAATGATTGGCATAGTGGCATAGACAATAACCCCACCCTTTAGTTAGGACATATGTGTGTATATATTTATCTATTTTTTTCCATCTTTTATTTTTTAAATAATTATTTGTACTGTACACATGTCTTTTATATCTAATAAAGAATTTAATAATTATAATAAGAACCCGGCCTGTGTTGAGCTATACATATACGAATAACCCATCACAAGGGATCGGTCACCCATTCAAATCCTAACTTTGCTGGACGTTGTTTTACTTCAGTGGTGTAAGGGAGTTTATAAAAAACATTGTTTTGGTAGATTTTTTTTCAGATGTTTTTTTTTAAATATCAATCCGTAAATGGATTGTACAACTAAAAAACTTTGTAAACTAAAGAGTTATTAATTTTCATTACAACGCAACGTTCACCCAATAGCACCGATGCCCCAGCACTTAACTTCCAAAAGGCAACATAATGAATGACATTTAAAAAACCAGTAAGTAACTAAGTAGTTATATTTCTGCTTTATTTCTGTGCATAAAAGATTCACTTGTAAGTTAAAGGGAAGTATAATACCCACTTGAATGAAAAATCAAGTAAAGGAACCCAGCACTTAAGTGTTTAAATGTTTGTAATTTTTCAAGTGTCTATCGCACATGAAGAGAATGAAAAGCTTTAAAGGTCCCCTTTTTTTCAGCACTTGCCCTTCTAGCCCCTCTTTAAAAAAATGTTTGGTTTTTTAATGTTCAAATGTTGATTCGTGCGTTTTGACAGCTGCCTGTTTGCTGGGCTAGTGGCCAGTGGCGGCTCCTGCTGAAATTTTTTGGGGGCTCAAAAAAAAAATGTTGACAGAGGTAATGTCTTTTTATAGCTCCATTTTCTCTATGGGAAGCTGGTCTTTACACAAAAATTGACTCATGCAACTTCATAATTATATAAAAATTAAAGTCATGTCTTGGTTCGTTATTTTATTATTATTATTGTTATCATATAAACTTTACAATTGAACAATATTGCACATAAGTGAAGACAGTGAAAATATCTAGTACTATTTTGATTTTGATTTATTTTTTTGACATGATAAAAAAATAAAAGAAAAAGATGTCGTACCAACCACAGTAGCAAAAAGTGGCTGTATGGACTCATTTTGGTCCACTGCCAAAAAAAAACCACAATAGCTGCAGGAAATAGGATTTAAATCCAAAGGTCAATAGTTCAAATCAGAAAATTGGAAAAATTAAAAAAAAATTGGGTTTAATTAATTGAGACATTACTTATACAAATAGTGATTAACACAAATACGATGACTTGAAATATAATTATCATATACCTTACCTACATAAAGATTTTGTTTCCCAAGTGCTGATTATAAATTATTAAAGACACAGGATTAAAATATAGTTACATTTACAGTTTACTCGCACTTTTTTTATTATGTAGCACAGATAGCACTACAATAATACAAATTACAATACTTTTTATAGGTACTTTCAGAGTTCAGACAGTAGAAAAATATTCAACTAGGTAGTAATCGTCGGATAAACGCACTGAGATAAACGAGACATAAAATTTGAAAATTGATATCACGAAACGTAAACAAACAATTCAAACCGTTGACTTTTGAAACTCAATTCAACCTTTATCAAGTATCGGTGACTTCACCGGTGGAGAAAAATGTTGCGACGCGTGTGGGAATATTCGTGGTACGATGTTACGAGAGAAAAAATAACTACTTTTTATTATTCCCATATTCCATCCCACAGACCCTGGGGCTGAGCCCCAGAGCCATGTATAATAGCATACAGTTTGTGACGTCATCGCTAGATTGTAAATATATAACCCGTGTGCTCAGTATAGAATATGTGGGGCTCAAATAAATGAGCCCCACATATTCTATAGTGGCAATGTTAAACGAGGGATTTTTAGCAGGGATTTATTTTACTTGAAATTATGTTGATTTTAAACATTCTACATGTAATGGGAAAATTCATAGTGAAGCAAGAATATTTTTTCAGTTTTTTTTTTCTTTCGAATTTTTGGGGGGCTAGAGCCCCTGAGCCCTTTAGAAGGAGCCGCCACTGCTAGTGGCCTGAAAGGAAAGTAGTTCCCAAATTTATTTCTTCGACAATTTTATACTTTTGAAGTTTTGTCCATGCTTTTGAATACTCTACTGAATTTCATCAGCTTTTAAGTGTGGTTTTTGGACTCGTAATACAGAAAGTGCCAAAACCTCTCAACTATGAGGTTGAACAACGTCGACCATGCTAGAGCGGGATATGACGGAGTAGGTGTATACCTTAACTTAACCTTAGAAAAATAAACCTAAAAGTACATACCAACATTTTGTTTTTTAAAACAGTCTGAATCTCTGAGCATCATCTCAATACATATTTCGGCTTTTAATATTTCATGATGGATTGTTTTAAGATATTAAAAATAGCTTCGTTATTATCATGACCGTGTGGACCTCTTGTTAGGAAACACTGTCATTATGAAGGGAGTTTTCAGTTTTTCAAAAGTCACCAGTGAGAATAACATAATAGTGGTTGCAGTCGAGTGCAAATGTGGCTTTTTCGTTAATTCTAATTCAATAAGCTTGTAATTGGAGTATTATATTGTTAAACAGTTTAATATTAACTTTGTAATTTGTTATTGTGCCTTCTTTCGAAGTAATGTGATTTCTGATTTATACAGTGTGATGGAAATTTTTCTTTTGATCTTTAACTGCTAGTAAGCGGAAAGATTGAACAACTCATGTTTCTAAATAAGTTCTTAAATAGTAGTATATAGGTACACTAAACCGTATACATACGTACTGTTTACGTAGTAGGTACCTATCACCTGTCTAGGTACCGGGCGATGGCGGTCTGGTAATCCAGAGGTCGTGGGTTTAAAACCCAGCCGGGACATGACATGTTATCCTCCCATTTGGGAGTTTTACCACATAATTAATATGTCTTGGGCTTACTGCTGGAATAATGGGACTTAAAAGTCTTAATCTGGCAGTATAAATAGGGCAAAATTATTATCATTAAAACAGACATTAATTTATTGACTTTCTTTCAAATAAAAAATATTTTTGTTCTTTTGGAACATTAATAATCAGCAAAAGACATCGTGTTATGGTTGGTGATGCCATAGGCCTTTTTACCTTATAACTTTATACCATAGCTCGAAACAGCTGTCCAGGTATGTTCTGATATTCATGTACATCTAGTACAACTTCTCACTTTTCTGTTTATACTGATTATACTGACTTAAACACGATCTCTGCATTTGACTGATAATCTTTATTTATTTACACTTTATTAATTGGACATATTATATATAACACAAAAAATTACAAATTGAAATACAATATATATCATATATCTCCCTTGCCTTTATCCCATATTAGCTTATGTTGCTTTTGGGGTCGGCATTGTTCAACCTCATGGTTGAGGTTGGTAGGGTGGAGCACGTTTTTTATGGCTGGATGCCCTTCCTAACGCCAACGATTCTATTTGATTTAACGTCCTGGATTAGGACGGGGGTTTTACCCTCCATTCGCTGGGAATCGTACCAGCTACCCACATTAACCTCACCCAGCCTGGGTAGGGCCGGAATATTGAAATACAATTGAAATACAATTAAATATTGAATTGAAAATACGGAAAATTGAAATACAATATAATAGAAGAAAAAAATAAAGAAAAAATAAATAAATATATATATACATTATACATGTCCTAACTAAAGGGCGGGGTTATTGCCTTTGGCAATAATTTCGTGGACCCTGTAAATAAACATAATTATTAAAAATAAACTGTAATGAAATTGTGCATAAGGAGAGGTAAAAGTCTGACTTGTGCTCTGATTTAGAATGTGAAAAAAGCGTTCACTTCTCTTAATTAAATCAAATGAAATAATTCATCTAGACTCAATGTGTGCTGTACACGTAGGTACAGGGTGTTGATAAAAATCGAAGAAAAAATACAGGATCATCATTTTTAATTATGCTCGATTTGAAGATTCTATATTGATTCTTGTTCTCAAGTTTAACCACTGTATTAAGCCAGTCTTGTAAAGAAAAAAGAAAAAAATACCTTGTTTTATTTTCATGGCTCGTTTTGAATACACCTGTTCTCGTTATGTCACTGAAGTTAAGCAATTTCCAGCGAGGTTATTATTGTAATACTGATGGTTATTCTCGCGGCCCAACCCAGTCTGGGTAAAAAAACCTTGTTTTATTTTCATGGCTCGTGTTGAATTCTGTCACTAAAGTTAGGCAATTTCCAATCAGGTTACGGTTTTGATAGGTAATCATTGAAATTCGAACCCATCAGTGATGCTGGTTATTCTCGCGGCCCAACTCAGTCTGGGTGAGTTTGTAAAGTTCCCAGCAAATAAAGGCGTCTCTAACGATTTAATTGTTTAAGTGACAAACAAAAAAGTGTCTTTTGAATTCGATTTATATTTACATTTGAAAAAGAAACAAAATAATGTGACTCAATGGATAAGACACCCACTTTTAAATCCGGAGGTCGGTGGTTCGAATCTATAGAACGGTAAATATTTAGTAAGGCAAATTTTAGTTGGTATATGATTTCGCTTTTGTGATAACACAATTAATATATCGTCACTTGAAACCAGTAAGGGTTTATTTTTTTTCATTATGAATGCGATGCTCTACCTACTGAATTTCTTCTTATTACTGAGTCACCCTATATGTATATCTAAACTGTACTAGTTTTATACATTATTTATTACAAGTGAATTGTAGTATATTACCTGCCTATGCTATATATAGGGCTAATGTAATATTGCAATATACATAATATAGGGTGTAACGGATATCGTGGTAATGTCATGGGTAATTAAACACACAGTATATAAAAATATAAAAAGGAAAGTATATAAAACAGTATATAAAAAGGAAAGTCTACACTAATTTACCTATTGTAATTTGTGTATTGGTAATGTATTGTAAGTAAAAGACCCAGTGTTAAAGAAAAGGTCTAATACTAATTTCCCTATTGTATTTAGTAGGTAATGCGTGGTCTTTTCCAATTTCAAGGCTTTACGATAATTTTGTAAATAGGTTCAGGCGAAGTGAAAATGATGTTTCTTTGTGTGAACACCTGATACCAGCACTTTTAGAAGCATGCTTATTAACATTCCTTATTATTTTAGAAGCATGCTTATTGGCCAACTAACTCTGAAGCCTTAACATCGAAAACTGTTGCTCCCTTCTCAAAGTGAAAATTTTTAAATCTAACTTAAAATTTTAACATAATTTTATACACTACGAGCATGTTCAGTGAAATATAATGTCTTTTTTGATTGGAGAATCTGACAGATTTTGAATATGTAATGATAAAACCAACAAAGATCCCGTATTAAAATGTTGCAGCTGTTTGTGTCTCTTTCATAGACAATGCATGAAAATCTCCCAAACTGTTTACCAAGTCCTTTCGGATCCTCAATCATGTAATCTCTGGCTCTGCTTACAATGTTCGATCTCAGACACTTCTTCCTCGCAAAGTTCTCGGCTCCCTTGTCCTTACAGCCCTCTCAGAACCTTCAAGAATGCCAGAACTCTCGATATTCACCTGAGAAAGAAACATCCTTGTCCCGACACAGACATTGACTCTACTCCTCCAGATCTCCAGTCTTCAAATCCTACAGTCACAACCCCGCTTTCAGTGACGGCTGATTCCATTCTGGACGAACTGATAGCTGCCAAGTCCTCTACTAGGACTCTGAGAAGGATTCCAAAAGCAGCTCGATTCCTCGCTGCTGACAAGCTTGCTAGAATAATTGACAAGTTTTTAAACACAAAGTCCTTAATAGATTTCAAATATCTACTGTTGTTTTCCTTCACAGCATTCAAGATCACCTCAAAGTCTCAAAGCCCTAACCTTACATCACAAGTCAAAGAAAATTTAAACCATCTCTTCCAGCCTTTGACATCAGCAGCTCGTACCGACACACACTCAACTCGTAAAGAAGCAAAAAGACAACGTAGCACCTTAGCTTTGAAGAAAATTGTTGAAGCTAAAGTTTCCGACTTCGATATAAAAAATGCTGTGAAGTTGTTGAGCAGTGACGATTCCCTTGCACCTTTTGATCAAGAAACTCTTGAAATACTCAAAACAAAGCATCCTAGTGCCTCCAGAGAACTGAATTTCCCGAGTCCACCTGACGATCAACCAGATCATTTCCTGCCTCTTGTTGTTCGTGAATCTGATGTCATAAAAGGTATCAATGGCTTTCCTGCAGGTAGTTCTCCTGGAGTGGATGGAATGAGGCCTCAATTCCTTAAAGACATTATTTCCAAGTCCGCTGGAGAAGCAGGTACAAGGGCCCTCACTGCTGTTACAAAGTTGTGTAATTTTCTCCTTTCTGGAATCTTACCACAGGAACTTTGTCCGCTTTTATATGGAGCATCCTTGTGTGCTTTGCGGAAAAAGGATGGTGGCTTACGTCCTATTGCAGTTGGAAATACTTTTCGACGCTTGACAGCTAAACTTGGTTGCTTGAAGGTTCGATCTGTTTTGAATGAGTACCTACTTCCTCAACAACTTGGGGTTTCAGCGAAATTGGGTTGTGAAGCCGCCGTGCATTCTGTCAGATCTTACCTGTCTAACTCGTTTAATAGTTCAAAAGTGCTCCTAAAAATCGACTTCAAAAATGCATTTAATTCTGTTGAACGAGATTGTGCTCTGTCCGAAGTAAAGCAACACGCTCCAAGCTTATATCCATTCCTGTACCAATGCTACAAATATCCATCAGAGCTCGTGTTTGGAAAAGACAAAATACTGTCAACAGTAGGCGTACAGCAAGGTGACCCTTGTGGTCCATTGGTATTCAGCTTGGCTGTTCAACCAATTGTGAGCAAAATAAAATCCGAACTGAATGTCTGGTATTTAGACGACGCCACCCTAGGAGACCAATCTGAAAGCGCTCGTTCTACAAGCCAATACCATTGGACTCCAGATAAACCCTGCAAAATGTGAACTCTACAGCTGTTCAAATTCTTTAGATCCGGATATTCTCCATCAATTTCAGTCGATTGCTCCTGGAATAAAGTTGTCTCCCGTGAAAAACTGTCTCTTCTAGGTGCTCCCCTCTTTGTTGATTCGCTCGAAGAATACGTAGAGAGCAAAGTTGCAGCAGTAGAAAATCTGCTTGAAAGAGCTTCAGAACTCAACTCCCATGTTGCATATACTTTGATTAAACACTGTCTCTTTGTGCCCAAATTCAACTATCTCCTGCGTGTCAGCCCTTTCTGGAAATTTCCACAGACAGTTTTAAGAATTGACGAGAAACTGAAGGTTACATTAGAAAAAATTCTGAACCTCCAATTGGATGGAAATTCATGGACGCAAGCTTGCCTTCCAGTAAATGATGGAGGATTGGGAATTCGTCTCATCGGTGACATTTGCCTTCCAGCTTTCTTGGCCTCGTCGATTGGTTCAACTCCTCTTGTATCTGCTATACTTAACAATCAGGATACTAGGAATGTGACACTGTTTGACCAAGCTATGGAATCTTGGCAATTGATGCACGGAGAAGATGTTCCCACTCTCACCCATGTACAGAAGCACTGGGATGAAATCCATGTCAGAGCTATTAAGGACAACCTTGTTTTTAATAGTGCTATTGACTCTGCACGTTTTCAGGCAATCCAATGCAAAGAGTCAAACTCGTGGCTCCATGCTATCCCATCCAGTAATGTCGCCACTCTCATGGACGATACTTCTTTCCATCTCTGCGTTGCTTTGCGTTTGGGGTGTAAGGTAACGGACCCTTTCAGATGTCAATGTGGAAAGATGGTTGCTGCAAATGGTACTCACGGACTGAGTTGTGAAAAAAGTGCAGGTCGATTCACACGCCACACCGAACTCAATAATATAATATCCCGTTCTCTCACATCCCTTGGCTTCCACCCTACACTAGAACCAACAGGCATGTCACGCAGTGATGGTAAGCGGCCAGATGGTGTCACTCTGGATTCCTGGTCCCGTGGGAAGAAGTTAGTGTGGGACGTCACTTGCGTGGACACTCTAGCTCCTTCGTATGTTTGTAAATCATCCACTCATGTTGGTTCGGCGGCCGAGGCAGCTTGTGAAAGAAAGCACTCCATATATTCTAACATCGAAAACAATGGATATATTTTCAAAGGATTGGCAGTTGAGTCCATGGGCCCTTTCTGCCAGGAGATGAAGGATCTTGTCGAAGAAATGGGCAAAAAAATTAAAAGAGAAAAGTGGAGAACCAAAAGCCAAGACCTACCTCTACCAATCCCTGTCCTTGGCGATCCAGAGAGGGAATGCATCGAGTATTCTTGGGACTTTTCCTCCCAATCCCTCTCTGGACTTTATCTACCAACTTTGATAATTATGTTTGTTGTTTAATAAATAAAGATACAAGTTCAAAAAAAAAAAAAAAAAAAAAAAAAAATTTAATCAAGGACTGGGTATTTTTATGTGTAAGAATCTAGTCATTATAATAATTAATCTTCCTAATGATGTGGCGAATTTCAAAATATTCAAACTTAGTAAAAACTAAGGTACGGATAAAATTAAGAGCTAGTTTTTTGTTATTGTGTCAAAAATTTTAGTAGCTAGCATCTGCATAACGAGAACGTATATATTCTATCATATCCATCATATTCCAATATCAATCTCGTAATGTCGCCATTGGTTGTTGCCCTCTCTACAACTACCCCAATTGTCCTAACAAGGCTGGTATTGATATTCAAAGTACACAAATATGATAACCTTTAACTTTAACTTTTAGTTTTTCTTTATACTTTAGTACAAAACAAAGATAAATAAACCAATTGAGAATGAAAAACTGCGATTCACTTTTCTCGTTAAATTAGAGACAGAAGTAATGAAAAGGATTACCTTCCGAAAGTGAAAGGCTCGGCAAAGTTTAAATGGGCCGATTCACACGAAAAAAAAGTATCACAAAAAAGCAAATAAAGAGTAAATTGTAAAAAATGTACCTCACCAACCTGCCACACAGATTTTTGCTTTTTAATTTAAAAATTTCATTTTGCTCCCACTCTGAAAAAGTCAAATTTCAGGAATAAAACTAATTATTTTTTCAGGTCTCCTATTTTTTAGAGGGTGGTCTGTATTGTTATTTTATTTTCAGCATGTTCCTGGCGGATAAGGTGTTATATACTGCTAGAGTTAACTAAAATATTTGCAATGAAAAAACTTTCGCAACTTACACATGCTTTCCACTGAATGAAGAGAAATGAAGAATGAAGTGAAATCATGTAGTTCTGTTAAAAAAATATAGCATTTTACTATTAATGTGTTTTTTTACTTTCTATTACCTGAAATGAATTGGAGAGTATTGTTTTCAGCATGTTCCTTTTTTATCAATTTGTATAGAAATATAATAGCTTGGTAATTACCTATAGGTTCTGATTATTGTCTATTTTTATAAAGTATTTAGATATATACTTAACTATATTTGGACGTTGAGAATGGATTATTTTTTTCAAGTTTTTTTTAAGGACAAATTTAACAATTTTTAAGGACAGATTTTTTGGGGGTCTTCAATATTAATGATATAAATAATAATATCGTCTTATGTATACTGCCCGATTAGGACTATTGAAGTCCCATTATTTTAGCAGTAAGCCCAAGACATAGTACCTATTATTTGGTTAGATCCCAAATGGGGTAACTTGTCATGTCCCGGCTGGGTTTCTAATCCACAACCTCTGGAATCTCTGGATTCACAGAGTGCCGCCGTCACCACTGAGCTACCGGGGCAGACACGTGTCTTTATTACCTAAGTCATTCGAGAAGGGGGGTTTATCCCCGATCGGCTAGAAACTCACAAATCAGTTACCATATAAATATTAACCTCACGAGACACCCATCTAAATCCTAACCTTGCTGGTCGTTGTTTAACTTCAGTATCAGACCGAGAGCTGGTTTAAACGAATGCCATCAAAGGTTAGGACAGTTTGATTTTATATCTTCAATTTTTTTTCATACCAAATTATCATACAATACTTTCGGGTTTTAGAAATGAAATAAACAGTTTTGATTTTTTTAAACCATCAACATAGAGAGAGCTAGGTACTTTTGGTTGTGTTTAGCCACACAGAGAAAAAATTAAAAAAAAAAAAAAAAAAAAAAAAAAAGAAGGAAACAAAATGGAGGGAGGAGGATCTGCCCAAATGAATAATAATATAACAATGGCGCTTTTTTAATTAAAAAATTAAACTTAATTAACTTGAAATTAAAAAAAAGGCAAAGCCTGAAACGGAGGGAGGGGTGGGCTTAAATTAAGTCAACCACAATTACCTCGTGTGTACAGGGTGGGACTAACGTTGAATTAGTTTTATGTACCTACAGGTCCAACATCATTGGAGCCTGGGTATTCTTTGAATTGAAAATGCTCTTTTTCACTTTTTATTGTAATAAGTATAAGTAATCTTGAATTGTAAAAGTTTTAAATTAAATTTATATGATGTTTCATAAAATGTTTTCGTTTTTAATCTATGTTGGTTCAAAATTACTAACAATTTCACTTTTCCCTGATGAATAAGAAGAAAAGAGATATACCTACCTATTAGATAGATGGAAATGTTCACTGTTTAAAGTTTTGAGCTCTTTCAATGAACCCAAAGTGGTCCACACACCTCATGGCAAACGGGTATATTACCACTGAACTAATCTTGTGCTCTACCACTGCCAACCTTGTGTTTAGTGCATTATATTCAAAACCCTGCCTGCTACCAGCTGCTTTGAATTTGAAAAGGATCCTGTGAGGAGCTCACACAAACACCCTGTATACACAGAGGATGCTTTCTGTAAAAAATGGGAAGTAGACAAAATTAAAGGAGATAAGGAATGAATAAAGAAAAGGAGCAGGAGGATGAGGGGAGGAGAAGAAAGATAGAGAGAAGGGAGAAAAATGTAATTTTTCATAATTTTTTATTGCCCTTACACCAAATTTTCCCCCGGAGTAGAATAAAGTATGAAACGTTTTTTTTTTTTTTTTACTTTTTTTTTTTACCGAATCTCTTCTGTTTTCGCCATAATGATCTTTTTCTTTTCAGTTCTTGGTGTTCAAAAATTTTGCTGTTGAAAATGTTCCAAAAAATTCTCACCATTTTTTGTAGGTAGGTAGGTACATATTATTTTCCAAACGTGCTTATACATAATAGTCTCTTATTACTTCCGATAAATTTCTAATATTAGAAATCGGAAGTATTGTGTTCGTTTTTGTAAAAAAAATATTTTTTACTCCGATTTTTTATTTTATCACTGTTGGAAAACTCACCTAGTCCACAGTTTTGTCCCGACAATGCTGCATTATCTGTTTATATACCGTTCTTCAGAGGTACAACATCTAGCTCCTTAGTAAATTCTATCTCCTTTAATTCCAGAACAACATCAATGAGAGGAAATAAGAAATAGGACAAGAGAAGAAAGAGGAGAAGAGTTTGACCAATAAGAAAGAAAGAGAGGGAAGAAGAACCAGAGGAAAATAGAGGAGGGGGAGAGAGAGGAGGAGAGAAAGAGGGAGGGGATAAGAATAATAAGAAGAGTAAAGAGGAGGAAGAAAAATCAGAAGAGAGGAGAGGGAGGAAGAATAAGAAGAAGAACCAGAGGAGAGGGAGGAAGAATAAGAAGAAGAACCAGAGGAGAGGGAGGAAGAATAAGAAGAAGAACCAGAGGAGAGGGAGGAAGAATAAGAAGAAGAACTAGAGGAGAGGGAGGAAGAATAAGAAGAAGAACCAGAGGAGAGGGAGGAAGAATAAGAAGAAGAACCAGAGGAGAGGGAGGAAGAATAAGAAGAAGAACCAGAGGAGAGGGAGGAAGAATAAGAAGAAGAACCAGAGGAGAGGGAGGAAGAATAAGAAGAAGAACCAGAGGAGAGGGAGGAAGAATAAGAAGAAGAACCAGAGGAGAGGGAGGAAGAATAAGAAGAAGAACCAGAGGAGAGGGAGGAAGAATAAGAAGAAGAACCAGAGGAGAGGGAGGAAGAATAAGAAGAAGAACCAGAGGAGAGGGAGGAAGAATAAGAAGAAGAACCAGAGGAGAGGGAGGAAGAATAAGAAGAAGAACCAGAGGAGAGGGAGGAAGAATAAGAAGAAGAACCAGAGGGAGGGAGGAAGAATAAGAAGAAGAACCAGAGGAGAGGGAGAAGAATAAGTAGAAGAACCAGAGGAGGGGAGGAATAATAATAAGAAGAACCAGAGGAGAGGGAGGAAGAATAAGAAGAAGAACTAGAGGAGAGGGAGGAAGAATAAGAAGAATAACCAGAGGAAAGGGAAGAAGAATAAGAAAAAAAAACCAGAGGAGAGGAGGAAGAAAAGAAGAAGAACCAGAGGAGAGGAAAATAGGGGAGGGGGAGAGAGAGGAGGAGAGAAAGAGAAAAAGGGAAAAGTAAGAAGAATACGAAAAAGAAAAAAAGAGACGGAAGAAAAACCAGAGGGAAGGAAATAAATAGGTGATTGGGAGATAGAGGAGAAGAGAAAGAGAGAAAGGGAGAGGGAAGAAGAAGAAGCAGAAGAGGGAAGAAAAATCAGAGGAGAGGAAAATAGGGGATTGGCATATAGAGGAGAAGAGAAAGAGTGAAAGGGAGAAAGAATAATAAGCAGAAGATGAAAGAGAGGGAAGAAAAACCAGAGAAGAGCAAAATAGGGGAGGGTAAAAGAGAGAAAGGGAGAGGGAAGAAGAATAAGAAGAAAAGGAAAATGAGGGGGAAAGAGAGGAGAGAAAAAAAGAAGAAGTTGAACAGGGACAAAGGAATTTTTTTCTCCGAATGGAGCAGAGATTTAATTTAGTGGAATAAATTATGCTGGCTAAATATTTTTTTATTAAGTAAGCAAAAAAATCCTCCTGCTCTCTCTCTCTGGATAAAAATTAAATTAGGTAAAATATTTATCTCCCAACTCTGGGGCGTAAAAAATGTCATCTTTTAATGTGTTAAGTATTAAATTTTTATATAGGTACAGGTGCCAGCTTATACGATAAACGATTGGAACTTTTTTTTTTTTTGCTCTATGTTACTTCATTAAAATAGATTTATGTAATCTGTTATTTGTGATATGACCATGGAAATCAAAGTAAAACCCAAATTGAAAAAAAAAAAATCTGTTATATTAAAAGAAAAAATGAGTCTCATGGAAATTAAGGAATTTGCTTTTCTTATACTGAAAGAAAAAAAAAAAAAAATTAAATGTGTACCTACCTACCCCATATTGACCCAGCACCTAAAATGTGAAATATAGTGTCATTTCTCGCCCATCAGATAGGAGACATACTACGGGGTGGGCTGCATAAGCTACAACAAAGACCACAAGTGGCTAGAGTAGCTCCTGTTTCACACTCAACTTGGAATAAAAAATTGATAGTCAGTAGTGAAAGTATGTATACAGGGGAGGGACAGAGATGAAAACTAAAGAAAGTTGTGTTGTATAATACAAGATCAGAGAATGTGATAAAATACTGAGTTGTAATAAAAGGCATTACAGATGAAATAAATGTGTCATTTCTTATATAAATATTTATAAAAGTATGTAAATCTAAATACATATAGTTTACTTACATAAATATAAATAAATATTAGAATCACATACTTACATAGATTCACATATTCATATAGATCAATGTCAATATAAACGCCGGCAATGTGTTGTACAGTCGCTGAGAGGATTTCAGTTATGACATGAATTTATTTGAATTTAATAATGTAGCAGTTTTGGCTCGGAATGTAAATATCCTGAATTCTCAACATGCGATATTTATTCATGTTTACAGGGTGTCTGGTTTCAATTCACTTGTTTCGTTATAATACCTATACAATATAAATCAGTGGTTAGCAGGCCTAAGGAGCTGCGGAACTGGAGTACACCAGACGAAAAAGAGAGGATGTACTTGTACAGTATGTACAGTGTACACAGTAAAAAATATTACACATTTCTAGAATAATGAATGCATGCATAATCATTATGATTGTCATGGTAAACACACTCAATCTCTTTAGGTACTGAAAGAGTGAGTCTACAAATGCCATTTTAATCTGGTTCATGATGTGGCAGCACCACCAAAACATTTTCCCACCAGCCGCGCCTGGTAATTGGGCCTATCGCTAAGTCCAGCGTTAGGTCTCCAGATCAGACAGACAAATTGTAATGAAAATATGACTACCTACAGTTGTCTCTAATGGATACCTTCCGGTGCGCTTGTGTAGACACAGCACCCAAATGGGAAATATTGGGTCACTTCTCACCCATCAGAGGGGAGGTATACTACGGGCTTGGTAAGCTACAACACAAACCACAAGAAAAAAAAATGTGTTTCAGGACTAGAAAATAAAAAAGACGGTCATATCTATAAATAAGAAAATAGAATCTTTTACTATTAAGATATCCCAAAGAATGGAAGAAACATTTGTTATGACTGGTCCAGATCTGTCCCGGTAGCTCAGCTAGTGGTCAACATGATGCCACAACCATCATGGACAGATGGACACAAACAACAAACCTACCCCGTAGGACCGTAAGTATAGGTAACACTGAAAACTCTTTCAACTTCGAATGTATCCTCTCTCTTATTCAAAGTAAATACTTTGAGCTTTATGTCAGCATTACGTTCGTTTTATGTTCTTGGGTTGCCTTCTTTCCCTTTGAAGGGATTTACTAAGACGAGTGTTTAACATACCTATAACCTATAGATACCTATAGATAAAATACATACCTATAGAAAAATTGAAGGTCCTATTTCATAATATTATCCTCAGAAAGCTTTTGCATAGAAAACATCGAAGCTTGGAGTGTTGAATCTAAGAAATGGTTAGACCATTTGGGAAAGAAATTGATTGGAATTACGGGTGATTCCCGTTCCAATCATTTTCTTTACCTAAAAATTGGTCTAGCCATTCAAAGAGGGAATGCTCATCCTTGCATCCTCGGTTCTCTTCCGGAAGGCCGGTCCCTGGGAGAAGTTTTTATATTTAAAAAAAAATCATGAAAAATTGGATTCTTTTCTTTTTCAGCAGATAATAGCTGTTTATCCTGATAACCTTGGACAAGTAGACTGAGAGGGCTGAAATCCAGATAACCAAAGTTTTAGTACTATTATAATAGGTATGTAAGATCTTCAGTTCGATTCCCAGTCGGAGCAGACTTTTCACACAGAAAATTCTGTTCTTTCCGAGCACGTGAAGATAGCATTTTCGGCCCTACGCAGGCTGGGTGAGGTGAGTACGATTCCCAGCGAATTGAGGATAAACTCCCCGTCCTAATCAGGACGTTAAATCTCATAGAATCGTTGGCGTTAGGAAGGGCATCCAGCCGTAAAAATGTGTCACAACCAACCAAACTTAAGCATGGGGTTGAACAATGCAAACCCCATATAGGTTTGGGAAAAGGCAAAGTGAAAGAAGAAGAAGATATACCTATTTGTGTAAGAATATAGTTATCATATTTGTTTTAATTACGGTGTGAAATACCATCAATTACGTACTCAAACTCGCTTTATTAAATTTTTGTTAATATAGGACTCGAACCACCGACTTCTGGTTACGAGTTCTCCGCCTTATCGACCGATCTTCGGTGGTCGGTCCAAATGAAAGAATAATAATACAAAATTGGCCCCTATATGATGTATAGCTTTAGAGAATAAAGCTGGTACTTATATATGTTATCCTGAAAATAATAATAAATGTTATCCTGAAAATAGTAATAATAATAACAATAAAATATTGAAAAAATGACGCTTCCTTTGAAATGAATGAGTGCGGCGCCAAATAAGCATTCAAACCCAATATTGAACCCATTCTAATATTTGTACAAATATTTATTATTCTGAACGGTAGGTTTATATTTTAAATGTTCTCAAAACTAATCCATTCATAAATTTTCGGCTCAGTTCTAAATCATTTCTTATTTCCTCACACAACATCCTCTTTGGAACCCCTATCTCTCTCTCTCTTTCCTTAATAGTTCTTGTATTACCTGGTGAGCCTAATACTCCTAATTAAACAATAACACAAACAATGAAATTTACAGGGTGGAAGCGTTGACGGCAGTGGCGGCTCGTCGGGTGAAGACACTGAAGACATTTTCACCTAATTTTGAACAGTGAAAACACTACTCATAATCCCTTGAATATGGCACAATTGATCCAACTCAAAGAAAAAAAAAAAAAAAAAGAGTAAGCTTTGTGTAAAATAGATCAATGCTGCTTAACATTTCATGTTACTTTCCAAGGAGAACACCAAATGTGAAGACAATTCGAAATTGTCTTCAGTTGTCCTTGAATCAACCAATCAGAGTGAGTATTTCCAAGTAGGTATCATGAAATATTAGGCAAGAACTATATCTATGTAATATGCTACTGAGGACAGTCTTCAGTTGTATTCAGTTTACATTATCTACACGACCTCATACGAAATGTCACGAAGCCACATACCATGTGCGATGTCATGTGTTTTTGATATTAACATTGTTGCCAGTAGCATTATGCCAGACCTAGGAAACCAGTCAATGATTTAGCCACCCATATCTAGCACAATTTGTAATATTAAAAAAAAAAAATAATAATAATAACGTAGGCGCTAGGAAAGCAGGATTTTGTGTCAGGAATTTTGGATATTATTTCTCATTTTTTGGGTTCTAGTTTTGTACATAGTTCCTAAACGATAGCCGATACCAATAAATTTTAACTATATTTTATGTATCTTGTCAACTATATGTAGTATTAAAAAGGACATCTCGATTGAAGTCAAATCTCGGAAATAATTATTTAATGTAGGTACCGAAATTGAGCCAAATAAGATAATCTGGTATCTAGTTGTTCCAAGAAGTTTTTAAATAGGGACAATGGTGGTCCTGTTTAAGATCCTGACTATGGAACCACTTTAAAAAAAATCATGAAATTAGACGTGTTGAAATGAAATTCTCAAGAGAAAATTCTGTTCAGCGGTGTAGTATTATTTTTTTAAATAAATAAATACGTCTTACATGATTTGAGGGATTTCTTTAAATTTAAAATATAGCTCTTGAAGTTTGTAGAAATTTAGCAATGAAATTAACTTGGCAACATTGTATCTCTTATCTTTAGAATGTAAACAAAACTTGTCGCGGACTTTTTAAATTTTATTAGACCATTTTCAAATCTTTTGAACGGTAATCAAGTGACTTTTAATTGGTGTAACTAGTTAATAAAGTTATTTCCCAGTATTTGATACAGGATAGAAACATTATTCCTACCTGATCTGACCTGTGCTTTTCATAATAAGTTGAATATGAAGTAGCTATGTACTTCTTTCAGTGTCAGAAATAACATTATAATTATGCAGGTTGCAGGTAGCTAAGCACACAGCTTCCAGTGAAGTACTTAAAATTATAAGGCAATATCTGTGTTTTTTCTTAAATACCTAGTCATTTAAACATCAATGGTAACACAAATTTAAGCTGATTTTATATTTGTAGTAAGTATGTTTTCTTAGATTTATTTTGTAATCTGGTGGTGGATTTTCTTCCAGTTTTGGATTGTAATTTTTAGTCTTCAACTAACTTTCTTTCCTTCCTAGTTCTAACTACTGAGGTATAATCCTAATATTTTTATTTTAATTCCTTTTTACCAACTTTTAGTTAATACTTTTTATTAAGATTAATAAATATTTTTTATTAAGATGAATAATTAATAACAATATTTCAAAGAAACAATGAGATCCCCACAAAATCATGGGGTTCAAACATTAAAAGTAACCCCATTCAGATTAAGAAGTAATGAGGATAAGAAAGATATTATGATTACTGGATCTCCAATTTCTCCAATTACTATAACCACCACTAAAAAAGTAAAGCAAATGCCTGGCCCACAGCCATACAGTTCAAGCCTGAATGGCTTATGAAAAATGAATGGCTGTGTACCAGCTCAAGTGTTGACAAATTGTTCTGCTGGCCTTGTTTATTTATTAAGTACCAAGTGTTCTCCAAAAAAAGTACCTATAAAAACTTATATGATGCAAATCTGGTATGAGAGAAAATCATGCTCTGCAGGGAAACAGCCATAACTTACAATGGGCTGTGTTTATGAGACCATAAGAACTAAGATCTGATAAATTAATAATTTTATTTTTTCAATACTTCTGGGTATAATTTGTCTTCACCTAGTCTTGAAGTCAGGAGCCGCCACTGGTTGACGGTAAAATTGTCAGGAAATTCTTGAACGAGTAATGGAAAAAGTTTTGGAACTTCCTATCATTACACACTTCTTGATGTTGACATTATCTACACATTCCTTTAGAATTCCAACATACCGTAGTCCAAAGATCTCGAGTTTGACTACCGATTGGGCAGACTTTTCGACTTTTCTGTTCCCTCCAAACACGTGAGGCTGGCATCAGAGAGCTTCTGTAATCTAATTTGCATGTCAAGAAAATATTCGCGAAAAGTTCGAGAAAGTTTTGCAAAGTGTTTGCAAACTATCACCTTTCTTTTTGCAATATGAGACACATTAATTTTATTTATTTATTTTTACCTACTTTTTTTAGAGTTTCTTGAATTCTTTTTTTTATGACAGGTCATTCATAATCAAGACCATATGTCACATAAAATAAAAGTAAATGAAAATAATAATAGAAATCTATAAATATAAAAATTTAGCTGGCGCAGATTGCAGACGTTGAATACACAAAAGATCTCAATTCATCACTAAAGTTTAGCAACGTCATCAATGTGGAGACCGGAAAATAAGATATGTTTCATGAAACCATCCAGTATATTCTCGAGAGGTTTCCTTTGAGCAAAGTCAAGCGCCATCCTACCCAGTTTTTTGTTTCACTTTACGTTAATAGTCTTTTACAATTGCCTTTGCGTTGAAGACCTCAAGTGGATTTGCTCCGAAAGCCATTAAGCAAATGTTTAATTTAAATTTAATTCATTTCACAAACATACCCGGAACCTTTTATATATTCCTTTTACTTACAAGTAAAGTACCTAATACAAGGGTACTTCCCCTGGTTTATGAAGAGTAAGTGATTTCTATTCCTTTGACTTACAAGTAAAGTACCTAATACATGGATACTTCCTCTGCTTCCTGAAGAGTAAAGTTGACCCAGCATCTAAATGGGAAGTATTGTGTCACTTCTCGCCCATCCGCGGGACGGCATATACTACGGGATGGGCAAGCTACAACACATACCACAAGCAACCACAGTAGCTCCTGTTTCATGGCTACGAAATAAAAAAAGCTGTGAAGCACTCATTTTAAAAAAAGGTGATTGTTCCGACCTCAGTAGTCAGTAACTCGATCAATAAAGGCCAAATTAAAGAACAGGATTAAATTTAATAAATCTGATGGAATTTACAGTGTCGATGGCCAGTTGAATGCACCGGTTCTCGTAGGATCACCGAAGTTCAGCAACGTCTAGCAAGGTGAAGACTGCGTGATGCTGGCATTCCGTCCCAACCCAGGCTGGGTGAGGTTAATGTAGATTGCATGTTTAAGAATTTCCTGCTAATGGAAGGTAACACCCCTGTCGTAAAATGACCATGCAGTTGTAAGCGGCGTTAAACCCAAAAAAAAAAGATAAGCCAGTTTGTCCCTCAAGTCAGGCTATAATAGACGGTGATTGGTTGAAACTTTTTTTTTTTTTTGGCTTTCTCACATGTGAGAAAGCCAAAAAAAAAAAAAAAAAAGTGGCAGGCAGGGCAGGGTTCTCACATGTGAGCTCTTCCACTCAACCACAAAACTCCGACTTCTGATAGGGTCTGGCTTGTGTTTTCATTCAAAAATACCTTATTCGAACCTGGGGTCACTCACTAAATCTTAACCTAGCTGGATGAGGCTTAACTTCATGCGATTTCTTTTTGGCGACCGCACCATTATAAATTAGATGAAGCTCTGTGCGATCCAAGTACGCCGAGCTCTGTTTACATATTCTCACAAGCTGTTACCGGTGAACAAACAAAGGGATCATCCTAATCATCCTCCGACAAACAGACAGATCCTGTGATATCCTGCCTCCGAGTTGAAGATGCGAATGTTTGAATAGAACCACGGTTTGATTCATTGACTTACCTACCTTTTGAAGTGGTGCCCAAATCAGCTAAACCATCAACAACGACTTTTTTGGTTAACATTTAGAGCGAAATTAATAGACGTTCATGTGTTAATACTGTGAGTCTCTGTGGTGCTAAGTCTCGAATTGCGTACTGTCTCAGATGAGGAAAACTAATGCTAAGTTTTGGCTTATAAGACCTCGCCATGTATAGCAATGTCTCGAGTGTAGACTTGAAGAGTAGGGTTAGGAAAATTAAATATAGGGCCATGCCTATTTTTTTATTTGGGTTTAACGTCGCTTTCAACTGCATGGTCATATCACGACGGGGGTGTTATTCTCCATTCGCAGGAAACTCACAAACCTGCTACACACATTAACCTCACCGCACCGACCTCCGTATAGCTTGATCGATAAGGCGGCGGACTTGTAACCTGGAGGTCGGTGGTTCAAGTCCCCGTTTCAGAGTAGATTTAGTAAAGCGAGTTTGAGTAGTTGTGACATCACGAAAGTGATTAACACAAGTATGATAACTTTTTTTACTAACCTCACCCAGCCTTGGTTGGTCCGGAATACCAGCATCACGAAGTTTTCACCTCGCTGGACGCTGCTTAACTTCGGTGATCCTACGAGAACTGGTGCATTCAACGCGCCATCGACTCTGGCAGAACCATGTCTCCTTACGTAACTAGTGTACAGCCCTCGGCCCCACAGCCTATATAAGGCCCCACAGCCCATGGACACGGGAGGTTAGTCAGGTACCTGATTTAGGAACCACCTTGTGTGCGTGAAACGCGATTGAAATTCGAGGAGGAAGTGGCTCCTCGAACCCTCAACCCCCCCGCGTGGGAGCCCGACTTCTAACTGTTCCGATCCATTAGCACCCGTCTCATGTTCTCCGCTGATTTTATACTCTGCAAGATAATGCCTACTAGATATTATTTATACCCTTATGTAAAAATATACAAAAACAAAACTTAATAGGAATAGACTATAAATACATAAATAAATGTGTTTATTATATCACAATTTTTGTGGGTAGCGCAGAATTATAGGACTTTTCCATATCTTTTAATATCCCAATATCTTATTTTTGCCTATAATTCCGCCACTGGTCGATGCTAACATAGCAGCTACTCATTTTTCCTCACGAGGTATGAGTGGACCCCGAACATCCATGTACAGAGCAGAAAAAATCCTTCCCCGCTTGGGATCGAACCCAGGTCACCATGAGTGCAATGCCTAGCTCACTCGGCAACGGTGACTACTAGGTATAGACTATAGGTACCTATAAAAATACAAAAACATTGATATAGTCTGGGGACTTTGAAGAATAAATGTTTTTTTAAAGTATACATACCAATAAATTTCCTCATTTATTTGAGAATATGATTACATAATATTAAGACTGTGAGAGTTAGACGGTACAGAAAATGGTTTAACCATAATCCTCGCCGGGTGGGTACCTTCCACTAGAGAGTATTATTATTATTATAATAATTAAAGCCTTGTAAAATATTTATGTGTACTTACCCTGGCATCAGGCTCTAGCATTGGTCCGTTAACCCTTTGGTCACGGAATTAAGAAGCAGCTGATTTTTGAAAAAAACTTTTATTATTTTCTGATGCAGAATGATAAGTTAAACTCAAAACTGTTTTAAAAAAAAATCTAAACTGATCATCAGGTGAGTTATAGGCCTCTAAAGTTCATGTATACTGGAGTTCACGTTTGTGCCGAAAGGGTTAATACTTAATTTCATTGAAATATAATACAAGGGATGTTTCACAGCCGCCAATTACATACCAAAGTCGTTTTGTCTGTCCCGTTAGCTCAGTGGTAAAGGCGGCACTGTGTGAATCTGGAAATTCCAGAGGTCGCGGGTTCGAAACCCAGCCGGGACAAGACAAGTTATCCTCCCATTTGGGATTTTTACCACATAATAATACGTCTTGGGCTTACTGTTGGAATAATGGAACTTAATTGTCCTGATCGGGCAGTATAAATAAGGCGATATTAATATTATAGTATATCTCATTTTACTTCCGACCTCCAATTTGTGAAACCATTTTACCTATTTATATCTATATTAAAAAAAAAGTTTCCACTTAAAATTTTGAAATTGTTCAGATATCACATTTCAAACAAGTTCCTAGTAAAATCTACCCAGAGGTAGCAAAAGGGCACTGAGCATTTGAGTGAACCAGCGGAGATAAGAGCTTTCCATAATAAAGACCAATTACCCTACCTCTCTCTCTCTCTCTCTTCATCTTACTCTTCCTTCCTAATATCCTTCCCTTTTTCTTTCTCTCTTCCTCTCTCTCTCTTCTTCTCTCTCTCTCTCCCCGTCCCTCTCTTTTTCATTTCCTCATTCCCTTTTATCTATATTTATCTCTCTTCCTTTCTCCATCTCTCTCTCTCTTTCTCCCTCTCTTTCCTTCTCTTCCTCTCTCTTTTTCTCTCCTTCAAACTCTCTCTCCCCTTCTTCTCTCCTCTCACTCAAAGAAAATTACAGCTTACCCTCTGCCTTCCAGCAATATCGGGTAATAGAAAATTCTCTCTTTTATTAATAGGTTCAAAATTAAACGTTTAGCTCCCCTTCTCTAACACCCTATATGTATAGCTCCCACCACATTATTATACACTTTATATTGCTTGGAGGAGTAGGAGATACAGGGTGGTTCACATACTTCTCTGTTGTGTGTAGGGATACCTTCCGGTAGTTGCAGTGCGCTCGTGTTTACCCAACACTTGAATGGGAAGTAGTATGTCACTTCTCGCCCATCAGAGGAGATGTGACTTCGGTGAAAGAGAAAGCTACAGGCTTTAACCTCGCCTATTGGTTCACTACATATTCTATTGTTTTCTATTTTTTTTATATGTCTTATTTAGTTGAATGTATCATGTAGGTAGTTGACTAATAAAGTGTTAAATAATAAAAATAATAATAATGCATTCTACGGGAAGGGATGGACGCTGGCGCTGTTTACTTAGCCTTCATTATTAAGTTTATATTGCAAAGTCCGCATCATCTTTGAACCTGGGTCATACACCTAGTCAGACCAAAAGGCTGTAACATAAAATTGTGAGAGAGAAGAAAAAAAAATCTGTTGAAAAAATGAGCCAGATACATGGAGAAAAAAAGTTCAATTTTTTGAGGCCAATTCTTTTCTCTACTTTCATCATTATTATAAAGTGAATTAAATTTTCTCCTGATTTTCTAAAAAATAATAATAAAAAAATGTGTTTAAAACCATTTTTCAAGGCCGTCAGGGCATTCCAAATCCCACCGCCGCCCCCACCCAAAACCACCAAACCCCCAAAACTTATTACCCAAATGTACTACAATTGTACAAAAAAGTGAGTAGATGTCGAAATTTGTTTTTGTAGTGTTAAAGTGTTTCGTTTATCAAAATTTATCGTGATCTTGAAAAATAGTAAAATTCCAGTTATAAGTATACAAGTTTTGCAATTTTAACTATCTCATTTTAATGATAGTGTAACTAAATAGAACGCAAAATTGCAAGTTTGAAATGAATTGAAAAAAGAAAATGCAACAGGACTCAATGGTGGAAAAACTAGAAATGGCTGAACCGCACCAGAATATTCCTGAGACAAGTTGTTAAAAAAATGAGATAATTCTAAAGAGCTCTCTCTTCACACAAAAAATGGCAATGGAATGGCTGAGAGAAAAACTCAACCCATTGAACTCTTCATACGAAAAATGGCAGAGAACAAAACTCAACCCATTGAACTCTTCATACCAAAAATGGCAGAGAACAAAGCTCAACCCTTTGAACTCTTAATACGAAAAATGGCAATGGAATGGCAGAGAATAAAATTCAACCCATTGAAGTTGGAAAATCTTAATGTAAACCAATGAAAATCTAGTGGCCTTCAAGATCGGAAAGATCATCATATTCATCAGATACCTATGCAACTGTATATCAAACTTGTTGAAACAACAGCATGTCCAGCAATGACTCTGTCTGAAAATTTACCAACAATACACAATATCAAAGCCAAAATTATCATGTTGAAAATACAAAAAATTGGGTTATTTTCTTATTTGCTATTTAGGTTTCCATTTTCTTCCTAGCTTTATGCATCCAATTCAATTCAATGCGTCCAATATAAAATAGAATACAGATATAAAATTAAAAAAAGTACTTGGGGTCTTGGGCTCACTCCACCAGGCATACTGGCATACATAGCTGGGGTCATCATGATTCCGGCGAGACAAAGAGGTAGGATAGTGCTGCAGGAGATGTTTTATGTCGATAATTTTGTTTTATGTCGATTTATGTTAAATGTCGATGGAAACCGTTCAAAATAGTATCAGGCAAATATTGCGTTATTTTCTTATCAGTTTAGGTTTCCATTTTTTTCCAGCTTTATGCATCCAGCAGCCAATATAAAATCGAAAACATCTGATATAAAATTAACAAAAGTACTTGGGGTCTTGGGCTCACTCCACCAGGCATACTGGCATACATAGCTGGGGTCATCATGATTCCGGCGAGACAAAGATGTAGGATAGTGCTGCAGGAGATGTTTTATGTCGATAATTTTGTTTTATGTCGATTTATGTTAAATGTCGATGGAAACCGTTCAAAATAGTATCAGGCAATTTGAATTCAACATACATTTGGTTTCATTTTGTTTTAATCAAGAATATCGATTCACATTTTACCCAAATATTGCTTTTACTAGTACCTAATTCTTACTCTAGTGAAAGGGGATCTGAAAAGTTCTCGGTGGCTCCGCGTAAGAAATGGTCTTCAGGGATCACCTATTGAAAACTTGTTCACCCCACCCAGTCTCAGTCGCCTATTCCTGAAGGAATAGGCGACATCACGCGTAATTGAATTTTAATGGTTTCCCATCCAACTCCTTGCTTGAAGTTGCTTAACTTCAGTGTCTGAATGAGAACTGGTGTATCACCAATTGTGAAGAGGGATCGTATTTTTTTTTTTTTTTTTTAAATAAGCCAGAGATATAGGGAATATTTTTTATTTTATTTATGAGGCCAATGTTTTTTCCGAATTTCATCATTATTATAAAGTGAATTAAATTTGCTACTGATTTTCTATTAACAATAATAACAATGTGTTTAAAACCATTTTTCCAGGCCGTCAGGGCATTCCAAATCCCACCGCCGCCCCCACCCAAAACCACCAAACCCCCAAAACTTATTACCCAAATGTACTACAATTGTACAAAAAAGTGAGTAGATGTCGAAATTTGTTTTATAGTTTTTAAGTGTTTCGTTCATAAAAAATTATCGTGATTATGAAAAAAGTAAAATTCCAGTCCAGTTTGTACAAAGAAGATGCAACAGGCCAAATTGGTGGAAAAACTAGAAAAGAATGAGGAACTACAAAATATGGAAGTAATCAGATGAGGAGAAATGCAACAATATTCATGAAAACGGTAATGGAATGGCTGAGAAAGTTGGAAAATTATTGTGTCATACATGAGTAAAATGAGAAACTTAAAATGCAATACTGAAAGGATCCTGAACTGCCAATATGTGAAAACAATTGATTATGTCGTCAAATTTACCAATATTATATTGACACTATTATGTACGAGTATACTGGTTTGGTTATATTACATTTAAAACAACCATGTTGGGAACACGAAATATTGTTTTCAATTTTTCTTTATAGGTACCTAGATGTTTACCTTTACTAGATATCGATTTTTTGCTAGCTTGAAAATCTAGCCTAATATAAAGTTTACAAGTTAGTGGAGTTGCAAGGTTTGCACTAAATGACATCGTCATCAGGTAAAATAAAAAAGTACACTGCTAATTATGGACTCAATACTTCCTCATGATTGATTCACATTGTATACACGTGGCAATTTTGAGATCTTATACTAAATCACTTGTATCTTCAAAACCAGGCATGTCAAACTCAAAATGTATGAAGGGCCATTTTTCAGTTGTGCTGATCATTGGCGGGCCACAGGTACTCAACCCCTCCCCCTCTCGTAAAAAAAAGATCCTGACGTAAATTGAAAAAAAAAAAAAAAAAATTCAGGGTTTTTAATTTGTTTTAAAAATAGAAGTTTTATTGGTTTGAAATAATACACAAAATACCTACACAAAAAGTACCTATAATTATTAAAAAAAAAAACCAATAAGAAATCCTTATGAACCAGCTTATTTTTGGTCAGATGCTTGGCAACGCTTTTTTGCAAAGAGGTACTTAATGTTAGGTACAAAAGAGCTTTTTACACTAACTTTGAGAGCGTTTGACAAGTTTTTGTTTGTTATTCTTGTCCTCTGCTCGGTTTTAGTCAGTTTCATTTTAGAAAACAGCTGTTCACATATATATGAACTATCAAAGTAACACAAGATTTGAGCTAGAAAACTCTTAAGCTCTTTGTACTTCTCGTCTGATAAGTATTCATAAATTTTTGGGACCCCTACTTCATGAAACTTTTCTTTCAAACTTGAATCATTTTGGAAATCAATCAATTCCAATTGCAGACAGCCTGGAGCTTTCTCCACCTCAAAAGAGTATGGACTTGAAAATAGCGCAAAATCATCATGGTGTATTTTGAAATCTTGGAAGCGGGAATCGAACTCCGCTTTCAGAATTTCCAAATTGTCAATATATTTGGCAAAACTCGCAGCGGGCCGCACAAATTGACCAGGCGGGCCACATGCGGCCCGCCAGTTTGACATGCCTGTTCAAAACCAATCTCAGTATAGCTTGATCGATAAGGCGGTGAAGTTGTAACCTGGAGGTCGGTGGTTCAAGTCCCGGTTTCAGCGTAGATATAGTAAAACGAGTTTGACTAGTTGTGACATTACGAAAGAGATTAACACAAATAAGAACATTTTTTACTTGTATCTCCAAAACCGCTTAACCGATTTCTTTAAATTTGTTTTTTTTTTATGGTACAATACCGTTTTTTCTTTTTAAATTGTGAATACAAGTATGAAGAAAAATTAAATCCCTTTCAAAAAAGAGCCAGATTGGTGCAAGGAGAAAAACTTTTTTTTTCTTTTTTTTTTGAGGCCAGTGCTTTACCATTCTTTCATCATTATTAAAAGTGAATTAAATTTGCTCCTGATTTTCTAATATTACCAATAATAACAATGTGTTTAAAACCATTTTTCCAGGCCGTCAGGGCATTCCAAATCCCACCGCCACCCCCACCCAAAACCACCAAACCCCCAAAACTTATTACCCAAATGTACTACAATTGTACAAAAAAGTGAGAAGATGTCGAAATTTGTTTTTTAGTTATTAAGTGTTTCGTTTATCAAAATTTATCGTGATCATGAAAAATAGTAAAATTTCAGCAATAGGTAATTATCAAATTTTTACAATTTTAACTATCCCATTTTAACGATAATGTACATAAATAGAATGCAAAATTGAAATGAATTGTTCAAAGGAAATGCAACAGAATAAAATGGTGGAAAATCTAAAAAAGGCAAGAAATTTCCTGAGACAAGTTTTTAAAAAAACCAGATAGTTCTCAATAGCGCCCTCTTCAAACGAAAATGGCAATAGAATGGCTGAGAACGAAACTCAAGCTAAACCAATTGAAGTTGGAAACTGTTATGTGTAAACCAATGAAAATCTCGTGGCCTGCAAGATTGGAAGGATCATCATATTCATCAGATACCTATGCAACTGTATATCAAACTTGTTGAAACAACAGCATGTCCAGCAATGACTCTGTCTGAAAATTTACCAACAATACACAATATCAAAGCCAAAATTATATCATGTTGAAAATACAAAAATTGGGTTATTTTCTTATTTGCTATATAGGTTTCCATTTTCTTCCTAGCTTTATGCATCCAATTAATTCAATGCGTCCAATATTAAATAGAATACAGATATAAAATTAAAAAAAGTACTTGGGGTTTAGGGTTCACTCCGTCAGGCATATATTGCTGGGGTCATCATGATTCCGGGTGGAACAGATTGCCACAGGCAATAACTCCGCCCTTTAGGTGTGACATTAGCTTTATTCTCTTTTTTGTTCTTGTTTCTTTTTTCAATCTAATATATTTTTTCTTTATAATTTCATTGTATTTTACTGTATATATTTTACATTGTCATACCGAATGAAGCATAATATAATAATAATGATTCCGGCTAGACAGAGGTGTAGGATAGTGCTGGAGGAGATGCTTTTTATTGCTCATGGCGTGACATGTCGATGAAACATGTCAAATAACCAGGCATTGAATGACATACATGTTTCATAGTTAATAAGAACACGTTCACATTTTTCCCGATAATTGTTTTATTTAGTAATTTAATCTAAGAAAGAGACCTGAAAGTTCTCGTGTTCCGCGTAATAATGTGGAATAATTCAGAGATCACCTATTGAAAATGTTAACCTGACCCAGCTCAGTGGGTCGGAAGAAGGTCACACGCTATCAATTCAAGTCCCCATTCACAACTCTAACCTGCTTGAAGTTCTAACATCAGTGGTCCGAATAAGAACGGTCTATTCAACGTGCCATCGACCTGCATTTTCAACGCTCACAATTTGGTTTACTATCATCATCAGGTCCTTATAGTATATTTATGTACCTGGTTCACCCCAACTATCATATAAAAGTCTGAAACCTCAAATTCGTAGGAGACATGTTGAATATTTATTTTTTTTTATTTAAATAGGCTAGATACAGGGAACATTTTTTATTTTATTTTTGAGGCCAATGATTTTTCCGAATTTCATCATTATTATAAAGTGAATTAAATTTGCTCCTGATTTTCTAATATTACCAATAATAACAATGTGTTTAAAACCATTTTTCCAGGCCGTCAGGGCATTCCAAATTCCACCGCCGCCCCCACCCAAAACCACCAAACCCCCAAAACTTATTACCCAAATGTACTACAATTGTACAAAAAAGTGAGTAGATGTCGAAATTTGTTTTTTAGTTTTAAGTGTTACGTTCATCAAAATTTATCGTGATCATGAAGTTTGGAATGAGTTGTACAAAGGAAATGCAACAGTACAAATTGGTGGAAAAACTAGAAAAGGATGAACTCATCAAATACATGAGGATATTCTTCACCTACAATCCTACAAAATATGGAAGTAATCAGATAAGGAGAAATGAAACAATATAAATGAAAATGGTAATGGAATGGCTGAAACCCCATATTGGACGAATAAAATTAGAAAAATATTGTGTCACACATGAGTAAAATGAGAAACTTAAAATGCAAGACTGAAAGGATCCTCAACTGCCATTATGTTACGGGAATTGTGGAAACAATTGATTCTGTCGTCAAATTTACCGACATGATATTGACAATATTATGTATACTGATTTGGTTATATTACATCTAAAACAACCATGTTGGGAACACAAAATATTGTTTTCAATTTTTCTTTAGAGGTAGATAGATGCTTACCTTTACTAGATAATATCAATTTTTTTGCTAGCTTAAAAATCTAGCCAATATAAAGCTTACAAGTGGGGAGTTGCAAGGTTTGCACTAAATGACATCGTCATCAGGGAAAATAAAAAAAATATACTGCTAATTTTATTATGGACACAATACTTCCTCATAATTGGCTCACATTGTATACACTTGGTAATTTTGAGATTTTATACTAAATCACTTGTCACTCCAAAACTAACCCTTAGTAGCTTGATCGATAAGGCGGTGAACTTGTAACCTGGAGGTCGGTGGTTCAAGTCCTGGTTTCAGCGTGGATATAGTAAAGCGAGTTTGACTACTTGTGACATTACGAAAGAGATTAACACAAATAAGAACTTTTTTTTCCGCTTAACCGACTTTCTTTAAAATCGTTTTTTTTTATGGTACAATACCGTTTTTTCTTTAAATTGTGAATACAATTATGAAGAAAATTTAATCCCTTTCAAAAAAGAGCCAGATTGGTGCAAGGAGAAAAACTTTTTTTTTCGAGGCCAGTGCTTTACCATTCTTTCATCATTAAAAGTGAATTAAATTTGCTCCTGATTTTCTAATATTACCAATAATAACAATGTGTTTGAAACCATTTTTCCAGGCCGTCAGGGCATTCCAAATCCCACCGCCACCCCCACCCAAAACCACCAAAACTTATCACCCAAATGTACTACAATTGTACAAAAAAGTGAGAAGATGTCGAAATTTGTTTTTTAGTTGTAAGTGTTTCGTTCATCAAAATTTATCGTGATCATGAAAAATAGTAAAATTCCAGTTATAAGTATAAAAGTTTTATAATTTTAACTATCTCATTTTAACGATAATGTACCTGAATAGAATGCAAAATTGCAAATTTGAAATGAATTGATCAAAGAAAATGCAACAGAACAAAATGGTGGAAAAATAGAAAAGGCATGACCGCACAAAAAATCAGATAATTCTAAAGAGCTCCCTCTTCATACGAAAAATGGCAATGGAATGGCTGAGAACGAAACTCAAGGTAAACCAATAATTGAAGTTGAAAATGTAATCTGTAAACGAATGATAATGATACCAATGAACATCTCGTGGCCTGCAAGATTGGAAAGATCATCATATTCATCAGATACTTATGCAACTGTATATCAAACTTGTTGAAACAACAGCATGTCCAGCAATGAGTCTGTCTGAAAATTTACCTACAATACACAATATCACAGCCAAAATTATCATGTTGAAAAGACAAATATTGCGTTATTTTCTTACTAGCTATAGGTTTCCATTTTTTCCCAGCTTTAACGATCCAGCAGCCAATATAAAATCGAAATCATCTGATATAAAATTAACAAAAGTAGGTACTCGGAGTTTCGGGCTCACTCCCCCAGGCATAGGTACATAGCTGGGGTCATCATGATTCAGAAGAAATGGTGGCAATATTACAGGGATCTCCTATTGAAAACTTGTTAACCTCACCCAGCCTCAGTCAGAAAAAGGCGGCATCACGCATTATCGAATTTTAATGGTATCCCATCCAACTCCTAGCCTTGCTTGAAGTTGCTTAACGTCAGTGTCCGAATAAGAACTCGTGTATTCAACGTGAAATCGACACTGTCTTCTTTCAACGCATGCGCGCTGGCTCAAATTTGGTTTACTTATCATCTTATCAAGGTCCTTCATAGTTATGTTTATGCACGATAAAGTTTCGAACCCGGGTCGGCGGGTCACCCACCTTGTCAGTAAGGAAGTCTGAAACCTAAAATTGTGAAGAGAGATTGTATTTTTTTTTTTTTTTTTTTTTTAAGGCCAGGTACAGGGAACATTTTTTATTTTATTTTTGAGGCCAATGATTTTTCCGAATTTCATCATTATTATAAAGTGAATTAAATTTGCTCCTGATTTTCTATTACCAATAATAACAATGTGTTTAAAACCATTTTTCCAGGCCGTCAGGGCATTCCAAATCCCACCGCCACCCCCTCCCAAAACCACCAAACCCCCAAAACTTATTACCCAAATGTACTTCAATTGTACAAAAAAGTGAGTAGATGTCGAAATTTGTGTGAGAATGTGTACCAATGAAAAACTCGTGATGGGCTTCAAGATTGGAAGGATCATCTTCATCAGCTACCTTGTAACTGTGAATGCATTTTGTGAAAACACCAAGAATCACTGTCTGAAAATGTACCTACCTATGTATAATTTACAATATAAAACTAAGAATGATCATGTTGAAAAAACAAATATTTGCGTTCGTATTATTTTCTTATTTGCTAAATTTTCTTATTTGCTAAGTTTCATTTTTTTCGTTAGCTTTAAATCCTGCCAATATGAAATGAACAAAACTACTCGGGGTCTTGAGCCCACTCTCCTGGGCATACATAGCTGGGGTATTATGACTTCATGATTTAGGCTAGACACAGAGGAATAATAGCGCATTTGGAAATGTTTTTATTGCTCATGTGAAATGTCGATAAAGAATGTTCAAAAGAGTTTCATATTGCATACAATATTATGCATTCAGGATCAATCGCTTTTTAAAAATATGACACCCGTCAGACCAGAAGTCAGAAACAGTAAATGGTGTGAGAAAAAAAAAAAAAAAATTCAATCTATATCAAAAAAATACATGTTTTTTTTTTTTTTTTGAAGTCAGTGCTTTTACCCTTATTGGATCACTATTATACAGCGAACTAAATTTGCTCCTGATTTTCTATTACCAATAATAACAATGTGTTTAAAATCATTTTTCCAGTCCGTCAGGGCATTCCAAATCCCACCGCCGCCCCCACCCAAAACCACCAAACCCCCAAAACTTATTACCCAAATGCACTACAATTGTACAAAAAAGTGAGGAGATGTCGAAATTTGTTTTTTTAGTTTTTGGAAAAATAGTAAAATTCCAGTACCAAGATCAAAGTTATACAATTTTAACATTTTCAACTCTCCCATTGTAACGAAGTACCTAAATAGAATACAAAATTGCAAATTTGAAATGAATTGAAAAAAAAAAATTGGTGAACAAATACCTACATGAGGATATTCTTGTCTTCTTGATACCTACAATCACAATGCCTACAAAATATGGAACTAATCAGATGAGGAGAAATGCAACAATATTCATGAAAATGGTAATGGAATGGCTCAAACCCCATATCGGACAGAAAAACTTTTATCCTCAACTGCATTTATGTTACCGGAATTGTGGAAAAAATTGATTCTGTCGTCAAATTTACCAACATTACGAGTTTATTGACAATATTATGTATACTGGTTTGGTTATAATACATCTAAAACAACCATGTTGGGAACACGAAATATTGTTTTCAATTTTTCTTTATAGGTACCTAGATGTTTACCTTTACTAGATATCGATTTTTTGCTAGCTTGAAAATCTAGCCTAATATAAAGTTTACAAGTTAGTGGAGTTGCAAGGTTTGCACTAAATGACATCGTCATCAGGTAAAATAAAAAAGTACACTGCTAATTATGGACTCAATACTTCCTCATGATTGATTCACATTGTATACACGTGGCAATTTTGAGATCTTATACTAAATCACTTGTATCTTCAAAACCAGGCATGTCAAACTCAAAATGTATGAAGGGCCATTTTTCAGTTGTGCTGATCATTGGCGGGCCACAGGTACTCAACCCCTCCCCCTCTCGTAAAAAAAAGATCCTGACGTAAATTGAAAAAAAAAAAAAAAAAAATTCAGGGTTTTTAATTTGTTTTAAAAATAGAAGTTTTATTGGTTTGAAATAATACACAAAATACCTACACAAAAAGTACCTATAATTATTAAAAAAAAAAACCAATAAGAAATCCTTATGAACCAGCTTATTTTTGGTCAGATGCTTGGCAACGCTTTTTTGCAAAGAGGTACTTAATGTTAGGTACAAAAGAGCTTTTTACACTAACTTTGAGAGCGTTTGACAAGTTTTTGTTTGTTATTCTTGTCCTCTGCTCGGTTTTAGTCAGTTTCATTTTAGAAAACAGCTGTTCACATATATATGAACTACCAAAGTAACACAAGATTTGAGCTAGAAAACTCTTAAGCTCTTTGTACTTCTCGTCTGATAAGTATTCATAAATTTTTGGGACCCTTACTTCATGAAACTTTTCTTTCAAACTTGAATCATTTTGGAAATCAATCAATTCCAATTGCAGACAGCCTGGAGCTTTCTCCACCTCAAAAGAGTATGGACTTGAAAATAGCGCAAAATCATCATGGTGTATTTTGAAATCTTGGAAGCGGGAATCGAACTCCGCTTTCAGAATTTCCAAATTGTCAATATATTTGGCAAAACTCGCAGCGGGCCGTACAAATTGACCAGGCGGGCCACATGCGGCCCGCCAGTTTGACATGCCTGTTCAAAACCAATCTCAGTATAGCTTGATCGATAAGGCGGTGAAGTTGTAACCTGGAGGTCGGTGGTTCAAGTCCCGGTTTCAGCGTAGATATAGTAAAGCGAGTTTGACTAGTTGTGACATTACGAAAGAGATTAACACAAATAAGAACATTTTTTTACTTGTATCTCCAAAACCGCTTAACCGATTTTCTTTAAATTTGTTTTTTTTTATGGTACAATACCGTTTTTTCTTTTTAAATTGTGAATACAAGTATGAAGAAAAATTAAATCCCTTTCAAAAAAGAGCCAGATTGGTGCAAGGAGAAAAACTTTTTTTTTCTTTTTTTTTTGAGGCCAGTGTTTTACCATTCTTTCATCATTATTAAAAGTGAATTAAATTTGCTCCTGATTTTCTAATATTACCAATAATAACAATGTGTTTAAAACCATTTTTCCAGGCCGTCAGGGCATTCCAAATCCCACCGCCACCCCCACCCAAAACCACCAAACCCCCAAAACTTATTACCCAAATGTACTACAATTGTACAAAAAAGTGAGAAGATGTCGAAATTCGTTTTTTAGTTATTAAGTGTTTCGTTTATCAAAATTTATCGTGATCATGAAAAATAGTAAAATTCCAGTACTAAAATTATCAAAGTTTTACAAATTTAACTATCTCATTTTAACGATAATGTACCTGAATAGAATGCAAAATTGCAAATTTGAAATGAATTGATCAAAGAAAATGCAACAGAACAAAATGGTGGAAAAATAGAAAAGGCATGACCGCACAAAAAATCAGATAATTCTAAAGAGCTCCCTCTTCATACGAAAAATGGCAATGGAATGGCTGAGAACGAAACTCAAGGTAAACCAATAATTGAAGTTGAAAATGTAATCTGTAAACGAATGATAATGATACCAATGAACATCTCGTGGCCTGCAAGATTGGAAAGATCATCACATTCATCAGATACTTATGCAACTGTATATCAAACTTGTTGAAACAACAGCATGTCCAGCAATGAGTCTGTCTGAAAATTTACCTACAATACACAATATCACAGCCAAAATTATCATGTTGAAAAGACAAATATTGCGTTATTTTCTTACTAGCTATAGGTTTCCATTTTTTCCCAGCTTTAACGATCCAGCAGCCAATATAAAATCGAAATCATCTGATATAAAATTAACAAAAGTAGGTACTCGGAGTTTCGGGCTCACTCCCCCAGGCATAGGTACATAGCTGGGGTCATCATGATTCAGAAGAAATGGTGGCAATATTTCAGGGATCTCCTATTGAAAACTTGTTAACCTCACCCAGCCTCAGTCAGAAAAAGGCGGCATCACGCATTATCGAATTTTAATGGTATCCCATCCAACTCCTAGCCTTGCTTGAAGTTGCTTAACGTCAGTGTCCGAATGAGAACTCGTGTATTCAACGTGAAATCGACACTGTCTTCTTTCAACGCATGCGCGCTGGCTCAAATTTGGTTTACTTATCATCTTATCAAGGTCCTTCATAGTTATGTTTATGCACGATAAAGTTTCGAACCCGGGTCGGCGGGTCACCCACCTTGTCAGTAAGGAAGTCTGAAACCTAAAATTGTGAAGAGAGATTGTATTTTTTTTTTTTTTTTTTTTTTTTTTTAAGGCCAGGTACAGGGAACATTTTTTATTTTATTTTTGAGGCCAATGATTTTTCCGAATTTCATCACTATTATAAAGTGAATTAAATTTGCTCCTGATTTTCTATTACCAATAATAACAATGTGTTTAAAACCATTTTTCCAGGCCGTCAGGGCATTCCAAAACCCACCGCCACCCCCACCCAAAACCACCAAACCCCCAAAACTTATCACCCAAATGTACTTCAATTGTACAAAAAAGTGAGTAGATGTCGAAATTTGTTTTTTTGTTTTTAAGTGTTTCGTTTATATCTAAATTTATCGTGATCAGGAAAAATAGTAAAATTCCAGTACGAGATCAAAGTTATGCAATTTTAACATTTTCAACTCTCCCATTGTAACGAAATACTTAAATAAAGTGCAAAATTTCAATATTGAAATGAATTGAACAAAGACAATGCAACAGGACAAAGTGGTGGAAAAACTAGAAAAAGATGAACTTAACAAATACATGAGGTTATTCTTGTCTTCTTGATACCTACCTACAATGCCTAGAAAATAATATGGAAGTAATCAGATGAAGAGAAATGCAATAATATACACGAACATGGTAATGGAATATCTGAAATGAAAATCTTACAAAGGACGTCAAAAAAGTTATGTGTCATACTGGAGTAGCTATATTGAGAAATTGTTAGAATGCAAGACTGAAAGGATCCTCAACTGCCATTATGCTACCAGAATTGTGGAAACAACTGATTCTGTTTAATTTACCAACATTATTTTAACACAATGTTTGTATACTGGTTATAATACATCTGGAACAATCATGTTGGGAACACAAGTCTTGTTTTCTAATTTTCTTTATATTATAGGATATTTACCTTTACTAGGTGTCGATTTTTTTGCCAGCTTCAAAATCTATAGTATTAACCTTAAAAGTCTACAAGTGAAGTTTGACCTACTCGGCAAGCGCGAGGCAGGCACTAAATGAGCATCGGCATCAGGAAAAATAAAGCTATGGTACCCTGTATGTATAATTGGAAACGAGTGGCGAGCTGTATTAATAGGAACACCCTGTATGTATACTTGTATAGCTGGAGATGAGATGAGGGCTATACTAATAGGAACACCCTGTATGTATAGCTAGAGATGACATGAGAGCTGTATTAATAGGAACACCCTGTATGTATAGCTGGAGATGAGATGAGGACTATATTAATAGGAACACCCTGTATGTATAGCTGGAGATGAGATGAGAGCTGTATTAATAGGAACACCCTGTATGTATAGCTATTAGAGATTAGATGAGGGCTATATTAATAGGAACACTCTGTATGTATAGCTAGAGATGAGATGAGGGCTATATTAATAGGAACACCCTGTATGTATAGCTAGAGATGAGATGAGAACTATATTAATAGGAACACCTTGTATGTATAGCTAGAGATGAGATCTGATGAGAGCTCCGTGAAGTTGGCTCGCCCCTAAAACCTATATGAAAACTTTATAAGTCAAAAGTTTGTACTCACTTTGTACTCCTTTGTACCAAAAATTATTTCGCTTGTACCCCTACCGTTTACGAGTTATAAGGGTTGCAAAATGGGCGAGCCAGCTTCACGTGAAGTTGGCTCGCCCCTAAAACCGATATGAACGGTTTATATCTCATAAGTTTGTACTCGGTTTGTACTCCTTTGTACCAACTTTCTTTTTTCTCTACGACCTACCGTTCTCGAGATATTGCAAAAATAAAACTGGCAAATTTTCAAGGTCACTCATTTTTTTCTTCGATTCGATTGTACTCGGTTTGTACTCCTTTGTACCGTTTATATTTTTTGTCTGTGACCAACCGTTCTCGAGATATTCAAGTTGCTAGATGGGCGAGCCAGCTTCACGTGAAGTTGGCTCGCCCCTAAAACCGATATGAACGGTTTCTGTCTCATAAGTTTGTACTCGGTTTGTACTCCTTTGTACCAACTTTCTTTTTTCTCTATGACCTACCGTTATCGAGATATTGCAAAAACAAAACTGGCAAATTTTCAAGGTCACTCATTTTTTTCTTTGATTCGATTGTACTCGGTTTGTACTCCTTTGTACCGTTTATTTTTTTGTCTGTGACCAACCGTTCTCGAGATATTCAGGTTTCTAGATGGGCGAGCCAGCTTCACGTGAAGTTGGCTCGCCCCTAAAACCGATATGAACGGTTTATGTCTCATAAGTTTGTACTCGGTTTGTACTCCTTTGTACCAACTTTCTTTTTTCTCTACGACCTACCGTTATCGAGATATTGCAAAAACAAAATTGGCAAATTTTCAAGGTCACTCATTTTTTTCTTCGATTCGATTGTACTCGGTTTGTACTCCTTTGTACCGTTTATATTTTTTGTCTGTGACCAACCGTTCTCGAGATATTCAGGTTTCTAGATGGGCGTGCCAGCTTCACGTGAAGTTGGCTCGCCCCTAAAACCGATATGAACGGTTTATGTCTCATAAGTTTGTACTCGGTTTGTACTCCTTTGTACCAACTTTCTTTTTTCTCTACGACCTACCGTTATCGAGATATTGCAAAAACAAAATTGGCAAATTTTCAAGGTCACTAATTTTTTTCTTCGATTCGATTGTACTCGGTTTGTACTCCTTTGTACCGTTTATATTTTTTTGTCTGTGACCAACCGTTCTCGAGATATTCAGGTTGCTAGATGGGCGAGCCAGCTTCACGTGAAGTTGGCTCGCCCCTAAAACTAATATGAACGGTTTATGTCTCATAAGTTTGTACTCGGTTTCTACTCCTTTGTACCATTTATATTTTTTGTCTGTGACCAACCGTTCTCGAGATATTGAGAATAATAGATGTGAAAAAACGCAAGTAAGCATTGTGCGTTCTGAAAGCACCTGCGACAATTTCTCATAAAGGAACATCGCTATGTCATGAGGGGTGCGTTCAAAGCCAAGTATTCGATTTTGTTTTCCTTATGTAATACTTTTAATAGATTGAGTATATAAATACTTATCTTCCATATATTTTTTATCGTGTGTACCCTCGCGGTTACCCATTTATGAGGACTTTAGTGCTTGGGGAAAATCAAATATCTCTGGAACTAAATGGGTACAAACGACGAAATTTGGCCAATCGTTTTAATATATTAATACACATCTTCCATATAAATTTCATCGTTTGTACCCTCACGGTTACCTATGAATGAAGACTCTAGTTGATGCGGTTTTTAAAAGTAAACCCGCAATATCTCTGGAACTAAAAGGGTACAAACAACGAAATTTGCCCAGTCGATTGAATATATCAATACACATCTTCCATATAAATTTCATCGTTTGTACCCTCACGGTTACCTATTAATGAAGACTCTAGTTGATGCGGTTTTAAAAGTAAACCCGCAATATCTCTGGAACTAAACGGGTACAAACAACGAAATTTGGCCAATCGAATACCTTGATTAAGAATTACCTTCCATATAAATTTCATCGTTTGTACCCTCACGTTATCTATTGATGAAGACTCTAGTTGATGCGGTTTTTAAAAGTAAACCCGCAATATCTCTGGAATAAAATGGGTACAAACGACGAAATTTGGCCAATCGATTGAATATATTAAAACACATCTTCCATATAAATTTCATCGTTTGTACCCTCACGGTTACCTATTAATGAAGACTCTAGTTGATGCGGTTTTTAAAAGTAAACCCGCAATATCTCTGGAACTAAATGGGTACAAACAACGAAATTTGGCCAATCGAATATCTTGATTAAGAATTACCTTCCATAAAATTTTCATCGTTTGTACTCATGTGGTTACCTATTTACGAGGACTTTAGTTTTTGCGGTACATCAGAGAAAATATACAATATCTCTGGAACCAAATGGGTACAAACGACGAAATTTAGCCAATCGATTACCTTGATTAGTACTTACCTTCCATATAATTTTCATTGTTTGTACTCCTACCGTTCTCGAGATATTGAGGAAAATAGATGAGAAAAACGCAAGAAAGCATTGTGCGTTTTGAATGCACCTACACAAATTCCTTGAAAAGGAGCATCGTTATTTGAAGAGGGGTGCGTTCAAAGACATGTACTCGATTTTGTTTTTCTTATAAAATAATTTGAGTAGATTGAACAAGCCAGTGCTGCAGTGGATAATTTCTCGATTAGCTAATCGATTGAATGTATTAGTACTTTCCTTCCATATAATTTTCATCGTTTGTACCCACGTGGTTACCCATTTACGAGGACTTTAGTTTTTGCGGTACATCAGAGAAAGTATGCAATATCTCTGGAACCAAATGGGTACAAACGACGAAATTTAGCCAATCGATTACCTTGATTAGTACTCACCTTCCATATAATTTTCATCGTTTGTACCCACGTGGTTACCCATTTACGAGGACTTTAATTTTTGCGGTACAGCAGAGAAAATATGCAATAACTCTGGAACCAAATGGGTACAAACGACGAAACTTAGCCATTCGATTACCTTGATTAGTACTTAGCTTCCATATAATTTTCATCGTTTGTTCCCACGTGGTTACCCATTTACGAGGACTTTAGTTTTTGCGGTACATCAGAGAAAGTATGCAATATCTCTGGAACCAAATGGGTACTAAAATTTTGTTTGAAATACCTAAAATTACATACTTGATGAGAATTGAACGCAAAATGTCAAATATGATAAAATACCCCTTCAACTTTCGCTGAGTATGCGAACAAGTGGTTCCAAATGCTTGGTAAGGCTTTATTCACCATTGGCTATCTTCAGTTCAAATTTGAAAAAAATCCTTAAAGAAAATGTTATATGTCGACATGTTTTTTTAAGATTCGACTCGATCTGAGATTTTGGATGTTTTCAGAAACCGAATGAACTTATCTTTCGAACCGTACGTCCGATATGAATGAACTAAAGTGTTATCGATAGATCAAGTGAATTGTAAGATAAGCTGCTCTCGTTCATTTTCTGTCATTTTACATAAAGGATTACTTTTTAACGGAACACACTTTTGACACACAACTGGGTTAAGAATAACCTGGGTTATCAAAAAGTATGCATGCGATTTCAAAAAAATCAACGATATTAGGCAGATTTTGCGAAACTTTATCCCAAATTGGCATAAAAACATCAACATATTATTTTATTCTGTCCATTTCTTATCAAAAATGTCTATTTTGGTCTACCTCGAACTTTCAAAGGTATAAAAACCTGGCAAAAATGCAAGCATCAAAAATCTGTGTTAGTCCATGCTCAATCGTTACTTGAGAGCTATTGAAATCAACTTTTGTTTTTCAAAAACCCCTTCATATATCCAAGTTATGCAATCTTTTTGAAGGAGCCTTTGTGGCTTTCCTGTTGGCGGTACGGAAATTTTTTGGAACCAAAAACGTATATTTTTGACTATTTCTCTCTAAAATTTTGTTTGAAATACCTAAAATTACATACTTGATGAGAATTGAAGGCAAAATGTCAAATATGATAAAATACCCCTTCAACATACGCTGAGTATGCAAACAAGTGGTTCCAAATGCTTGGTAAGGCTTTATTCACCACTGGCTATCTTCAGTTCAAATTTGAAAAAAATCCTTAAAGAAGAGATTGTATGTCGACATGTTTTGTTTAAGATTTGACTCGATCTGAGATTTTAGATGTTTTCAGAAATCGAATGAACTTATCTTTCGAACAGTACGTCCGATTTGAATGAACTAAAGTGCTATCGATAGATCTAGTATATAGCAAGATTTCTCATTTATATATAGAGATAAGCTGTTCTCGTTCATTTTCTGTCATTTTACATAAAGGGTTACTTTTTAACGGAAAACACTTTTGATGCACAACTGGGTTAAGAATGGCCTCGGTTATAAAAAAGAATGCATGCGATTTAAAAAAAAAATCAACGGTATTACTAATCAAGTTAATCGATTGGCTAATTTCGTCGATTGGCTAATTTCATCGTTTGTACCCATTTGGTTCCAGAGATATTGCATATTTTCTCTGATGTACCGCAAAAACTAAAGTCCTCGTAAATGGGTAACCACGTGAGTACAAACGATGAAAATTATATGGAAGGTAAGTACTAATACATTCAATCGATTAGCTAATCGAGAAATTATCCACTGCAGCACTGGCTTGTTCAATCTACTCAAATTATTTTATAAGAAAAACAAAATCGAGTACATGTCTTTGAACGCACCCCTCTTCGAATAACGATGCTCCTTTTCAAGGAATTTGTGTAGGTGCATTCAAAACGCACAATGCTTTCTTGCGTTTTTCTCATCTATTTTCCTCAATATCTCGAGAACGGTAGGAGTACAAACAATGAAAATTATATGAAAGGTAAGTACTAATCAAGGTAATCGATTGGCTAAGTTTCGTCGTTTGTACCCATTTGGTTCCAGAGATATTGCGGGTTTACTTTTAAAAACCACATCAACTAGAGTCTTCATTAATGGGTAACCGTGAAGGTAAAAACGATGAAATTTATATAAAAGATGTGTATTAATATATTTACTCGATTGGCCAAATTTCGTCGTTTGTACTCTTTTAGTTCTGGAGATATTGCGGGTTTACTTTTAAAAACCGCATCAACTAGAGTCTTCATTAATAGGTAACCGATAGGGTACAAACGATGAAATTTATATGGAAGATGTGTTTTAATATATTCAATCGATTGGCCAAATTTCGTCGTTTGTACCCATTTAGTTCCAGAGATATTGCGGGTTTACTTTTAAAAACCGCATCAACTAGAGTCTTCAATAATAGGTAACCGTGAGGGTACAAACGATAAAATTTATATGGAAGATGTGTATTGATATATTCAATCGACTGGCCCAATTTCGTCGTTTGTACCCTTTTAGTTCCAGAGATATTGCGGGTTTACTTTTAAAAACCGCATCAACTGGAGTCTTCATTCATAGGTAACCGTGAGGGTACAAACGATGAAATTTATATGGAAGATGTGTTTTAATATATTCAATCGATTGGCCAAATTTCGTCGTTTGTACCTATTTAGTTCCAGAGATATTGCGGGTTTACTTTAAAAAACCGCATCAACTAGAGTCTTCATTAATAGGTAACCGTGAGGGTACAAACGATGAAATTTATATGGCAGATGTGTATTAATATATTCAATCGATGGGTTAAATTTCGTCGTCTGTACCCATTTAGTTCCAGAGATATTGCGGGTTTACTTTTAAAAACCGCATCAACTAGAGTCTTCATTAATATAGGTAATCGTGAGGGTACAAACGATGAAATTTATATGGAAGATGTGTATTAATATATTCAATCGACTGGTCAAATTTCGTTGTTTGTACCCTTTTAGTTCCAGAGATATTGCGGGTTTACTTTTAAAAACCGCATCAACTAGAGTCTTCATTCATAGGTAACCGTGAGGGTACAAACGATGAAATTTATATGGAAGATGTGTTTTAATATATTCAATCGATTGGCCAAATTTCGTCGTTTGTACCCATTTAGTTCCAGAGATATTGCGGGTTTACTTTTAAAAACCGCATCAACTAGAGTTTTCATTAATAGGTAACCGTGAGGGTACAAACGATGAAATTTATATGGAAGATGTGTATTAATATATTCAATCGATTGACCAAATTTCGTCGTTTGTACCCATTTAGTTTCAGAGATATTGCGGGTTTACTTTTAAAAATCGCATCAATCAGAGTCTTCATTAATAGGTAACCGTGAGGGTACAAACGATGAAATTTATATGGAAGATGTGTATTGATATATTAAAACGATTGGCAAAATTTCGTCGTTTGTACCCATTTAGTTCGAGAGATATTGCGAGTTTACTTTGATTTTCCCCAAGCACTAAAGTCCTCATAAATTGGTAACCGCGAGGGTACACACGATAAAAAATGTATGGAAGATAAGTATTTATATACTCAATCTATTAAAAGTATTACATAAGGAAAACAAAATCGAATACTTGGCTTTGAACGCACCCCTCATGACATAGCGATGTTCCTTTATGAGAAATTGTCGCAGGTGCTTTCTGAACGCACAATGCTTACTTGCGTTTTTTCACATCTATTTTTCTCAATATCTCGAGAACGGTTGGTCACAGACAAAAAATATAAATGGTACAAAGGAGTACAAACCGAGTACAAACTTATGAGACATAAACCGTTCATATCGGTTTTAGGGGCGAGCCAACTTCACGTGAAGCTGGCTCGCCCATCTAGCAACTTGAATATCTCGAGAACGGTTGGTCACAGACAAAAAATATAAACGGTACAAAGGAGTACAAACCGAGTACAATCGAATCGAAGAAAAAAATGAGTGACCTTGAAAATTTGCCAATTTTGTTTTTGCAATATCTCGATAACGGTAGGTCGTAGAGAAAAAAGAAAGTTGGTACAAAGGAGTACAAACCGAGTACAAACTTATGAGACATAAACCGTTCATATCGGTTTTAGGGGCGAGCCAACTTCACGTGAAGCTGGCTCGCCCATCTAGAAACCTGAATATCTCGAGAACGGTTGGTCACAGACAAAAAATATAAACGGTACAAAGGAGTACAAACCGAGTACAATCGAATCGAAGAAAAAAATGAGTGACCTTGAAAATTTGCCAGTTTTGTTTTTGCAATATCTCGAGAACGGTAGGTCGTAGAGAAAAAAGAAAGTTGGTACAAAGGAGTACAAACCGAGTACAAACTTATGAGATATAAACCGTTCATATCGGTTTTAGGGGCGAGCCAACTTCACGTGAAGCTGGCTCGCCCATTTTGCAACCCTTATAACTCGTAAACGGTAGGGGTACAAGCGAAATAATTTTTGGTACAAAGGAGTACAAAGTGAGTACAAACTTTTGACTAATAAAGTTTTCATATTGGTTTTAGGGGCGAGCCAACTTCACGGAGCTTCTGATGAGGACTATATTAATAGGAACACCCTGTATGTATAGCTAGAGATGCGATGAGGGCTATATTAATAGGAACACCCTGTATATATAGCTAGAGATGAGGTGAGGACTATATTAATAGGAACACCCTGTATGTATAGGTAGAGATGAGATGAGGGCTGTATTAATAGGAACACCCTGTATGTGTAGCTGGAAATTAGATGAGAGCTGTATTAATAGGAACACCCTGTATGTATAGCTAGAGATGAGGACTATATTCATAGGAACGTAATCAGTTCTCCCTGGGGAATCTTTACCTCCTTTTCTCCCCCTTCCTCTCCATCACTTCTCTTTCACTCTCTTCTTATATCTCTCACCTCCTTTCTTTCTTTCCTTGATATCCCTACTCCTGTTCCTTCTTCTCACTCCCAATCTCTCTCTCTCTCTCTCTCTCTCTCTTTGTTATTAAACTCTAATACTCTTCTTTAACTTCCCTATATCTGGCCTACCCCGTTCTATCACTTCTATTTCGTACTCGCTCATTATATTTCTCTCTCTCTTTCTCCTTCTCTTTCACTCTCTTTTAATTTAGTTCCATTCAATTCAATTAAAAGTTATCGTATTTGTGTTAATCACTTTTGTGGTATCACAATTACTCAAACTTTATACTAAATCTACGCTGAAACCGGGACTTGAACCACCGACCTCCAGGTTACAAATCCTCTGCCTTATCGATCAAGCTAGTGAAGTCGGATATTCAATTCAATTATATTTTTACTTTCCTCTCACTCCATCTCAGTCACCGCTCCTTTCCTCTTCCTTCTCTTCCACTAAAACCACCACTAGATTTTCCCCCCATTAATATATAATAGGTCTCTTTTATTGAGAAACATTTTGCAACACTCTCAGTACCTCCTGCAGTTTATTGCTCACTTCATTTGACTTCCCTTAACTGTTTCTTTTCGTCATTCTTGTCAGAATCTCCAGTCATAAAATTTTGCAAAGTACACAACTACACACGATCACATTTATAAATATGTACATGTATGCAGGAAGGACTTACATGATAGTATAATATTTGGCATTAATAAATTCATGGTTTAATATTTGGGAAAAAAAGGACAGAATTTTTTTTGTGAAAATACACACGATCACATTTATATAAATATGAATGTATGTAGCAAGTAGGACTTTTATGATTGTATAATATTTAGCATTAATAAATTAATGTATAATAATATTTATTGAAAAAAATGACAGAAACTTTTTGTTAAAAAATCAAAAGCGCTGTGAAAAGTAAACAATCAACAGTCCCCACAAAGCTTTACACAAAGTCAAATATTGATGGAGGGGGCTGGAAATCAGTTGATAAAATAACAAACTTTCAGAATCATTAGGAGTGGGGGTTATTGCTGCCCATAATCCCAGGGGCTCTTACCTACCCAACTACCCCTCACAGTAACTACCCCTTCTTCTGATCCACCCTGTACCTAGCTCCACTGTCACCCCCACGCGATAACAATGAACAATATAATAATATTTACAAAGCAATTAAAAATTACCCCCCCCTCTCCTCCCCCCACGCTTTTGTGATCAATCATTTTCGTCACATTGGAAATCCTGTCCCTTCCATCCCTTCACGAAATTCTGAAAGTTTTGATTTGATCAGAAACAGCTCACGATTAGCATTAGCTCACTGGTACTCACTTTGACCTTCTTTTTATTTTTTATTTTAATGAAAAACAAAAACAGTGTCAAACATACCTTCTCTTAGAAGCTCTTCAAAGCTTAGGAGAAGTACCTTTGTATTAAATGTTTCTTTATAAAGAAAATAAATAAATAAACTATTTATTAATAATAAAAAAAAATCAACCCTATTTCGATAGGTCTTGTGCTAATAGTAACTATTTAGACTGAAGGGTCAGTCGCAGCCAAAAAAAACTGGACCCAAAATCAATCCTTCAAAAACTATGGTAACTTGGTAACTCGTTTTTACTGTTCTTATCCTATAGAAAGGAAAGTAATGGAATTATTTTACAGCTTGTCTTGCGTGGTTCTTGAGATACAAGAGGTGAGGTGAGACTTTATGTTCACCCTGTATGAAACTTCAACTTTTTGATAGGTCCTTTAAGTTAAAGTTAGCCTTACGATGTTGGAATCTGCACTAATTAACACTAATTTGTGCCATTTTAAATAGCCGTTTGACGGCGTGAATGACCTGTCTATCACAGAGTTAAAGCGCCTTACAGGGTTGAAAAATCGTCCTTTGAGCAATATATTAATTTTGTAAGCTTCGCCATCGATATTCCATCAAACATACAGGGTCAGAAATAATCAGCAGACCCTGAAGAGGCCCACAGAGAGGCGGTGGGAATAATATTCCGACAGTGCGCCGACCATTCGCCGCAAATGTAAAGTAATATGTGAGGGCACAAAAATATAGCTTATGCCAGGAATATAGAAGAGACATTAATTACATGACATATCTTTTTATAGTAGCTTACATCCGGTCAAAATCAAAGGGTTCGAATTTCGTTTTGGTTTTGTCGAGGGGTTAGATGGAGGGAGGGGAGGGCTTAGATTTGACTTGTGAATTTTTTAATCTGTTGATCTTCTGAGTTCTGATTTCCGAAGTGAGAATAGTGTCAACTATAGGGCTAGCAGTTCAGATCATGAGAGAATCGATTTGGAATGTTTGTTTTAAAGCTCAAGGATTTTTGATGTGTGTTGTGTGAGGTTAAATCGAGCTTGATTAATACCTACTTTCTAATAAATGTTCTGTTTTTTTGTGTTTAACGTCACTTTCAACTCCATGGTCATATCACGTCGGGGATATTAACAATATGAAGCTTCTTTAAGAAATTAGTCACAACATTAAAATGTAGATATAGGTAATATATGGCGTATTTTTTTATTTTTTAAATGTATATGTATTTTTTTTATTTGTATTAATCTGCCAACCACCATTGTTATATCTTCACTGATAAATACAATTATCTTTATATTCTATTCTATATATTGCGTAATTATGACATTAAAAGTTCTATCTTTTTTTTATCCCGATAGTTTGGACACGAACCATGGACCTCCAAGTTACGAGTCCTCTACCTTATGAATTGAGCTATACTGAGAGCCGTGAAAGATAATAATAATACCTATTATCGCCTTACTATACCGCCCAATTAAGATTAATGAGTCCCATTATTCCAGCAGTAAGCCTTAGACGTATTATTATGTGGTCGTAATCCCAAATGGGAGGATAACTTGTCATGTCACGGCTGGGTTTCGAACCCGCGACCTCTGGATTACCAGTCAGACGCCTTGACCACAGAGCTACCGGGATAGAATTGAGCTACCGGGAAAGATGACAAAAATAATGTAAGAGTATTTTTTTTTTTTAATTGGGGTTTAACGTCGCTTTCAACTGCCATGGTCATATCACGACGGGGGTTTTACCCTCTATTCGCAGGAAACTCACAAACCTGCTACTCACATTGACCTCACCCAGCCTGAGTGGGGCCGGGAAAAGCCAGCGTCACGAGAATTAGAATTTGAATGGTCACCCATCCAAGTCTTAACCTCGCTTGATGTCGCTTAACTTCGGTGTTCTGAAGGGAACCGGTGTATTCAACATGCCATCAACGCTGGCTATTGTGTAAGAGTATCATCTCGAAAGTTTAAACTTTAATCCTCATTTAATTCATAGCCATTCAGCTGCTGTTGAAGTGATAAGCGTATTGATTTCAATACCAGAAGCTAAAGAGGACTTGTATACTAGGCTACATTGAGAGAGATACAGAAAGAGAAAGAGAGTGAGAGAGATATAAAAAGAGAGAGATAGATAGATAGAAAGATAAAGAGAGAGAGATATATAGAGGGAGAGAAAGGGAGTGAGATAGAAGAAAGAGAAGAGAGAGAGAGAGAGAGAGAGAAAGAGAGAAAAAGAGAGAGAGATAGAGAGAGAGAGAGATAGAAAGAGAGAGAAAGAGATAGAAGAGAGAGAGAGAGAGAGAGAGAGATGAAAAAAGAGAGAGAGAGAGAGGGATAGAGATAGAAAAGAGAGAGAGAGAGAGAGAGAGGTCTAAATGAAGATGTTAGTCAGGACCAAGGATATTGTTTTAATTGGATTGGAAGCTCATTGTAGTGAGATCTGTGGAAATAAATATACCTTAATATACAGGGTGGACCTTGAAACTATGTTTTATTTCCTGTTGATGAAAAGAGAGTTCTGTGTCCGTGAGGTACCTAAATCACGGACATCCCTAAATCAGGGACAAATACCTAAAACACGTTGGTCAGAGAATTATATGGATCCAATGTCTAGGCTCCTTTCATGTCCATTGATTCTATACGTATTTGGTTTTAACGTCCTGACTTGAGATAGTCAGGACGGTTGATGAATTGAAATATAACAACTCGAAGTAATTCGGTTCCCGATCCGTCTGTGCTTCCGGAGCGAAGAGTTTTTAGTGAGTAATATGCACTGGGTTCAGCATTGGAACCCCATCACTCCTTGTTTTGAAAACGTTAGAAGATTTTTACCTCCTCTCTACAAAAGAAAAAAAAAAAAAAAACAAACAACTTACCTCATTAGAAATTATTGAGCAATTAATGGAAAAAACTAACGAACTTGTGGTAATTAAATTTGGGAGGAAAATATTATTTAATACTCTTGGTTCAGGTATTTTCACAAAATCTACAAATCACTTAATTTTGACACATTTATTTAGAGTTGTGCGCGAACACAACGGAGGCCTATACCCTGGACCCTGGGGTAGAGCCAGTGCCATGTAAAATAATCTAACCATGTTATCTAAGCGGCCACAACGGAGTCTCGAAAATCGTCTACATCAAGCTCTAGGTACCAGGGCGTGGGGTCGTTCTGTTGTGAGAAGTGAGACTTTCGGCTATTTTTTTTTTTTTTTTTTTTAAAGATATTTTTATTGAGAGACTTTCCGCTATGAGTAGTGAGACATTCTGCTATGAGTAGTGAGACATTCTGGAGACTTTCTGCTCTGAGTATTAAGATGTTCCGTTGTGAGTAGTGAGATATTCTGCTATTGGTAGTGAGACATCCACATCCCTCTCGTAGTAGTTTGATATTCAATAAAAAAAAAACTCTGCCATTACACCAATCATAAGATTCCATTAATGCAGCCAGAAACACATGCATTTATCATAATTATCGTATAGGCACAGGGTCCCCGTTGTTTCCGCTAGAATAATGGAACTTAATAATCGTAATCGGCAGTATAAATAAGGCGATATTAGTATCATTTCTTAGAGTTGAAATTAATGATCTCCATTAGATACAAAAATGAACAAAACTGGATTATTTTCAAATGCCACCCTGTATATGCAAGAGTAATTCAAGTCTTTAACTTGATGACAACTGAATGGGAGCCCCCAACCTATCTAATGACCAGATGATAACCGGCATACGATAGGGTATCACTATACTATCGACTAGCATATTATCTGTAACATGACCCTATACTTCTATGCTTACCTACCTATGTGTCCACTATGCAGCCACTACAACGCATGCGATGCCCTGTGAGACAGTGTTGTGTTGGGACACCCTAACCGCGACCTCTGCAGGATGTGTCTGTCCCGGTATCTCAAAGGTCGCGAGTTCGAAACCCAGCCAGGACATAATAATAATAATATCGTATTATTTATACTGTCTGATTAAGACTATTAAGTCCCATTATTACAGCAGTAAGCCCAAGACGTTATCCTTCCATTTGGATTTGACCACATAATAAAATACGTTTTGGACTTACTATACTTGGATAATATGGGACTTATAAGTCCTCTAATCATTGAAATATCTAACTCCATCAGGTTATCTAATTTTTGAGCAGAACAAGCCTTTTTAATTTTTTTTTTTTTTTTTTAAGTGGGGTTTAACGTCGCTTTCAACTGCCATGGTCATATCACGACGGGGGTTTTACCCTCCATTCGCAGGAAACTCACAAACCTGCTACTCACATTGACCTCACCCAGCCTGAGTGGGGCCGGGAAAAGCCAGCGTCACGAGAATTAGAATTTGAATGGTCACCCATCCAAGTCTTAACCTCGCTGGATGTCGCTTAACTTCGGTGTTCTGAAGGGAACCGGTGTATTCAACATGCCATCGACGCTGGCTACTGTTCAAGTTTTTTTTTTTTTTAAGTGGGGTTTAACGTCGCTTTCAACTGCCATGGTCATATCACGACGGGGTTTTACCCTCCATTCGCAGGAAACTCACAAACCTGCTACTCACATTGACCTCACCCAGCCTGAGTGGGGCCGGGAAAAGCCAGCGTCACGAGAATTAGAATTTGAATGGTCACCCATCCAAGTCTTAACCTCGCTGGATGTCGCTTAACTTCGGTGTTCTGAAGGGAACCGGTGTATTCAACATGCCATCGACGCTGGCTACTGTTCAAGTTTAATCTAATACTTACAGATATTCAAATTTGATGATTTTTCTTTCTCAATTTCCTTTTCGGAGTCCATTCTATTTGCCAGCTTGGCTGAGGTCCAAGTCATTTACATTTCCACATGGAGCCAAGGATTGAAACTTCACAGGCAAAAGTTTCCAGGAAAACCCCCCTGGAATTTATTAGCATTTTCCTGATGCTTGCAAATGGAGTTCTCAGCGTAACAATGTTTTTATTTAAAAAGTTTAAAATGTAATTATACAGGATGGTTCAGTCAACGAATAAAGAAATCATACCCTTATTTATTTATAATCAGTTGAATATTTTTTTGCCACAGAAATGAGTCAGAATTAATATGGACTTTTTTTCAAGTATCTAATACTTGTGGCCTTTAACTTATTTAAGTTAAAGGTGTCAAAGTTTAGGTACTCGATGAGTGCTTGCCAAAATTCTAAGCTACTCATATTAAATTCACCAAGCAGGACAAATAAATTTGAATTAAATATCCAATACGGGTACCAATCGTTCATTTCTCCTCCTTGCTAGATGTTTATATGATTAAACAAAAGTTCTTGTAAATTGAGAGATAAAAAATCAAGTGTCACCCTAGTTTTAATCTTTCTCCAGAAAATAAATTTGATGTAAATAATATTGTTTGAATATTCTCAGTTTCTACACTCCTTTTTCTTCCTCCAAATATGTGGATTAGCCTTTATTTTCTCACATCCCCTTCTTCTCTCTGTCTCTTCCTCTTGTTTTCTTTATTCCTTTTTCTTTTTCTCCCTATTTCCCTCTTTTTCTGCCCCCATCCATATCTTTATCTCTCTTAGCCTAAGTCTCTCTCTCTCTCTCTCTCTCTCTCCCTATCTCTCTCTCTCTCTCCCTATCTCTCTCTCTCTCATCTACATATTCAAAAGAGTAATCCCACACTGAACGATTACACTCTGACTCAATATGTAAATCACATGGGCAGTAACATATTCAAATTGAGATGTTACTTACCCCTTCATACTGAACTTTTAATATCTTTTCGTTCAGGATAATATCCGTAATAAGTATGACATTATAAATATGTTAAGGCGGTGTAGCGGGGCTTAATTTATTCCGCCCTCGTGAGGAAAACTGAGTGATGAATACAACCATGCACTTTCCTACATGCATGCGTTTGCCTTCGAAAGACTCGTTTTTATGACAAGGAATTTTAATTATGTTAAGCTTGGATTTACATACATAGATATAAATACTACAATGTTGTACAAATGTACATATCTACTGAATTAATATTGGAATAATAATGAAGGTGTATTGGCGGGGTCCACTCATACCTCGTGAGGAAAAATGAGTAGCTGCTTCAATGTTAGCAGCAACCAGTGGCGGAATTATAGGCGAAAATAAGATATTTGGATATTTAAGATTTGGAAAGTCCTATAATTCTGCTCTACCCACTAAAATTGTGATATAATAACACAAAAAGCACATTTATTTATTTACAAGCAAGGTTTTCATATTAGTGGTAAGTCTTACCACCTTAACGGAAATTGAGTCACCGTACCTTCTGTTATGGAAGTTCCCAAATCTTTTTCTCTTATGAAAGTATACAAAAAGTGGCAGCCTATACATTCATAACACTTACATGTACTCGTATGTCTTAAACTTACTATAGGCCTATTTTTCTTTTGGATTAAAAAAAAATTCCAGGTTCGATATTTCCATTTTATTCCAAGGTCAACTTCACCACATTCATAAAAGAAAAATGCGTTTCGGTACTTTTAAAGATAAACAATGGACTGAACCTATAAAAAAACTGGAAGCAAGAATTTTATACTTCCATTTTGGTTAACTTTGGAAGAGGAAATTTTTCCTCTTCCATAAGAAAAATGACTTGCTTCCAGTTTGGTTCATTTTATTCCCGTTTGGTTAACTTTGGTTAGAATGAAAAATACGGCTTATATGTTCATGTCCTAGGAACTAGCCCATGCTTCTAAAATTCCAATAAGACTCTCTCAGGTTAGTAAATTAATTAAGATTTCAACCAAAAAAGAAGAAGAAGAAGAAGAAAAAAAAAAAAAAAAACCAGTAGGCGACTAAACGCACCCCGAGAGTCCAGCACAAACAGAATCCAAGCATCTTATTTATTACCTCTAATTTTCTTATTCCTCTCCTTGATCTATTAGCTACAAAACATCACGATAATTATCTTCCTTACTCAAACATCAGTTCTTTATCCTTTTTAAATCTATTAGTTGGGAATTAATTATACCCCAAACACAGTAGCCCACTGCGCTGACGAAATGCGAAGGTCCAACGAGGAGCGCCCCATGGGATCTGGCTGTAGGTTTGGAGCCCACATAAATATCTTGTAAACAAGTGAAGACATCAACAAGTGAAGATATCATAGATCTTTCCAATTCCGATGAGATGAAGATGTTGAATGACTGAAATTTGAGAGAATTAATAAAACACGCAGAGATCTTCATTGCTGATCTTTATTAGGACTTTGTCTTTGGAGATACACATCGTTTGATTGCTTTGTTTAAAAAGGTATTTTCAATAAGAAAATTACAAAAGTAACCTGGAATGTGTTTCTGATATTGATAAAGAGATAAAGATATTATTAAAAATATAAAATAAAAGATAATGAGTAATAATTCACTCAGAACACAAAAAAGGCCAAGTACTAAATATATATAGTTATGCATTTGATTTGATGGGATTTCATGTTATGTGCAATTGGGAGGTATCAAACCCTCGACTTCTAGAATATCAGACCGATGCGACACATTGACCACAGATGTTATTCTTTTATCTTCTTTTCCTTTTGTCGTTTAAGCTACCTTGAGTAGAAGAAAAGTGTTCATCACTAACATCACTTATTTTTAACCAGCCTTAGAAACTGACTTCTTCAAAAAGAGTCAAAAAGGCCTTCAAAATAAAACAATTGTGTGTTTTGACAGTCCAGAAACCCTGTTTATAGTGCCCTTACAAGAGTACATAACAAGCCATCGTTGATGTCACCAGTTCTTCTTCTACAATGAAGACATTCATAACAGGCTGGGTGAGGTTTATAGGGTCGCTGGTTGTTAAGTTTCTTGCTACTGGAACGTGAAACCACCACCTTGATATTATGGTCTAAGCAGTTGAAAGGGCCTTTAACCTGCAAAAACATAACATAATAGATTCTATGATTTAATAACAACTTTTACAAGAATCCTTCATCCTTCCCAGTACAGTTTATAAATCTTCATTTAATTATAACGTCCAGAGGGTCAACATGTTTATAATGGATGAGACACAAATATTTCGAAGGATGGAAGGCCCGCTATGCTCTTAATTAGGTAGCCAACGTCTGTCATCACATAGCCTACTAGTAGCTGAATGGATTATTTATTACAGGAGTTTGGTTCATGTCTGGCTTTGGTCATATTTATTTATCGACCAGGGTCCTATCTTATAAAATAGTAATTAAAACCAATTTTATTGAAATAAAATGGAGGGAAACACATAAAGGTTTTATTTAAGGGTAGACGGAGTTTCTGGATAAATCAGTAAAGTCTAGGGAAAAGTAAAGAAAAGGAATGACAAGGACCATCTAGATTTCTAATATCAAGAAGAATTCTATAACCAAGGAAACAAGTAGTATTAAATTATAAATTCATATCAAAGCACATTAGATGTTAGCGTCGTAATTGAACTGTAATTGATAGGAGTGTAATTGAATACAACAAGTTCTCTTTCATTCACTGAATTTGAGCGATGCTAGGACTTGGATAGGTGATGAGGATGACCATTCAAATCCCAACTATCGTGATACTGACAATTCTCGACCAATCTGAGTGAGGTACATGTAAGTAGCTGGCGAATTTCCAGTGAATGTAGGGTCTTGAATGATCTAGAATTGTAGATGTTAAAGAGAAATTAAGACAAAACAAGCTCCCAAGATGATGAGAGTTCCAGATCATATTGTACGTGGCAAGTGCCAAGCTATCGCAAGAAAATTTTTGAAAAAAAAGTCGGACCTGGATATAAGAGAACTGAATATAAGAGAAAAATTCCCAGGTCAAAAGGAGGGAAAATAACCTCTTTATAAGGGAAACCTGGATTTAGGAGAAACCTGGATAAAAGAGACTTTCTTTCAGGTTTCTTGAGTTTTCTTATATCCAGGTTGGACTGTATTATAATAAATTATATGTATAGTAATGATGACAACTCTCTATTTGCCTATATTATAATTTTACAGCCGCGGTTCGGTCATATTGAGTTCTGACTTTAGGAGCGCGATGACAAATGAGGGGCTATTTCAGCACAGCAGGACTTCAGAGACAAGAACTGTTTCTTACTTACCTGGGGAGGTGGTTTGGAGCCCCAACTTGTGATAGCTACATACTAAGACATAATATATAATATGATTATTTAGGTATAAGGCTTGAGGAGACTCAAGATACATTGGTCAGCGAGTATAAACGGGAAAAGAGTATTAATATGTATACAATAATAAATGTACCATAATGTATAACCTACCTATTAAGTAGGTATAACTATATTTTATCCAAATTAGATTTGAATAGATTATTTCGTTTCTAAGTTTTTACTAATAGGACTTTTTTGTCTCATTTATCCAGATATGTGGAAAAATTCCCATTTGTAAAAAGTTAAAAATTCTAAAAGTAGGTAGGTATAATGCAGGTGTGGGTAATGTGTATATGCATCATTTTATTTGTCATGCACCCATCCAAGTTCTAACCTAGCAGGACGTTGCTAACTTCAGTGACAGAACGAGAAATGGAGTGTTCATCGTGCCATCGACGTGACGACGGCTTATGATAAATTTGATAATGGTTGTGTTGCTGATGTTGAAGATACAGATCTGGAAGTCTGCAACAGGTTAAGCAACACTGGTATTTGTCCTAAATTAATTATTTTGTCTTGGAGTTTCGGACAGACAAATAGTGGTGTCCTATAGCTTTAATTGTGACCCCGTGATCTCCACAGCCCATAGCGTGCGTTACATTTTGGGCTGCCTACGCGATTCTGTTTCCAAATTGAATACATTTAGGTGCGGCTCTTGGACCTGAATTATATTCCCGGATTTCCCGGTCTGTCCCGGTAGCTCAGTGGTATAAAGGCGGCACTCTGTGAATCCACAGGTTCCAGAGGTCGTGGGTTCGAAACCCAGCCGGGACATGACAAGTTATCCTCCCATTTGGGATTTTTACCACATAATAATATGTCTTGGCATTGTCTTGGGCTTTCTGCTGGAATAATGGGACTTTAATAGTCTTAATCGGGCAGTATAAATAAGGCGATATTATATTATTATTATTACTATGCCTTAACTCGGGCTATAGGGCGCTGTGATTTGGTTTGAACTCCTGACTTGAAGGCGTGTCAGGCATAGCTTAATTTTAAACATGTTTCATAATGTGGCCGTAGGTTTTGCATTTTTATAATGAATTTTTTTAGAACTCCAGTGCTGACAAAAAAATTGTATTTTTAAAAAATGGTTATTGGTTATAGTTGTTCGTAAGGGACACCTTCCTGTGGGTTCGTGTTGACCCAAGTAGGTACCTAAATAGGGAGTAGGTATTGTGTCACTTCTCGGCCATCAGATGAAGGTTTACTACGGAATGGGTAGGCTACAATACAGACCACAAGCGTCTACAGTAGCTCCTGTTTCATTGCTATAAAATAAAAAGGCTGTGAGACGACAACCTTTTTTTTATATGGGCTCAACGTCACTTTCAACTGCATGGTCATATCACAAACGGGGTTTTACTCTCCGTTTGCTGGGAACTCACAAACCAGCTACTGAAATTAACCTCAACCAGCCTGAGTGATGGTGCCACAAAATAGCCAGAAAAACGAGGGTTCGTAATTGAATTGTAACCCGTTCAAGTCCTAACCTCGTTAAAGGCTGGCTAAGAATCATCAAAAAATATTATAGGATAAGGAAAGTAAAAATGTATTATATAAGTTCTTAGGAAAAACTTATAATTACACAAACTCTTGGTAAAACAAATAAACATCGAAATAAGCCAAGTGTTTTCTATCTTCAAATTATTTCGAAAGTAAAAACCTTACAATGAAAACTGCGCCGCCCTTCCAATGGAATTCTGGGTCTACTTATCATCACCAGGACTTTACCCAGTAGTAGGTATGTTCTAGACCGGTATAACATTATAATTTATAAATTATTTACCATACAACTCCTGTTTCGAAAACCAGAGCCGTGTTGCCATGTCGTAAATCTAAAACAGCGGAACCAATTCATTCAGTTTCTTGTGTCCCGTACCAATTTTCTGAACAAATTTTGAACCTGAGAGCAAGATGACGCTTTTGTAAGTTATAGGTAACAATCAGCCGACCTCCGTGGCTCAGTGGTTAAGAGCATTGGTTACTGACCTGGAGGTTGCGGGTTCGAACCCCGGCCGACGCGCAAAATTCTGAACGAGTTTCTCCGTGTCCGGAATGGCATGGATGTAAAAGTAAAGTGCTCTGAAGTAATGCAGAAGCGGTTCCGGGGCACAATTAATACCTATGAAATAAAAAAAAATATTTCTGATTCCTAATTATTAGAAAATTTTCGGAAGTAAACAGGTAATAGGCACTGAGATATAGATGTTAGCATTGTTAGCCAGGAACACACTTCGTAAACGCTGTTACCAATTACAAGTTGGTTTTCTCACGTATGTATATTATAGGTATAGTGCGCTAGAAGAGAGAATACATAAATCTTGTATACTTTCATAGCTATAGCCAATTTAGGTAACTATATATTTTCCCAATCATTAAACTACCTGTTACCTATAGTACTCAATTAACTCAATTTCAAAAATAAAAAGTGGATGTTTGAACTTATTTTGGTCCACTGCCCAAAAAAAAAACTTACCTGTTATTCTAATTTGTATTTGAGAACATTTTTCTTTTTCTTTCGCTTTGCATTTTCCCCTATTTGACGTTTGGAAGCTCTTTCTAAAACCAACAATGTTAAGTGTGCTAAGGATTTGTATTATTGTTTTTTGGCCTGACATATGGATGGCAGTGATGGCACTGATAACCATACTTCATCATCATCATTGGGTGCCGTCATCGTGAACGATGTTAGACAGAGAGTGGAGGAATGACTCAGCACTTCTACCACTAACTTTACAAGGAGGCTAATAATTGACAAGGGTACCCAGAACCAAGCCAATGCTGGTCTACTCCCTGTTTATAGTTCCCCAGCCGGACTGCTGGTCTACTCCCTGTTTATAGTCCCCCAGCCAGACTTACAATCAAAAACGTACTTACCAATAGGGAAAAGGTCAATATCTATATCGTTCATTTAACACTTAAAAGCTTGTTTTATATTGATAGATCCATACAAGTACTTACATACTTACAATCTTGGACCTCATCATATTTATGTATTTGTTGTTGTGACCCATGTACCTATGTTTGTTCTGTGATTATGCTTCTATACATTGTACCTATAGGGTCTGCACTTTCTTGCACAATTAACATATTAAAAGAATTTCCTTGTTCCCTCTTATTGGGATTACATTGTTTGAGATATTTGCAATAAACATTCCAACTCCGGGTTCTAGTAGCATCAGATAACCAACTTATTATTATTATTTCTCTCTCTCTCTCTCTCTCTCTCTCTCTTCCTCTTAAAATTGTAGTCTCACTACCATTTATAGATAGACATACAGGGTGATTCAGAAAAGTACCGTCAAACGTTAACCACATATTCTATGGGCTAGTTAAGGAGGGGTCAACTCTATAAAAGAAAGTGCGCAAATGCTTCCTAACGGAGGTACACGCCCCTTAAGGTGTTTTTAAACAATCGAAATTTTCATTTTACGGCTTACCTATTTAGGATATCGCGATATGGTAAAAAAATCACTTTCAATACTAGATGAAACCTTTCTTTTGGCATACAATTTAACAGCATTCCAATTTCAGGGGCGGTCTGACGAGGGTCAGATGGAAGAAAAAACGTTCTTACTTTTTAGTCGTTGCTTGTAATTGAATTTGGTTTTCACCATTTTAAAACCTATGTCATTGTCTACAAAAATGGTCTGAATAATTTTTCCCTCAAATTAACACAAAAGCTTGAAAATTGAAATTGAAGATTTTAAAACCGCATTAAGTTTTGAAACCTATGGAACTAGCATACAATTTTAGGACAAGAATTTTCAGCCAATTCATTATTTAACAATGGATGTAAGTGGAGTCAATTGAAAACTTGACTTTTGATAGTTTTGATTTGTCATCAGCGTGTGCAGAGTGTATTGAAATTTTGTTTTTGTTTAGTTTTGTTAAAATGGTGTATCATACACCTGGAATATTTGAACGTGTTCGTCAATCTTTTCGAAGGCGTATGGACGTCTGCATTGAAGCCAGAGGAGCCCATGTGGAACATTTGCTGTAAATCTTATTTCGGCTTAAGCAATTCAATTTCGATTTTCAAGCGTTTGTGTTGGTTTGAGAAAAAAATTATTTAAGTCCATTTTTGTAGACAATGACAGACGTTTTAATAGGGTGAAAACCAAATTCAATTACAAGCAACGACTAAAAAGTTAGAACCTTTTTTCTACCATCTGACCCTCCTGAGACCGCCCCTGACATTGGAATGGTGTTAAATTTTGTGCCAAAAGAAAGGTGCTATCTAGTATTGAGAGTGATTTTTTTACCACATTGCGATATCCCAAATAGGTAAGCCGTAAAATGAAAATTTCGATTGTTTAAAAACACCTTAAGGGGCGTGTACCTCCGTTAGGATCCATTTGCGCACTTTCTTTTATAGAGTTCACCCCTCCTTAACTAGCCCATAGAATATGTGGTTAACGTTTGACGGTACTTTTCTGAATCACCCTGTATATTGTACACAGTGAGCTATTTCAAGCATTTGATTACAGGGACGCATTATTAGGTAAGTATTATGATCAACCAATAAAAATAAATATATTTGAGAATCTCTCGTTAGAGACGTTGTTGTATTCTGTAACTTTATGAAGAAAAAAAATCCGTTGAGTAGTTTCTGAGATTTGCGCGTTACAAGGATTTTTAACAGACCGAAAGACGGACACAACACCAAAGTTGCTCAGGAGGTTATGAAACGTCCAGAAATATGAAAAAAAAAATTGAAATCGGAGCAAAAAAATATTTTTTTTTACAAAATAGAATACAATACTTCTGATGATTTCTAATTTATAGAAATTTCTCGGAAGTAATATTTATGAGATGATATAAATAGAGTTTGTGCATTTTAGGAATATTCATACTCAGTCCTACTTATAATAAACCTGATGGGATGTACATTGTCGATGTTGCGTTGAATGCACCGGTTCTCGTCGGATCACCTAAGTTAAGCATCGTCCAGCGAGGTGAAGACTTCTTGATGCTCGCATTCCGGCCCAACGGGCCAAACCCAGGCTGAGTGAGGTTAATTTTCGTAGCAGTTTTTTGAATTTTCTGCAAATGGAGGGTAATACCCCCGTCGTGATGTGACCATGCAGTTGAAAGCGACGTTAAACCCAGAATTAAATGAAAATCATTCAGTGAATTTTCAATATTGAGGTTTTTTGAGGTAGGTGAAGTATTCTGTGCTTAGCACCTTGAACACCCTGTATAAACACAAATAATGTTTAATCTAACACAGAATTTGCACATAACGAAAATTACAGTTTACACTAGAATTGCACTACAACATTTTGCTAAACTGAATCTGCTTTGTATTATACTTGAGAGTACTGAGGGATGAGAGTTTTTGGTTTTATTCTCAAATTTTGAATGGCAATTCGGAATTTTTTCCAAGCGTTGCTAGGGAATGTTTCAGTCAGTGGACTTTGATCTCATTTGATTCAAAAGGACGAGCGGAACTTGAAACAAAATGTTGTACTAGGTGGGATCCCGCACTTAGTTTCCATAACTTAGTTATTTTGTATTAGCCTTATAGGTTATTTGGAGAGAGAACGTAAAAATATTTATTATACATACTTTAGAACTGGTGCCACATGGGCAAAAACGCCTAAAACGACACAGTATACAAGATTATTTTTTTTCTTCTTCTTCTTCTTCCTTTTTTATTTTCTTCTTCTTATGTTCTTTGATACAGGTGGTTGTGTGTTATTTTGTGAGAAATGTTGATGTTAGCTTAGGAGATGTTGTATTTGTAAATTTAAAATTGTTATAAAAAAAAATAAATCAAATCAAATCATCTCGTACGCCATGGAGAGAAGTTAGGCAAAAAGTACTAGTTTGACGTTCAATTGTTAATCCTCAAAAAACCGTCAGCTCCAGGTGTGCAAACTGTAAGTCTCCTCTTGACAAAAGTTTCTCTGGTCGAGAATGTAATTGCAGTGGGTAATTTATTATAATTACTTAATTGTTAATTAATACTGCGAATACCTAACCACTATTAGATCCTTGGGCTCCTCAAGCTCTTGTGTAAATGAAGACATGCACTGCTAGTCAAGTGGTTAACGCGCTAGTCTGGTAATCCAGGTAGCGTAGGGATCCGTTGGTTCGAATTACACCCAGTGCATGAATTTTTCCTCGTTCATTTGAGTTTTTGACCACATAGTAATAAGACTCTGAGGGTTAGGTGGTAGAAAATGCCTTGAGCATTAACATCGCCTGGTGGTTACCTGCATTAAAGAGTATTATTATAAGACATAGATTAGCATCGTAACGATTTTTTTTAAGATCAGTGATCAGTCTTTTTAATTTTTTAGCCATGAAACAACAGCTACTATAGACGAGTGTGGTCTATATTGTAGATTTTACATCCCGTAGTATGCCTTGTCCCCTTTAAAGGATATCGCAAGTAAGCAAGTATCAAGAAGTAACCAGGACTGCGAGGCCGATTGAAAATTCGAAGTCACGTGATTGCAGGCCCCACTCAGGCTGGGTGAGGTAAATTGGAGTAGTTTCTCTCTCCCCCTCATTATCTCTCTTTATCCTTCTCTCTATCTCGCTTACCTCTCTCTCTGTCCCTTCTAACCATTTTCTCTCTTTCCCCTTCTCTTTATCTCTCTCTCACTCACTCTTTTTTCTCCCTCCCTTTCTCTTTTTTCTCTCCCTCTCTCCCCTCCTCTTTATCTCTCTCTCTTCCTCTCTCTCACCTTCTCGTTCTCTCCCTCACCTCCCCCCCACGGCCTCCCTTCCTAAACGTTAACTAGCTACCCCGCGTGCACACGCCCAGATTAGAATCTCAATCTCCGCTTTGGGCCACGTGACCAGATAGCTAGATCATCCACAGCCTTTGCTTAGCAGTGAAATAAGTGAAGGGGCGGGGAGGGATGGGGGTAAATAAAGAAGGGGAAGAAGGGAGGGGAGGGGGGGTGAAATAAAGAAGGGGAAAGAGGGAGGGGGGGGGGAAATAATACATAGTAATAATAAGAGTAATCCTTATAATGATAAATGATAAACAGCCTGCGACCGGCATCAGTAGCTTGATCAATAAGGCGGCGGACTTGTAACCTGGAGGTCGGTGGTTCAAGTCCCGGTTTCAGCGTAGATTTAGTAAAGCGAGTTGGAGTAGTTGTGATATCACGAAACTGATTAACACAAATATGATAACTTTTTTTTTTTTGATAAACAGCTCTGCGTCGATGGCACGTTGAATACACCAGGTCTCGTTCTGTCACTGAAGTGAGAAGCAACGTCCAGCGAGGCTAGGACTTGGATGGGTGACCATTCGAATTCGAGTCCTCGAGATGCTGGATATTCCCGGCCCCACTCAGGTTGGCTGAGGTTAAATGGAGTACCTAGCTAGTGTGGGAGTTTCCAGGGAATTGAAGGTAAAACAAATAAGCTCGAAACAGATGTACAGGTATGTTTTGATATGCATGTACATTGTACAATTGTATATCTAGTACAAGATCTCATTTTAGTTTAAAAAAATCTAATCTTACAAATCGGAAGTATTGTGTTCGTTTTTGTAAAAAAATATATTTTTTGGCTCTGTTTTCAAATTTTTTTCACATTTCTGGACGTTTCATAACCTCCTGAGCAACTTTGGTATTGAGTCTGTCTGTCGGTCTGTCTGTCGTTCTGTCTGCCGGTTAAAAACATTCCTTGTTACGCGTAAATATCAGAAACAACTACTAAACGGATTTCGATGAAATTTTGTAAACATATTGTAGGAAACATTCTGTAGATGGTCATGCGCGGATATAGCCCTCTTGTACTGGGGGGGCACAATCGCACGATATAGCTAACTAGCGGGTTGCACCCGCCGCTTCGCAAGCCCCCCACCCCCACACACACACACCCCACACAACCCCCCCCCCCCCCCCCCCCCACACACACACATAGACACACAAATGTCAATATTTTTCGTGTCACCCATCCATTTCTTGTCCTTAATGGAGCTCAAGAATGGCTCATCCGCGATCAATATGTCAAATCAAGACTCCAACCTTTGCAAAAACATTCACGCTTTGAGTTGATAGTTCGTCACGACATATTTCGAGAAAAAGTGTCATTCAGGTCAAAAAACGTAACTACTTTTTGTTTACGTAGCTCAAGAACGGCTCATCAGAATTTCGTGATTGATATCTCAAATGAAAACTTGAACCCTTGCTTAAAACTTTCTCTTTTTGAGTTGATATGCCGCCGCCGCGCGCCGTGGCGCCGTCATGACAAATTTTGAGGAAAAAAATGTCATTTCGGTCGAAATATGTGATTTTTTTGTGTCACCCATCCAGTTTTTGTCCTTACCCCGTGTATCTGAACCCTAGAGATATATTCCCTGATCCCAATGGACCTATAAGTAAAATTTCAGGTTTCTCGGACAATCTGTGTGGATTTGACAATTTTATTATTTAATTATTTCTTATTTGTCTTAAAATTGGGAATTATTTTGGGGCCCGTTCCTCCCTAACTCATTGAGATCTTTTTTTAAACGGGAATAGTCTTAGAATTGGGAATTATTTTTGGGCCCGTGCCCCCCTAACTCATTGAGATCTTTTTTTAAACGGGATTAGTCTTAGAATCGGGAATTATTTTGGGGCCCGTGCCCCCCTAACTCATTGAGATCTTTTCTTTTACGGGATTAGTCTTAGAATTGGGAATTATTTTGGGGCCCGTGCCCCCCTAACTCATTGAGATCTTTTTTTAAACGGGATTAGTCTTAGAATTGGGAATTATTTTGGGGCCCGTGCCCCCTTAACTCACTGAGATCTTTTTTTAAACGGGATTAGTCTTAGAATTGGTAATTATTTTGGGGCCCGTGCCCCCCTAACTCATTGAGATCTTTTCTTTTACGGGATTAGTCTTAGAATTGGGAATTATTTTGGGGCCCGTGCCCCCCTAACTCATTGAGATCTTTTTTTAAACGGGATTAGTCTTAGAATTGGTAATTATTTTGGGGCCCGTGCCCCCCTAACTCATTGAGATCTTTTCTTTTACGGGATTAGTCTTAGAATTGGGAATTATTTTGGGGCCCGTGCCCCCCTAACTCATTGAGATCTTTTTTTAAACGGGATTAGTCTTAGAATTGGGAATTATTTTGGGGCCCGTGCCCCCTTAACTCACTGAGATCTTTTTTTAAACGGGATTAGTCTTAGAATTGGGAATTATTTTGGGCCCGTGCCCCCTTAACTCACTGAGATCTTTTTTTAAACGGGATTAGTCTTAGAATTGGTAATTATTTTGGGGCCCGTGCCCCCCTAACTCATTGAGATCTTTTCTTTTACGGGATTAGTCTTAGAATTGGGAATTATTTTGGGGCCCGTGCCCCCCTAACTCATTGAGATCTTTTTTTAAACGGGATTAGTCTTAGAATTGGTAATTATTTTGGGGCCCGTGCCCCCCTAACTCATTGAGATCTTTTCTTTTACGGGATTAGTCTTAGAATTGGGAATTATTTTGGGGCCCGTGCCCCCCTAACTCATTGAGATCTTTTTTTAAACGGGATTAGTCTTAGAATTGGGAATTATTTTGGGGCCCGTGCCCCCTTAACTCACTGAGATCTTTTTTTAAACGGGATTAGTCTAAGAATTGGTAATTATTTTGGGGCCCGTGCCCCCCTAACTCATTGAGATCTTTTCTTTTACGGGATTAGTCTTAGAATTGGGAATTATTTTGGGGCCCGTGCCCCCCTAACTCATTGAGATCTTTTTTTAAACGGAATTAGTCTTAGAATTGGGAATTATTTGGGGCCCGTGCCCCCCTAACTCATTGAGATCTTTTTTTACGGGATTAGTATTGGAATTGGGAATTATTTTGGGGCCCGTGCCCATCTAACTCATTGAGATGTTTTTTTTAAGGGATTAGGGATTTTTTTATGAGAATCACCGCTTACCGAAAAAATCTGGGGGGGCACGTGCCCCCCGTGCCCCCCCCTATATCCGCGCATGTAGATGGTCCCATTTTAAATTCAGCAACTTCGCACTAGCGGTTCTTGCTAATAGAGACTATGCGCCTGACCACAAACTTTTACTTAAACGCTTATATCTCGTGAACGGTACAGTTGATTATTTATGAAATTATATGTATATGCTTATTAGTGTTTTACATAGTTCAATTGTAATTATTTTGTAATAAATTTTGTTCACTATTTCTCCTCTCTCTCTCCACTCTTTCTTTCTCCTCTTTCTGCATCATTTTCTGCAGTTCAATTCTTGTGAGCTGCATCACTTTCTCTCTCTCTCTTTCTCTTTTTCTCTCTATTACTCTCAGCAGTTCAATTCTTGTGAGGTGCATGGTGCATCACTATTCCTCTCTCTCTCTCTCTCTCTCCTTTACTCTCCATCCTCCTCTCTGTCTCTCTCTCTCTCTCTGCTTATCCTTATTTTCAAAATCAATTAATTGGGCAACAAGACTATAAAAGGAATGAATACATTAACGTCAGAGGCGGAGAGCAGAATGACAAAGGACAGGTATCTGATACTTCGAGTATTCTTACGTTGTAAGGATTTCCACCTGAGAAAAAACCCTAACCGATGACAATAACAGATAGAGTCTGGTTTGAAGATTAATGAGAGAGATATAGAGGGAGAGAAAAGAGAGAGAAGGAGAGATAGAGAGGGAGAGATAGCGAAAGAGAGGGAGAGATAGCCATAGAGATTGAGAGAAAGAGGGAGAGAAAGAGAGGGAGAGATAGCGATAGAGAGGGAGAGAGAGAGAGAGAGAAGGAGAGAAAGAGAGGGAGAGATAGCGATAGAGAGGGAGAGAGAGAGAGGGAGAGAGAGAAAGAGAGGGAGAGATAGCCATAGAGAGGGAGAGAGAGAAAGAGAGGGAGAGATAGCCATAGAGAGGGAGAGAAAGAGAGAGAAATGTGTAAAGGTAAACTTGGTCAAGATTAGATTTGTAAACGGATTTTATGCAGCCAAAAATGTCCTTAAATATCTTGCGGAATATCTTTCCCGAAAAATGCAGAAATTTACATGGGTAAATAAGTAGATAAATTTTATTAAAATCACCCAAGTATGGAATTTATTGCATGATGTAGGTAATTGCATAAATTCAGGGTTTAATACCCATGATATAATACCTAAGATTGTGACCCAAAGCAAGCCTAATACTAATAATTAATCATTTTCTTTGCCAAAAATTGGTCTACCCATTCAAAGAGGAAATTCTTCTTGCATCCTCGGTTCCCTTCCGGAGGGATGGTTCCTTGGACAAATTTTTTACATTAAAAAAAATAAAACATGAATTATACTTCTAAAAAAACATGACGGACCTATCATGATCTACAATTCTACATATACCTAATAGGTTTTCATGGCAAGTCAGATGTCAAAAGTGGGACAGTTTTTCAAACAAATCGTAATTTATAAGTCTCTTTCTTTGAATAAGCGTTCTTCACACCTTGGCCGAGGTGTTTGATGCAGTATTCTCTTCCCTGATAGGCGCCACTGATTGGAATAGACCTGCGCTACTGAATAAACTGAATTAAAATTTAAACAAAGTAGCTGCTCCTCTGGCTTCTGGCTGGGTCGTGTAGCTGCTGGCTGCTGGGTGGTTACTTGTCCAGCACAGGAGCTAGCCAGGGTCACTGCTGGGTGGTTACTTGTCCAGCACAGGAGCTAGCCAGGGTCACTCACTGCTGGGTGGTTACTTGTCCAGCACAGGAGCTAGCCAGGGTCACTCATCACCCTTGCTGCTGGGTGGTTACTTGTCCAGCACAGGAGCTAGCCAGGGTCACTCACCCTGGCTGCTGGGTGGTTACTTGTCCAGCACAGGAGCTAGCCAGGGTCACTCACCCTTCCTGCTGGGTGGTTACTTGTCTAGCACAGGAGCCAGCCAGGGTCACTCACCTGGGTGGTTACTTGTCCAGCACAGGAGCTATAGCCAGGGTCACTCACCCTCGCTGCTGGGTGGTTACTTGTCCAGCACAGGAGCTAGCCAGGGTCACTCACCTGGGTGGTTACTTGCCCAGCACAGGAGCTAGCCAGGGTCACTCACTGCTGGGTGGTTACTTGCCCAGCACAGGAGCTAGCCAGGGTCACTCACCTGGGTGGTTACTTGCCCAGCACAGGAGCTAGCCAGGGTCACTCACTGCTGGGTGGTTACTTGCCCAGCACAGGAGCTAGCCAGGGTCACTCACCTGGGTGGTTACTTGTCCAGCACAGGAGCTAGCCAGGGTCACTCACCTGGGTGGTTACTTGTCCAGCACAGGAGCTAGCCAGGGTCACTCACCCTCGTGACGTCACGAAATAATAATATACAGGGTGTCCCGTATACAGATGCAAATATTTTGAGGGTAGGTTCAGCCCACCGTGGACTATCATATGAGCGTAACTTGCAGTGGGGCATTTTGCTTCGTTAAAGAGTTATGGCCAAATCCCTGTTTTTCCCACAGGTCTAGAGGTCACTTGGATCGATGCACGTTTTTAAGGAAATAATAGCCAGTAAGTAATTTTTGACTTCATGTATGGATAGTCATGCATATTTCCCTTCGAATGCAGTTAGTTGCATAAAAAAATATTGAAAGACCAGAGAGATAATTAATCATAAGTTCAATACTTTTCTAAAATTTGATTTTTCCCTTTTTTCCCTTTCGTGAATTAAAAGTACTTCTACAATTGCAATTTTGCGTATCACTAGTTAAAAAAATACCCTATTATGTTTAGCTTTAGAAAAAAGAAAGCTCATTTATATTACTTTAAAGATCATGGAACGCAGTACACACAAAGCTCAAAAAACACTTCTGAATCATGATGGAAAATTCAAAGTTGGCTGAATTTTAACAGAATTGGCGCGTAATTTGAGGTATAAATACACTGCTCTGGGATGTTTAACAGAGGGAAATTGATCATTCACAGTGGTCGGTCGGTGTGAACTTTTATGTGAATGGGGTTAAGGGGTCACAGGGTTATCGTGAGGAAAAATGAGAAAGGCTGCAACGAAAGCATCAACCAGAGGTGTAATTATGGACAAAGAATACACATGGAGAAAGACTCTGCGCTAACAACAAAAATTTTGGTTTTATTTTTAGAATTAAAATTAAAAATATCATTTTTGTGTTTATCACAATCATGATATCAAAAACATAACAAATAGTGCCGAAAATTAACCTTGGGTGAAACTGGAACATCCAACCTAAAGGTTACTATTATTATTATTTTTATTAATTCTTTATTGATAAACTACAAACATGATACATTCAACACAGGACATGAAATGAAAAGAACCCAAAAGAATATGTAGCGAACCAAGGGCGAGGTTAAAGCTTGTGGCTTTCTCATCCACCGAACAAATTGATCGCCTTGTTATTTTAACTATTAGATTTGATTGATATAGTTGGTTAATGTTCTATTTGTACTCAGAAATTTTTCATTTATAACTTGCAGTTGGCACAAAAATGGTCACACAGACCGCTTCAGACATCGAGTGTTCTTCAAAATGCAATAGCGCCCAGATTCAAAATTTGATAGATGTGTTTCTCTCCTTCTGGTGCCGTTTATTAAGGCGTATCTCATTCATTCCTTCACGCGTCTGAAAGAACTTTGTATTTATTGAAACAGAATAGCAAAGGGTATTTTTTTACCTAGTGATACGCAGAATTGCAATTGTAGAAGTACTCTAGATTCACGAAAGGGAAAAAAGGGAAAAATCGAATTTTAGAAAAATATTGAACTTATGATTGAATATCTCTCTGGTCTTTCAATATTTTTTTATGCAACCAACTGCATTCGAAGGGAAATATGCATGACTATCCATACATGAAGTCAAAAGTTACTTACTGGCTATCATTTCTTTAAAAACGTGCATCGATCCAAGTGACCTCTAGACCTGTGGGAAAAACAGGGATTTGGCCATAACTCTTTAACGAAGCAAAATGCCCCACTGCAAGTTTCGCTCATATGATAGTCCACGGTGGGCTGAACCTACCCTCAAAATATTTGCATCTGTATACGGGACACCCTGTATAATATAGGGGCCAAATTCGATTTAATGAACATATTATGTAGATAATACCTATTTATTTTATAATGAGATTTTTTTTTTTTACAAATTTATAAAATACTACATAAAAAATTAACAATAAAATATGGGCATTCCCGCACCATCTTCATAAGGAAGGGTCATGAAGCCTATATAAGCGATGTTGCTCTAATGATCGAATTTGCTCCTCACTATTCCCTCACCCATGCTAAGACTGATGAAAACGCCATATTATTATTATTATGAAACTCTTTATTAGAGGAACATAATTATATACAAACAAAATGTAGTAAAAATTATAATCCAAAATTGACAAAATTAATATAAACAGGGAAAAAATAAACAAAATATATACTTATTATGTCCTAACTAAAGGGCGGGGTTATTGCCTATGGCAATCTCTTCCACACAATCCATTCCACTTGGTACTCAAAACATTTCCCATCCTTATTAAAAATGTCTCAATATATTTCATAGCCATCCTTCTTTCTGCTACCGATATGGTGTTGCTGTAACGTGTCGTGTTTACCTGGGCAGGTACTATACTGTCCAACGTTCCCCGAATTTTACAACAATGAAATTTCTCTCTTCTTAAAATTTCCCTCTATCACGATTTTTCCTCAGATCCTCTCCAAGTTTTTCCCCTCGCTCTTTTCCCCTATTTGCCTTTTTCCTAAATACTCTCTCTTCCATCCCCCACACCCCTCTCCCCCTTCTCAATTTCTCCCTCTCCTTCATTCTCTCTCAATTCTCGCTATGAAATTTTCATTTTATTACCTCGCGTACTTATTGAAGCTCCGCCCTCTTTTTATCCCTTCGTATCTTTTTCCCCTATTATACAATTACTTCCCCCCAATCTTTTCTCCTCGTCATGTTATTATTTCTCTCTTTCTTCTTTCATTGTACAATTATTTCCCCCAATCTTTGTCCCGTCTATTCTCTCCCTCTCTCTCTCCCTCTCACCCCTTATGCTATTATTTCCCCTTCTCATTCCCTTCAATATGATATTAACTATGTTATTTCTCTCCCTATATTAATAATATCGTTATTGTTTTCCTTAAATATCATTTCTATTCTGTCTCTCTCTCTTTTCATTGTAAGAGTATTCAGCCTTCATCAATTGATTTTTCTTTCATTTGATTATTATTATTTTGTCTTCCATCATGAACAGAATTAGATTCTATCTCTTATAGTTTATAGGTAGTACCTAACTTCAAGTTCCAAATTAATGCACTTTTCTTCTACTGCAAAAACCGAAGAGAATAGTTTACTTAGAAGTCGTACTGCTTGAGTAATAAAATTCCCAGTCAAAGTACTTCCTACAATAAGTGAATCGTGTTTAATATGAATTAGGCAGCAAGTAGTCAGCGGGGGCCCAATCAACCTGGGGGTCAAATTATTATTGAACTGGCCCCCATAGAGCGACCCTGCATAGTTTAGGGGACGAGTGGACCACACACTATACTTACACTATACATATAGAGTCACTATATGATTATCCTTTGCCCTATAAAGATAATCTTAAGAGTGAGTTAATAAGCTTCAATTTAACATTACTTACGAGTAAGTGCAGAAATTTAATGCAGAAATAGGTAACCCAGGCTGGGTGAGGTTAATGTGGGTAGCAGGTTTGTTAGTTTCCTGTGAATGGAGGGTAATGGGTAACACCCCCATCGTGATATGACCATACAGTTGAAAGCCACGTTAAACCCAATTGAAAAAAACCAGGCGGTCACCACCGGTAAATGCAACATTTTACTGGAACCACTGACCCCTAAGTTACTATTTCGTCACCTTATCAAGCTAACTACCTACTGAATTCGGTCTTATTAACAATCTGATCTGAGAGGGGTTTAGAATCCATAGCTGCATTTTTTTTTTAGAAAAATGTTTACTAGACCCTATCTTGAAACTTTTCAAAACAAAACACAAAAAATATGTACTAATTGAGAATAGAACATGGAGAAATGGCAACTGAATAAATAAACTGATGCTTTATTCATTTACTCAACAGTGCTCTTTCAAAGAATTTTCTATATACTTGATGGCCTGTTCAACGGTAGACTGCTCAAAGCACTCATTACAGCACACATATCTGCAGGGTCCATGATGATAGCCATCGAACCTGCCCACATCCTCTAGCGACAAACTGCAAGTTGAGTGGGGGGAGGGGAGGTTATTAGACAAACGCGGGCCAGTGGTCTTGTCACCGACGAGAGAGGGAAAATGCAAGGGGCTTTTAGCCATTGGGCTTTTAAACATTCCTGATAATTGAGAGGGAAAATGCAAGGGGCTTTTAGCCATTGGGCTTTTAAACATTCCTGATAATTTGCATATGTCCTGATTGTCAAAAACTTCATTTGGCTTTTCAACCGACGCCCCCCCGGACGGATTGATGGACGACGAAAAGTTGGGCATGTCCCGCGGTAGATTCTTCCAAATCTGTTTGGCGTTCTCCAGCAGTTGACACTTGAGCGTCTGCATGCCGGGCTCGTAGCACTTGTGCATCTCGCCGATCACGTAGACCATTTCGGAGATTCCGCGCAGATGGTCGTTGAGCATCTCGATCTCCTGAGGCAGCATGCGGCATTTGTCGCTCAGCTTGGTAGAGATAAAGTCCAGACAGCGGTCCTTGCAGGCGCCTTCGGTGGTGGGGACAGATGTTGCAGTGCTTCTGGAGCTTGCGGAAGGTCTTGGTGTCGCCGAACGCGAGGATGGACAGCGAAATGACGAGGATAGACAGATGAAGGCTACGACGAGGAAACTGAACATTTTTTTTAGGGTGGAGTTTCTACTTTGAATTTTTTTTTTTTTTTTTTTTTTGAGATTTAAAAACTAGAATTTGATTGTGACTAGTAGTCTTGTTAAGATCAAAAGTTATTTTCAATTATTTCAATATTCTTGCACTTATACTGGCAAAAAAATTGACAATATAATTTAATCAATTTCAAGCAAATGTTTTTAAAAAGTCTAAGGAGTTTGAGGTGTATGTAAATTAATTGAAACAGTTGAGTGATGTATGTTTCTGAATTATTAGTACCTAGTTTTAAAAAAAAAAAATATTTTATCAAGGAAATGTCAAAATATTAGTAGACATAGGTTAAAACCACAAGAAAGAACCACTATGGTTAAAACCACAAATATAAAATGCACACGGGAAACACATGCAAAAAAAACATACTTTTAATCATTTATATAAAGTTTTTAAAAAAATAATATTTACAATGAACCTGATCTACAAAGTGTACTTCTGTAGTATCACCAAAAAGTGACATGCAGAATAAGGACTCTGGTTCTTCTGTACATCTCAACTGAAGGTTACGCTAGATATCTCCACATTCAAAAGCCATGAGATGCAAACCATCCAAGATACACAAAAGATGGTCATTAAATAAACTGATTGGATGCAATAGCTGATGTGTCTATTCCCTCCGACCATCTTTGTATATCGTTAGGCCAAATCAATTGCAGTGCCCATCTACATCTGTGAAATTATGCTCGCTACATTAGTTGCTTGGATGTTACATGATGCAATAGGTATAGCAATCTATCTAATGTACTTTATGTATAATACATTACATCTGCATAAGTCGGTATTTAGTATGCAAACTTCGGTAATTGAGATGGAATTAAATTTGAAATTGCAGTTCTTGTGTTTCTTATAAGGAAATTTTAATGTTTATTATTATCTCTTGAGTAGAGTGAAAGGATGGAGATTAGAGATTGAAGAGAGTCTGAGAGAAGGAGAAGTAGAGAGAGATGAGTAAGAGAGGGAGAGAGAAAGAGAAAGAGAAAGAGAGACAATGGGACATGTTATGGGGCGCCTTTTGTGTTGACAATGTAAACTTGAAGAAAAATAATAACTTTACTCTCTCTCTTTCTATCTCTTATCTCTCCTTGGTAAAGGCAAAAAACACAGGTGACCGTTAGTCGTAAGATTCGTGACTATAGTTTGGATGTCCGGGGTCCATCTCGTGAGGAAAAATGAGTATTTATGTACTTGTAAGAGTAACAAACAGTACCATAGAACAAAGATTTTTTATTATATAAATTTGGAAAAGTAAAGGAGGCTCTTAATTGACGCAAATTAGAAATAATTTGCGAATGGATGAAAAGTGCTCAGCTGCAGGTTGCTCACAAAAGACGAGGTAGTCTGTTGTAAAAGAAATGCTGTAGGAATAACTGTAAAGTAGAAGATATGACAATAAAATCAAAAAAGTGCAAAATACTTAGGGGTTATGTCGACGAAAATTTGAAGATGAGGAACATGTAAAGTATGTTACAACTAAGCTGGAAGAGTGCGGTATGCTGAGAGAATAATGCGAACTTGAGAGACCAGAAATCCAAAGAGGAAAATCCTGGCCAGCGTCGTGTACTCTACGCTGCTATCGGAGTACTGTGTGGGGAAGTGTGATACATGGAAAAATACTTGAACCTCCTCGAACAAGTCCAAAGGAAGTATGCTGGGCTTTGTAGGCGTATCGAACATCAGCGACCGTAGCTCTGCAAGTCATATCAGGTTCCTTACCAATGGATTTATGTAAAGATGAAATGCAGGATATATGAAATAATAGGGACTGAAACATAGAGAGAAAGAAGAGCAACAAGGAAATTCAAGACGAAATGATGAGAGAATGGCAGATCAAATGGGAGACGGAACAACTATCGAAGCTAAATGGACAAAGAGATCATCAGAGATTAAAGACTGGACAACCGAAGCCACGGAGAAGTAACTACGAGCTGTGTCAGTTCTTAACTGATGTGGCATTCAGAAAGTTCCAGCATATCATCGGTAAGGCACGAGATCCAAAATGTAATACTGTGGACACGAGATGACAACCAGAGCACCGTTTGAATGCGTACATTTCAAGAGCAACGAGAAAGCTGTTTTACAACTGTTGGAATCCTGACCCAGACAACATCGTGAGAATATGGAAACAAAGAGAGATTGGAATGAATAGAGAAAATGGTGCGCATATCATCAACGAGAAAGAGAGAGACGACAGGAGAAATGTGGCACCCTAAGTTAACTACGGAGAGCCATGGGACAACATGCTGAAGTAATGTTCACAAACGGTTCCGGGTGTTGTCTCTAAAATGGGGAGATGGGTTTTAGTGGGTGAATCCACACTACTTATACATATAAGTGTCTTTTAAGATTTTTCCCTATCTCTCCAAAAAAAAAAAAAAAAAAAAAAAAAAAAATTGACCCGTTGTTGTTGTTGTTGTTGACCCAGCACCTAATGGGAAGTATTGTGTCACTTCTCGCCATCAGAGGGGTAGGCACACTACGGGATGGGCGGGCTACAACATAGACCACAAGCGTCTACAGTAGCTTCTGTTTCACGACTACGAAAAAAGGCTGTGAAACACTCATCTTTAAAAAATAAATAATAATTAATGCTGCATTACCCACATCGCTGTGAAGAGGCCTCGTGCTTCACCACAAAGAAATTTCTTACTTAATTTAATTTAAAAATAAAATACAAATGTATCTGTACATTTTTTTAATTCTCATTCTAGAATTAAAAAAAAAAAAATTTTTTTTTTCAAAATAAATTAATTTTTCGTTAAAAAAGGCCTCAAGATTTTTCTTATACATCCCATGTTCGCTAAACACTTATCAAGTTGAGACCAAGACGCAGAATAGAGACTTCTTATTAAGATAACAAGTCTCTTGTGTTCTCTGGTCTCATCCATTTCATTGAACATCTTCTTAGGAGGTGATGAGATGAGGATTCAGATACTTTGGTAGGTATACATGCTTAAGTATATACTTAAGTACATGCTAGGAACATGGTTCTTGCTGGCTCCCTGCCGTGCTCGTGCTAGCCGTAAATAATATACAAAAGTATGTAATTATATACTCCTACCTAAATATGTATATACCTATTTATGAAAAACAATATTTTAATTGAGTAAGATGTAAAAAATTCATTGGATCATATATACATTTTATTTTCCAACCAAAAAATGCTGAAATTTAAATTCATCACTGTGCATTACAATTAACAAAGCTACAAAAATTGTTTGCAAAATTGGTTTTAATTTTTTTTATTTAAAAAAATCTATTTTTAAAAAAAAATCTGTAATAAATAAATACGAAAACCGCTGTCGGTCTCGCTTTCCACAATATGGCGTAATGGGAAGGTAGCGAATACCTATTAATCCTTATCAACACGAATCCTATTTGACCCTTTGTATACCTACCTGTTTTTTATGAAAATTATTAAAAAAAAAAAAAAAAAAAAACGAAAATATAAGATAAAAGGATTTATAAAAATAAAAATGCTTTTTTTTAATATTAAAAAAAAGTACAGGAAATCGTGCAAGTGATTTAGTGTCATTCGAAAGGACAAAAAAGTCCGATTATCTAGTTCGGTTTTTTGTGCACCAGTTAAAAAATACTGGACCATTCCGCGGGACACAAAGAGTGATGTGCTTTTTTTCCGTGGATGATCCTGCACTTTCAAACTCCCGCGGATTCATAATATAGGTAGGTATTTACAAGAATTATATTCCGATTTCTGGGACAAAGTTGAAGAAGACCCAAGAGAAAAACTGGAACAGAAATATAAATGTAAAAAAAGTAAGAGAATAATCACTCTTTAATGGAAGTAACACTGGCGTTAATTCAAAGCATTTTCTTCCACCTAACCCTCAGAGTCATATTATTATGTGGTCACAAACTCAAATGAATGAGGAAAACTTGATGCACCGGGTGAGATTCGAAACCAACGGATCCCTACGATACCTGGATTACCAGACCAGCGCCTTAACCACTCGACGTACCAATGCACGGTTAATGGAAAGATTCATGGCACAAATACTGACCCAAGATAGGTTAGGGAAGAGGCAAAGTAAAGAAAAAGAACGATTTCTAAGTAAAAGCTCACACAAAAAGATACTACACAATTAGATTCAGTTAACAATATGGAATGCCATAAGTAGTTGCCTCATGACAGGAATCCCCCAAAAAAAGGATTGGGTGGAAGAGATTACCATAGGCAATAACCCGCCCTTTAGTTAGGACATCTGTATATATTTTATCTATGTTGTTTATCTTTATATTTTTTGTTTTTTGTTCTAAATTTTGTATTGTGGCGACCTCGGTAGCTTGATCGATAAGGCGGATACTTGTAACCTGGAGGTCGGTGGTTCAAGTCGCGGTTTTAGCGTAGATTTAGTAAAGCGAGTTTGAATAGTAGATATCACGAAATGATTAACACAAATATGATACTTTAAAAAAAAAATATTTAAATTTTTAGAATTACTTGTAGGTTATGTAGGTACATAATTATGTGCTAATTAATAAATAGCATCAATTAAATAAATTAGCTTTTAAAGAAGTGGTTTTTAGTGGGTGGAAATCCCACACCCCAGGTTAGGATGGATCTGGGTGTCGTTGAAAGATTTTTTCCTGCCTTCCTTCCATTAATAAAATAAAATCAAATCTAATAATAATATAATAACGAAAACGCCACATCTCTTAAGCCAACGAGCTTGCAATTTCTCAGACATGAAGTTTTTATCTCAATTTCTCAAGAGCTTTTCTTTCCTCGTCGCCCCGTTTATCAAAAGTCGACGAACAAAGGCAAAACAAAATGGCAGCTGAGAGCAATCATAAAACAGAATGGGGAAGCTAATAATAAAATAGAATGTTGAGTCGAGAGAAGTAAGGAATTGGAGAAATAAAAATTAATCTTCTTTCCCCTCAACCCTCTTTTTATTTTCCTCTCTCTCTTTCTCTCCTCATACACTTCTCACTTTTCTTGACCCCTCCTTTTCTCTCCATCCTTCTCTCTCTTCTCTCTCCCCCTCTCCCTATTTCTCTCTCTCCTCTCTATTCTCCCCTCTTCATACCCTCCTCACTTTCTGTTGACCCCTCTTCTTTCTCCTCCATCCATCTCCTCTCTCCTTATTCCTCTCTCTCTCTTTCCATCTCTTCCATACCTCCCCACTTTTTTTTACCCCTCCTCTTTCTCCTCCGATCCATCCTCCTCACTCTCCCCTTCTCCTTATTTCTCTCTCTCTATCCTTCTCCGTGGGTTCTAAGTCCACCCCTTGCCTCATTACTCTTCCCCCCGCTAAACTCTATCTCTCTCTTTTTCTTTCTGTTTCTCAAAATCTCTTCCTCCCCTCTCTCCCTCTTTCTGTCTATCTCTTTTTTTCAATGGTTCTGCCTCTTCAACTTTATTATCTTCCCTCTTAGCTGCCTCTTTCTGACTCTCCTTCTCTTTTTCTTTCTTCTCTCAACACCTTTCCAGAAGAATCCTTTATTCTCCCTCTTTCTCTCTTTTCCTTCAGTTTTTTCTTCATTTTGTCGCTCTTTCTAAGACCTTTCATTTTATCTCCTTCTTCTTCTCTCTAGTTGCTCCTTCTCACTTCCTTCCTATTTTTCATTCTCTCTCAACACTTTTTCCTTATTTCCTTTCTTATCTCCTTCTCTCTCTTTCTCTAGTTGCCTCTTCTCTCTCTCTCCTACTCATTATATCCCAATCTCTTTCTCTCTCTTCTTTCTATCTTTCTCTCTCTCTCTCTCTCTCTCTCTCTCTCTACTTTCTCTATCTATCTCTTTCCTCTCTCTCTCTCTCTCTCTTCTCCTCTATCTCTATCTTCTCTTTCTCTCTCTCTCCCTCTTCTCTATTCTCTCAGAAATTCTCTCTCTCTCCTCTCCCTCCCAGAAAAAACTTCTCTCCTCCTAACAACTTTTTCCACACATTTTCTGGAAAATCGATTTTCACTTACTTTTCTCGACAATAAAGAGATAGGAAAGTCGCGATAAAGAGCAGGAGAGCAGACATTGTAAATAAAAATATTTTAAATTGAAATTGCAATTTCAATTGGCATTATTTTGTCGTCTTCATTATTGGAGGCACAGTCGCGCAGGGTGAAGTGACACAGGGGACAGTTGACCTTCTTGACTAGATTTGACCGAGTTCGGTAGAATAATCGAAAAGGTGGCGGACTTCCTACGATTTGTAGTCTGAAGGTCAGTGGTTCGGGTCTTTAACAGTTCGTACAGCCATTTTTTCAAGTTTTACGTAGGGACAGGCGGTAAGTCGCTGTTGCATCTGGGGACAATTACATCTTTCTGGGGACCAACATATCCTTGCATAGGAAAAGCATTAAAATAAACTCACTGTGGCTGAGGCTAGAAATGGAGACCTCAAAAGCCCATTATGGAGTTCGGTCCTCTAAATTTGATAACATCCATGTGTGTTTTCGGTCCCAAAGATAAACAAACTCACATATGGCGTTCGGAACGAACGTGTTAAGTGGTATTTATGACCTAGTTTGAGTCTGACTGGGGGACTATAAACAAGGAGTAGACCAGCATTGGATTGGTTCTGGGTGCTTGTCAATTATAGCTCCTTGTAAAGACAGTGGTAGAAGTGCTGAGTCATTCCTCTACTGTCTGGCTACCATCGTTCGCAATGACGCCATCTATAATGTTGATTTGAGTCTTCTTTTCTTTCACTTTACGCTACCTAACCTAACTATTACAGGCCTAGAGTTCTGGTAATGTAGAATCTAGTATATTTGGATCACATCCTACAATGCATGAATTTTTCGTCATACAATTTGAATTGAATACATTAAAATTGCGACAAAATTGCAAGAATAAAAGGACAATTGATGCAAAATAACATAGCATGGATCAATGATTTTTCTTGACGTTGTAGTGTTCTTTGACACAAAATATAATTACAAATGCATAAACATTCTGCCTCCACAGAAAACAAAGAAAGAGCAAATTTTATTTCAGTGCAATTCCAATTTTTAACTAAATACTTAATTATTTTTAGGTTATAATATTACTGTACATTCATGTTACATCTAATACAACTTTCAACTTTTCTTTTTATACTGATTTAACTCATTATATTATTATTTTTCACTCCAATGGGCCGAATTTATAAAAACACATTAAATTTAAGATTAGTCAGACTGTCTCGGGCTTTATTGCTCTGTGATTGGTTGAAACTCCAACTGAGACTTTGGAGCTACCTAAAATAATAAAAAAAAGATGAGTGTTTCACAGTCTTTTTTATTTCGTAGCCATGAAACGGAGCTACGTAGACGCTTGTGGTCTGTGTTGTAGGCCTACCATCCCGGTAGTATGCCTCCCCTGTGATGGGCGAGAAGTGACACAATACTTCCCATTTAGGTACTAGGTCAACACGAGCGCACCGGAAGTTATCCCTTACAAACAACTGTAACCAAATTATGAATACAAATTTTTGTCGGCGCGGGGGTTTGAACCCGGGAATTTCCGCATGGCAAGCGAGTGCTAACCACTGAGTTATTCGTGCGCTCTTAATTATAAGAATAAAGTTAATTTATTCTTATAATTCAGCCTTATAAGACCAAGAAAAACACAAAAAAATATTTAGGTATTTTTAAAAAATAAGATCAAAAAATATTTTTTTTTTAATTACAAAAATGAATTCTTCGGATCTCTAATATTAGAAATTTTAGGAAAGTAAAATCACATTGTGTCAGTTTTCACAGCGCGGACTCATAATATCCGTTCTATACTGAGAACACTTTGTTTCGGAGATAAGAGGCTTCCTCCAATTTTCCTTCCTTCTTATTCTTTACACCCCCTTCCCTCTCTCTCTTTCCTTCTCTCTTCCTGTTCGTTTCTTCCTCGTCCTTGTCTCTTTATTTATTTCTTCTCAATCTTCTTCTTCCTCTCAATATTAATTTTTCTCCTTACTCTTTTCACCTTTCTCATCAATTTCTTTTTTTGTCTCAATTTCTCTCTCCTCTCTTTTTCTTTGTACTGATGTTCTCTTCTTGGTCGTAATTTCTATTTCCCTTATTCATCACACCTCTTTTCCCCGTCTTTATCTTTCTTCTCCTTCTCATCAATTCTTCTTTGTCTCGATGTCTTTTTTTCTCTTCTTCTCACTTCTTCTAATTGTAGGTTTGTGTCTTTTCTTCGTAATTTTCTCTTCCTTTTTCTCCATCTTTATTCTATTGTCTGTCCCGGTAGCTCAGTGTAAATGCGCCATTCTGTGATCCAGATTCAGAGGTCGTGGGTTCGAAACCCGGCGGACATGACATGTTATCTCCCATTTGGGTATTTTTACCATTTCCTTCTTTACCTTTTTCCATTTGGATATCCTCCCATTTGGGATTTCTAGCTGACGATATAGGTAGTTTGAGGTACCTAGATATCAATTTTTTGCAACCCTCTTTAACTCTAAATAACTGTCAAAAGCCAGCGTCGATGGCGCGTTGAATGCACCGGTTCTTGTAGGATCACCGAAGTCAAGGAATGTCCAGCAAGTCGTGATGCTGGCATTCCGGCCCTACCAAGTCTGGGTGAGGTTAATGTGGGTAGCAGCTTTGTGAATTTCCTGCGAATCGAGGGTGTGACAAGACCCGTCGTGATATGACCATGCAGTTAAAAGTTGAAAGAGACGCTGAAAAAAAAAAAAAAAAAATCTGTCAAAAATTACCATCAAAATGAGATAAAATAATATCTTTAATTTTACTCATCTAGAGGCACGGGCCGCCTTTGATTTCCACATTGTTGAAATTTTTTATTTGATTAAAAATTAAAGTCAACACAATACAAGAGTGTGTTCGTACAGAGAGATTAACCCCCCCCCCTCTACTATAGTAAAAAGGATGTGTAATCCAGCAGTAGGGGGTGCACACTCACAGATTTTCGTTTAATAACATTGTGGCGAGAAAATATGAGAAAAAATAAAAAATATCGATTACAAAAGGGTGGGGGGTATTTACATAGAAAGAACAAGCTCTGTATATACGAGTATGTACATAATTATTATATGCGGAGGGAGGGGGTGTGTATGTACACGAGGGGGTGAGTCTTGCTCACTTATGTAAATGATATTCGCATGTTTGTTCAATTATACAGGGCGGATGTCTTTTTCTTAAAAAAAAGTTGCTTGGGCTTGAAAAAATGCTCAAAATTCTTCACAATTCCTGTAAGTATTGATAAGCTTAGAAGGAGTAGATAGATATCTACAAGAGATTGAAAGAAAGTTCGTCCTGCGAATTAATTTTTGTAAGCGTTGAATCAAGTTAAAAAATATACTGATTCATTTGTACCTAAATATTTCTTTTCTTGAAGTGAATTTGATATTTATTTTTATTTTGATATTTATTTTGTACCGAATCGTTTCACTCGTATTTAAAAAAAAAATGAGTTTTCATAGTTTTTGACCAAATTTTCAATGAATGGCCAGAGTTGCTTAAATCGCACCCAGTTCTAAATTTCTCTAAAATGTTTCCAGCATCGCACCCAGTTTTGAATTTCTCTAAAATTGAATAATGAATAAGCATGTTTCCAATCAAATGGATGACCCTGTATATGTACTTTATAATCGTGTTATTACGACGATTATAATTCCAGTACGTCTGATGAGGCATGAGAAAGACCAACATCTCAACTGCTTTCATTCTGATGTGAAATGTAAACAAGCGCCTTTCTGGATGGATACAACACAATTGCGATTACAGGCGAATCATAATGGAGATTACTGCAGTTGACCATATCAGCATTTCTTTTGTGTTTGTTAATTAATTTATCACTTCGGGGCTCGATTTTTTTAGGTTGTAGATTTGAGAGTAAGAGGTTTTTTTTTAAGAATAGAAAGGAGAGTTTTTTATAGTGTGTGAAGAGAAATAGAGGGGGAGTGAAAACGAGAGAAAAACATTTTAGTTTTTCATTTTGTAAAAGATATATTTACTGACCAAATGCCAATGTTCAGTGAATTTTTTGTTTTTTTTTTTTTTTTTCTTTTTGCCAATCAAAACTTTGACAGTTCCTGTGTTACGAGTTGCGATTCCGCCTCTGTTTTCAAATTAACAATTCAGCATTCATTTTCTATTAAATACATTCCTTGTAACGCTCGCTTAGAAACTACTTTATATTTAGAAACTACTGAACGGGCTTTGACGTACTCTGTCATAAAAAACAAATTTAAAATTGGTTTAGCGGTTTTGGAGATACAAGTGATTTAGTTTAAAATGTCAAAATTGCCACGTGTATACAATGTGAACCAATCACGAGAAAGTATTGTGTCCATAATTGGCAGTGTATTTTTTCTTTCATTCACTTCCTTATCATATTTAATAATATGCGAGTTATAGAGGGAGGATGGATCATACAAGAGAGAGGGAAGAGGGAGAGAGGAAGAGAGAAGAGTAGAGAGAAGAGAGAGAGAGAGAGGGAGAGAGAGAGAGAGAGAGTGGGGGATGAAGTGTTAGGTTGGAAGGTGGTGATTTCCCCCTGATTTGCATAGCGAATTAATAAATTCATTGATAATAATATGCATAATTATTTATTATTTGATATTTTGGGTGAGTGTGTGCGCGTTTCATGAGTAAAGGATATGCAAAATAAATAATAATTTTACATTTACCAAATAAAATTACTGTCTTGTTATAGTAGATAACACTCTTTAGTGGTAACCAGCAGACGACGTCAATGCTTTAAGCATTTTCTACCATCTAACTCTTAGAGTATTATTCCTATCTGGTCACAAACTCAAAATAAAGAGGAAAAATTCATGCACTGGGTGGGATTTGAACCAACGGATCCCTACCTAAATTACCAGACTAGCGCCATAGTTGACCACCAGTGCAAGGTCCGATTGATACCTTCCCCTGAAGTAATGCACACTGCACACCCTGAACTAATGCAACACGGCGGTTCCAGGGCAACATATAATAGAATCACAACCAAGAAGAGGTTTTTAGACGATAAAAAACCTTCTCGCCGGCTCACAGGCATTAAACCTACGCTGGTGTTTGATGCAAATTTTCCTCTTCTTTAAAAAAAAAAAACTTAATACGTAACTACAACATAATCAACCTGATCCAGAACTATATCTTTTACACTAAAAAACAATAAGGAACAACGAATACGTATAGCCCATCTTTAGTGTCTTTATACTCTCCAATAAAGAGGAAAACAGGAAACCATTATTTTTTTTGTCGAAGAAAGAAAAAGTTACAGTTTAACGGTAGAAATAAAATCCTCGAAATGGCAATAAAGAGAAAAGTACTTTTTTTTTCTCGTAATCACCGTATTTTTTAGCAATAAAAAATTTCAACATGGGAAAGAGAGAGAGAGAGAGATGTAGCTAAGAGACGCCATTTTGTTTTTTCTAACGGTTTAGGTGTAAACTTTCGACTTCTGTCAGCATCCGCTTTCGGATTTTTTTTTTATTTCACGCAAATATGATTTGAATAAAAACATTATTAAAGTGTCGCTCTGAGAAAGAAGAGAGAGAGAGAGAGAGAGAAATAAAGTTTGAAATAATGGAAATAAAAAAGAAATTATTCAAATTGTAACGTCATTGTCGTTTAGCATAGTAAAAAGTCGAGCATTAAGGTAAGTCGGGGTAAAAACAAGGAATAGTGAGGTAAAAAGTTCAAAAAAAAGTTATCATATTTGTACTAATCACTTTCGTGATGTCACAACTAGAGACAGAGGATTGTTGCACTTGAGTGACGGATGACTTCCTCACGCTCACGATCAAACACCTAGGCTGAGGTGCCCGAGGTGTGAAAAACGCCCCATACAAAAAACTGACCATCGAAAAATTTGTGTGATTCCATTACTTTCCTTTCTATAAAAAGTTATCATATTGTGTTAATCACTTTCGTGATGTCACTAACTACTCAAACTCGCGCGCTTTACTAAATCTACGCTGAAACCGGGACTTGAACCACCAACCTCCAGGTTACAATCAAGCTACTGAGGTCGCTAGGAATAGTGAGGTATATTATAATGTAAAGAGATTTTTTTTTATGAAGAGTAAAAAAAAACATTTGAAATTTTCCGATTCAAATTCTGTCCACAATTAAAAAATCAAAAAGATCTACTTTACATAGTTTCAGCAGGTAAACTATTTAATTGAAGCTAACTTTCCAAGCTATATAAAAATCCCTACATTTTCTATAGAAAAATATAATATCTCTATCTCTATATATAAAACAGAAAAAAGGACTACCTACCTACCTACCTACCTACCTACCTACCTATGTTTGTTTGTCCGGAGTTGCTTAGCCAAAACGGTAAGAGATAGCGAAAAATGTCTCAGAATTGACCCCCCCAAAACCATTGTCGCTTTGTCCAGAAAAATTATAAAAAGTTCAAAAAGGCATTGCTGTCCAGCAGTACGGCCATGCCTTAGTAAATTTGAAATTTAGTCCCGTTGCAAAGCACGGGCAAACGGCTAGTATTTATATAAAACAGAAAAAAGGACTACGTACCTACCTTTGTTAGTTTGTTTGTCCGGAGTTGTTTAGCCAAAACGGTAAGAGATAGCGAAAAATGTCTCAGAATTGACCCCCCCAAAACCATTATTGCTTTGTCCAGAAAAATTATAAAAAGTTCAAAAAGGCATTGCTGTCCAGCAGTACGGCCATGCCTTAGTAAATTTGAAATTTAGTCCCGTTGCAAAGCACGGGCAAACGGCTAGTCTATTGTAAAAAAGAACCATCACAACCAATACATGAGACTTTAATTAAATTCTGAAAGTGTAAGGTGGTCTTTAGTCTCATTCTTTTGGATAAACAGAGAATTACATTTGATTCGATTGTCATTCATCTAATGTTGAATAATCGTTCACTTTGGCTCGAACGTTTTTCGTCTGAAAATATGCCAGCCCAGTGAGCTACATTACTCGGCCATAGTGACTTCTAAAGTGCTCATATGTATTTTATCAACACGGGGAGAGCATCACCCGTTTTGCCCCAGTTTACTGTACTATACTCTCAGCATTGAACGCTTTTTTTCTGACTGCTGCACATAATAAAAAATAGGTGTTTGAATTTAAATTGAATTTTATTATATTTTAAAAGGGATTTTCTCTACCTTCTACTATACCCAATCCAACAGCCGCTTTTTAGAAGAGCTTTCACATTAGTGCTGTCTATCTTCCTCTCTTTCTTTTTACCTTCTTACTGCCTTTCTCTCTCTCTTTTATCTCTCACTTTTTGCTTATTTCTCTTTCTTTTCTCACTCTCTACCTTTCTATCTCTATCTCTCTCTTTGCTTATATCTCTTCATTCTCTCTCTGCCTTCCTCTCTTTACGAGTATCTCTCTCTCTCTTTGCTTTTATCTCCCTTTCTCTTTCTCACCCTTTTGTCTATCTCTCTTTTTTCTCTCTCTCTCTTCTCACTCTCTGCATTTCTCTATTTCTCTAAGCTTATTTTTCCTCTAATAACTACCCTACCGTTCTCTCTACGCTCTGATGATGAAATTATTTGGTCTAGTACAATATGAGATGTACATGTACAAATACCTAATATGCTTGTAAAGATAGCTATTGGTACCTACATACATACAGGGTGTATGAGTGGATTTATGATTCACTCATTATATCTTGAGAACGGCTTTGATTTTGAGATTTTGAGACATTCCAGTTTTTTGAGACTCGAACCACCAACCTCGAGGTTACATATACTCTGTCTCACTGATCAAGCTCCTAAGGTCTGTAAATCAAATGACTCTTGCGATTAATTCAATTAAAGGTACAAAAAGCTTTTATATTTATGTAAGTAGAAGGAGTAGGACTCAAAAATTAAGCCCCATTGTATTCGCTTTGACGTTTGAAGTCAGGAGTTATTATTTTTTGTTATCAGTAGTTGATATCTCTGAGAGAATTTTCATTCGTGGGGGTTGGTTTAGTGGTAGGGGGAGGGAGAGAAAGAGATGGAGAATACAAGAGATGTTGACAGAATGGTAGAGAGGAGACGTCGAAGGAGAGAGATGAGAAGTAAGACAAGAGAGAAAGAGGGAGAGAGAGAGAGAGATAAAAAAGAGACAGGGTTTGGTAGGGTCGAAGGAGGGAGAATTTTGAATTTGAATTGGTTTACTTTATTTTACATAATTGGTACATACATAATACATCACCTAAGCTAACAAGTAACTTCTGCGGTGTTACAAATAATGAAGGACAAATAATGGAGATAGAATTGTAATTGTAGTACATGGAAAGAGAGAGAGAGAAAAAAAATAAAGGAATAAGGTTTGGTATGGGTAGTGACAGAGAACAGAAAAGAAATAGGTTTTGGTTTTGGTAGGTAGAGAGAGAGAGCAAGAGAGATACAACAATAGAATAAAAAAGTGGCTATCTAAGGAAGGCGGGGGGGGGGGGATTTGGATCAGCAGAAAGGAAGAAATTTTTGAAACCTGATCCTTGACACGTGACCTGAAATCCGCAGAAAAAATCTAACCCCGAAAAATATAATAATAATTGAAAATACTTAATTTGAAGAAAAAAAACTATTAAGAGATTTAGGGAATTATAGGCGTTTTCCACAGATATTAATAAAAACAGATTTTTTTCTGCCATTTTATTCCAAATTTTGTTTACTCTTAGGATTTTGTTGGAGATTATACAGCACCGTGCCAACAGTATGTATCAGCAATCATACATAATATTATAGCTATCTAAATGGAATGTCAAGTAAGATTAAGAGATGTAATCGGAATCGCACGCTGCCCGTTTCGATAAATATTGTGAAAAGTGAAAGAGATGTAAAAATCTTAATCGGTAAATAATGTCACTTTGTGTTATTCACAGTGACAACAATAAAGTCAATCAAGAGGACTTTTATTGAACTGTTGGTATCAGGCGTCTTGTTGTTGACTGAAGATAGCTTGTAAGTATATTTAGCTAGTAAATCTGGTAGTTCTTATAAGTAGGTAATTTTACATTTTACCTCACAATCTACATAATATAGGTAGAACGAGCATAACTATTAACTAGTAGTTCTATCAACTATTAACCTCACACAGATTCTCTCATCGAAATAAAATTTCTTATCAAAACTGAGGAGTAAGGACATCAAGACCTTTCATTCAATACCCCCCCCCCCCCCCCCCCCCCCCTCATAAAAAATATCAACAGGTCAACATTTGGGGTACAACGCATTTTTCCTTCTTTTTTTTTTTTTTTTTTTTTTTTACGACAGTACGACCCTTTTGGATACAAGATCATCACAAAATTTCACCAACGATCAAGTATTTACACTAAATTTCAACAATTCTGAAGTACCTGCTTGTTCGGGTGTTACCGTCGAACAGACAGACAAACGAAAGCTAAATTGTCCAGTAGCCAAGTTAAAACAAAACCTCACTGTATTCGATTAACAATTCAAGTATCTAAATAGGTAGATATACAGGGTGGGGCAAAAGTCTGGAAACCCCTGAATAACTTTCGAATGCCTTCTTCGGTAAACTTAAAATTTTGTACAGTAAACCGGGTTAATAAGACCTTTTTTTAGAGTCGGGTCGATTTTTGTTACCGGCCCCTATGTCGGGGCCAGGGGGGCCAACTCAGGGGTTTCCAGACTTTTGCCCCACCCTGTATTTTATGTATGTATAATACCTAAAAAGCTCTTCTGGTCCAAACATAAACTGGACCCGTACTTAATTTTTTAATCATAATAAAAGAACAACATTAATGCCTCAATAAAAAGGACAATTAAATTTATCAGTAAATTACAATATTAGAAGTTATAACGATAAAAAGGCTAATAGTGTATCACTTAGGAGAACTCCTGTAAAAAATCTCTAAGCGGTAAGGTCAAGACCCAAAATTTGATCGGGACCAAAAATTCATAAAATCTGACAAACCATAAAAATATGAAGAAATTATTAATCCTGAATACTTTTTTACGAGGTAATATTATTATAATATTGGGTCCATTATACCGACAGTATTAGCACGCCGTTACGGAAGAGATATTGCTATTAGACGTCAAATTTTTTGGAAAATAAAAATTGTAAACTATTTTATTACAATACATTTAATAGGTTAGACACCACAGTAGGAAAGTGTTGTGAGGACAGAGGATTGTTGCACTTGAGTGACGGATTACTTCCTCACGACCAAACACCTAGGCCGAGGTGTGAAGAACGCCCTATACAAATAAAATTGTTAATTTAGTCATGAGGGGCGGAATTGTACGTGTTTTCAAGTTAACACTTCTATTTTTTATTCAAAGGTGACACCAGTTTATTTTTTATCTATAGGGGCCTTGGATTGTCATTCATACGGACACTTAATTATTATATTTGATAATTTTGTATTGTTCCTCATTACATTATTTCATTTTCATAATTTGTTGTTTTTATTATTGTCTCCCCAAAAAGAAATTGATTCTCTAAATAAACACCCTATAAAAAAGAAATACCCGATCCAAGCTCCGCTGGCTTAGAGTGGATCTTTGTTAGTCAGATCTGTAATAGATCTCACTTAAATTACCTAATTGAAATGTCATATCAAATTTCTAGATATTTTAATTCAATGGGTTTCAAAATCCAAAATATCAATCGGGGGTTTTTTTTCAGAAACGTCAGTATCTTGATCAATAAGCCGGCGGACTTGTAATCTGGAGGTCTTTGGTTCAAGTCCTAAGTCAAGCGAGAATTTGATAAAGCGAGGAGTTTGAGTAATTGTGATTAACAAAGTATTGAGAGAAAAAATTACTAGATAGCCTCCCCGTCACTTTTCTAAATACCTTACTTAATTTTTCTTTGGTGATTTCAAAATGGGTCGTTACTCAATTACTCATACAAGTAAGTACTCATTTTTCTCATGTTGTGTTAGGTATAGGCCGCGGTTATTCAAATTATAATATAATAAATATTCAAATATATAATAGAATTTTTTTCTATCCAGTCGGGATTCGAACCCAGGCCACCGTGCGTGTAAGCCACTAGGCTTTATATATTCACTCATCCGCGTTGACCACTTTCTTGAATACAAAACTTCAATCTGTTTAGGGCCTAGGTGAAGTTTGTCACAAAAATGTCAAAAAAAAACGCTTGCATACGAGTCTGCAACCATTGGGACATTTTCATCTTTACTATTCAAGGTCCAAAACCCAACTGACCAAATTTCGTATTTTGCGCATGACACATACCTTCTCTCTTCTCTCCCTTTACAATTCAATATTTCGTTACATAATATCGTTACATAATATCGTTACATAATTTCGTTACATAATTTCGTTACATAATTTCGTTACATAATATCGTTACATAATATCGTTACATAATATCGTTACATAATTTCGTTACATAATTTCGTCACATAATTTTGGTTATGTGCCAGAGCAAAGACATGAAAATGTCAAAAACTGACTATCGAAAATTTTCGATAGTCAGTTAAGAATTGCCTTTAATGTAGTACCACGGTACATAGTTTAGGTAACTAATTAGATAATATGAATTACTATGGTAGTTTGGCATCTCCGCCACTTAATTATAATAAATTATTAGTACAGAGTACGGTAGTTTTGGCATCTCCACTAAATAAGGATTACTATGGTAGTTTTGGCATCTCCACTAGATATGAATTATTTTCTAATTTGAAATGAAAAACCCTGCGCTAAGACGATATACTGCATATTTATAATATGTACTTACTCCAGAAATTGAAAATATGTCTACTGATCGAAAAAAGTACAAGATACATGATGAACACGACATTGACCCATTCAATCAAGAATTCGAGGCTTGCTTTAGTCGTTTGTTTACACTATTCAAACTCGGAAGAAGAATACAATATTTCTAATGGCATATCTGACTGATTTTATGATTTCATTTTTGATGACCGATACACATATTTTTATGGACGTATTAAATAATTATATTTCTTCTGGTCTTTTAGTTTTGGGTCGGAGATCTGGCAGAACTAAAATCCAACCAACCTTTATAGGTATATTTTTAAAGAAACTAAAATTAAGTTTTACTAATTTTTATTGGTTTTTGTCGGTTTTGTTGAAATTTGAGTGGATAAAAGGACCTCGTAGGGACCTTATGTGACACTTAACCAGGGGTGACCATGTATAACTATTAGTTTATAGTTAGGTACCTAGCGACGCTGGCGGTCTTTCTCTTTTTATTAGGAGGTATTGTTGTTGAACACTTTATTATTATTTTTCACATGAGAGTTCTTGTAATCTATGACTAACCCGGTATATTCTAGGTAATCATTCCAGTCGCGTTGTAGGGCCATGTCTCTCGTGAAGAGTAGTTAGGAAAAATGCATATAGCGACTTTTTGGGGTTGGGTGGAAGAAATTGCCACAGGCAATAACCTCGCCCTCTAGGTAGGACATATCCTTCATTCTCTTTTTTTCTTGTATATTTGCTTAATCTTTTTGTTTTTCTTTATATTATTTCATTGTATTCTACTGTATATATTTTTTGTTCTACCTAATAAAGCTTTCTATAATAATAATAATAATAAAAGGGCCATGCCTCATGCCTTCTGGACGCAACTATTACCTGTATACAGTCAGCTTACCTGTGAGTATGAGAGTTGTCGGTGAGATACAGCTTTTTCTTTTCTTTTTGGTATCTTTCTTTTGTTTAACTTTGACGAAAAAATTTCTCATGTTAGTTACAGACACTTTTTTTTTAATTTGGGTTTAACGTCGCTTTGAACTTCATGGTCATATTACGACGGGGGTGTTACCCTCCATTCGCAGGAAATTCTCAAACCCACTACCCACATTAATCTCACCCACCCTGAGTGGGGCTGTAATGGCAGCATCATTTAGTCTTCACCTCACTGGACGTTGCTTGACTTCGGTGATCTGATGAGAACCAGTGCATTCAACGCGTCATCGACGCTGGCAGAGACACTTTTAATAAAGTTAATAGAGCAACTAGGGTTGAGTATGAGTTTTATTTGAATCGCTGTGATATTACAGCAAATGGGCAAAACCCCTCTCTACTTTTAAATGACGAACGACCTCCGAATTTAACAAGATGAGGCAAAAAAGAAAAGAATATCTATTTCAGCTTAACGTTTTAATACAGACAGCTTCCTTGGTAGGCGGCCACAACGAGGACCCTATCCTATACCCTAGACCTAGACCCTCTACCTCAGACCCTGGTACTTACAGCTTGATATCGACAATTATACCTTAGAGCCCTAGACCCTGGTACTTACAGTTTGATATCGACAATTATACCCAAGAGCCCTAGACCCTGGTACTTACAGTTTGATATCGACAGTTATACCCTAGAGCCCTAGACCCTGGTACTTACAGCTTGATATCGACAATTATACCTTAGAGCCCTAGACCCTGGTACTTACAGTTTGATATCGACAATTATACCCAAGAGCCCTAGACCCTGGTACTTACAGTTTGATATCGACAGTTATACCCTAGAGCCCTAGACCCTGGTACTTACAGCTTGATATCGACAATTATACCTTAGAGCCCTAGACCCTGGTACTTACAGCTTGATATCGACAACTATACCTTAGAGCCCTAGACCCTGGTACTTACAGCTTGATATCGACAATTATACCCTAGAGCCCTAGACCCTGGTACTTACAGCTTGATATCGACAATTATACCTTAGAGCCCTAGACCCTGGTACTTACAGCTTGATATCGACAACAAATACCTTAGAGCCCTAGACCCTGGTACTTACAGTTTGATATCGACAATTATACCTTAGAGCCCTAGACCTTATACTTACATCTTGATATAGACAATTATACCCTAAAGCCCTAGACCCTGGTACTTACAGCTTGATATCGACAATTATACCCTAGAGCCCTAGGCCCTGGTACTTACAGCTTGATATCGACAATTATACCCTAAAGCCCTAGACCCTGGTACCTACAGCTTGATATCGACAATTATACCCTAGAGCCCTAGACCCTGGTACTTACAGCTTGATATCGACAATTATACCCTAGAGCCCTAGACCCTGGTACTTACAGCTTGATATCGACAATTATACCTTAGAGCCCTAGACCTTATACTTACATCTTGATATAGACAATTATACCCTAGAGCCCTAGACCCTGGTACTTACAGCTTGATATCGACAATTATACCCTAGAGCCCTAGACCCTGGTACTTACAGCTTGATATCGACAATTATACCCTAGAGCCCTAGACCCTGGTACCTACAGCTTGATATCGACAATTGTACCCTAGAGCCCCCAGATCCTGGTACTTACAGCTTGATATCGACAATTATACCCTAGAGCCCTAGAACCTGGTGCTTACAGTTTGATATAGACAATTATACCCTAGAGCCCTAGACCCTGGTACCTACAGCTTGATATCGACAATTATACCCTATAGAGCCCTAGAACCTGGTGCTTACAGCTTGATATAGACAATTATACCCTAGAGCCCTAGACCCTGGTACTTACAGCTTGATATCGACAATTATACCTTAGAGCCCTAGACCTTATACTTACAGCTTGATATAGACAACTATACCTTAGAGCTAGGGTGGACTTACGTTCACGCAATGTATAGTAACCCCCCTAACCAGACGTGACATTAGATAGAACTTTTAGCAAGGCATCCAGCCATAATAAATGTCCAAAACAAACCAACTGCAATCGGGAATTAAAACGCAACGCCCATAGGAAAGACAGAGTAAAAACAAGATTAGAATTCGAGCTTACTTAGCTTAGGGCCCTTAGCATTCAAACTGAAGAAGAATTACATATTTCTAATGCATATCTGCCCTGAATTAGATCATTTTTGCTTACGACATATTAGGACTAATTAAATAATATATTCTTCTGGCTTAGTTTTGGTCCGAAATCTGATGACTAAATCCAACCAACCTTTAATAGATATTTTTAACTAGAAATAAAATTAAGTTTTAACTAAGTCCTATTGGTTTTTGCGGTTTGTGAATTGAAATTAAGACCTCGTAGGCCCTTAGTGTATCACTTACAGCGATGACCATTTTTAACATTATTAAGTAGTACCTAGCGACGCTGCGTTTTACTTTATTATTATAGTATGTGTGAGCCTTATTATTACTTGTTTACATGCAGATTTGATAGAAAATAGTATACATCACGTAGGTAAATTCATCGCGTTGTAGGAACATGTCTCGTAAGATAGCTTAGAAACTAGACTAGGTCATTATCAGCTTTCTGACGCAAATTATACCTTAAAGCCTAACCCTGGTTACCTTAGTTGAAGTTGTTGTAGAACATTTTCTTTCTTTTCCTTTTGTTAACTTGACGTAAATCGCGTGTCTAGTTACAGACACTTTTTTATTAGGATTAACTACCTAAGACCTGGACACACTTAGTCGATTACACTGGATGATTACCTCATTCGCAGAAATAACCACTCCCACATAACCTCACCCACCTGAGTGGCGTATGGAATCATATGTTACACTTCAACTCCACGATTGCTGACTTTACCTTATAAACGGTGATTCAACGCCGTAGAAGCTGCAAGACACTTTTATAAGTTATATAGACAATAGTACTGAGTCTTATGAATCGGTGTATTACAGATAATGACATATACCCCTCCTGACCTAAAATGACGCAACATCCGATTTAAAATGAGGCAAAAAGAAAAGAATCTGTCGGCTTAACCGGTTAACATACAGCTTATGTAGGCGGCACAACGAGACCCTAGCCCTAAACCTAGACCTCTACCTGACACGTATTACACTTGATATGAGCAATTAACCCTGTAGCCTAGACCTTGTAGTACTTACAGTTGATCACAATATATTACCTAGCCAACCGTAACACTTGAATCGACATTACCAACCTAGACCGTATTCACTAGACCATATTTTTAAACCCTAACCTGACTGATACTTACCATTTGATCGACAAGTACATGTATACCTTACCTAGTTGTACTTACAGTTGTATCGACAATATATAGCCCAGACCGTACAGCTCTGATTATCGACATTATACACATAGACCCTAGAGGCCTATACCAGGTATTACTAGCAATTGATATAGACCAATGATAACCTTAGACCTAGACTCTTGATATTAACACTTGATACACAAGTTAGCCTTAGTAACCCTAGAGCCTAGCATGTCTTACAGCTTATACGACTTAGTCTCAGTTTGTCTACCGACAATACTTACACGATAAGACCATATCCTGAGCCCACGCCTTGGTACATAGTAAATTAATAGGCATTTCCGGGACTTCCGTTGTTGCGTCTAATTCAATAACATAGTTAGATTTATTTTACGAGGTACTGGCTCTACCCCAGGGTCCAGGGTATAGAGCCTCCGTTGTGTCCGCCGCGCACTTAGAATTTGGAAAAACTTGAGGATAAAATTAAAAAGATATAAATGTTAGATGTGGTGATAAAAAGGACTACCAGCAGTGACTAAACCTTTGTGAGAATTTGCAACGTAAAAAAATCCAAGAATGATGACATGCTGAAATGATCTGGAGGTAAGATAAAAGGAAGATTAGGGATTGAATCTATTTTGAATACTTATGGTAAAATAACAATTTTCTGCATGGTTAACTTTGTAACAGGTATTAGAGAATCAATTAATGACTCCCGAGATATCAATAATTTTATTGTTAATTTTTATATTAGAATGAGTGTCTTGTAGGAAGAAATTTTTGATTTTCGAGTCTTCTTTATTCGTAGAGTGGCACTAAAAGAAACGAATCACTCAGACATAGAGACGCTTCAACCTTCAAGTACAAGTTATAATAATTATGTAGGTATACCTATAGCTAATGTTTGAGTATGAGTGGGTAATCGGTAAAACCGACCTAGGTAGGTACTTGTGTTGGATAGAAGGGAGGTACATAAGATACATAAAAAAGTGTAAATAAACCTAATCATTCAATAATTGAAGGACCTAGAATCCTAGATAATGGCTTCGGTAACCAAATTTTCATTCGAATAAGTAGATGCAAACTGTTTCATAATCTAGGCATATCGTGATAAAAATAGAACATCTCAGATTCATTCAGAGTAGGTACAAACATTCACATTTATTACAAAGCATTAAATAAAATTATAATCATAATTCTATTTTTAATAATAATAATTACTATGCCTAAGAAACCAATAAAAAAATGAAATTCCAATAGACGATGACAAGTTTCAAGGGTCATAAATTAAAAAATCAAGAAAAGGTAAAAAAAACACCAAATTCCATCCACATAACTCTCAAACTGTTCCCCTTTGAAATTGGTTCTTTTCTCAGATTAATTGGTGAATCAAACGGTACCAATACGTTCGGTTGTAGCGCAGAAAGATTTATTGGTTTACAAACGACAAAAAACTTCACAGAAGTCAGGTGGATTTTTCGTTGAGATTAAGGATTAAGTAGGTAATCCTGAAGTCCATGATGATTTTTGCAAATGATTTTTTTTTGCTTTCTTTTACGATAAAATGTGGAGAAAGTGTTGCAGTCGGTAAGATAAAAAGATGGTATTTCAAAAGGGCTTTCATCGCAGAGAGTTACTGTTCAATTAAGGCAGTATAATTATGTACATGATTATTAAATGGTTGGGTGGAAGAGATTGCACAGGCAAAAATCCCGCCCTTTAGTTAGGACACTAGTATATTTTTCTTCTTTATTTCTTTTTCATACTATTTTATATTTTATTGATTTTTTCTTAATTTTATACTGTAAATATTGTGTCCTCCTAATAAAGATTAAAATAAAAATAATAATAATGGTTCAAAAATCAATAAATTGGCTAGCTATTCAAGAAATAGTTAGTATACAAATTTGTCGATGTGAAGAAAACAATTTTTTTTTTTACGGCTGGATCGCTGGATGCCCAGCCTAACGCCATAGGCACACTTTATCTACCATGTAATCCACGTGTTAATTTTAATCAAAATCCATTTTTTTTTTTTTTTTTTTTTACATTTCTCTATTATCAAGGTAATGAAAAGTCGTGTGCTGTTCCCAGCAGTCACGTCATCAGAAGTTGAGGTCAGTGTTGCGCGAATAATTGTCCAGGTTGGGTGTCCCATTCATGTGGGGTCACCTGAAGAATCTTGTATCTTAATGTGCATGTGTGTCCCACTGTCCCCAGATGGGTCAATAGAAGAGATCTCCTGTTAGTAGTAACAGGTGATTATTTGATTCATTTTACGCTTGTAATTTTGATCAAAACCGCTGTCGATTTTGGCGTGGGAATATTTTGTTTATCAAGCCATTCAGAACGATACGACAAGTTAGGGGTTGACTCCGTGTGCCTCCGTGGCATAACGGTTGTGACTACTGCCCCTAGTCCAGAGATCCTGAGTTCGATCCCCGGTCAGAGCAGACTTTTCACGCAAAATTTTGTTCCCTCCGTACATGTGAAACTGACTTTTCCGGCTCTACTCACAGGCTGGGTGAGGTTAATGTGGGTAGCTGGTAGGATTCCCAGCGAATGGCGGGTAAAACCCCCGTCTTAATCTAGGACGTTAAATCAAATAGAATCGTTGGACATCCAGCCGTAAAAAATGTGCCAAAGCCAATCAACCTTAACCATGAGGTTGAACAATATCGACCCTGCTAGAGCGGGATAAGACAGAGTAAAAGAAGCGGTTGATTCCAGGTTATGTCGAATAATTTAGAAAGGATTTTCACTACTGTCTCATGAACTAATCAGCGATATAGAACGTCAATATTGAACTTTTTACTGCGTTTACACCTGTTAAGCTAAAAGCATTAACTGGCAATAACTTATATCATTTAATAAAAGAAAAAGCATTCAGACCCCACATTGGAGTCCAGATCAACTTGTTCATTGATTATCCTAGATAGTTCTTGTTGACGTTAAACCCAAATTAAAATGAGGAAAGTAAAAAGACTTATCAAATCTAATGCTTCTTCAGGTGCTGAATAAACTAATATATGATAGTAATTTTTCACCGTTGCAGAGTTTAGGTTTCTAGCAAATTCGGCTCGCATAAGTTAGTCGAAACGACAAACTTATGATGCGAGTTCATATCCCTGTATAATTTACAAAAAAGCTTAAATAGTCTTGCATCACCGGTTGGAGAATTTTACTTATATTTTCGAGGGACCCGGAAAGTCGCGTGATAGCCACACTTGTTTAATAAATAAACCTATATCCCCTACATTAGATATATACTGTAGGGATCTGCTACTGAACATATAGGTACCTAGATACATATATGTATGTAAATATAGCTATGCATAGTGTATACCTATTCTAATAACCAAGATAACGGATCAACCTAAAAGCTGAAAAATGTAATTTATTAAATTGAAATAAAAACACTATTTTTTTCAAAAGCTCTCTACTTTGTTTTTCCGGATTTTTTCCCGTCCACAATGAAATTTCCTCTCAGATAGAACTCGTTAAAGTATAGGGGTGAAAAAAAGCACTGCCCTAAATGCCCTCGCTTAATTTTTTGTAACCCGAACTTTGTTGGACAATATTTTTTCTTGTTCGCTCAATTTTTACCAAGTTTTACCTAGTAGGGGTATTGTAGAGGTAAGGCCGAGTTCCAGCCCGACACCTCATCGTGGTGATTAGGGTTAGGAAAAACAAATATAGGCTCATACTTGGGGACAACCCCCCTCCGAAATTTCCAAGAAACCCCAGCAAAGATGGAATATACGTTAGGCGAGATTTCTGAACCCCCTCTACGTCGAAAAAAGAATTGATTTGACTTTTCGTTGGATTAAGTATAGGTACCTACATACATTTCTATGATGTACCTACTTAATCATATTTATGATAGATATCATCAGTTATACTTGGTGTGTAAAGCTGTCCATACTAAAACTTGCGTGGTCCTTTTGTGAGTAAGCTGAGAGCCATTCAAATGTACATAGATTTATTTTTTTCATTTTTTACCCGACAATTTAGTCAACAAACATATTTCACTGCATTATCATAACTTTATTACCGCGGTAGATATACATGTCAACGGAGTGAGAGATGCTATTTTTTTTAATATCCTCTACCTTCCCCGATTTTTTCCACTTTTATTTAAATAAAAAAAATAAAGCCATATGAATAGATGAAGTATAATGTTATTATTAATATAGAAAAAAAATAAGCTCCGATTAAATGTCCGTTCCTATATTTTATATACCCGTACTGTCACACGTGATTTTGTGTTTTCAAAACAAAACGGAACAAGGGATTCCGCATTAGGATTTTTTATACTATAAAAATTATTTGATTTAAAAAGAAAATCTAGTTTACTATCTGGTTGAGTTTTCCCACTCCGAATTTCCGTCAGGATTTTTTTTTTCGGGATATCCGCCGGATTATGGTTTAAAAGAGTCAACCAAGTGGTGTGTTTAAGTAAGAATAGATGTAAAAAACAGTAAAAAGGGCGTTTGGATGGATTATTTTTAATAGGTAGCAAAACTATCCATAGTTCCTTCAGCAGCAAAATTTCTTCCTATTTTGAAAAGAAGAAAATACAAACATTTGTTCATTATTTGATATAGTCATTTATTTTTATTTTGGACATACTTTGATTCGGGTAAAACATGATGGATTAAGAATATAAGTAATACATAATAAGGTATAAAAATGTATGCGAAGTAGTCAAGTAAAGCTGTGCAAAGGATCAAATTTGAGTTTGTACCAAATTTATTTAGACTGTATAAATTGAGATGTGTTTTAATGTATTTCTTTTTTGTAATAATACAGGGTGGGGCAAAAGTCTGGAAACCCCTGAATAACTTTTGAATGGCTTCTTCGGTAAAATTGAAATTTTGTACAGTGAACCAGGCTAATAAGACCATCTTTTAGAGTGGAGTCGATTTTTGTTACCGGCCCCCATGTCGGGGCCAGGGGGGCCAACTTCATTTTTTTAAATACGAACCCCCAATTTGCGATACATTTTTGAAAAGGTCTTCAAATAAAAAATACATTGGTGCAAATTTTATTTTTTTAATATTAACTGTTTGCAAATGGCGTCCAACTTTGTGTATGCAGTAAAGTCTGGAAACCCCTGAATATCTTTCGAAAGGGCTTTCTCAGTAAATTTAAAATTGTGTACGGTAATCCTTGGTAATTAGACCTTTTATTAGAATGGGACCAATTTTTTTTAACCGACCCCCATGTCGGGGCCAGGGAGGCCAACTTCATTTTTTTTAATACGAAACCCCACCTTGCGATACATTTTTGGAAAGGTCTAATTACCCTGACTTAGCGTGTACAATTTTAAATTTACTGAGGAAGCCCTTTCAAAAGATATTCAGGGGTTTCCAGACTTTACTGCAAACACAAAGTTGGACGCCATTTGCAAACAGTTAATTTTAAAAAAATAAAATTTGCACCAATGTATTTCTTTTTTAAAGACCTTTCCAAAAATGTATCGCAAGGTAGGGGTTCGTATTTAAAAAAATGAAGTTGGCCCCCTGGCCCCGACATGGGGGCCGGTAACAAAAATCGACCCCACTCTAAAAGAAGGTCTTATTAGCCCGGTTTACCTTACAAAATTTTAATTTTACCGAAGAAGCCATTCGAAAGTTATTCAGGGGTTTCCAGACTTTTGCCCCACCCTGTATATAGGTTCTCATAAAGCTGGCCATTCACGATCCGATTTGTCATCCGACTTAGTAGGACTACTAGTTGGATAGATCGACTCCACACACGCTCCGATTTGTATCCAACTAGAAATCCAACTTCAGTTCTGTTCTAACGACTGTTGCGTCAAGTTCGAACTGCCCGAGTTTAAAAATGTATCGAGTGCAGTCCGCACAAAATATAAAAAAGAGAAAAATGGCGGTATTTTGTTTGTTAGCCTCTACATCATTTGAAAAGGAAAAGAAAAAATGTTGGGTGAAAAATTTATATGTTGATCGCGTGAACTATTGTGACATAAAGTTGCTAAGTGTTCTTGATGATGATGATTTTAAAAACTACCTCAGAATGGATAACTCCACCTTCATGCTTTTGCTGGAAAAAGTTGGTCCATACATAATAATAATGATAATAAAATAACGTGTAAAAATTAAAAATTATTACAAGCCGGGACCTAGCACTGACTGAGGAGTTGGATCCGATTCATCCGATTTCCCCATTCATGTTCCAACTGGAGTCTCAAGTCGGACGAGTCGGAACTTCATATCACCCAACTCTCCAACAAGGTATCCAACAATCCCAACAAGTCCATTCACGATCCGATTTTGTATCCAACTTCGGATGTTGGACTACTAGTCGGACTATAAATCGGATCGTGAATGGCCAGCTTAAAAGAGGGAACCTATGGGTGTTTCAATTATTTCAACTGCTTATGCTATTTTTCGAATACAAAGTAGGCTTTCATATGAATTATTTCTTGTAACAGTTGATAGTATTTTTATCTTTAAATAATTAAATACAGGCTTCCAAAAACATAAAATACTTGTCAAATTTTCCATTGAAAAGTATTTTATGACAAGCCAATTGACAGAAGCCACAGCAGAAATAAATAATTTTATTGTTTAATGAACCAAAATAAATTTGAAAAACACCACTTAAATATAAATTTTAATAGAACATCAAATTTCTCGTCATGACATGTAAAAAGACATTTAAAAATGAATAGCATAGATAAAAAGTAATTTTCTTTGAGGAAATTTAGAAACGTGAACGAAGTTACACTAATAGTAGTATTGAGAATATTATAAATATAGATTATTTGTACCAAACTTGCTAATGTTGGAAGTTTCACACAAAAAAATAATTAAATCAGATCTACTTTTGAGTAGTGAAACTACCTTTGTAAAAAAAATACAATAACATCATTATTCAACTACTTTAAAATAATGAAACTCTGATACAAATAAAATCAAAATACTGAAAATGGACGGAAACTCATTCCTAGTGGTAAAATATATAAAAAATAAGCCTTATGAAACTATCTATAATACTAGTGCTTAAAGGTAAATTGAGATATTTGAGTGAGTCTTACATGTAACAATGGCATTCATAAATAACACACATTTTTATCTATAAGGTTATCGTGGTAAAAATATATTTCCTTAAAAAATATAATGTCTAAAAATAAATAATTTTCTTCTCAAGAGTGGACGGATGAAGTTTATACAATAATTATTCTAAAAGTGGACGGGTAAATTCAATTTGTAGAAATTATAATCAAAGAACATATTTGAAAAGCAAATTTAATGTACTTTTGGACAAAAATCAATAATAATCAGGCATCAAAGCAACTAACAGGGAATGTTCGGATAAAATTACATCACATGAAATCTTCTAGTTACGGTTGAAAATTCTGTAGTCTTGGGTTTCTCGAAACCAGAACTTCTAATATGTCTTTTTTCCAATGTAAGGCTTATATCAGTGATAATGACATATTCTAAATCTTTAGTCTGTTACGAATCTCCCAGGAGTATACTGATTGGTAGAAATTTATTTTCAGCTTTGCCATTATCCTTACCAACTTTCGTGAAAAATAGTCAAGAAATACCTGTTAAAACTTACATTAGGTAACGTAACAAATTTGTCCTTCAGTTCCAAATGTCATTCATTCTCTGTCCAATCAAAAGCTGCGTTCACACTAGTTCAAATCTTCAGATGACCCCGCTCAGTCCAATCAAAAGCCGCGTTCACAACAGCTCAAATCTTCAGATGACCCCGCTCAGTGCAATCAAAAGCCGCGTTCACGCTAAATCTTCAGGTGACCCCGCTCAGTCCAATCAAAAGCCGCGTTCACAACAGCTCAAATCTCCGTGTGTGTGAAGTCCGTGGGCCTCCTCTGCTCCATATGATAGGCGCTCTGGGCCGCCCTGGTCTTCTTGCGGCGTATTGAGTGCGCCCTCGCCTCGACAAAGTAGAGACCTGTGGAATGAAAATCATATGGATATTTTTAATGTGTAGATTAAAAAAAAAAAAAAAACATGTTGGTTTGATATGTTTTTTTTTTAATATTTTTTTTTTTTAACACGTTGACTGCCAAGGTCATTTTTGGACACTTTACCCGTACGCCACGTTACTGACACTCATTCAAAGTAGCATCGACTGTCACACAATATGTGTGACGTGGCGTATAAGTTTAACATTGTCACACATATAGTGTGACATGGCAGTCAATGTGTTAATATGTGGGTAGCTGGTTCGATTCCCAGCGAATAGAGGGTAAAACCCCCGTTCTAATCCAGGACGTTAAGTCAAATAGAATCGTTGGCGTTAGGAAGGGCATCCAGCCGTAAAAAAAAAATGTGCCAAAACCAACCAACCTCAACCATGAGGTTGAACAACGTCGACCCTGCTTGAGCGGAATAAGACAGAGTAAAAGAAGAAGAAGATAGTGTTTAATCATATATTTAATTTTTGATTTGTTTGATTTAATGTTACAGTTTATTATGCACAATGCGGAACACTCAGAAAAGTACAAAACATATTAGTAAGTCTTCCAGTGCTCTACTTATTTAAGAAGTCAAAATTTTAAGTCAATGAAATCAACAAATCAAAAACTCAGTTGTGCAGGCCATGTCACCCTAATATTATGTGGATGATGGAAATGATTTGGCTGATTTAAAGCAAATTTAAATCACTTATCAGAATAACAAAGGAAAAAAAAAAAACACTGGCCTCTAAAAGTTTAAAAAAAAAAAAAAAAAAATCATTGAAGTATTTTTTTACACACATAGATTTTTCTTCAAGATTTTGTGACTGGGTGGACCAGGTTTGAACCTTTGTGATGCTAGACTTTACAAACTGAAATTAAGTTACCTACTAGGGACTTTAAGTGCAAAGAGTTCAAAATGCATTCATCCCGATAAACTTCTGGGACCACAGTTTACCTTTTGGAAAGAAGCTATTCATTTAATAATTTACCTGATGCAGCAGCTTGCAGTAGAACGCCACACACAGCACTGTAGTACGCCCAGCCAATATCATTTGCTTCCCAGTGAGGGAGCCAGTCTCGAGAATCTCCATAAATACCAAAGATGATCAGAGCAAGAGTGCCGGTAAACACTGAGAGGGAGAAAGAATTAAATGGTCAGTGCAGGACAGATAATACATGATGCCAGTTTACAGTTCTACTAAATATTTTCCACGTGAACCAGCTAGGTGTAGGTACAATGAGCATGTGATTAAGTAAAGGTCCTGCGTTCGATCCCCCAAGCCGAAAAATTGTATTCTAAATTTGGCTACAGTTGTTTGTAAGGGATACCTTCCAGTTCACTTGAGTTGACTCAGCATAAATGGGAAGTATTGTGTTATTGTGTTACATTAGAGGGGAGGCATACTACAGGGCACAACTACAACATAGACTGCAAGCGTCTACAGCAGCTCCTTTTTCATGGCTGCAAAAAAGTCTGTGAAGCTGTGAAACATCTTTAAAAAAAATGTACATTATTTTATAGTGTCAATATCAAATGTTTTAAAGGCTTCATTTATGCAAGAGTCTATACTGCAAACTCTTTTATGGTAGGTATTTAGAGTAAAACTACCATGTGAGGAAAGTCAATTTATTTTAAAATTTATCTATTAATAGCACCTCCATTCATAAAGAAGATTGATTCACACTATAGTACAAATCTCAGTCCAGGCAATAAAAAACCTATAAAAAAATTATCAGCAAGATTGAACACTTATCAATACTTCTGCATTCATATCTCTTTCTTAAAGAAAATATGAACAGTCTGCTTTTTAAGGCTAGACAAGGAATTTCAATTACAGAAGATAATCTTGTTCTAGCTTTATTATTATTATTATTATTATTTAATTCTTTATTGGTGAACTACATACATTCAACAAAATAGGACATGCTAAAAAAAAAAAAAAAAATTAAAAAAAGAATATGTAGTGAACCAAGGGGCGAGGTTAAAGCCTGTGGCTTTCTCTTCCACCGAACCCCAAAGCTTTGACATTACCAAGACCAGAACTACAATATCAATTAGCCTCTATGGTCTACAATAGGAGTATTGGAGATATGGTCTACAATAGGAGTATAATACATACCACATAGTGCAGCAGAACCACTGATGACTCTCAACAAGAGAACAAACCTCTCCTGAGTCCGACTACAGCACATGTACATGGCTACAAGGAAACTTGAGACCAGAGCAGAGAGGAAACACATGAGCATGAAGATTTGAGTAGAAATGAAGAAACCTGAAGAAAAGATTTAATTGGTTAATGTGCTATTTATGGTCCAAAAGTTAGTGTTGTCAAAAATTAACTGTCCAATGTCCATTAAAATACATCACTGATCTCAGTAGCTTGATAGATAAGGTGGCGGACTTGTAACCAGGAGGTCGGTAGTTCAAGTCCCGGTTTCAGCATGGATTTAGTAAAGCAAGTTTGAGAAGTTATCATGTACCTAAGACCATAAAATGGTCTTAGGTACATGATAAGATAAGATGTATTTATTTTTTTCACCTCTAACCACTGCATAGTTAGGAACCAATTTTTGCTTCCTTGTGTTATATTTGTCATATTTTGCTTGTATTTTTATACATTTATTTCTTCAGTTCTATGGTATTTTAGTCAGAAACATTTAATCCAAGTGTTACAAACAATCCCAAAATTAGTTAGTAGGTATTGACCTTCCATTGAGCACAGTGCTAAATCTGAGACCATGGGAAGCAACTCATCTTTGAGATTAAATCACATAAAATTTCATGTTTCTTACTGATCTTGCATTTTTTTAAACTGTTTATACATAACTGTTTATTTATTTTTGTACTTTTTTATTTGAATAGTTCATTGTAGACAATTTGGAGGAAAAGCTAAACTGTCTACATATTATTATCAAGGAAGGGAAATAAAGAAAAGTCACATCACACTCTCCTACTAGGTACCACAGGTGCAAAACATACAAAAATGTAGTTCCTTCTGATAAAGTTAATCACCACAAATCATGTTTTAGTTAACCTTTTTTTTCAATTTCTTTTCTAAACCTAGATATTTGGTTACTATTTATACTTACCAGGGAATAAGAAATCATGAATAATGTAATATTCTTCTTCAAAGACCCACCAGCATCCATAAAATCTAGTGTCATACCAGTGGTGAAATTCCTCAAATCCCGTCAAACAAATTGACCAGAGTCCTGTAAAAAAAGAACGAAATGACAGGTATGTATAGTTGATTTCATCGTAGCTGTTGAGGGATGATAGTATTGGGATATTTATAGACAATTTTGTTATACTACTGTGGCCCCAAAGTCTTGGATTGCATACTGTCTTAGATGGGGACAACCGATTCTAAGCAATGACTGAAGTGACTGCCTGCTAATGATTGAAAACCCAAGGGATGATTGCTTTTTGAAAATTCAGCCCCTAAATCTCTAAAACAATAGATGGCCAGATGTCTTGAAATGATGACATCAGAAAGGAACTCTGCTGTCCATTCTTTCTTGTGTCATTTTCCTGCTGTTACTTCTAGGAGGACATTTAACTTGTGTTTGTTTGACACTGGTCTTGCATTCATATAATTTTAATACAGATTACAGTAGCTTGGTATACTAAATTAAGGTGAGAAACGCGCAAATAATATAGATATGTTATTTTAAAGGTATAGACACACCCAGGACTTGAAGAAATATCTTACCAATACTCTGGAACTGGGGATCTTGAATGCGTCCGTTTGACACAACCCAGGAGTGGGACGTAAAAGCCAGAAGAATGAATATGAATCCCAACACTGTGATTCCAGCGGATATTAGTCCGTTGCGAGATTTGGCCATTTTACAAGCAAAAACTGGCAAATCTGTAGTATTTTTTTTATGGAAAATTGGAAATTCCTAAGTTTGTAATTTTGTAGCAAATCTGCAACTTTTTAGATGTAAATAAACAAATATCGATTTAACGATTGTGTACGTTACGAAAATCTGTCGTGCGCGTTAGAAAATCTGTTGTGAGCGTTAAAAAACCGAAAAAACCGCGTTCACATACTCCAAAAGATGTTGATCGGCATAACCTCAAAAATTAAATGCATTGATAAACTTTTCATTTTCAATTTTCATACACATATTTTTTTCTCTCGAAAATAGCCTGTTCTGTCTGTAGCTGACAGTACAATCAGTCCATTAATATTCCACCCAAAATCCAATTTCCTCAAGAGCAGAGAAAAGAAAGAACACACATAACTAGTCCTATTGACATAATCCAAACACTACTGTGATCAGATCAGTATTCAATTCAGGAAGGTTTAGCAGGAAGGTTTACCTCTGATTAGCAGGTGAGCCAAAACTCAAATAATTATTTGGCTGCTGATCACAAGGGACATCAGAGTCTGGACGGACCTATGAATGAAGGTTTGAGCATGGCATGTAGAAATAAGAAGTGTGGAAACCACTCCCCACCATCCTGCATTATGGCATCCTCAGCGCTAGTATCGCAAAGGAGTCTCCTCTCCTCGTCTCTCACAAAATTTCTTTGAGGAATATTCTACTCCTTTGTGATGGTGTTGTGCTATGTGGCATTTCCATGCAACTGGGGTTTGTTTCCTAACTTCTTATTCCTACATGCTATGGTTTGAGTCTCCTTGCTACTCCTACCACAGGTGTATTTTATAATCTCTTAATATCAGAGTAATATTTTTTTTTTAGCAATAATACAACTGCCTGACTAGGACTATAAGTCTATTTTTTTTTAGCTGTAAGGAAAAGCCTTATTATTTTGTGGGCAATATCCCAAATAGAGGGATAACTTGTCATTCACTGGCTTAATTTCAATCCCACAAACTTGGGATTAATGGACCACTTTTTTAACCACAGAGCAACTGGGAGAGAGAATCGCAATATTACCATGGTAGAGTGGAGTATCAAACTAGGCTTGCTTGCATGGTGACCCCACCAGCCCAAAAAGAATAAATTATTAATTGGTTCAATATGCTTGATAGTTAAAGCACTGTGGTATGAAAGACCTGTCCATTTCCAAAGGCAGTTATAAAGAACCTCCATTCAGAAGAAGTACCATTTCATTACCAACATGTATTTTGCTTATAAAAATGTTGAGGATGCAAAGAGTTCTAATAGGCACATTTAAATTTGATCTTTTTTTTTTCTTGTTTCATCTTATTCCAGATACCATCATCATAATGTCTGCACCTACTAAGAAAGTGGCCAGGATGGAGGAAGACTCTGGCAGTTCTGATTCAGAGTATGATAGTGATCCTGGAGAGGAAGGATACACCGCAGGAGAGGTGAGATAATAATTTATTTTAGAAGAAGAAATTACCATGAGTTATGTATAATTATAAGTTTTCCCTTGAAACTTGTATAGTTTTATTTTTAAGAAGATTTGGTTTCCAAAAAAAGTCATTTACCTGTGTTTCATCACACATTTTATTTCGTGAAAATAATAATAAAAAAGAAATGGTCACCATAGCCAAGTAGAGTAGGCCAATTCAATTCCTGGCAGGGTTTACTCCTACCATGTGAGGAGAACTGAGTTGTTATTTGGCTGTATGAACAATCACCAGTAGCAGCATTGCAAGAAGGAATGAGATAATGTTACTTGAAGATAAATAATGCTGAGCTTTTAATAACAAATATATTAAACAATAATAATTATTTTCCAATTCCAGGAAATCCAAGTGACTTTTGAAGGGCGGGCTGCAATTGATTCAGACTTCCACGGTGTCAAACAGCTTCTCAAACAACTTTTTCTCAAAGCTCACATCAACTTAAGTGAGCTCACAGACGTAATCATCAGTCAATCAAATATAGGCAGTGTTGTCAAGCAAAGCTTAGATGAAGACATGGAAGAAGATGATGATGAAGAAAGTGATATAAATGATGTATTTGGTGTGACAACAGTTATTAACATTACCAACAAGAAACATGTAGAGTGCGTTCAACAGCTGAGGCAGTTGTTGAATGAACTGGCAGAAGAACATGCTGATGACAGAATCAAAGCCTTTGTGAATAAAATCCTGAGCAATGACACAGAGAATGTTGGCTTAATTATTAATGAGAGATTTGTGAATATTCCACCTCAGATTTCAGTGCCACTTCTACAAGGACTAAAGTAAGATAAAGCTATGATTTTTATTTGTATTTTATCCCCACTAATATTCAGGAATTCCATCTTCTTTTTGTAATATATACAACTTTAGATACCCAACTAGATTTTCCTACCTCTTTTGGGTAGATCTAGGTTGAGTGATTTTCATCTTCAAATGTAAGGAGGAAGTGTAAAAAGCAAGAATCTAGGGTTCCAATTTCTGATTTGTAGGTATGTAGGTAACTTTATTTTTTTAAATGCTATACCTAATATAAATAATATAGAATTGGTAGACCTCTCTATTTTAGAAACCCTAATATTTTGTAAAATTCTCTTGTCCATTGGATTCTAAATTAAACAAATTTGACTGTAACATTTTTTGATTTATTTCACAGCAAAGAAATCCAAGCAGCTAAAGATAAGAAAATGCCGTATGATTTCCAACACTATATTCTCATATCTAAGTTATGCAAGACAGATGAGAGCAGCACGAGTAGTACTAAAAAGAAGAAGAACAAGGGTAGCGCAGAACCTGATCCCGATATTATCTGGAGCAATGCAGAGGAAGAAGTATTCGATGAGGTAAGCAGCCCGTAGTCCAGAGATCCTGAGTTCGATCCCCAGTCAGAGCAGACTTTTTGCACAGAAAATTCTGTTCCCTCCGAACACGTGAGGCTGGCAATTCCGGCCCTACCCAGGCTGGGTTAATGTGGGTAGCTGGTTATGATTCCCAGCAAATGGAGGGTAAAACCCCCGTCCTAATCCAGGACGTTAAATTAAGTAGGATCGTTGCCGTTAGGAAGGGCATCCAGCCGAAAAAATGTGCCAAAACCAACCAACCTCAACCATGAGGTTAAACAACGTCGACCCTGCTTAAGCGGGATAAGACAGAGTAAAAGAAGAAGAAGAAGCAGCCTCCATGGTGTAACAGTTGTGACTGTTATACAGTCATGGTCCAGAAATCCTGGGTAAGCAATAAATGTAGTTCTGTTATACCTACTAAAGTCAACATATTATAAATCAATCCACCAGTGACAATGCAGTGGACAGCTAAAATATATTAATGTATCTTTTTTTCTCAACAAAAAATAAATATTTTCCATTTCAGGAGGCAGACCTCAAGTTTGAATTCTCTGTCAAGAATGATTCTGATACAGCCTTTGTTGGAGGATGGATGGAAGATGACGCTACGATGACCCCCTATAGGAGAGTTCTCATTATACCTGCCAGCAAAATGGATACGATTATAAGCAAAATAAATTCTTTTGTGAATTGAGATTTGTTGATTTTACACAGAATCATGTCCAATGAAAAAATCATGATGGTCTCAAAAATGTAATTGCAAAGTTGGCAATAAAAGAGGTGTTGTTACTCTGTTGATCTTATGAGACTTTCCACAGTATAATAAGTTGTTGGCATTATTTGCAAACTTGAAAAGCTCTACCTAATTGCAAGTGGCACAAGATTTGGTCTTTTCATTTGACTTCATTCATAATTAACCAAAAACGGAAATTATGTGTATTCATCACACTTTTATTAAAAATAAAATTAGGCGTTTGAAAACTTGTGTTTCTTGTTACATAGAATTTATAATTATGTATCTTCATAGAAAAGATAAGTTTCCTGTCATACTCAGGTTTATAATTTCCAAGCCTTTCAACGTCTTGGAAATTTATTTGACCTAACTTGAGACAAAGACAATACTCTGACTCCATGTTGAATTGATAGATATTTTTGTTTGAAGAAATGATAGACTTATGCCTATTTTGGAGTAAAACTATTTATACTATTACGTATTACATATTCCTTTTTGCTTTGCTTTTTTATTCCCAAGAACTATTACATATTCATCAGTTTCTGGGATAATTATATTCCTCATTCAAAATGTTAAATAAAGAGCTTTTTTTTTACAATTTTCATATAAATAGATCTGTATTTTTTATTAACTTAAATAATAATTATAAATCAAATTAGGATAAATATTATATCAACATGGGTGGTAGAGCTATGTAAATCTTAGAGCTTTATGCTATATATTGAGCTATAAATTATATTTCTTTTGATATTTTTCTGTTCAGGCCCAACTTAGGGTGCTTTGTAGCATTAAACCAGAAGTTAACTTGCCCAAAGATTAAGAATAATTGCTCAAAGTTTGTCCACAGAAGAATTTGTCCACGGAACCGCTTTCGCATTACTTTAGGACCCTTTACCTTTACATTCATACCATTCAGGAATCGGAAAACTCCGTATAAATTTCCGCTCCGGTCGGGATTTGAACCCGCAACCACTGGGTCAGCAACCAATGCTCTTAACCACTGAGCCACGGAGATCGGCTAAGGTAGATTTAAGGTCATGTGACCTCTTTGGAGCTCTACGATTGGTGGAAATTGATCACGTGACCTTACATCCACAGACGCATCTTGACCCGTCACTCTTAGCTCATTTTAAATAAATATTGCTAACTTTAGGTATTTGGAGTAATTTTCTAAACAACAGTTTTATTGATACACATCAGAGTCAGTACGATAAATGGTTTGGTGACTCCATGACTACCAGTTTCAGTTCAGATTGCATCATTTCTTACAAAATATTGGAATCAATATTGCCAGCTTCTCATCAGTGGTCATTCAGATCAGGTTTCTTTCTAACCAATTGTAGAAGTGATAAGTTCACACACGTCGGGATTGGTGGAACGCACAGTCAGTTGCATGGTGACGCCTGACTCTGAGCTTACCGCTAGCTTAGATCTCACCAGGACGTCGATACCACCACGGAATACGCCTGGAACAAGAAAAGGAAAATTAGTTAGTTTTTAGTTATCATATTTGTGTTAATCACTTACGTGATATTATAACTACTCAAGTCATACGATAAATAAAATAAATAACTACTCAAACTCGCTTTACTAAATCCACGCTGAAACCGTGACTTGAACCACCGACCTCCAGGTTACAAGTCCATCGCCTTATCGTTCAAGCTACTGAGGTCGGTAAGAAAAGGAAAATTAGTAAATATGTTAATGATGCAAAGAGGTTTGTTGAAAAAGTTACGGAGTAGTCACCGTTGCCGAGTGAGTTAGCGCTCTAGGCATTGCACGCATGGTGACCTGGGTTCGATCCCCAGCGGGGTATAGATTTTTCTGCTCTGTACTTCGATGTACAGGGTCCACTCATACCTCGTGAGGAAAAATGAGTAGTACTTGTATGAGTAACGACCAGTGGCGGCATAACCAGAATAAAAAGAAATGAGTGTAATATAATTAGAAAAGTGAAGGAGGCTCTTAGTAATGCTGCGCTACCCACAAACATTGTGAAGAGGCCTTGTGCTTCACCAAAAAATAAAATCATACATACCTATACAATTCATACAGGTTTGTTGAAAAAAATACTAGAGTTTTAAAAAAGGTTAAAAAGGTATCATACTTAAATATGATCACAATGGTGTTCTCATAATTACTTATTAAATAAAGTAAACTCGCTTTATTCAATAAAGTTAGGGCAAGGACTCTGAAAGTTATAGACCGTGTGGCATTTTATTTTAAACTAAAGTAACCAGCAGCATTGGGCTGTGGCGCTAAGTCACGGATTGCGTACTGTGTACCTAAGATAGGGAAAACCGACGCTTAGCAATGGCTTAAGTTATAGAATTTGTCTATTAATTTCGCCCTTAGTAAAGTGAGTTTGAGTAAAAATGATAACTTATTATAATAATAATACTCTTTGTCACTGTGGCAGAGCGAGTTAGCGCGCTAGGCATTGCACACATGGTGACCTGGGTTCGATTCCCAGCGGGGGAGGATTTTTTCTGCTCTGTACTTGGATGTTCGGGGTCCACTCATACCTCGTGAGGAAAAATGAGTAGCTGCTTTAATGTGAAGCAGCGACCAGTGGCAGAATCTTAGGCAAAAAATAATACAAGATATTGTAAATTAAAGTGGTGTAAAGTCCTATGATTCTGCGCTACCCACTAAAATTGTGACATAATAACACAAAGAAAAAGCATTATTATTATTATTATAATACTCTTTTAGGTAACCACCAGGCGAGGTTAATGCTCAAAGCATTTCCTACCACCTAACTCTCAGAGTCTTATTATTATGTGGTCACGAACTCAAATTAATGAGGAAAAATTCGTGCACTGGGTGGGATTCGAACCAACGGATCCCTACGCTACCTGGATTACCAGACTAGCGCGTTAACCACTTGACTACCAGTGCACTGACTGGTAGTCAAGTGACTTATTGTTCTGACTCACCTGCCAAGTACAGGGTGTGTGAACTCTTTCCGGCCACAACTTTGTCGGACCTCTCAGCCGGCTGCATGCCAAGGTACCCCACAATCGAGCTCACAGCTTCCTGGATGCTCTCCATCTTGGAGAGAGCAAACGTGTCTTCGAGCTCGCTCATTGCTTCCTCCGCTTCTTCCCACAGAGCGAGGAAGTTGGGTTTGTTGACTCGCGCCATCTGGTCACTGAGGGAAATTTCCAAGTCTTCCAGCTGAGGGAGGAGAAAAAGTAATTGAAAATTAATTCCATTCCATAAATGATTACAGTAGCTGCTGTTTCATCGCTAAGAATTAAAAAAGGCTGTGAAACATAAAAAAAAGGAATTCAATACTTCACTAATTAATTTTCAAGAAAATATAATTTTTACCAACACAAATTTTAAAGTTAAGATAAGCAACTCACCATGTACTCATTGTCATAGCTACTTCTTCTTCTTCTTTTACTCTATCTTATCCCGCTTGAACAGGGTCGACGTGTTTCAACCTCATGGTTGAGGTTGGTTGGTGTTGGCACATTTTTCACAGCAGGATGCCCTTCCTAACGCCAACGATTCTATTTGATTTAACGTCCTGCATTAGGACGGGGGTTTTACCCTCCATTCGCTGGGAATCGTACCAGCTACCCACATTAACCCACAGGAGTAAAGGGACTTTTCAGTCTTACCTCGGGAGTATAAACAAGGTATATTCTATTCTATTAACCTCACCCAGCCTGGGTAGGGCCGGAATGAGGCTAGTCAACTCACCATGTACTCGTCGTCGTAGCCCTCGTCAGAGTCGGGCAGGCCTGTGTTGGGGTCACAATCCTTGACGGAGAACTTGAGCAGGGCCCCTATGGTTGTGACGGAGTCCGCCAGCGTGGGTGGGTACTTGAGAATGACGTACACGGCGTGGGTCTCGTTGTAGACCAGCTTGGGTATGGGGGTCTCCTTGAGAAGCTCGTAGCCTTCTGGGATCTAAATCAGTAAAGCAATAAAAAATAATTAATTAAATTAGTTAAAATCTTTAAAAAAATCTTAGTACAAATAGTAGGACTTAATAATAATAACAACACTATAACAGAGTCTGACTGGGGACGTTAAACAGGGAGAAAACCAGTGTCCCGCTAGAGGACTATAAACAGAGAACTGACTAGCCAACCCTCACAAGCCAGGCTAGCTTGCAGTTTCCTAAGGGTTTAATGGCTTATCAAGAAAAGTCCAAGTCCTCATGATGGTTGATCGCTCATAGAAATATGTGGTTCAGGACGAGCCAACTTTGAAATAAAGTTGGCTGAAGACCATCACTCACTCCTCCAGCTGTAGCCAAACTGGCTACAACAACAACAACATAACAACACTCTTTAGTGGAAAGTAACCAGGCGAGGTTAATGGTCAAAGCATTTTCTACCACCTAACCCTCAGAGTCTAATTATTATGTGATCAAAAACTCAAATGAATGAGGAAAAATGCATGCACTGGGTGGGATTCGAACCAACGAATCTCTACTACCTGGATTACCAGACTAGCGCGTTAACCACTTGACTACCAATGCAGTACTGGTAGTCAAGTGGTTTTTTATTTTATTGTTTTTTTTTATACAAAAAAATTATACAAAAAATTAGTTAAGGTACAAATTATACAAAAAATTAGTTTATTTTAAACTAAAATTATTTCTAATGTTCCACGGCGCATTGACTATGTCCCTTAGTACTTTGTTCTGAAATCTTTCGATAATAATAATTGCTGTCCTAAAAGAACAAAGAAAAAAAGAGTTAAAAAAAGGTTCTTATTTTTTTGTACTCATGTGTTTAGCCACATTTTTTTCTAATAATATTGAGAAAAATTGTGGCCAATATATAATATTCTAATCTGAGAGAAAAAAAATCATTATTCAATTGTATTTTGTACGGCTAACTTTTCTCAAGTGTTTTTAATTAATTAATTAAAACTTCTAATCATCATAATGTCAATGTGGAGAACCATTCTGAAAGGCGTGCGGATGTTCGCTATTGGTTGGACGATAAACGTGGCGATCCCAGTGTCAATCCTCATGTACATGGACGAGATGCAACACAGAGAACTGGAGATGAAACAGGCCAAGGAGGAGGAGGAGAAAAAGAAAGAGGAAAAATAAAGAGAGAGAGGAGGAGTGGAGAAGGATGGATGGATGAAAACAGAACAGATCGAGCCTGGAAGATAATGCAGAGGTAACCTTCTGGTATTCAACAAGATGGATAATCTGAGAACTGATCCAACCTGGAATGTAAACTCGAAATGTCTAGAGGAACATTGATTCAAACTAGAAATGTATCGAGGAACATTGATTCAAATTAGAAATGTCTTGACGAACATCTTTTCAAACGGGAAATGTCTAGAGGAACAACGATTCAAACTAGAAATGTATCGATTCAAACTAGAAATGTATCGATTCAAACTAGAAATGTCTCGAGGAACATTCATTCAAACTAGAAATGTCTAGAGGAAAATTGATTCAAACTAGAAATGTCTAGAGGAACATTGATTCAAACTAGAAATGTATCGATTAAAACTAGAAATGTCTCGAGGAACATTGATTCAAATTAGAAATGTCTAGAGGAACATCGATTCAAACTAGAAATGTCTAGAGGAACATTGATCCAAATTAGAAATAAATGTCTAGAAGAACATCCATTCAAACTAGAAATGTCTAGAGGATCATCGATTCAAACTAGAAATGTCTAGAGCTCTAGAGGAACATTGATTCAAACTAGAAATGTCTAGAGGAACATTGATTCAAATTAGAAATGTCAAGAAGAACATCGATTCAAATTAGAAATGTCTAGAGAAACAATGGTTCAAAGTAGAATTGTTTATCAAAGTACCTGGAAATGAATAGTTAAGATAATCGGAGATCGCTAGTAATAAAAATAACTTATAAAGTTTTCAATGATCATATAAATGGTATTTGTTTCTTTAAAATAAATTTCTTTACTTAGGTACATCATTTGTATTAGAAGAAACGAATATTGGTTTGCTTTATCCTCCAAAATATTGTGTTGATAAGAGCTTTAACTGGCTTCTTAGTCTGTTATTTATACTCGTACTGCTCTAGCAACCCATTCGTCCTCTTTATTGAATTTACCCTAGACGAGCTTAGAATAGATCTATTAGTATTAGAAATTCAGAAAAATAGCTAAGGAGATAAAAAAAATTAAAAGTATTACTCTAGTAGTCGTTCTTTGTACCACAGTTTTTCATATTTATTAAATATTGCCCTTCTCATCTACAAGAGAATCAAAGTTCATGTTCTGATATCGCTTGCCATGATCTCTCATCATTTTCCCGTGCATTTCTCTCTCGTACTTGATCTGTTCCATGGTGTGCTGATGGCGGTTGTTCTCCTTGTCGATATTGCTCATCATTTCACACAGCTCGTTCAATAGGACCTTGTCTTCGCAGGGGTTGATGTTCTCTATGATCATCTGAGCCAGCTGACTGTTGGTGCTCTCGTGGCATTTGATCAGTTTGACAAGACACTCTTGTTCCTTGCTGTTTAGCTCGTTCTGAGATTCCAGTTCTTTGTATTCCTTGGTTAGACTGCGACCAAAGTTCACCGAGTTCTTGTACTTTTCTTCGAGCATACTGGTGATATTTTTGATCTCATCAATTTTTTCGTTTATCTCTTTGATTTCAGCTTGCAGCGTGGTTTGTTCGTTTCTCAGAAGTTCCAGTTGATTCGCACTGGTCACTCGTTCAATAGTTTTTGCTTCCAATTTTCTTTCCACATTTTTTCGCTTTCTGATTTCTTCATCAATGTTGAATTTAATCTTCTCCAGTCTCTCCTTGTATTGTGCGTGTATCTCGTCCAGTTTGTTGTTCCGATCGTTTAGAGCTTCAAGTTTATTGCTCTCGAGCTTGAGTTCATTGCGGAGTCCATAAATCAAACTCGTGTAGTCTAATTTGTTTTTTTTCGATATCCAGCTTATAGTTCTGTATTAATTTCGAAAGATCTTTATTTTCTTCTTCGATTTTCTTAAGCTCGTCTTGTAAAGCTTTTGTTTTGGCAGTTTCATGCGCCAGAACTTGCTTGTAAGTGTCCTTTGTGACTTCAACATCCTGAACATTTTTCTTCTTAAGTTCCAAGTTAAACATTTGAACAAAAGTGTTGTGCGCATTTTCTCCTTCTTCCATGTTCAGCTTTAATTATTTCACTTTTATCAACAATTTGAACTATTAGAAATTTTGCTTTTACGAGCGATTTCCAATACCTTGAATTTCTAGTTTGAAATAGATGTTGGCTCAAAAGTATACAACAGATTTCTACAATGTTCATAATGAATCTTCGGGCGGAATTTTTTATTTTTAAAGATGAGTGTTTCATCTTTTAATTATTACAAAAATTAATAGACATTTTTGTAATACCTCTGTGGCGCTCAGTCCACCGATTGCGTACTGTGGAAGATATAGAAATCCAACGCTTAGCAATGACTTGAGTGATAGAATTTGTCTATTAATTTCGCCCTTCGTCTCTTATTTCGGATAGGAAAAACATGTCTGGATTTAAGCTCAAATGGGTATTCCAAAAGAAATTTATTACCTATACTGATTTGTGTTAATCAAAATAGGCCGGTTGGCTGGCGCTGCTTGACGAGCGCTCGCCTCCCGGCGAGTTTGATTTCTGAAATTAGCTTTGCTAACTTTTTACAGATCTCCTAATTACAAATCCGCCGGCTATCCATTACAAGGGGAAAAGTACCTTACTTCTGTACCTGTCTGTATCTTTCAGCCGTGACCGCAACATAAATAAGGGGATATTATTGTAATAATAACACTAGTGGAAGATAACCAGGTGAGGTTAATGCTCAAAGCATTTTATACCACCTAAACCTCAAAATCTTATTTTACGTGGTCACAAAATCAAATTAACGAGGAAAAATTCATGCACTGCTTGGTATATAAAATCTACTTCTATACTAAATTTCAAGTCTCTAGGTTTTACCGTTCTCGAGATATCTTGTTCACAGATGGACAGACAGACGAAATTTTATTATACTTTTATATACAATACCTTATCAGATTTCATTTTTATTTATTTCGTTGATTGTTATGTTTTGTAAATAAAAAAGTGATTGAAAAAAAAAAAAAAAAAAAAAAAATGCACAGGGTGGGATTTGAACCTTCGGATCCCTACGCTACCTGTATTGCCAGACTAGCGCGTTAACCACGTGACTACCAGTACATTACTTTATTATTATTTGACCTGGTTGCAGGGTTTTCAGTTAAACCTTACAATTAACACTGCGACCTAAAATTAGATCTATTGTGACCAGTTGATTCTATTTGGTTTTAACGTCCTGACTGAGATAGATAGTCAGGACGGGGGTTTTACCCTCCATTCGCTGGGAATCGTACCAGCTACCCACATTAACCTCACCCAGCCTGGGTAGGGCCGGAAGTGCCAGCCCCACGTGTTTGGATGGAACAGAATTTTCGTCGAAAAGTCTACCTACTCCAACCGGGAGTTGAACTCGGGAACTCTGGACTACGGGCAGTACTCACAACCATTACGCCACGGAGGCTGGACAGTGGATTACTTACTTCCAACTGAACAGTGACGTTCTCCAGCAGCTGATCACTCAGAGTGTTGCTGACGTCCAGCTGCAGCACCATGTGGGAGGGGAAGCTGTGCTTGATGCAGCGGACCACGTACTCTGTCTCGGACTCTGTCAGCATCACCTGGAACATTAGTGTTGTTATTATTATTATTATTATTCAATTCTTTATTAGATACAAAAGGACATTATGCACATACAAATAATAATTTTAACAGTGAAAAAATGAAAAAACAATATATACAATAAAAATGAAAAATAATAGAAAATATTTGAAAACATATGTCCTAACTAAAGGGCGGGGTTATTGCATATGGCAATCTCTTCCACCCAACCCAAGTGTTCGGTAGCAAGGAAAAAGGGATCCGGAGGACTGTGTAAAAGCCGTGGTCTTGGATAGTTAGCTTGCTGGATTTGAGCAGTGGACTATGATGGGCCTATTAGGGCGGAATTCATAGACGTTTTTGTAATACTTCTGTGACGCTAAGTCACGGATTGCGTACTGTGTAAGATAGGGAAAACCGACGCTTAGCAGTAACTTGTGATAAATAATTTGTCTATTAATTCCGCCCTTAATGTTGTTCCGTTCACTTACATTGACTGATAGAGGTGTACTGAGGGCAGACTCTCGATGCTGGAAATTCGAGAGCCTGCTACAACGAAGTACAAGCTTGTCTTCGACTTGAATACAGGGTGTTAGGGGTGAGGATATACAGTGCGTGACAGTTAGTATTATTACGTTGGTAGTTGACGTGGTTTTACTTCAGAGAAGTTTCTGATATTAGAAATCGGAACTATTGTGTTCTTTTTGTAAAAAAATAAATATTTTTTTGCTCCGATTTCCGACTTGAACAATTGTTCTCTAATAACGGGCTTTCTCTTATAATATAATAAAAATAGTCTTATAATAGTCGAACCTAGATATTATCCAGGTTCGACTGTATTGATATTGAAGATTGCATTGATTCCTTTCGCTTCTTTCTCTATTTTATTTGACTTAAAACTGTTTTTGTTTTTACATTGTTATATTTAAAATTGTTTATTAGTATTAAGTTTAATAGTTTATTTTTTGATAGTTAGGGTAAAATTATAATTAGATAGTATAGGGTCCGCCCGTGTATTAAAATAAATAAATAAATAAACTTACCGGCGCGGAAGATTTGAAGAGGGCCCCGGGAATCGAAGCAATCTCGGGCAGCGCCGCACTCAACTTCTCGTAGTAGCTCTCCTGCACTCGCGCCGCCACAGGCTCGCCTGCCGCCCCTCTCTCGGCGGAAACACCCGAGGAGGACCGAAGTCGATCGCCATGTCCGCGGGCTCCGAAGTGAGAACTGCCGAGAGGGGCACGGAGCTCATATCGAAGGGGGTGGCGGAGGGGTGAAGGTTGTACGCGTGCAGGGCGCGCTCTAGTGAGGGAATAGAGACCTGGGGAGTAGTGGAGATACAGTAGAAAGGAATTTATTTTTTAGCCAGATTTAATCGTGAACAATAAAAAATTAAAAAAAATCTTTTAAAGATACCAGGTCCAGCTCATCTCAGAAAAAAAAAAAAAAAATAGCAATCAAGCTTATACTATAGCTGTTGTGTCCTAGAGTAGCGTCTACAGTAGCTCCTGTTTCATGGCTTCGAAATAAAAAAAGAATGTGAAACACTCGTCTTTTCTTTTCTTTAAAAAAAGGGGGGAAAAAAGATTCAAGAACGGCACGTTGAATACACCCTCGTTTTGTCACTGGAGTTAAGCAAGGTTAATAAGCAAGTTAAGCAAGGCTGGGTGAGGTTAATTAGAGTAACTGGTTGGTGAGTTTCTTGTGAATGGAAAGTAAAACCCCCCGTCGTGATATAACCAAGCAGTTGAAATTGATACAGACTCTTTTGTAAATAAAAAATATTAATTATCACAGGAAACCTGTGTATCATATGTGATAGACAGCTGATATCGATTGAATTGAGCCCGGTCTCCTGGGGTTATCAGGTTAACAGGGCTCGGTACGCAATGAGTTAAAACCCCCCCCAAAAAAAATAACAACTGTTAAAACTCACCATCAAAGGTTCGATGATGAAGTCCTGAACCAGTTGCTTGTTCTGACTGGCCAGGATACAGTAGTAGTAAGTGGCTCTGTCCCGCACCTCATCATCTCCGTCCATCTGACATCTAGCTAGCAGAACCTGCGGGAGAGGACATTGAAACCTTACTTGACCGTGTCAAAAACAATCTCCAATATAGCAAGGACATTGAAATAAAAAAGGTTAAAAAAAACGCATAATAAGAGGAAGAAATAAAACTTTTGGGGGAGGGGTGTTGTTGATGGTCATAAGCCAACTTTAGTTGGCTAGCTTAAGTTGGCTCGTCCTGAACCACATCTTAAGTGCGATCAACCGTCGTGAGAACTTGTGGACTGTATCTTTATAAGTCATTAAACTGTTGGGAAAACCGCATGCTAGACTAGATTTTTAGGGTTGACTAGTCTGTTTTCATATTATACAGCCCCTTAGCAAGACAAAATGACTCATCTTAGAACTAAGTGCAAAGAACACCAGCCAAATTCAAATTTCAATCCAAATTACTCTTAAGAACACCTGTCCAATCCAAATTTCAAATTTTGAACTTCACACTTAACTTCCACACACTAGAAATGTGCTGTTAACGTTGGTCCTAACCCGGTCCATATTATTTTGTAAAATCGCAACAAGACGTGATCATTGCCTTGGACAAACTCTGCCATCAAACCTCTTTCTCACCACTAAGACTAAATTTGATATTTAAGTAGACTTATATCTTCCTTGCCTTTATCCCATATTAACTTCTATTGCTATTGGGGTCGGCATTGTTCAACCTCATGGTTGAGGTTGTAGGGTGGAGAGCTTTTTTAATGGCTGGATGCCCTTCCTAACGCCAACGATTCTACTTGGTTTTAAAGTTGATATTTAAAAAGACCTATATCTCCCTTGCCTTTATCCCATATTAGCTTATGTTGCTATTGGGGTTGGCATTGTTCAACCTCATGGTTGAGGTTAGTAGGGTGGAACACTTTTTTAATGGCTGGATGCCCTTCCTAACGCCAACGATTCTACTTGGTTTTAAAGTTGATATTTAAAAAGACCTATATCTCCCTTTTGCCTTTATCCCATATTAGCTTCTGTTGCTATTGGGGTCGGCATTGTTCAACCTCATGGTTGAGGTTAGTAGGGTGGAGCACCTTTTTTATGGATGGATGCACTTCCTAACGCCAACGATTCTACTTGGTTTTAAAGTTGATATTTAAAAAGACCTATATCTCCCTTGCCTTTACCCCATTTTAACTTCTGTTGCTATTGGGGTCGGCATTGTTCAACCTCATGGTTGAGGTTAGTAGGGTGGAGCACCTTTTTTATGGTTGGATGCCCTTCCTAACGCCAACGATTTTTTTTTTTCTTTTCTTTTAATAGTTTATTTATTTTTTTTTCTTTATATAGAAACATTTATACAAATGTACTTCTCCTAAGCTTTGAAGAGCTTCTAAGAGATTCTACTTGGTTTTAATGTCCTGTTCAGGGGGGGGCGGGGTTTACCTGCACATTGTCCAACAGTTGAGGACACAGGGCTCCAAACTGTGCCATAGCTGTGACTGCTGCAGCCCTGACTGTTGCATTCTCCAGAATGACACGGTTGTAGATGAAACGAATGTATCTGGGAAAGAATCAAGTATTTTTTTCTCTTAACAAATGTGAATCACGTTTTTATTTTAATAATAATATAATAATAATGTTTTTTCTTTGTGTTATTATCTCACAATTTTAGTGGGTAGCGCAGAATCATAGGACTTTACCACTTTAATTTCCAATATCTTGTATTATTTTTATGCCTATGATTCTACCACTGGTCGCTGCCTCACGAGGTATAAGTGTACCCCGAACATCCAAGTACAGGGTAGAAAAAACCCTATCCCGCTGGGAATCAAACCCAGGTTACCATGCGTGCAATGCCTAGCGCGCTAACTCACTCGGCCACATTGACATGTTTAATAAAACATGATTCACAACAACAACAAAAAAACAAGATTAAAATGAATGTAGTGGGAGATGTCCATAGACAGAAAAATAATCACAATTTCTCCTTTTCAACAGTCAAACACAAAAAAATCTGCCAGGTCAATTTCTTTGTCCATATAAATAAAATTGAGTGAGTTTTGTATTTTTCTCTAAATAGGATTTAGCACATGTTGAATTGTTTAGGTAATGTAAAACTTGCATACTTCTCTTTAGAAATGAACTGTCAAATCACGACGGTGGTTTTACACTCCATTCACTAGAAACTCACAAAACATGGACACTCAAATAAACCTCACCCTGCCTGGGCCGGAATTAGACACCTGAATGCGTACGTTAGCGCGCTACCCCACTCGAACACGGTGATTACTAAATTGTGATATAATAACACCAGTTATAGCACAGATACCTATACCTATATCACCACCGTGATATACGTATCTGTGATCTCATGGACATAGTCTGGCTGGGGGACGTTAAACATGGAGAAGACCAGTGTCTCGCTAGAGGACTATAAACAGAGAACAGACTAGCCAACCCTTACAAGCCAGGCTAGCTTGCAGTTTCCTAAGGGTTTAATCTCTATATATAAAACAGAAAAAAGGACTACCTACCTACCTATGTTTGTTTGTTTGTCCGGAGTTGTTTAGCCAAAACGGTAAGAGATAGCGAAAAATGTCTCAGAATTGACCCCCCCAAAACCATTATCGCTTTGTCCAGAAAAATTATAAAAAGTTAAAAAAGGCATTGCTGTCCAGCAGTACGGCCATGCCTTAGTAAATTTGAAATTTAGTCCCGTTGCAAAGCACGGGCAAACGGCTAGTGGCTTATAAAGAAAAGTCCAAGTCCTCATGATGGTTGATCGCACATAGAAATATGTGTTACAGGATGAGCCAACTTTGAAATAAAGTTGGCTGGCGACCATCACTACAACATCTCATGGACACGGAATTATTATTATAGGTACATTTATTTATTTATAAGGACGAAGTATTGCGCTCTAGTAGTATTGACGAAGTATTGCACGGAATTATTATTATTATTATTATGTACATTTATTTATTTATAAAGACGAAGTATTGCACGGAATAATTATTATTATTATTATTTTTAAGCTTTATTAGGTAGAACAAAAAATATTTACAGTAGAACACAATGAAATATAAAGAAAAACAAAAAGATTAAACAAATATACAAGAAGGAAAAAAAAGAGAGAAATGTCCTACTTAAAGGGCGGGGTTATTGCCTGTGGCAATCTCTTCCACCCAACCTATATCACCACCATGATATAAGTATCTATGCCTATCTCATGGACACGGAATTATTATTATTATACATTTAGTTATCATATTTGTGTTAATCACGATGTGATGTCACAATTAATCTAACTCACCTTACTAAATTTATGCTTAACTTGGGACTCGAACCACCGACCTCCATGTTACAAGTCCGCCGCCTTATCGATTGAGCTACCGAGGTCGGTTTTATTATACATTTATTTATAATAACCCCGCCCATTAGGTAGGACATTAGTGTTATTTCTTTTTACTTATTTATTTTGTCATTTGTTTGTTTTTCTGAATTTTATACTATTAACATTGTTCTCTGTCCTCCTAATAAAGCATACTATAATAATAATAATTTCTCAGAAAGTTTGGTGTATAATTGAAAGCGATTTAGCTAACATCCAAAGAATAATGTTTATTCTCGATGTTAGTAATTTGTATTGTACGGATAAAAAATAAATTATCTTGCGTTGTATGCCATAATAATAATAAGTATTGCACTCTAGGCAACTCACTTGGAAGGCTGTTTGGCGCGGGGTCCCTCTTTGCCCAGCAGGTGCAGAATCCTCACAGCCAGACTCGTGTGCTCGCAGTCCTCTATGAACTCGCACAGGTGGGCGAGGCCAGTTTCCTTGGCCTCGGGGTTCTCCTCTATGATGGTGATGATTGTGTCGGCAATGCTCGCCTTGTACTCGAGACCACCTATAAGAGAGAGAAAAAAAAAGAAAACTGGCTGGGGGACTATAAACAGGGAGTAGACCAGCATTGGCTTGGTTTTGGGGGAGCTTGTCAATTATTAGCCTCCTTGTAAAGACAGTGGTAGAAGTGCTGAGTCACTCATCCGTGTCTGGCTACCATCGTCACGATGACGCCACCCTATGATGATGAGATTTTTTTTTTTTTAATATACAAAACCGAACACAAGACATACTTATGAGAGAAAAAAAAAAAAAATTGGAGAGACTTTTTTTTTAAATAAAAAAACGGACACCAGACATACTTTCAATATTTTATATCATAAAATGATTCCTTTGTGCGTGTGAAAAAAGTAGTATATAACTACCAAATATTTTTCTTTTACCAGCACGGCCATGCCTCGGTGAACCCACCGCGCCGCAGGCCTAGTCGCAACGCGGCTAGTTAAATATAAACAAGATGAATCTAAATAACGTGGCCAAATGCTAAGGCTGATGTACTCGTTCATTGAAATCAAAATTTCCAAAAGGGCGAAAATTATGTGATTTTCCAACTCATAATTACTAAATTTGCTATACCTTTTCTTTCTGATTATTATATGTTAAAAACATTTGCACGTTTGGAAAGATAATAAAATTTGCCTTAAGATTACAACATTTAAAAAGATATAACAATCTTATCTGAACGTATTTCTGGAGCGTTTTTCAAAAATCGATGCTAAACAGAGGCGGAACTTCGTTTAAAAAAACACGGGAAGAAACTTGTTGTGATTCACCGTTTTCTCATTTGACCATACCTAGTAGTAGTAGTAGTAGTAAAATTTATTGGTATTTAATTATAAAATAATTGTTACAATTGTGAGGTTGGCATTAACCCTCCAAGGCCTAGTGTGACCATATGGTCACAGCAACGGTCATTTTTGAATCGAGTGTGTGAGGAAACATGTTGTGACAAAATTAAATAATTTTTTTTTTTTTTTTTTTTTTTTTAGTGGGGTTTAACGTCGCTTTCAACTGCCATGGTCATATCACGACGGGGGTTTTACCCTCCATTCGCAGGAAACTCACAAACCTGCTACTCACATTGACCTCACCCAGCCTGAGTGGGGCCGGGAAAAGCCAGCGTCACGAGAATTAGAATTTGAATGGTCACCCATCCAAGTCTTAACCTCGCTGGATGTCGCTTAACTTCGGTGTTCTGAAGGGAACCGGTGTATTCAACAGGCCATCGACGCTGGCTTTAAATAATTTGAATCAGAATAATAGTGTACTTCTCTATCTTTCGTAGGAACTCAATGTTAGGTAAATCAGATTAATTTTCCAGCACTAGTCATGTTCTGCACTTTGAATGAAAAGTACGAGTCAAAAATAATTCAGGCCTTCGGGTGTTAAAGCTTAAAAAAAATACAATGCAACTAATTAGTAACTAATTTATAACAGTTAAAATTGAATAATCAAATAAAAAATAAAAGAGGTATAAAAACTATAAATATAGGTAGGTACCTATAACTTTTTCAGTGATTTTTTTTTATACATCATACATTTCGGGTCATTCATGGTTCTTTTTTTACTATATCATTTTGGGTCTCGCTAACAAAAGACAATCTTTGACCATAGTACCATACCTCATAATATAACAGACAATCCGACATACCTTCATCTCGCAGCATAGCAGACAGGAAGTTCATGAGCACCGCATGTTTGCGCGGAAATTTCAAACAGAGCGCGCGAATAGCTTCGACCACCACAATCTTGAACTCGTCGGAAATCTCGCTCACAAAGCTGGCGATCTGTTTCATCAACCGGTCGACCGATGACTCGGAACCGGTTTTCAACAGCGTGGTGATGGCCAGAGTGGCGATGGAACGGTTGGAATCGGAGATCATGTTCTCGAGATCGAGATTGCAAGCGGTGACAGCCGAGGGATGTGTGATTGCCACCTGGAAAGGATGTAATAATAATAATAATAATATCGCCTTATTTATACTGCCCGATTAAGACAGTTAAATTCCCATTATTCCAGCAGTAAGACCAACACATATTATTATGTGGTAAAAATCCCAAATGGGAGGATAACTTGTAATGTCCCGGCTGGGTTTCGAACCCACGACATCTTGATTCTCTGGATTCACAGAGTGCCGCCTTTACCACTGAGCTACGGGGACGTAAAGTGTGTTGTGAATTAGATCCATTTGTGGTCGAATAATACTAGCCCTGAGGTCTACCAGAATTGAATAAGGAATGAAATGACGTTTTTTTACATTTTTTTTTTTTAAATTCATATAAAACAATCAACAAGAAATTAATCATCATAGGGTGGCGTCATCGTGAATGATGGTAGCCTTTATTATAGGAAGGAAGGAAGAAATTAATAAAAGAAAAAAAACTGAAAGAAATGATATGTACTATGAAACAATGAAAATAATATAGCCATATTATTGTCTGAATAGGACAATAATGTACCATTATTCTAGCACTAAGTCCAAGATGTATTATTATGAGGTCAAAATCCAAAATGGGAGAATCACGACCTCTGGATTAAAAACGGCAAGGTAGCCTGACTTGTAAGAGTTGGCTAGTCTGTTCTCTGGTGAGACGCTTTGCTTTATGTTCAAGTGTAATTTAAAAACATTGTGAACATACAAATTGAATAGAATACAAAATAAAAAATTGATTGGTTGACGCTAGACTTTTCCCTGTTTAATTTCCCCCAGCCAGACAGATTAATGTTGTAATGTATAGGCACCATGTTTGTTTATAGTGCCGAGGTAAGACTGAAAAGTCCCTTTACTAATCTACAATAGCCAGTCTCCGTGGCGTGACGGTTATGACTACTGCCCGTAGTCCAGAGATCCCGAGTTCAATCTCCGGTTGGGGCAGACTTTTCGAAGGAAATTCTGTTCACTTCAAACACGTGAGGGTGGCATTTCCGGCCCTACCCAATCTGGTTGAGGTTAATGTGGGTAGCTGGTACGATTCTCAACGAATGGAGTGTAAAACCCCCGTTCTAACTATCTATCTCAATCAGGACGCGTCTCAGAATCTATCTCAAAATCAAATAGAATCAACTGGTTACAATAGATCGAATTAGGTCGCACTGTTAATTGTAAGGGTTTCACCGAAAACCCTACAACCAGGTATAATAATGGTAGTCACTGTGGCAGAGTGAGTTAGCGCGCTAGGCATTGCACGCATGGTGACCTGGGTTCGATCCCCGGCGGAGCAGGAATTTTTCTGCTCTGTACTTGGATGTTCGGGGTCCACTCATACCTCGTGAGGAAAAATGAGTAGTTACTTGTATGAGTAACGACCAGTGGCGGCATTACCTGAGTAAAAAGAAATTAATGTAATAGATTTCGAAAAGTACAGGAGGCTCTTAGTAATGCTGCGTTACCCACAAAAAATTGTGAAGAGGCCTTGTGCTTCACCACAAATAAAATCATAGAGATAATAATAATGTACAACAGATGGAGAAAAACTACATTTTCAAATGTAGTTTTTCAGTTGTCTTGAAAATGCCTACAGGAGTAGGCGAAACATGTCTACTCTGTGAGCTTTTATACTTGTTTCCTTAATAATTATAACGTTACTTGACAAAGTATCCCTCCTGCAAAAATATATAAAAATAAAAAAATAGATGGAGATGTTTTCACCCACCTTATTCAGAGTCCGGACCGCGGCAAAGCGAAGCACAGGCTTCGGGCTCGAGCAGAAGAGCTGCAGCACGGACACCGCAGTGGCCAGCTCGCGAGCCGCAGAGCGCCGCAGATTCACCAGGGCTGCGGCCGCTTCGTAGACCACGGTCTCGGATTTGTGCCGCAGACAGGACTCGAGGAAGTCGAGGTGAGGCGAACTTGCGGCGATGTCGCCTCCGGAGGCGACTTGCTGGTCCTCGATCAGTTTGCAAACAATGCGAATCTGTGAATCACATGAGTAGGTAGTGAACTTCATCAAAACTACGGTGGTTCAACTCTAAGCGATTTATTTATTTTTATTTATTTATTTACACTTTATTAACAGGACATATTATATACAACACAAATAATTACAAATTAAAATACAATATAATATAAGAAAAAAATAAAGAAAAAATAAATAAATATATACATAATATATGTCCTAACTAAAGGGCGGGGTTATTGCCTTAGGCAATCTCTTCCACCCTACCCAAGCGATCATCATTATAGGGTGGCGTCATGGTGAACAATGGTAGACAGACAGTGGAGGAATGACTCAGCACTTCTACCACTGTCTTTACATGGAGGCTAATAATTATCTAAGGGTCCCTAGAACCAAGCCAATGCTGGTCTACTCCCTGTTTATAGTCCCGTAATCAGAGTCTAAGCAATTTGGTGGTTCAAATACACCCAATGTATGAATTTGAGTCTAAAATAGTTCTGATGATCCTACTCCCAGGTACTCCCAGGTATTCTGATGATCCTACTCCCAGTCTTAGAAATAGTTCTGATGATCCTACTCCCAGGTACTTGTTTCCTCAATAGGTTCCTACTTCATCAACACTAAACTTGTCTACTTTTTAGAGCTAGACAAGCAATTATGGATGCACTTTTTTGTCTCTGTGATAGTTATAAGTCCTTTGTAACATATAAAGACAGACTCTTACCAGCATGCAGACAGCATAAGGACTCTTCATGTTCATTTTGGTCAGTTTGGCAACGAGTTTGGTCACAGCAAGTTGGTCTGACTTCCGGATTTGATAGAGCAGTCCCAGAGCATGGTATTGAACCATCACATTTTCGGAGTTGAGAGCCTCCTGGACCTCGTTTACCCAGCGCTTCATGAGATCTGGACTGTGCTTTGTCATGTGGAAGATGGACACTGGAAAAATAAACAAAATATAAAACATGTCAGTGTGGTGATCCTGAGGTCGCAGGTTCGAAACCCAGCCAGGACATGAGAAGATATCCTCCCATTTGGGATTTTGACCACATAATATGTAAAACGTTTTGAGCTTACTTCTGGAATGATTGGAATCATTAGTCCTAGTCGAGCAGTATAAATAAGGAAACATTCTTGTTTTTTTGTTAGACATGTGCATTGATTAAAATTGTGATTTTTTTTACAAAGATTGCTGAAATTATCTTAGTTTAAGTTAGAACTACTTGAACCTTAAAATCTGAATACAGTATTAAATGGATTTGGGATTTCATGGGGATGTTATCAGAGATTTATTTTTTTAAAGGTCCAAGAGAAGTACCTATATGCTGTGCTTGCTGGAACTTGGCCTGGCGCACTGCTGTGCACTCAGATACTTACAATTTTTTTTATAAATTATCTGATGTTAGTCTCTATTCATAATTCTGTGAAGACAGACTTGAGTCAGTGCTTGATTATTAAAGACACCTAAAGCTTAAATAAAACATGTGCCCACCAAAAAGTCATTTTTAACACCAAGGGCTGAATTATGAAACAGGATTAAAGTTAAGATAAGCCAGACTGCTCAATTTGAGATATAGTGCACTGTGACTGGATGTTTCTCCGGCTTATCTGAACTTTAATCCTGTTTCATAATTTGGCACTTAACCCTTGTTATACTACACTTACCGACTGCAGCACTGCTGACAGCAGCATTTCTATCCACAATGGCCTGCTTCATATATCTCTCAATTGCTTGGATCATGGTTGTATCTGTAATGCTGCACAGAGCTCTTATAGCAGCTGCCCGGTACAAATCCTCTTTGCCAGTCATGTCCTTCGTGAGAGATGATGTCACAATAATGACATCTTCAGCAATAGTAGACAACTCCTTGATACCAAGGTAGACCATGCGGCGAAGGATCACATCCTTGGATTGGAACAGCTTGGTCATGGCAAAGAAAGCATCGGTTGCTTCTTGGGTACCCAATTGCTCTCCCTGGGGAAAAAAAACATTATTAAAGGTGTTAAAAATTGAAGTTTTCTAATGCTTGGAGTGGAGTTATGAATTTATTTTATTTAAATCTCCAACTCTATGTATCTTCTTTCACTTTAACTTTTCCTAAATCTATTTGGGGTTGACATTTTTTAACCTCTTCCTCATTGTTGAGGTTGGTTAGTTCTGGTACTGAACCAACTTTACAGCTGGATGCCCTAACCAACATTAAGGATGTCAATGATTTGAGTTATTGTCTTTTGGCTTGACAAGGCTGGTACCATATCTGATTTACTGTAGTTATCATAGCTAAGTGGGTAGCTCACTAGGCTTGTATGCATGGTGATCTGGGTTTGATGTCTAGCAGGACAAACATTTGGCTCTATACTTGGATGTTCCCTAATCATTTAAAGATAATAATTTTCAGTATTTAAATTTTGATATTAAATTTTAAACTTTGGTCTATCATATTGATGAGAAAGTAATTATTCCTTTCAAACCATTGTTAAGACATTCCTCATTACCTGGTTGATGAGATACAATATCTTGGTGAGAATATGAGTACATTTCTTAGGATTAACAGGAGTGTCATTGAATGTACGGGCCTCTTGCAAAACTGCTGTCTTGTCCAAGTTTTGAAAAGGATTCCCAGTTCCTGTAAGGAAAAAGTTAAACTTTTAATAATTATTAAAGTAAACAATTCAGTAATGCTTCTGCTTGTAATTTAATCATTATGAAGTTATTTCTTTATTTACAGTTTAGCAAAAATATAGTGTACTCTGCATTCATTTTTGTATTTCTGTGTGTTCTAACTTGTGTAAACAATTGTAAACCATTTTTATTATTTCTTTTTTCCAAGATGTTCACAGCTTTTTTTATTTTGTAGCCATCTACAAGGTGCCATTGTAGACACTTGTTGTGTGTAATGTAGCTTGCCCATCCCATTGTACACCTTCCCTGATGGGCAAGAAGTGACACAACATTTCCCATTTAGGTACTGGCTCAACACAAGCACAACAGAAGCTATCCCTTATTGTGAATACTATTTCTTGTCAGCTCTGGGATTTGAAACCAGGATCTTCCATGTGGCAAGCAAAAACATTACCACTTAGCTAAAATAAATTTGACACTTTGAGTGACTTGGACCAGAGGAAATTATTTTAACTAGGATTTGAGTTTTGAAAATATAATATAGTGTCACCTCAGTTTAAAATATTAGTAATACAAAGTTCTGATACTAGAATTGAACAATTACTTTCAGACAGCCTTCTATCAGGACTGGTGGGCACAACAGGAATCATAGATAAGATACACTAAGGGCAAATTATGAAACAGGCTTAAATTTTAGATAAGTTAGATACACCCTCAAACCACAATTTCAACCAATCACAGCACAATACAGCCCAAATTGAGGGACAGTCTGGCTTATCTAAAGTCCCATTTTATAATTTAGCCCATTGATCATTCATTCATTGAAGGCAAAATATATCCCACAGGTGTCTCTAAAGTGTCAACTGTTGGGATAAACCATCTTTAAAGAAAATTGTTCAATATCCAATGGTGAAAATATTTCATCCTCTCTTGTGCAAGTTGGTTGATCTCCTGAAAGCAACTTGATTACAAATATGTAGAGATTAGGAACCAACAATAAAAGACACAATTCTATTTCTTCTCACTTCATGAATTGTAAATTTATGAAAACTTCAGAAACCACCTACTGAAAGGAAACATACTATCAATCATTGCACAGGGGGAATGGGTGATTATTATGAATGGACACACAGTGTCTTTTCCTTGATGTCTAGAAAGTAAGGATCCTGAGACTAACATCTAAAAAGATGATGGTGTTACGTTTGATGAACATTTGGAATGTAATTATACATGCAAAGTAAAGTAATTACCTTCTTCCTCTTCTTTCTTGTCACGTTTGAACGCCATATCGGCTTTTAGAAAGATCAAATATTCTCAAATTTATCTTTAGAGCCCACTGAAAAAGTTTTGCTGATAAAAATTGTTTATGTTTTGATATGAACACGTCAATATTTTACTCGTTGGTGTTTAGCGTTAAAAGATGGCTACTTCCTCACAGATTTCTTTATCTTTCGCGTTATATTGAGGGTGGCTTGTCAAGCTAAAAATGAAAATATCCCTTAATATTAAATTAAAACCAAACTATTATTTTGTTGTATAATTGCCTGATTTTCTCAAATTTCTTCAAATCTTCATAATTTCACTTAATTTAAGCTAGATTTACGTGAAAGTGAAAAGGACGAAAGGATTAAAAGTCATTATCGAAAAAGTACGTTTTGTGAACGGAGCTTTTTAGCGCGCACTAAATTACACGTTTTACTCGTTGGCGTTTTGATTTTTCCTGGTTCAAATTTGGACTACTGATAAGTTCAGTGATAACCTGATAACTTATCAGTCATTTTCTTTCAATTATGAGTTTTTATCTAATGTGAGTCTACAACTGCTTACTGTTTTGGCTACAAATGTACTAAAAACAACCAGTGAAAATCTTTTCTGTGTGTAGTTTAACATTGATCATTACCTTACTCTTGCCAGAATGTTTAAGAGTCAAATTTCATGTGAGCACTGAATAGTTTACCCAGATTTTGATGTGATACAATAACAATGTGTTTTAAAAATAGCTGCTCCTAATGATAGAGAAACACCAAGTTATTAGCTTTGATCTCTCAGTGGTTCAAGAAGTCTCAGGAAGCAGGAGAAAATAAATTATCTATTTCTACTAATTCAATGAAGTAATGACATTGAAACAACTCTCCTGAACTTTGGCATTTTCTTATTGGGAACAAAATACCCATCAAACTACTTCAGAGCCTCAATATCTAACAGAACTATCAAGGATTTTGGAAAACAGTAATACATACCTCTTTGCATTGTTTTTTCCTCTCTAAACCACCAAAATGTCATCCAGAGGTATGTATGTAGCTGGTACAGATGGCACAGACTTCTCCCATCGGCAGCAAATAGCTCAGCACTATCAAACAAGTGTTCTCAACAAAACTAGGCTCAAATACACAATATTCTTTCACTACATTTTATTTTTCATCATGCTGGCTAAACTGTCAGCTGACATACTTGACAGGTTAGATATATTTATATTAGAAATAGAAGAACTACTCATACCTAAACCACTACTGTGGGAATATATTTGGTGCTTGAGTTTAGTTGTGTCATTTCTTGGTTTATCTTCTATAAGAAGAAATAATATTGGTACAATGAAGAAGTACATTTATGGCATAATAGCATTTGGTTACCTGCCAATCCTGTATGCAGTTATTTATTATTTCAATGATTTCTGGACTTACATAACTATGGAACCAGAAGAAAGTGTTGAAGATAAGGAGATCATGATGTGGAAAGGATTCCCCTATGCTTTACTCTGGTACATTTTCATTGTTCTTGCCTTTCAAGTTCACAGTTTCTCATTGTACTTTTCAAACAATTTAATTCAATCCTGGAGGTTAAGGGCAGCTATCAAAAAGCAATAGATTAGAAACTGAATCATTTGCTACGTATATGAAATTGAAACATACCAACCATGACTTTGCATAATGCATCATAAACTTTACATTATGAGAGTGTGTAAGTAAATCTCAGATTTTTCCCAATGCCAGAAATATGTATTTTAAATACTTAGTTTTAAAATCAGAGGTATTCACCATGGCTGAGTGGAGTGGCACACTAGGCTTGCATGCACAGTTACCTGGGTTCAAATCCCAGCTGAGTAGAAATTTTTTTACTTTACACTTTGGACATCCAGTGTCCACTCACATCTAGTGAGGAAAATTAAGTAGTTGTATGAGTTAAAACCAGTGTTGGGATTACCAAATTATAAAGAAATTACTGTTATAGAATTCACAAAGTGAAAGAGGTCGTAATGCTTCACTAGCCACAAAAATTGTCAAGAGGCCTTGTGTTCCACCCCAAAGAAATCATGACTTTAACTTGGTTTTAAAATCAGAAATATTCATGAAGTCTTATATTGTATTCAAATATGTTTTACTATTGTCATTTTTACTATTACTTACAACAGATGATGCAGACATTTTTTTGTGTCTTTTGAAAGAAATTGTGAGAGTTATTTACACTGGATGTAATATTTACATTTTTTTTTTTGTTAAGACTTTCCATGTATTGTATTTCAAGAATATGATTCTATCAAATTTAATCAGGAATTTTTTAAGTTACATTAGGTTGGGTACCTTTTTTTTTTTTTTTTTTTTTTTTTCAATACTCTTTATTTTTATTATTTTTTATAATACAAAATACAATTGCAGAAATACATAAATATAGTTAAAAGTAAAATAAATAAGATATACAATAAATAGATTTATAAATTGAGTTATAGAGGAGTCCATGTGTGCTTAAAGCATGTGTTGGACTCCTCTGTTATAATAAGTCTTCTGATTTTAACATTTTTTTAATCAACAACTAAAAATTGTATTTCTGTTATTACCTATTACCTATATTTATTAATTCAGTTGAACTATTAATTCAGGAATTTGTCAAATTCCTCTTTCAAATTTATGTCATAGTATACACATTAAAAATTAAGGATGGATTTTAAATTCACAACACAACATGAAAGATATTTCATGACATATTGAAAAAGTACCTTCTGAAAATTTCCTTTTAATTATGTTGTTGGAAAATAAAAAAGTCATGTAGTAATTTTATTGAGTGTTTATTCAATATTCAATATGGAGTTGGGCATTTTATTTGTTAGTGCTTACCAGAGCCAGTTAAATGTAAAGATCATTCAACTGTAGGTAACTAACAAAATCGAAATAAGATAAGAAAGCAATACAGGTCTTTTATTTTCAAATAATTTATATTAAATTTACTGAGCACAACTTTTTTACATCAAGAGACTATTATCACCTGATTGATACATTGTGTACTTATTTATTTCATAAATAATTATATTTTATATATCCTTTGTTTTTCTTTTTATACACATTTTTAAACAGTAGAAATGAAAATGGATAGTTTATAATTCTTTTGTATGACAAAGAGTATTATTTTGTTTTAAAAATATGTCATTATCCATTTATGGTGTTGTTTATAATTTTAATAAAAATGAACATGGTTATTAAATTTTACTTGATTTGGAGTTTTTTTTTCCACCTTTATTTGATCACCTAAAAGTAGACATTAACTTTTCTTTCTTCAGGAACACAATTTTACTGCCATTCCAGCTTTGACTAACTTACTTTTTTATTATTCATCCTAGATGGGGATTGTGACATATCTAGTCCAATGATTTTTAGGTGCTGCTTACGAATTTGGCATTGATTTTTTAGCTGTCTGTTACCGGTTGAGTCACCAGTGGTGGAATTTGACTTCTTTTTGGTGATAAGGAAAGTTGTGTGATATTTACACCAGATTTTTTAGTTTGTAGACATGAAGCAGGAGCTCCTGTAAATGCTTATGGTCTGTGTTATAGCTTGCCCATCCCGTAGCATGACTCCCCTCTGATGGGCGAGAAGTGACTCAATACTTACCATTTAAGTGCTGGGTCAACACGAGCGCACCGGAAGGTATCCCTTACAAACAACTGTAACCAAACTTTCACATGGCAAGCAAGTGCTTTAAAACTGAGATAATCGCGTACTCGAATCAATGGAAGACTTCAGCTCAGGTTAACTTTACTGTTTTCAACTACTTTTAAAGGCATATTGGTTTTTTTTTTTCTCTTTGACCTTAGATTAAAATCATAAAATAAGAAATAACACGAAGAACAAACAAATGAATAGTATTGAAATACATAGAGATTTTGTTTTTATTTATAATCAAAATGGAAAGCTAGACAGTTCTCAAGAAATATTTTTATTTTAGAGTTTATTTTAGAATTATTCAGGGCATAGTCAAATGATTGCTCATGAACATAATAAGAGGCTTGTGGTTTAAAAAGTAAAAAATTGATCAAAAGGTTAATTTCTTGTTAAAAATGACACTATCTCAGTAAAATAACTTGAGATGGTACACACACAGGTTCATGTAGTAAGGCACATTTAAAGGCAAAAATTCATATCTGAAATTGTTAGCATTTTTAATTCACTGTAGATATTTTGACTGTTTGATATTTTATAATCTAATGTATTTTTAGAGAGTGCAGTATAATACAACTAAAGATGAATGAAAAAATAAAACACTTTATAAATTTGTTTGTACGTAAAATTGACATAAAAGTTTTAAAAAATAGAGAAATAATATGAAGAATATATCGAATTTAAAAATTAAAATTACTTAATCCAAAATGGTAGATCTGAGATTACAGATAAGTAAAAATAAGAAGAGTGAAATAAGGCAAAACGGACGAAAATACAAAAATAATACTTTAAAAATTATTAAAATAATATTACTTAATTTAAAAATAACAATTTGTGTAAGTATTTATAGGTACTATTCTTGAGGAACTTTTGACTGTTTCAATTGGACGGAATCAATGTTCATTTAGAATAGGTATGTAAAAATAAAGTGTGCGGAAAAAAGAAAGAAAGAACACACATCATATTTTTAACTATCTCTGCTGAGTACTAGAAATTTTCTCATTAATTTACCTACATTTTAAAGTAATGTGGGTTGTTTTACATTGCTGTGATGTTAAAAGCCAATAGATTTACAGTACCAAATATTATATAGGTACCTAGTAAAATTAAAAACAAATAATAATACTAAAATAATATTCAAAATTTCTGAATAAATTATTTGGAAGTATAGTAAGTGAATATAACAAAAACTTTGAAGAGAATTTCAAACTGTAAGGAAACTTCATTTTTTTTTTAAGGATGAGTGTTTCACAGCCTTTTTTATTTCGTAGCCATGAAACAGGAGCTACTGTAGACGCTTGTGGTCTGTGTTGTAGCTTGCCCACCCCGCAGTATGCCTCCCCTCTGATGGGCGAGAAGTGACACAATACTTCCCATTTAGGTGCTGGGTCAACATGAGTGCACCAGAAGGTACAAACATTTGTAGCCAAATTAAGAAACAATTTTTTGTCGGCACGGGGGATCGAACCCGGGACCTTCCTCATGTCAAGCGAGTACTTAACCACTGAGCTGATTGCGCGCTTTTTCATTTTATTAAAAGTGTTGTGCTAGAAAAAATCTCCATTATTGTGAAATTTACTGTCACAAAAAAGTTTAAAAAATTGACTTTGATTATTAGAATCGATTCTCCAAGTAAAGTGAGTCAGAAATTAGGTTCTAGTGGCATAAAAATTAGTTATTGTAGAAATAATTACTGGTACAATATATAAGTGACATACAGCTGAAATAAAAATACTAATACCTAGGTACTTAATTTTTAAGAATTAAAAAAATATATATATTATATAAATTTGAAGAAAAAAAGTCAGTTTGTTAATAATAAAAAAATAAACATATCTCTACCTCTTAGAGTGGATTTTCCTCTATTGTTTACCAAGATAAAAATGGAATGTTGTTTGACTATTACCCAAACACGTATGATACACATACTAACTCGAACTAAATTAGAAAGGCAATATTGGTCACATAAGCCAAACTACCTATGTGAAAACAATTTTTTTTAAGCCATGAAATCACTCAGAGAAATACTGAGGGCTAGGACAAGCTGGAAATAGCTGTGTTAAAAATTCTCTCAAATGTAGAGACAAACACACTGATAATATTAGCTATCTAATGATCCAGTTAGAGATCAAGACGAAAATTCGGCGTAGCTCACGCAACAACAAAGATCTATCTAAATTAATATAAATAGTCTGGTTTGTATATAAATATGGTTTTCACTTTGAATTTAAGTTCAATATAAAATGTATTGATTTATTGATAGCAATAATACTAGTAAAGAACTAGCTCATTGCTAACTCTTGATTGTAAGCTATTTTATACAAGAGTGACATGGAATTGGTAATAAATTTTGTTAGATGAGTTTTAAATAAGCTTTAATCATGGTAAAGTCCAAGTCCATATTCTAAAAATAATATTAATTAAAGTTTGAGTTCATGTTTGAAGAACTTTATTCAAGCTTTGGTAATATAATAATAAAAAACTATCTTAGTAAAATGAGATAATATTTAAAAGCTAAGGAGTGTACAAGTTTTGTTTGTATATACACTTGTCATTTGAAATAAAATAATATACAAAGGCTCTTTCATAATTGATAAATTAGAGTAGGGTCTATTTACATAAAGCTACTAGGAAAAATAATATATTATTCATTTTATGATTCTTAATTTACATATACATAGAAGATGACTAAAAGTAGATATGCAAAATTTAGACTCTGACAAAACCAAGATTCGAAATGTCAGTAGTGAATACTCATTTTTTTCTTGTTATGCTTTTGAGCAGGAGTCTAACTGAGAGCTTTGGTAGACCACGGAGTAGACACATAGTATTTGTTATGTACAACAACAACAAAAATCTTTAGTCATCATGAAATTTTAAAGTAGCTTTATGGAATAGTCTCTCTCTGTTTGATTTACTACAGGATCTTAGTATCCATTGAAGGCGTGTCTATCTTGATGAGGGTACATCTGCATGACAAGGTTTCGGCTTTCTTTACGGTGCTCCCAAGCTTGCTTAGAGTCCTGTGGAAGGAAAGTCATATTTTGAACAGTGCCAAATCGACGAAGGTTTTGAAAAATGCATAGTGAAAGATGAAGAATATCAAGTCAAAAAAGCAACCTCAAAACCCCAGGTTGTCAAATTAGAATCAATAATTTCTGCTTGAGTGAAATTAAGTTGTTTTTTTTCTAGGTAGATTTATTTTTAACATTTTACAAATGAAAATTTTACACTGAAAATTGACCAGAGCAATCAATTGTGTAAGCTTACCTTGTACAGAACCCAGCTGACCAGGCATGGATGAAGAAAGAAATGAGAGCAAAGTAGTAGGAGAAGGAGAGATGGTTGTAGTGGGGGTTGAGGAGCCAATCTCTCCGCCAGCAGTTGAGTGGGAAAAGGAGAACCGCAAACATAAGTAGGCCAGCTGAAATAAAGTATTTTTTTTAATTTCAAAACCATACTATCTCAAAAGGGGTGTTCAGCAAAAAAAAAAAAAATCATAATAAAAATAAAAGCACCTGATTAAAACTAAATTCCAAATTATTTCAGCAGTTTTTGTTGGTGCCATTATACATGATCATGGTTAAAAACCCATAATAGGGGATTGATTTAATGTCACTTTTAAAACTACATTCAAATTATTACAGAGTTTTTATTTGTTGGCCAAACAACCATGTATAATTCCCTAAGTAGTGGGGGATTGATTAATGCATTACATGTACAATGGGTGAATTAAAACAGACGGTTTTAACCGAAGTTTTAGGAAAACAATCCACTATCTCAATTACTAAGTATGGAAGTAAAGGAGGTATGGGAAATATAAAGGACCAAACACTGCATTGAAGTATGTTCTCCACGGTTCAATGCGTGATTAAAATGAACTTTAGTGGGTAGTGTACTGTTTCGCACATCCCACATTCATATTCCATGATGTTTGTCTTTGAAGTTTCCCTTCTAAGGTAGTATGAATTTTGAATATACCTGATACTGCTGTCAGAGAAAGGACACCATGGTTGCTAGATACTCATAGGTCAGGATCAGCTGCAGTGGGTAACGGACAATGATGGCACATTGGATAACTTGAGCAGAGTATGAGAAAATGAAGGCTAGTGTCACACACAACTGAATGAAGAGAAGCCAGCCTGAAATAGAAATTAAAAACTCTTGAATCTACAACAAAGATTATTGAGAATGTTTTTTTACTTTCCTTATCCTATAAAAAGGAAAATATTGTATTTGTCAAAAAATTGGCCTACACAGTTTTTCACATTTCTGGACAAATCATAGCCTCAGGATACCAGAAAAAGTGGCTGCAATGGCTGCACCTTTGGATTTTTTTAATATACAAAAAAGTTAGAGACCAACGGTGTACTCAGATCAATTTTCTTCCTTTTGATATCTTGAACTTTTTGGAATCTGGCCTCAATTTACAGGTATTTTGGGGGTCCCATATCAAATCCAATGATTTAGATGTGCTGATTACAAATTTGACAATAATTTTTAGCTAACTGTTATCATTGAGTCACCAATGTTAGTGAATTATTTTTTTAGAGAAAAGGAAAGTTGTGTGGTGTCACACTAGTTTATTTATATTTATTAATATTGAGATTAAATTGGATAGGGTAGATAAAAAAAAACAATAGCTATCTTACATTTAATGGAAAACAAAACATCCTAGATAGATTTTTGATGATTAAATGTCATTTAAAACAGATTAACAAGTCCATAGAATAAATTACCAACAAGTACACATGATTTAGTATTAGTTTCTAGCTTTTCTTACTTAAGGGGTGGAATTTCATTTGAAAATAACAATATAAATAAGGTTTTAAAACCAACAAAGTTTTAGCAAATTTTGTGAAAATTAATCTTAAAGTCATTATTCTTACCAGGCAGCAACCACTCTCGTATAACATAGTACTCAGAACTGTAGATCCCGTAACATCCTGTAAATCTTTTGTCAAACTGGTAGTATGGATATCTGAATCCATCAAAGCAGTACTGCCACATGCCCATATTTTTGAACTCAGAAAATGCATCATCATATGAGGAGATCCAATATGGGCTATAAGAGAAAGAGATAAGTTAAATTTATTTAGGTAATAAAACACACACACACAAACATTAATTTTATTATTTTAATAGAGTCAAGGGGAAATGAAGATTTTATTCAAATTGCATTGAAGTTACATATATCATCAGTTGGAAATACTAGAGGATTTAAAAGATATCTACTGCTGGACTTATCACCACCTTGACCAAACTTTCATTTTCTTTTATATATTTTGTATTCTATAGTATTGATAGTATTGTAAATAAAGTTTGATTGAAAATATATAATAATAATTACCTGAAGAATGCAACAAGCAGAAAGAGTCCAGCAACATAGGTGTAGATACTACCCTTCACCAGAGTTTCTGAAAAAAAAAAACATATTTTCTTATGACTGGTTGTATGGATCTTGAAAATCACATAAAATAACACAAAACCGGGGATTGGAAACGTTTGTTTCAAAAGGATTCATCAAAGTGCTTGTGCAGTAAATTGAGGGTTTTGACACCTTGGTTTGGCAAGCAAAACCCTCGATTTACTGCACCAGCACTAACTTGATGAATCCTTTTGGATAGTTAGGTCAGGTTCTACGAAAAACACCTAACCTAAAAAAACACCTGAAAAACACGAAAAACTTTAGTTCCAAAGGATTCACCAAGATAGAGCCAGTAGAGTTTTGCTCTAAACTCTACTGGCGCTATCTTGACGAATCCTTTAGAACTAACATTTTTTGTGTTTTTCAGGTGTTTTTTAGGTTAGGTGTTTTATGTAGAACCTGACCTAAATGTTCCCAATCCCCTGTTTTGTGTTTTTTTAGGTGTTTTTCAAGATTTGAAGAACTGGTCATTACTGTAAATGAATAGGTTCTAATTTTTTGTACACAGTACTTGAGTGCAAGTTTTGTGCTGCTATGAATTTATTCAATCATGCTATGAATGAACTCAATAAGATTGGGTAAACATAGAGCCAGGAAATAATTCATGTACAATGATCCACTTAAACTTGGATTAATATAGAGGTAGATCTCTGAACCAAGCAACCAAGTCCATAGATAGGAATGTCTAGCCACACCCCTATACTTTAAAGGGAAATATCTTGAACACTGTGGGTAGAATCACACTATGTATGAATGAAACACTCAATTATAACCAGTTACTGCTATTTATTAGTTGCATTGATTAAAAACACCCAAAGGGATGAGCAATTTCAAATGGCTCACAACTTTCACACAGTTCTGCAGTTTTAGTACCTGAGGCTTTGGGGTAGTCTTGTTTGGACTCCGCCGTGAACTTGCTTCCGCCATTTGAACTGGCACTGGCGGGCATTTTCAGTCAGTGAAAAACACTTAATTAAAAGAAACTCTTGAAAACTACTAATTTGAAGGTGTTAATCAGGTTTATATCATGTAAATTCCATAAATTGATAAAATTTCGCCAAAAGTTTGAAAAAATGTTTAGAGTTCAGTTGTTGTTGTTTTGTCGTTGAAATTTTTGTTATTGACGTGAAGCGAGTCAAGTTTTTAAACAACACAGATTTATGCCAAATATGGAAATCTGTGGATATTTTTGTGAAGATTTGGCTAACTTCTCATAAACACTGAATGTGATTTTTCCCCAAGCTACTTTTGCATGATGTAAAAAATGTCCATTTCGCCAGCACTACTAGACAGCTAGACACTAGCAGTAGAAAATAGTAGCGAGTTCAATAATCACACAAGTAAGTTCCTGTAAGATTCGTTTCATGTTGGCCAAATTATATGTATAGTTATTTTAATTGGCCACATAAAGAATTCAAATTTTTCATTCAAAGTTATTTTAAGTCTAACAAAAATCACAACACAACAAAATTAAGAGTAGGTATACCCAAGAACTACATTAATAAGTTACACTGATTGTCAAAATTTTCGTTGCTGACACTGCTGTTCAAAATTTTCCTTGCTGATGTTCAAAATTCTACTTGCTGATCAAAATTTTCCTTGCTGATGTTCAAAATTCTACTTGCTGATCAAAATTTTCCTTGCTGATGTTCAAAATTCTATTTGCTGATGATGAAAATTCTTCTTGTGATGTTCCAAATTCAACTTGCTGATGTTCTAAATTCAACTTGCTGATCAAAATTTTCCTTGCTGATGTTCAAAATTCTACGTGCTGATACTCAAAATTCTACTTGCTCATGTTCGAAATTCTACGTGTTGATGTTCAAAATTCCACGTGCTGATGTTCAAAATTCTACGTGCTGATGCTCAAAATTCTCCTTGCTGATGTTCAAAATTCTACGTGCAGATGTTCAAAATTCTATTTGCTAATGATCAAAATTCTTCGTGCTGATGTTCAAAATTCAACTTGCTGATTTTCAAAATTCAACTTGCTAATGTTCAAAATTCTACTTGCTGATGTTCAAAATTCCACGTGCTGATACTCAAAATTCTACTTGCTCATGTTCAAAATTCTACGTCCTGATACTCAAAATTCTATTTGCTCATGTTCAAAATTCTTCTTGCTGATCTTCAAAATTCTACTTGCTGATACCCAAAATTCTACGTCCTAATGCTCAAAATTCTACTTGCTGATACTCAAAATTCTACGTGCTGATGCTCAAAATTCTACTTGCTGATACTCGAAATTCTACGTCCTGATGCTCAAAATTCTACTTGCTGATACTCAAAATTCTACGTGCTGATGTTCAAAATTCCACGTGCCGATGTTCAAAATTCTACGTCCTGATGCTCAAAATTCTACTTGCTGATACTCAAAATTCTAGGTGCTGATGTTCAAAATTCTACTTGCTGATGTGTAAAATTCAACGTGCTGGTGCTCAAAATTCTACTTGCTGATACTCAAAATTCTACTTGCTCATGTTCAAAATTCTTCTTGCTGATGTTCAAAATTCGACGTGCTGATGTCCAAAATTCTCCTTGCTGATACTAAAAATTCCACGTGCTAATACTCAAAATTCTACTTGCTGAAGTTCAAAATTCCACGTGCTGATGTTCAAAATTTCACGTGCTGGTGTTCAAAATTCCAAGTTTTCAAAATTAGATGGTATGATGACACTGCTTGCCAAACACCACAACACTAGTATCAAAATTCACAGCAAACAAGAAATTCATGAGAAAGAAGATTCCACAAAGATCCCCTGGTTCCCCAACACCCAGAAACATCATTCCAGATGGCGACATTTGCTTCTGGTGGAAATGTGGTGAAGGATGGGAAGCAATCTAGAATCTCCTGGACGCATACCTTTCCAGTACTCCCACCCACCCCACTCTTCCTGATGGAAAGTGAAGTCAAGAAAATAATGGCGTACCTAGCCCAAAGAATCCAAACTTTGCTAAAAACAAAGTCTTCTGAGAGCTGTATTTCCAACCCCGGCAGATTCTTTCACTCGGAATTGGCATTTGCCAGTTAATAAAACATCCTTGGTACTGAAAAATAATTTATAAGAAAACACAAAAAAATTTAAATAAAAATCAAAAAAAAAACCAAAAAAAAAGGCACTAGAAACAATATCAATACATCCTTCAAAATCAAAATTCACAGCAAACAAGAAATTTACGAGAAATAAGATTTCACAAAGATCCCCAACAACCAAAAACATCATTCCAGATGGCGGCATTTGCTTCTGGTGGAAATGTGGTGAAGGATGGGAAACAATCTAGAATCTCCTGGACGCATACCTTTCCAGTACTCCCACCCACCCCACTCTTCCTGAAAGTGAAGTCAAGAAAATAATGGCGTACCTAGCCCAAAGAATCCAAACTTTGCTGAAAACAAAGTCTTCTGAGAGCTGTCGTTCCAATCCCGGCAGATTCTTTGACTCGTAATTGGCATTTGCCAACTAAATAAAACATCCTAGGTACAGAAATCCTTGTGTTTTTATTATTTCTTAACAGATCTTAGCCTCATACTCCTTTCTTTTTTTTCAATATGTCTTATACTTTATTTTGTACAATATATGTAAACTTAACCCAAAAAATTAACATATATACCCCTCGTCGAAAGTTTTAGACACCTGGTCTAAAACTTGTGTTGACTGAGGGGGACTTGTGTTGACTGAGAGGGTGTGTTGACTGAGGGGGTATTTCTTACATGCATATCTCGAAACGGTATATTCCATCTAGGTATATTACGGGTCGATTCATAAAATCTCTCCACTATTGTCTGTCTTTGAAAGCTTCTTCCCGTTCTACATCTTGCCAGTGGAAACTTACAAGTGTAATGCCATCTCTGACCATGTCTGTTTACCTCTTTCTATGTCTTCCTCGGGGTCTAGTTCCATTTAGTTGTAAATCAAACATTTTCTTTGGTATTCGTTCTTGGTCCGTTCTTCTCATGTGAACATACCATTTCAACCTACTTGTTCTTAACTTTTCTTCAGGATATTCTACTTTTCTTCTGGTCAAAGGCAGGAATTTTTTTTATATATTATGTTTCTAATAGTGGCCCGCGGACTTTTCCGGAAAAGAAATATGGCCCAGAGACTGAAAAGTTTGAAGACCCCTGCACTAGATCAAGATTCAAGATTGGTGATAACGATTTGAACAGATCGAACAGACACTTAAAAGTGTTTCCCAAATGTTTCATCGAAATTCAAAATGAAATAAAATTGGTGGGTAAATACCTTTTATGTATTTTCTATTTTTATTTTAGGTACAAGTTGTTTAGGTAGGGCAAGTGTTTTCGTGTTTTCGAAACTTTCCTAGTATCGAACCCTCAATTTTTTTCGTAACAATGAGTCGGGTAGAGGTGGAAAGGGTTCTAATTTGTTTAAACACGTGTATCATGACCTCTGCTCAATGTTAGGTTACATTTTGATGAGTGCGTATGATATGAGAGAATATTACCTATCTATTTTCGAGATGTTGAAGTTATTTTACTAGTCCTAATATCGAACCCCCTCCCCTGGTTGAAGCGTTTGTCTTGTAAAAAAAAAAGAACTTTCAAAGAACTAAGATGATGACGTTGGCTCTTATTACATGAAAAAAAGATTGTTGAGAAATGTTGAGAAATGATTATGTTTGATTGATTATCTAAATCTATTATTTTTCTGTATTCCTAATACCTACCAAATAAACTCTGGGTTCGATGAGCCCTTGCCCATCTCAATTCATTGGAAAATGTCGTCGCAGGAGCCCGTCGCGTCAACCTCTGCAGGTGCCTTTTGCTCCACCTACCGCAGGTGCGAGATTCGGGCAATGATAAGTTCCTCACATTACGTCGGAATTCATCTGTTGAAATCCATCGTCAGCTACTGAAAACCTATGGACCTGATGTGATTTCACGTTCCAAGGTTTTCAAGTGGGTAAAAAAGGTCGCACAAACACACACGATGATCAAAGAAGTGGGAGGCCGTCAGTCGTTTCAGAAGAACTTGTGCAGCAAATCAATGAAAAAAATCGCAGCGAACGTCGTGTGACCCTCGACACCGTATTCCTCTGACCTGGCGCCCTCGGATTTTCATCTGTTCACGAAACTGAAGGAGTTCTTGGCTGGAAAAAGGTTTTCCAGCAACGAGCAGGTCAAGGTGACTGTGAGGAAGTGGCTGTTGGAGGTGGAGCGGAGCGTGTATGACGAAAGCATAAAAAAGCTCGGACCCAGGATGATGCAGAAGTGTGTGGAGCTTGCCGTTGATTATGTGGAGAAATAAAGGACTAAATTTGGAACTTACCCTGTAAATTTTATGAAAATATATGCATTTTTTTTTTGATTTTTAACATTAATTGTCCCTTTTCTCTCCGGACGTCCCTCGTACATATTATACTCGTACATAGGTAAGCTACCTAGTAAGACCAAACTATTTTGTGAACTTACCCGTGATAATTAGGTGTTAATTAGGTAATTTCGTGATGTCACACAACTACTAAGCTAGTTTGACTTTTACTAAATCCACGCTGAAACCGGGACTTGAACCACCGTCCTCCAGGTTACAAGTCCGCCACCTTATCGATCAAGCTACTAAGGTTGGTAATTTTATTACTAGGTAGGTATAATAGGTATTAGGTAGCACCGTTCATTGTAAGAAACAGTAAAATGGAATAAAATGAAACCAAGTTTAAATTATCTACTCAGATAATGTTCCTCATTGGTATGTGAAGCCGCACCCTCCTGATTAGCGCGTCATCACTACACCGCTACCGCAACGGTTACCACATCTGGTTTGGAACCCAAGACCCTCGCTCTGGGAGTCCTGGAACAGCAGGATAACCGGAAACCGAACAATCCTGGCAGGAAACATCCAGGGGGTACCATAGTGTAGATACCTACTTTCTTCGCGAGGAATATCATAGGTATAATTATTGATGTTCATGTTGCCTTGGTTTTAATCAGGAGAGATTGTGCGGCAAGCCAAGTTCTGAGATAGCAAGAAGTCTTACCACCGAACGCGGTAATAATAAGAAGAAGTTTTTTTATCTTATTTAGGGGGTTTACGCATTTTAACAGTGTCCCTAACAAAAATAAAATTAAGATTAATATTAAATTTAAAGGATATTGGACTTGCATTGTACATAAAAATATCAAAAACTTATGAACTAGGTAATATCTAAAGTCTAAGACCTAAGCCAAGTCTCTCCCATGGTGCAACGAACAATTTTACTGTAGTCTCAACTTTATCCCATCAACAGAATCAGCAAATTATAGGTCAAAATTTTATAAGATTATTGTCATCAAGAAAATACTTACACTACTAGTGTGATCCTTATAAGACTCACAATACTCACATGGCATGAAAAATAAATTATTACCATCAGTGACTATTGGAGTAAAACTGAGCATCCCTAAAGATTTACAGCCGTATATTTATGAACAGAAAACGGCGTTTGGGCAATGTCTCAGCGTAATTTCCTTTATTATTCTTTAACCTTGCTTGAGACATTGCTCAGACAAAATTCATTGTTCATAAATACGGCTGTTAGATGTCTTGGTACTTTCTCAGTAAGGACTTACATAAAAGTTTTTTCAGCGAATCCGTTACCAAAGCTCCTGTGGTTCATTGTTTAAATTTCTATATACAGTATGTTTCAGAAAAGGTGGCCACCCCCTCGTAACTTTTGAACGCGACGGAATTTTTAAATTCTGTAAAGTCCTAGGTATAGGAAGTGCCCTATGGCCCATCCTGTGGTCATATTTATTTTTGGCCCCGGTCGGCCCTTCCGGCTTTTAGGCCATATTTTTTCATTTTTCTCGCGAATTTTAAATAGAATGCTATATTTTTTATTCCTGTTAATTAAAGTCCAAGTTAGGCTGAGTATAATGAGCTTTTAAAATTTTCAAAAACCTTATCAGGGGCGGAGCTAGTAGAGTGCAAGTTTCAAAATTGTTACACCCTGTATTTCAGCGTTAGTTAGATTTTTTAGTACTTTTTTTATGTTCATAGGTTCAAAATATTGTTTTACACCATATGAAATCAAAAAAATATTCTTGTTTACTTCTAATCAGGGTCATAGTAAGGTTTTTGTAAAAGTACTTTTTTTCTCACGTCAATTTTTCCGTAAATTAATGGTGTTCTCGAAATTGGCATTTTTAGAGGTGAAAGTCTGCAGTGACATATGTTTTTTATGCTTGAAATCGAAAGAAAACTTAACGGAGAAGCGATTTAAATCATAAAAAAAGACATTTAACCTGCTAGTTTTTTCACGACAGTGTCCGGTAAAGTGGGTGAATTTCGTATTGTTTTTTTTTTTTGAGGAAATACAATTGGCATAGAAAATAAATAATATCTAATAAGGAAATATTACTTCAATAAACATAAATAAATGCAAAATTAAATGAAGATTATTTCTTCTAAATCAGTGCCGGATATTTTTTTTTCTCTCTCTTTCTCTCTCTCTCTTCTCTTCGCCTCTTTAAAATAATTGAATTGGTTTAATTTTCACCCTCAAGAGTTTGGTACTTGACCTGGTATTTTTTTCTCTTAAATTTCGAGATAATTAGATTTTTATTTAGAGACCTGGTATTCATTACTAGCAACACCAGTATGATTTTTTTTTTTAAATTTGGGTTTAATATCGCGTTTCAACTGCATGGTCATATCATAACGGGGGTGTTACATTCCATTCGCAAGAAACTCACCAACCTCCTAAACACATTTATCTCACCCAGCCTGGGTTAGGCCGGAATGCCAGCATCACGAAGTCTTCTCCTCGCTGGACGTTGCTTAACTTCGGTGATCCTACAAGAATCGTTGCATTCAAAGCGCCATCAGACTGACAGATTTTACCAACTTACCAACTAAAATTGTCTCAAGAGGGGACCCCTAGGCCGACTTTAGAAGCAGCATTATCCGATAATTATTTTTGATACAACTTGAACTTTGAAAAGTGAAAAAGAGAGAGAGAGAAAAAAAAAAATATCCGGCACTGATTTAGAAGAAATAATTTTCATTTAATTTCGCATTTAGTTATGTTCATTGAAGTAATATTTTCTTATTAGATATTATTTATTTTCTATGCCAATTGTATTTCCTCAAAAAAAAAAAAATAATAAAAAAAAAAAATACGAAATTCACCCACTTTACCGGACACTGTCGTGAAAAAACTAGCAATTTAAATGGCTTTTTTTATGATTTAAATCGCTTCTCCGTTAAGTTTTCTTTCGATTTCAAGCATAAAAAACATATGTCACTGCAGACTTTCACCTCTAAAAATTCCAATTTCGAGAACACCATTAATTTACGGAAAAATTGACGTGAGAAAAAAAGTACTCTTACAAAAACCTTACTATGACCCTGATTAGAAGTAAACAAGAATATTTTTTTGATTTCATATGGTGTAAAACAATATTTTGAACCTATGAACATAAAAAAAGTACTAAAAAATCTAACTAACGCTGAAATACAGGGTGTAACAATTTTGAAACTTGCACTCTACTAGCTCCGCCCCTGATAAGGTTTTTGAAAATTTTAAAAGCTCATTATACTCAGCCTAACTTGGACTTTAATTAACAGGAATAAAAAATATAGTATTCCATTTAAAATTCGCGAGAAAAATGAAAAAATATGGCCTAAAAGCCAGGGGCCGACCGGGGCCAAAAATAAATATGACCACAGGATAGGCCATAGGGCACTTCCTATACCTAGGACTTTACAGAATTGAAAAATTCCGTCGCGTTCAAAAGTTACGAGGGGGTGGCCACCTTTTCTGAAACATACTGTATAGAACATCCCATCCTTAATGCTTGATGACGTCATTATGAGTGTTTTGTAATTAACCAGGTTATGCACATAATAATTATAAGTAGACTGTAGGTAGACGTCTTATTTAATTTAAGTTGTGTAAGTAGATAGTGTTACAGCTGATAAAAAATGATGATGAAGAAGCGGATTATACCTACAAAATAATCCCTACCTACCTACATGGAATATGTACCTACCTAACCCATCTATCTATAGATACCTGTGGTGCACGAAAAACATAGCCAAAATAAGTATGTTAAACAGTTAAAGTATGATTTTCTTGTAGTGAAGCAGAAGGCTTCTTAACTTCTTAATAATTTCTCAATTATAAGCCTTTAGATCTACAAATTTTATCGATTTAATCGTGTTGACCCAGTACCTAAATGGGAAGTATTGTGTCACTTCTCGCCCATCAGAGGGGAGGCATACTTAGGGATGGGCAGGCTACAACAGACACCACAAGCGTCTACAGTAGTTCATGTTTTTCGTCACACTGATCTAAAAAAATCACAAAAAAATCCTCCCAGGTTTTTCTTAGTCTTCAATAATAGTTCACAGTTTCAATTTTGAGGGTAAACCTAAGGGATAAGGGGTTAAAACCCCTTATCCCCTCGTAGGTACCTAAACTGGTGTGGTCGTGATGTGGTCATGATAAGTACATAGTCATATTGGTAATTATATTGTGATGACGGGGACATTTTCAAAGTGATTAGTTCAATTTGGTGTTTCAGTTCTCATGAACAAATAGCTATAAGTGATCCCATTTTCTTCAATCGGGGAAGTTCTATTTCTTAAGTTTGTGTCTCCGCTAATCGGTCCGAAGTGCCCCCATTCGCAGGAAACTCACAAAGCTTCTACCCGCACATTAACCTCACCGGCCTGTGTTGGGCCGGAATGCCAGCATTACGAAGTCTTCACCTCGCTGGACCTTGCTCAACTTTGGTGAACCTACGAGAACGGGTGTATTCAATGGGCCATCAACGTTGGCTAGGTATTTTTAATCCAATTGAAAAATTCAGATACCTACCTACTTCTCAAAACCAATTGAGAAATTCAGATACCTACCAACTTCTCAAATTCAGATACCTACCTACTTCTCAAATTAATTTTCTCATGTCAAACAAACATGTCTTGAATGTGTCTTCACTTATTCTGTGACCATAATGCACACATTTCTCTCCTTTTAATATAAGAGGTTTTATTCAATATAAAAATTCATTTGTCATAATGTGTATTATAATGAAGACATTATAAAGCTGAGATAGGTCTGATTAGGTATGGTTAATAGGTACCTAGTTACCTACCTATGTGACAGGTTAAATTGAGTTATTGTGGGTAGATACCTATTTCACGAAAATAGGTTCTATAGGTAAGTAAAATAGGTAACAGTTCTGATATACTCGTATTCAGATCTTTATGAGGAATTCTTTTTTACTGAACATATTTTTCGTTTTGGTTATACAGTCTGGCTGGGGGCCTGTAAACAGGGAGTCGACCAACATTGGTTTAGTTCTGGGAGCCCTTGTCAATAGCCTCCTTGTAAAGACAGTGGTAGAAGTGCTGAATCATTCCTCCACTGTCTGGCTACCATCGTTCACGATGGTAGCCACCCTATGGTGATGATATACTGATCTGGGTAGCTTATTAATTTGTTAACGTCATCAATTTGCCTCCGCGAATAGTCCGAATCATGGCCCATTTGTGGGTGTAGAGTGTGGGACTCTACACCCAAATATATTGGTACCCACACTTGAGAGCAGAAAAAGCGAATTAACACGTTGAGCGCCGCAGGACCCCATGGGGGCTTTTTCTATACTATCAACTGGTACCTAAACTAACATGGGGGCTTTAAAATATGACTTCAGTTTATGTGCACTAAGCCAGACATGGAACAGACAAAAGTTTACCTCAAAATCATGCGGCGCTCAACGTGTTAAACTCTTTCCTCCACCAAATCTGCGATATCTTCGAAATGACTTTTTCTATTGAGTCGTAAGATGGCTCAAAATGTTGTAAATTTTGTTGTCTACAATTTCATAATGATTGTTAAAAACCTACCAGAAGCCGTTAATTTAATACTTTATTGGCAAACTACATAATACTGAAATATAGGAGATGAAATGAAAAGAACTCAATAGAATATGTAGTGAACCAAGGGGCGAGGTTAAAGCCTGTGACTTTCTCTTCTATCGAACCCCATAGATACCATGTGATGGAGAAGAAAGTAAAATTTAATTCAATGTACATACATACCTACTTAGTGTAAACAAAAGTGAATCTTCTTTACAATGAAGACAACATTTTACCTATAAATTATTTCAAAAAATGGAAAAGTGAAAATTCTTATAGAAAATATCCAACAATAATGTAAAGAAGTACCTATTAGGTATTAGAAATCCAACATCCTTCTAATATTGTAGTCTGACACCGCAACGCAACCCATTGATAAAGCACCATACGGATTATGTCCATAGATAATGGCATCGAAGAAAGAGATTATAATGGCAATTTTGAAAGTAATATCTCCAGTAAGTCATCACAATGAAATACTTAAGGCGCTAGTCTATGTTAAGGATCACCGGATTCCTACACGTGCTGAGTAACCCACTGCTGTTGAAAGAAAATGAGATTGAAAGATTGAAAAAAGAAAGTGACCAGAGAAAAGCGAAATAGAGATGAAACAGTGTTTGGCCCCACTCAGGCTGGGTGAGATTAATTTGAGCAGCTAGTTTGTGAGTTTCCAGCGAATGGAGTGTGAAATCTCCATCGTGATATGACCATGTCAGCAATAAGTTGCTATATAAAGGTGTTATAAGCTGAATAATGTTTGGTTTATGTTGTTGTTGTAATAAGCATGGCTACAGCTGGGACGATTGATGGTCTTTAGTTGGCTCGTCCCGTATCACATGTTCTTATGAGTGACAAACCATCGTGAGAACTTTGGCATTTCTTTTACAAGCCATTTTGGAAACCGTAAGCTAGCCTGACTTGTTAGGGTAGGATAGTCTACTTCTGTTTTTAGCCGTCTAATATCGAGAGAATGGTCTTCATCCTGTTCAACGTCCCCCGGCCAGAAAATTTGGTTGATGTACCATTGTACATTGTAAAGGTATGTAAATATTACTTCAATGAGCTTTTTCAGTAATATTTATTTTACTATCTATAAAACAAGTCAACCAACTCATCTCCCTGGGGCACACAGCCCACAACTGCCGCCGCATTTCCTCTTTAAATTGCTAGACTTATTTTTTGTAATAGATAGAAACTTGCTCTACCATCACCTGATTTTTCCACTAGCCTTAACCCCAACACGTTCACCAAGCTTTTTGCTTCAGCTCCCAACGAACCCATTGTCTCTACAGCAAAGGGGATGAAAATGTATCCATTCAAATATTACTTATATCTCTAGAATGGTACATCAATATAGAATAGTACACAACATTATGTTCCTATGCAACAATATTATTGTGTGGCACGTGTGGCAAAGTGTTTACTTTACCCACACGTGAATGATTTAAGTGTTTGCATTTTTGGTTGTTGCAAATTATGATTTATATGGATGCCAAATCTGATGTAATATTAATGTTCAAATGTTTTAAATGATTTATTTTGGATTTTAAACACAAAGTAAATCATTTTAAACGATTTAGAACATTGTGTTCAAAATCTAAAATAAATCAATCAAAGTGGATTTAAATGATTTACTTTGCCAAATCAAACAAATAACTAAAATATGTATAATATTGTGGCAAAATCCCAAAAACCTCACATAAATAAAAGGCGGCAACACATTTCTGGTTGAACCATCTTCTAACTGAGTTGGCAGGCACTTGTGAAAATTTATTTGATTAGTGGAAAAAAATCATCAGTGTTCTCATATTAAGGTAAGTAATAGAGCGAAATAAAGAGGTGCTTTGTTAAACTGTTGGCATAATGGGACTACCTGTCTTGCGCTGACAGTCTAAATAAAGCACTACTTATACTTATACTTATACTTCACACGACTTTCTATTACCGATAGAATTTCTTTTCTTTTTAACCGTGTTCTTAACAGAAAATTCCAAAAAGCAAATAAAAAGTTATCATATTTGTGTTAATCACTTTCGTCATATCACAACTAGTGAAAGTCGCTTTACTAAATCTACGCTGAAACCGGGACTTGAACCACCGACCTCTAGGTTACAAGTCCGCGGCCACCTTATCGATCAAAGTACTGAGATCGGTAAAAAAATCTTAAAAAACAAATACTCACAACTTAGGGTCAAAATATAAAACAGGATTAAATTTAAGAAAGACCAGACTGTCACTCAATCAGGCTATGGAGCTCTGTGATTGGTTGAAACTCAGACTTGAGGGTGACGGAGGATCAAGCTCATCATTTAATCCTGTTTCATAATTTGGCCCTCAATGTTAGTCACGTGTTTCTTTTTTTATCAGTTTGAAACAATTTGACTTTTGGAAAAAGAAATCGACCAAGTAGGTTCTTATAATTATGTAAACGATTTATCCCAAAGTGGCAGTCTTTTCATACCTATATGTTTTTGTGTTTATCCAAAATATGCAGTTAAAAAAAAAAAAAAAAAAAAAAAAAAAAAAAACAGCTAGTTTTTTTGAAGGGATATTAATACTTTTTGCAAAATACGTTAATGGGCAATTAGGTTCAAACGACAAGTAATTTGCGTATAACTCAGAAGTTATAAAACTGACCTCTCCTTAGTATATCACTAAGGCAGACTCGTAACCTGGAAGTCGTTAGTTCGAGTCCCAAGCAAAAAAAAAAAAAAAACACTGCCAATTATGGACACAATACTTCCTCGTGATTGTTTCACATTATATATACACGTGCCAATTTTGAGATTTAATACTAAATCACTTGTATCTCCAAAACAACTTAACCGATTTTCTTCAAATTTGTTTTATATGGTAGAATATTATTTTTTCTATATTCTAGATTCTACATAAAAATTCTGTAACGGCAAGTCGTGGATCTTATTTTTTGACTTTTTTGTCCAAAATTTTGGATTTTCTTAAATATCAGAGTTGAATTATAATAAATTAAAAAATAAATATAAATTACATATGCATATTGCATATACATACTAAATTTCATCAAAATCGGGTGTACCGTTCACGAGATATAAGCGTTTAAGTAAAAAGTTAGTGGTCAGGCGCATGGTCTCTTTTACCCAGAACCGCTAGTACGAATTTTATGAATTTAAAATGGGACCATCTACAGAACGTCTCCTATATGTGTGCAAAATTTCACCAAAATCCGTTAAGTAGTTTCTGAGATTTGCGCGTTACAAGGAATATTTTTAACAGACCTACGGATCAACGGACCGACAGACGGACACAAAACCAAAGTTGTTCAGGAGGTTATGAAACGTCCAGAAATATGAAAAAAATTGAAATCGGAGCACACAAATATTTTTTTTTTTTACAAAAACGAACACAATACTTCCGATTTCTAATATTAAAAATTTCTCGGAAGTAAAATACTATTGTGATGATGTTTTGTCTTTTTCCTATATTCTAGAAAGTTCAAACATGGGCGCTTTGGACAATAACAGCTTGTGCGTGTTAATCATGTGCTTGGCACTTTTTAAACGTAAGTAAAGTATTTCTAGGTGATAAGTATTGCCGACCTGCGTGGCTCAGTGGTTAAGAGCATTGGTTGCTGACCCAGAGGTTACGGGTTCGAATCCCGGCCGGAGCGGAAAATCCTGAAGGAGTTTTTCGGTTTCCCGAATGGCATGGGTTTAAAGATAAAGTAAAATAAATAAATAAAGCTGATAAGTAGAAGTCGCAAGACTTCTTAAGCCATAAAAAATAATAATAATAATAAGAAAGCGGTTCCAGGGCACGAATACCTTGGATTTTTATATTTTAAGATGTTAATAATAATAAGATTATGAGCAATCACTTAGGTATACACTCAAAATCTTTGTCGCGCCACGGATTCAAGGAATTCCAAATCTTTGTTTTTCTAACCTTTGAAAAAATGCCCCCTCGAAACTATCTCGAGTTTTTTATGGCTTTTTACAGGTGCACATTCTGCTGCAGTGGATCATCCAGATCATCCTATAAATGCTGATGCTGTGGTTCAGCATTTCACTAAATGTAAGTCAGACACTCAGACCAGGCACCAATTATAAGGGTTGGGTGGAAGAGATTGCCACAGGCAATAATCCCGCCCTTTAGGTAGGACATAATTGTTATTTTCTTTTTTACTTATTTATTTTGTCATTTGTTTGTTTGTTTGTTTTTTTATTCTTTTCTTAATTTTATACTGTTACGATTGTACTTTTTCCTCCTAATAAAGCTTAAAAAAAAAAAAAAAAAATACGAGTATGTACTTTTCTTCTTCTTCTTCTTTCATTTTGCTTTTCCCAAACCTACTTCGTGTCGGCATTGTTCAACCTCATAGTTGAGGTATGTTTTTACAGCAGGCTGTATGCCCTTCCTAACGCCAACGATTCTATTTCATTCAACATCCTGAGTATAGGGCGGGGGTTATACCCTCCATTTGCTCTGAATTGTACAAGCTTTGAAAGGAAAGTTCACCCAATATATGTAGGTTGGCTAGTATGTGTAGACAGGGCTCTGAAAACTTGAGGCAGAATGTTTCGTTATTCTATCCTGCCCACTTAAGTTGTGATGTAATAACACAAAGAAATCTCATACATACATACATAGATGCTGTATAATTGTATATGTACAATATGTACATAAAATTAATTATATACATAGATTAGTAAAAACATTATGCGACATTTAAAAAAAAACCATAAAAGTAAAGCAAAGCCCTTCCTACGGTATTAATATAAGAGAGAAACCGATAATTCTTTGTTCATATTATTTTTATTGATAAACTATGTTGTTGTTGTTGTAGCCAGCTTGGCTACAGCTGGAGGGGTGAGTGATGGTCTCCAGCTAACTTTATTTCAAAGTTGGCTTGTCCTGAACGACATATTTCTATGTGTGATCAACCATCATGAGGACTTGGACTTTTCTTTATAAGCCTTAAACCCTATCATGTTTTTCTGTGTCTACAGTTGGACAAGCATTGCCAGCCAATCAGTTCGCCAGTCTATGTGGCAACACAAAAGCAGTTGACCCACCAAATCTATGCAAGGGTGGCATAGACAACCCAAAAAATACACACTGCTCGTTTCTGTGCACCTTCCTCGGGTTCTCTTACAAACTGTGTCTTCAAGTGGAACTCGACCAGAACCACATCACCTACGATGTCTGTGGCTGCACCGACAGCACAGCGAACTACAGGACAGGCATGAAGCAGTGGTTTTGGTTCACAGGTAACGCCGTGGCCAACACGCCAGCTCTAGACGGCAGTCAGTCCTGCGGGGGCCTGTCTGTATTTTTTACGAAATGAAAGTACCTAACGGTTCGCCTCCGTGGCGTAACGGTTATGACTACTGCCCATAGTTCCAGAGGTCCCGAGTTCGACTCCCGGTTGGGACAGACTTTTCGAAGAAAATTCTGTCCCCTCCAAACACGTGAGGCTGGCATTTTCGGCCCTACCCAGGCTGGGTGAGGTTAATGTAGGTAGCTGGTACGATTCCCAGCGAATGGAGGGTGAAACCCCCGTCCTGACTATCCATCTCAAATCAGGGCGTTAAAACCGAATAGAATCAACTGGTCACAATACATCTCATTAGGTCACAGTGTTAATTGTAAGGGTTTCACTGAAAACCCTGCAACCAGGTCAGATAATAATAATAAAAAAAAAGTACCTATGGTCACAACAGATCAAATTAGGTCGCAGTGTTAATTATTAGGGTTTCACTGAAAACTAACTCTGAAAAACCAGATCAGATAATAATAAAAAGTACCTACCCAGATTTCCAAGGCCACATTATGAATTATGAAACAGAATAAAAGTTAATCTAAGCCTGATAGCCAGCGTCGATGACACTTTGAATGCACCAATTCTCTTAGGATCACCGATGTTAAGCAACGTCCAGCGAGGTGAAGACTTCGTGATGCTGGCATTCCGGCCTCACCCAGTTTGGGTGAGCCAATGTGGGTAGCAGGTGCGTTAGTGACTTTCCTGCGAATGGAGGATAACACCCCTGTCGTGATTTGACCATGCAGTTGAAAGCGACGTTAAACCCAAATAAAAAAAAACTCCTGACACGCCCCCAAGTCGGAATTTTCAACCAATCACAGCTCACTGTTAGCCCGAGGTAAGGAAGCTGTGGAAAAGTGTCCACTTAGATTAAATCTAATCCTGTTTCAAAATTCTGCCCTTATTCGACATAACATGTACTGTCTGTAAAGCGAGTTTGAGTAGTTGTGATATCACGAAAGTGATTAACACATTATTATATAAATATGATAACTTAAGTACCTACATGTATACTTAGATTTTATTGTACACTGGACTTGACCTGTAAATATGCGATTACAATGTAATAAATTTTACTGTTTGATATCTACATTTTGGTTTTCAATGTAAACATCTATAAATTTTAAACTTCCATAGAGAAAAGGTTGAACAATGCCAACTGGATTTTCGACGAATTTTGGATTTTGATATTGGGCCACTGTGGAAAAGTTGCGTCTAGGTACCAATATGAAACCCAGAAAATATTTTTGTCCTACGCCTTCATTTTCTGTTCCCGCATTGCGCCTAAGAGCGGCACTTTTCCGCCAAAACGAACAATTTTTTGCTAAAATCACCAGCTAATAATAATATCGCCTTATTTATACTGCCCGATTAGAACTATTGAATCTGTTTGTCCTCCTAATAAAGCTTAAAAAAAAAAAAAAATTATGTGGTCAAAATCCTAAATGGTAGGGTAACTTGTCATGTCCCGGCTGGGTTTGGAACCCGCGACCTTTGGATTACCAGTCCGACGCCTTGACTAATGAGCTCCCGGGGCAGAATCTTGCATCGATATGGGCCTAATTGCATGAGCTCTCTTTCTTTCTCCTTTAAGTACAATCTATTATATTTTCTTATCAATGAAGTGCATGTACCATAAATTTTCTCTCTCTCTCTCTCTCTCTCTCTGAGGACGATCGGATCGCGTATATCTCTCACACCTATCAATCAATCGATCTTCAGGCAAGAAATCGATCCACGGCGATCATTTCCTGATCGTCACATGCTAATTGGCCTTATCACTTCCCATCCGGATCTCCTCGTGATTAGATCGTCTAAAAAACTGTTCCGTCACCGAAATTTCAGATTGGCAAAAGTCGAAAATTTCAATAGTTTTTTTTTGGCTCTCTTGAAGTTTGTGTAGTGAAGTGAAGTGTTCCCCTAGCTATCAAGAGGATTTATTATTTTTTAAAGTAAGTTTGAGTTATTATAGTTTAATTGGTGGTGCTTTTTTTAGTGTTCAGAATAGTCTGGGAGAGTATCAGCCATAGTGTTAAAATCAATTATTTTGTCAATTCATTTTGTGTTAATTACAACCGTGATATCACAATTACTCATACTCTCTTTACTAGTAATTTTTAGCTAAAGTTGGGACTTGAAGCACCGACCTCTAGATTACGAGTCCACCGCCTTATGCTACTGAAATGTACACTGTACTTAGTTATCATTAAATTTAAGAAAAAGAAAAGAAAAAAAAAAAAAAAACAGGGAGGAACTCTGCAATCCTAAATACCTTACCTAGGCAAAAAATCAAAGAAGTACCTAGAAATAACTTTCAAAAATAATCTACAAATATATTTATGTAATTTGTAACCCAGGGGGTAAGAATGCTTCAGCAATTTCTTCTCTGAATTATACAAGAGCATTTTTTTTTAGTAAATACCTTGCTACATGAGAGACCCTTTTCCTAGTTGTTTTAATATTTAGCCACTCTGGTTATAAACTATATCATTTCCTCTGTCCATGGTTCAAATAGTTCAACAGAGACAGCCACAAGGAGTTGAAAATTCCAACAACAACAACAACAACAAAAAAAATGCTGATAAAATACATTCTTCTACCCTGTTACGACTACCTATTTGACGCGAATCTTGTATATTTTAGATATTATATTGAAGGAGTAAAATGAAGCTCCTTAATATCTAAAACCTCAGACGAAAATATAAAAGAAATCTTAACCATAATTATGGTATCCTAAAGTTCAATATGGTGGTGCGGAAGAGAATGCCGTTGGCATTAGCACCTCCACTTTTGTTTTGTTAATTTTAATTTCTATGTATATGTATATATTCTATGTTATTTGTAAATAAAACTTGATCCAACATGTTTAATAATATAATAGATTGAATAAGCTGACGACAAATTGTCTAGAAATTATTGTCCAGTGTCCATACACATCAATAATCAGATTTTAAAGGCAGTGATGTATAAGCTTCCTTTACTCTATCTATACCTAAAAAGCTATAAACCTATAAAAAAAAAAGCTAGGGATGTCATTATAATTGAACTACAGTAGTTTAAACCTGAGGATTGGTAGTATGAATATATGTATGTATGATAAAATGATATAGAAAAACATCATCTAATACTACCAAAACTGTCTTACATAATTCATACACATATACCTATATTTTTGCACAAGACACTAAATATCCGTCCATCATCAGTATTATTTTCATCAACCAAATCTGCAATGGACCAACAAATAAACGCATAACAATTCGGCAACTTACCTAACCCAAACGAACTGAATAAAGATACCTAATACAATCCAAACAAACATAAGATATACTAGCAATACAACAAATATACTTGTAAACCTATTTGTAAGTATATTACGATAGGTGTATAGTAGAGAACCTATCCACGAGTTTTACAAAAACTATATGGCAAAGTAATTGTAACTAATTTGATGTCTAAGATGTCTTATACTAGGAGTAAGTGAGAATATTCTAATGTATATGAGTACACTTATGCTTACAAGCTAGGTACATACAGTCAGTATACGTATACATGGGAAGTGGATATAATTACCTATTGGAATTTTCTATTTACCTAGTCCTATTTGTATTGTGTAACAGTGTACATAAGTAAACCTGTACAAGAAGACATCCTATCAATATTGTAAATATCCTATCTGCAACTCAGCACCTCTTCTTGTTTTACTCAGATTGATCCCAATCAATAAAACAATGGCTATGTTTTCACTTTCCCTCGTGTAATAACAAAAGTGCCAGAGGTTCCTAAGGCACTGATAATAGGGGCTAATACCACAACGCCTGGATAACTATCCTACGACAATAATATAAGTGCCATTAAATTCTAGTACTAAATAATATTATAAAACTAAATTATAAAATAAGATAAAAAAGAAAAGGCTATCCCTGAAGAAAAGGCCATTGGACTTTCAACCAATCACAGCACAACATATTATTTTGAATTAGGGGGATATATAAATGAAACCCATTTTATAATTTGGCCCTAATAATAAATGAAAACCTGCTGAAGACAATAATAACTTCAATAGTATAATTACTAATCCCTAAAAATCAAGACCCAATGCATAAAACGCATGCATACTTATTCTTGAGTATTATTAATATGTTTATTTTTTTTTTTCTTAATAAGTATCTACAGACAGTTACACGTGACACCGTGTTAAGTAATACATATTTTCGAAATAAAAACATCATTTCATGACTGTTTAATCCTTGTTAATTCAAGATTTGGTAGAAGAATGTTCATTTTATCTTTCAACTGCATTACCAAAATATTCTCATGACTGTCGATAGTAATTTTATTTATTTCCTTCATGTATTTCTTTTACTTTGTGGGTTTAACTTTCAACGTTTGCATTGATCTTATGTCTATTTTTACTTCGATAGATTTCCAATATTAAGAAATCGGAAGTATTGTGTTTGTTTTAAAAAAAATAATATTTTCTTGCTCCGATTTCAATTTTTTTAATAAAAGTGTTTCTAACTTCTAATTCTCATTATTTTTTCTTCTTTTTTGTCTTCTTCTTTAGCTTTCTCTACCTTTCATGTTGAATCTATGTCTCCACAGTTTGACGTGTTCCTCTCAGTTATACCTATTGTAACTTATTTTTTTCTTTTTCTTCTTGTACTTCCAATTGAAATTTCTTTTGTGTCTTATTTTTTGTTCATCCTTTTCCATTTTTTTTGTGTCGTAATTTTTTTTCAAACAAAGGGCTAATATAACACAAATTCTTTGCACTAATCGATTTCTTAATGAAAATGATTTTTTTGTATCATTTTTAAGTAGTAAATAAATTATTGAGCAAGTAAGTTGTTTAAAAGACTCTTTAATTCAGTATCAATGAAAATGAAAATAATTTACTAGGTAAATAAGTAGGCAGGTACTCTCTCGGAAAAACAAAAGTGATACCTGATCTAATTACCGCGATCCTGCCTACGGTCACGAATTAAATACCTCACCATGGTAACTATTATTTTGCATTGTGAGCCAAATATTTAGGTAGCATCTATAATTATAGTAGAAAACCAGTTAAAAAAAAAAGAAAAAAGAAAAGAAAAAAAGTATAGAAAACCAAATAGATATACCTACGTTTATCAGGTATTCCTCATTCAGAAGAGAAGTAAACACAGAAGAACTGACCAAGTTTACAGATACAGACTTTATTGACGCTGATGATTTGATAAATGTCTACACAAACCTCATAAAAATTATAAACCTTATGAATGGTAGTAGGTGTTTGTCATATTTGTGTTGACGAAAATAATGATGTCCCAATGAATCAAAACAAGACTTACTAAAATTTGCCAAGCTTTGGACTGGAAGTATCGACCTCTTGGTCTTACGGGATCACAATTCAGACTTATACTGCCCTCAAATTGAGCTACACAATCTTACTTGAAAATCTACTAACTGTCTATTTAATGCTTGTATTTTTTGTAATAATTCGTTGGTAAGGCAGCTTCTATATTGAATTATATCGCATTAATCGATGAAAAAAAGTCGCGTCAATACCCTTTTTCTTTAGCATGATATCAATATGTTTGAAGTACTCCTAAACGATCAATATCATCCTCTTCAGAACGCATTTAACTATACCAAGTTCAATAATGTTGTTTGTTTAGAGGTTGTTCAAGGTTGTTCCGCCCCCGTCATGATATGACCATGTAGTTGAAAGCGACGTTAAACCCAAAATAAAAAAAGTTATCATATTTGTGTTAATCACTTTCGTGATATCACAACTACTCAAACTCGCTTTACTAAATCTACGCTGAAACCGCAACTTGAACCACCGACCTCCAGATTACAAGTCCGTTGCCTTATCGATCAAGCTACTGAGGTCGGTAACCAAAATAAACAAAAGAAAAGTTTAGCCCCATTTTTTCCTTCAATGCGCCGAATACTTCTTTCAGAACTCTCATCATGTTGCTCCGAAGCATCTGTTTCCTGTTTGTCTCAACTCTGATCCACCGCCAAGCCCTCTCAGCAAGCCTCCCCAGTGAAGACCCTGCCACCGTCCCAAATGCCAGTCCACCCCCAGTGTCTGGCCCCACTTCAGAGGACAAGGAAGAGAGCCTCCAGACCAACAGAGTGGTGACGTCGAACGACCTCAAGCAGGTAATAATAATATTGCCTTATTTATACTGCCCGATCAGGACTATTAAGTCCCATTATTCCAGCAGTAAGCCCAAGAGATGTATTATTATGTGGTAAAAATCCCAAATGGGAGGATAACTTGTTCATTCCCGGCTGGGTTTTGAACCCGCGACCTCTGGAATCTCTGGTTTCACAGAGTGACGCCTTTATCACTGAACTACCGGGACAGACAGGTAGGTGAAACACCGTCCGTCTATTTGATGCAGGAGTCACAAGTTCCAAAACTTTGTTTACTGACATATTCGTATTTGGTTGGAGAAATTTTCGCGGTTGCAAAAGAACGATATGAACACCCTGATCAAAACTGTAAGCTCCTGCCATGTCCGATGATTCCATGAGAAAACCATCTGAGCTTTGTCTGAATTTTTTTTTTTTTCATGGTATTTTTTAATTTAGTGATTTAATATATTTTATATCACAAAACTTCGTTCAATGAATTTGTGAAGGGGAATGAGCCGCAATGCTGGCTGCATTCCCCCTCTGGATGGCCAGGCTTAGACGCTGTGTGAGGTAGGTAGTCTTTGTCTGAATAATCTGTCATGTTCTAGTGTCTGGAGTGGAGTAGTATAGTTAATTTATGCCCGACTGCTCTTCAACTCTGCTGATCTATAAAATTCAGTAAAATGAGAATCATACCTCAAGTATATCTGCTAATTCTCTTAGCCGTGTTTAATTCCAGTCTAATTCTTATTAAATTAAGTAGGAAATGCGCTCTGTTCTACTCGGGTGAGACTAATTGCCGCTCACCGCTCATCCTATAATTAGACTGCATCTCAGTGCAATGGAAATTGGTGTAGATAACAATGCTTTCGATACCGGACTTCCTATGCAGTTTCAGAAAATGGAAATGAATCCACCATCAGCAATCAATGCAGTAAACATATTATGTAATGATTTGGTAGGAAGTGGGTTAGCTTGTCTACATTCATAACACACTGGTAGTCAGATCTAGTGGTCTGAGGAAATACAACAAAGACCACACTATACTAAGCACTCTCACTCTCAAAATTTAGAAATATTTATTTCAAATTGTAAATTTTGTTTAAATAATGCGTCTAGGGATTATTATTAATATAGTATGCTTTATTAGGTAAGACAAAAATATATGCAGTAAAATACAAGGAAATTATATATATAAAAAAAATAGATTGAATAAAAAAACAAGAACAAAAAAGAGAATTGCGTTGAACGAAATTTGACGTTTGAATGGTAGATTTCGGAATTTTCAGGTGAGATTTTCAAATTAAGTATAATGGCGCTATCAAAATAACAAATGCAAATACCACGGAGAGATTTCATAGTTTCAGGTGGGTAGGCCAAAAAAATGAGGTGTTTTTTATATATTTTATTCACCAACAACTTGTCAAACATTATAGGTGCACCGATGGTTATCCAGGTAGATCCGTTGGTTCGAATCCCACCCAGTGGATGAATTTCTCCTCATTAATTTGACTTTGTTACCACATAATAGTAAGACTCTGAGGGTTAGTTGGTAGACAATGTTTTGAGCATTAACCTCGCTTGGCAGTTACCTTCCACTAAAGAGTATTATTATTATAACATTATAGGTAGTGTATTCTGTCTCAAGCTATCTTTAGGATCCATAACGCTTCAGTCACGCTCATCACTCAAATCTTCTGCTGCTCTCCATGTAACAGAGAGCAAATACCATATATTGCCATTTCCTCAATGAGAGGATTATGGTTTAGAAAGGAGAGATGTCAGATTTTGAGCCTTGTGACGCGTGCGGACATAATTGCGAGCGTGCGAATAATTATAATTATTATTCTCATAAAGATATGGAATAATATAATTATGAGCGTGTAGGAGAGAATAATATACGAGATAAGAGTGTATTTTTACTTGTTGCTTAACTGGAAGAGACACGTCAATCAATAAAAAAAGTAAAATAATGAAACTCTACACAGATATTCGTGCTATGACTAGACAGTCTCAAGTAAATACCTGTTGGCCAATCGGGAATTGTACACTATGTCACTTTTACTTACAAAAAGGAGGGACTGAGAAATGTCAGATACAGTACCAATTAAGTCAAGTCGAAATACAATAACACAAATGCTTGGCGCCCTTAACAGGGTTGGTAATAGAAACCCAGTCGTGAAATGTAAAAGTAGGAGTGCCAGAACCAACCAACCTCAACCATGTGGAAGAGGTTGTTCAATGCCGACCAATTGAGTTTGGGAAAAGGCCAAGTGAAAGAAAAAGAAGAAGAAAAATACGGTGTCTCCACACCAAAATTAATACAATTTCAACCAAGTGATTTCAGCACATCCACCACAATCAGTAGAACACAGTCATCACAGATACTCTTTTATACATGAAAAAATAAAAGGTATAAAAAAATGAGCGCGCGAGTAGGTCAGTGGTTAAGCACCCACTTGCCATCCGGAAGGTCCCTGGTTCGATCCTAAGTGCCGACAAAAAATTTATTCTTAATTTGTTTACAGTTGTTTGTAAGGGATACTTTCCGGTGAGCTCGTGTTGACCCAGCACGTAAATGGAAAGTATTGTGTCACTTCTCACTCATCAGAGGGGGGGCATACCACGGGATGGGAAAGCTACAACACAGACTACAAGCCAGTAGCTCCTGTTTCATGGCTACGAAATAAAAATGGCTGTGACACACTCATTATTTTAAATAATTTAATAACTACAATACCTATGTACATGCCCACTTTGTAATAGATTTTTAAAATTCGCAGTATTGATATTGTTAGCTTGATCACGAACATCAATGACAATAATAGCCATGCGGTTCCAGCACCTCCACTAATAGAAATGATCGGAGCTATGACGGTGTGAGCTAATTTAATAACGTGATTATCAACGGTGGACGAAACATAATTTACAAGGAGGTACCGTCTTGGTGACTATATTTTCAATAAGAAAACACCTTATCTAATAAAATATTGATTATACTTACAAAGCATCCTGAACTGAAAACTTTTACTCACGTAGTCTTATGCAATTAGGTAGTATAAAGAGCAAGTACTGGTAGCTACAAGGCTGCTAATATTCCCTTTATCGTTTTCTTAAGATTGCCTCACACTTCTCACAGACTGAATGGTCCGCAAATTTTATGGCCTATTGAGGTGATAAATATGTTCCTCAGGTAGGTATTATACAAAGTCATAATTTCAACATCCGAAATACCTACATTATATTTATAATTTGATTAGACTACTTTCAAATATTACTTTTTATAGACTTACATTTTTACATAATTTAAACGATGTCAGTTTTTGTACATCATTTTCTCTTTAAATGGAAGACACTATAAAGGCATTGTGTCCATCTGATAAAAACGGTCTAAAAAATTGGGCAACTTGTAATGTTGAGACACGTTCAATTAAATTATTTCAAGCAGACTATGTCTATCAAAAAAATGATTAGTAGCTTCTTTTGTTATTCAAGATTTTAGCACACTTTAGATCTTTTGTTGAAAATTCCAAACACTTTAGATCTATTGTTGAAATTTTTAAACACGACAACAATATATTTTAGACTCGCATCATTCAAAATTCCAAAACACGCGATGAGTGTATCCATTATTTATACAACAAAAAGATTAAGAAAGTTTACTACAATTACCGCGAGTTACTTTGTCTTGTTTTGATGAGACCGTATTTTCTATTCATAAACTCGCAATTGAATTAGGTTGAAAAACAATGGCGAAGTAGAAAGTTGTGTTGAAATATGGATCCCTGCTAACAATAATTCAAGGTTTCATAAAATCGCAATAACGAAATTCTTACTTTTTCAACTGAGGAAGTCACTCTTTGCTGAATACTGATATGAAATAGAGTTTCAATTCAGCCAGGAAGTCAATTGAAATTCGATTGCAACCACAGGGGTTTTGTAAAAAAATCTTTGATTTCCAAATCATAATTGCTCAAAAGAATGGCACTGATGAATGTGATGACAAATCAACTCCATATGAGAAATGTAACTGAGAGACTAATGGAATCTTCGACAAAACACCTCAGGAGAATCAACATTTAATGGATAGTAGAATTTACTGAGATTAGATTTCCAAATTCAGATTCACTTTTACATCCTCAAGGATTGACACAGTGTGAAGAAAAATATCAAATCATAGACAAAGACTGACTAGGTGATCATAAAAGATGTAGAAATGATGGACTATGTCATGTTGAAAAGATTTGAACAATCTGATCTGGTATTGAATATTTTTCACAACACATACGCAATGTCCACAGTCACCCAATCCAATAGGTTTTCCCTTTCATCCTTAATTCCTCATCTGATATTTTCACACATTTGACACATCCAATTCTCTTGAAACTCTCATAGCTGGAAACTCATATTGGATAACACGGTCACTGATTGTGTTAGGTGTCACACCAGTTGCATCGAGAAGGAAATTGACAGTTGCTGCTATTATCTGGGATAGATTCTGCAGATTCCAAGGTATCTTCAATAGACAATTACTGACCATTATCATCTGTGTCAATCTGCTGAGTGTCTTGTAGGTTTCCTGTAGGTATCTCTGGATAATATGGTTTTTACTCTTGTTTCCAGTACACTCTCTCTTGTGTCGTGTGAGAGAAGTATGTGATGAACTCTGTATTGTTGGAACTTCCGCATCTCCTTGTCTGGTGGGTTAAGAGGATAGATATTCCTAACCGGAATCGTTGGGTGCGTTTTTGCCAAGACAAACTATTTTTAGGTTGAAATCCTTATTATGCAAAATTAAACTTAGCATTTTATCAAAAGTGATAATGTTGACGAAAGCAATCGGATCCATCCCATGATACACAAAGTTTTTTATAACTCGAAGATTTTATATTTCTTTGTCCAAATTTCTATTTTAGTCTTTTTTCTACAAATGCACTGGAAGGGCTAGAAAAAAATGACTATCCTAACTATATTTTTTCAGCTTATGTGGAAGAAATGTGCCAACAAAGGCTACATGACCTGTATGAAGCTGGCAGTGGTGCAGATGGTAGACCGACTGGATCAAGCCAAGGAGGCCAACTACCAGATCTTACCAGGTACGTACAGTAAAGTCTTTTTTAAATTCCTAAAGTTCTTTAAAAACATCATAGACATTAGTTAGGATTTCGGTCCCTTCAGTTTTTTTTTGTCCAGTTTTGACTGTTCCATTAAATTTGTCACCCTGTAAGAGAAATTTATCGAATTTTCAATAAATATTTCAAATATCTTCTTTTTTCGTTTGGTCTAAAAGAAACTCTTCAAACATTCGCATATTTTTCATTTACTCAGATATTGCTATAATCCTCTTTGGCATCAGTCTTGTTTGGTTTAATTAGAACTCATCAAACATAATATATATAAAATATTTACTCTCTGTAGCAAATAATAATAATTGCAACTTTACTGTTGCTAGATAAGGTTTATCTAGCTTTATTTGGGGGAGTGGCTCCTGTTTTTGACTTATCCGCTATTTACTCAGAAATTTTTCTACCGTCCATTTACTTCAAAATTTCTACCGTCTTCTCTTAATCCAGGCATCACCATCATCCACAGTAGCGACGCCAACGAGACCGCTACCCAGGACATTCTGACCCGCAACAGCGACGCTATCAACAAGAACAACATCTCCGAAGTGTTGGACCAATACCTGATGGGCAAAGTAGCCACCTATCTGGAGAACTTGTCCCTGAACGTGAAGATTCTGGACGAGGGAGTGGTGAACGACATCAAGAGTATGGCGAACAACAGTGTGGATCAGACCGCTTCGGGAGATCTTGCTACCGGTGAGTTTTACAGATCTTGCTTCGGGAGATCTTGCTACCGGTGAGTTTTACAGATCTTGCTTCGGGAGATCTTGCTACCGGTGAGTTTTACAGATCTTGCTTCGGGAGATCTTGCTACCGGTGAGTTTTACAGATCTTGCTTCGGGAGATCTTGCTACCGGTGAGTTTACAGATCTTGCTTCGGGAGATCTTGCTACCGGTGAGTTTTACAACACGTATAACCGGCGCGCGGCGGTACGAGACGTCTGAATATTAGGACTGATGAGTTCTACAATGATGTTAAACAGGGAGACGTTAAACAGGGAGAAGACCAGTGTCTCGCTAGAGGACTATAAACCGAGAGCAGACAACCCTTACAAGTCAGGCTAGCTTGCAGTTTCCTAAACGTTTAAGGGCTTATAAAGAAAAGTCCAAGTCCACAGTCATGATGGTTGATCGCACATAGAAATATGTGGTTCAGGACGAGCCAACTTTGAAATAAAGTTGGCTGGAAACCATAACTCACCCCTCCGGCTGTAGCTAAGCTGGCTACAACAACAAGACGTTTAACCGGCACGAAACGTCTAAATACTAGGATTGGTGAGTTCTACAATGATGTTAATAATAATAACAATACTCATTAGTGGAAGGGAACCACCAGACGAGGTTAATGCTATAGCATTTTGAAATCATGGTAAAAATCTTAGCATTGAAATCATGGTAAAAATCTTTTACTCCTCATTATTATTTCCGATAATTCTAATATTAGAAATTGGAAGTATTGTGTTCTTGTTTTTCACGCTAAGAAAAACTGAAACTCATGTACGTATATCCGCAATTTTTTCTCCAGGACGCGCCAAGAAACAAAAAGGAGGCTACAAGGAGCACTTCCTCATGGCTGGCTTAGCCTCGGGTGCCACCCTCATTGCCCTGGCGTTCAAAACCATCGCCCTCCTGGCGGGTAAAGCCCTGATCACCTCGCTGATATCATTGGCCATTGCTGCCGCCTCCGCATTTAAAGGTAACTTAAACCAGCGAAGATGAGACGTACATTAGTTCTCGTTCTGTCACTGAAGTTAACCAACGTTCAGCGAGACTAGAAAACCCGGTCGCGATGTGACCATGCAGTTCAGAACGACACAAATTAAAAAAAGTTAACTTGTGCGCTATACAGCAGTTTGGCATAAGACCAGCTATGTGTTCTCAAGGCATGGCCGTAAATGTTTTCAGTTGTAAGGAACACATTTCTTTGATAGTAATCAAATAATATTTTTTCTAACAGGTCATTGATATCAACATGTAAAGGCCATTCGTCAAATAGAATAGAATAGAATAGAATAGAATAGAATAGAATAGAATAGAATAGAATAGAATAGAATATATCTTGTTTATACTGCCGAGGTAAGACTGAAAAGTCCCTTTAGTTCAGCAGTCAAACAGGTCTTATATATTTCATAGGATAAAATAACAAAAAAAAAAAAATCATAATTCCTAAATATTTGTATTGGAATCTTTCATGCAACTCGAATTTCTCCATGCCCTCCCGTTTTCAGGTCACCATCATTCCGAGCCCAAATCCACGACCTACGAGATCGTCACCAAGCCCATCGTGACGCACACCGACGCGCACCACGGCGGCGCAGGCGGCGGCCACGGGACGCACGACGCACTGGAGCAGAGCTACGCGACATACAAGCGCAGCATCGACGTGAAGCCGGTAGAGAGCGCTCCGGTCGACCACCAGGTGGTGTACAGGATACACACGACCTCTGGCGGCGAGAAATCGCCCGTCTACATTCCCATTGAGACGGCAGCAAAACGATAAAATCCATAATCTGTTAGCACTAATAATGGAACAATGAAGAGGACAGCAGATATGCGGGAGGTGTTTTATCTATGAGATAAAGGAATTTGTATTTTTAAAAATTTATAAAATATACACTTTCATAACATCTATACTATACTAGAAGAAAATTGGCGGTGAAATGAGGATTCGTGCGAATAAATTGGCGAACAAACAATTGGCGGTTAGATGGATTGGTTATAATAGTCTACATCCCTATTGAGACGGCAGCCAAACGATAAATTCCCTAGAAGAAAATTTGAAAATTGGCGGTGAAATGAGGATTCGTGCAAATAAATTGGCGTACAAACAATTGGCGGTTAGATGAATTGGTTAAACTGTTAGCACTAATATGCTATACTATACTAGAAGAAAATTGGCGGTGAAATGAGGATTCGTGCGAATAAATTGGCGAACAAACAATTGGCGGTTAGATGGATTGGTTAGTTAGCACTAATATGTATACTATACTATATTAGAAGAAAATTGGCGGTGAAATGAGGATTTGTGCGAATAAATTGGCGAACAAACGATTGGCGGTTAGATGGATTGGTTATAATAGATTGGTCGTGGATTGATGAATGAATATAGATAATTTCGTTAGAATATCAATGTATTATTGATTGAATTTGTATAGGTATATTACTCACTAGTCATAATAACTTACCTAAAATACATAAAATGAATATGTACCTACGTATCTATTATATAAATTTATTCACATATTATGTAAAAGTACTTATTTTTTAGACGCTTATATTAGGTTATCAAGCTTATCGATTTTTATCAATTTTTGTTTGGTATTACTTTAATTCTTTCTTTCCATTCTTTCTTTTACCATCCCATAAGCTCATAACTGGTTGAACCTAAATTACATTTCCTACTGTATTTATTTTTTACCACATGACCAAATGACCCACAAACTATCATACAATTAATATTAACACTCTACTCTAGTTTTACCTGCCGTAAAATTAGTTGTATGAGTTACGATTTTTAGTTGACTATTCGGGCTAAGTGAGCATTAATAACTACTATATCTGCATCATATCTTGACAATAACTATACTAAGGACACACAAAAATTAGACAATATCATGACCTCATTGACATAATTCCTTAGTTCAATTTATGAAGAAAAAAAAAAAAAAAAAAAAAAAAAAAACAATACTTTCGACCGAAAACAATACTTTCTATACCATATAGGTAATAGAAAGTAAAAAAACATAAGAACCACCTTTTTATATCCAAGTGCAACGAACAATGCGGATAGACTGACTAAAATTTTACTTGACGAACAATAACTCACCAAAAACGACTACACGAACAACATCAACAAAAAAGACAAATACATACGAACAAACAAACATAACTACATGGACAAAACACAACATCTATTACAAACTAACAAAGATAAAAATTGAAAAAGTCAAATACAAGTAGATTACATTATTAAAGAAATAATAATACACAAAATTCATTTACATGCATTCATGTTCAACGCAGTTCCAAAACAGCTGGGCTAAATGAATGCAAACTTCACCCTAATTTTAATTCCTTTGGGAATGTAGGTGCGTACAAAGAAATAATTAAAAAAGATCTAAATAGAACACCAACCACGGGCAAAAACATTTAAGGTGACAAGGCCCGAATTATGAAACAGGATTAGATTATCTAATTCTATATTATCCCTTAACACGCCTTCTGGTTGGAATTTCAACCAATCACAGTGCATTTATATCAGCTGTTAAGTGATAGTGGCTTATATTAACAAATCCTAGATGTTTATATTATTGTTTAATCTTGTCTCATAATTCTTTCCATAATGCCGGTGTACAACTTCAGGTATCTATCTCATAAGTAGGTGAATGGGCTTGTGGTTTTATTTACATAAGTAGTAAAATTAATTCCCTCATTACCAAAACAACATAGTTCGCAGGATCTAACTTTTATTATGAACTTTTTGTATTCATTTTATGAAACTAAAGTTATTATTTTTTACATAATGTACAAAACATTTTTTTTTACGTATAATAAAACAACATGATGTATTGCAATGAATGCTTTGTGTTTTTGTTCTTCTATTTTATTTTTCACTAGCTGTTTCATTGCGTTACCATTGCCTGAATAAATTGCTCCAAACACTTCATTCGCTGTTTCATTGCGTTACCATTGCCAGAATAAATTGCTCCAAGTACTTAATCAGCTGTTTCATTGCGTTACCATTGCCAGAATAAATGGCTCCAAATACTTCATTCGCTGTTTCATTGCGTTACCGTTGCCAGAATAAATTGCTCCAAACACTTCATTCGCCGTTTCATTCCGTTACCATTGACTGAATCATTTGCTCCAAACACTTCAACGACTGATAAACAATGAAACAGACTCCACGAATTTAGGGCTGATTTATAAAATAGGATTTCCAAAAAGATAAGCCAGACCTCAAGTCGGACTTTCAACCTATCACAGCGTACTATAGTCCGAATTGAGGAACGTCCAGATTATCTTTGGTGTAATCCTATTTCATAATTCGATCCTGAGAGGTTCTAAGTCTTGCTCTTTACCAAATTACAATCTATAGAAGTAGCCCAGCAATATGAATTTGTGCCTTTCGCTGTCGAAACCTACGGCTCTTTTGGACCAGATGCTTTAGGATTATTAAAATCTGTTTCTAAAGTTCTGGTGCAGGAGATGAGGGATCAGAGAGCAGGAAAAAAATTTAACTCAGAGATTGGGCATTGCTATAACTAGAGGGAATGTAGCATCTGTGCTTGGCACACTACCCAAGGATGATTGTTTGAAAGAAGTGTATAATATGATTTAAATAAATACTAAAAATTCAATACAGCAACACTTAAAAAAAAAAAAAAAAATACAATTTAAAAGCCCGACTTCTTTTAGTTAATTGGTGCTCCAGTATTGAATTTTACGACCCTCAGCGTCACCGCCTTGCTGCAGGAGCTCAGAACATTATAAAGAATCTCACAAGAGTTGTAAATCAGACGGTTAGAGAGTTAAATGGTAACGTTGACTTCACACCGCAGCGTTTTTTTCGAGTACCAGAGCTAATTATGATAGTTTTGATGGACAACCGGTAAAATGGAAAGTTCACTGTAACACTTTTTTATTTTACGGTGTTCACAGGCTAGATTTTCTAGTTTTAGTATTGGTTCTTCTTCTGGACTTTCTATGGTTGTTGTAAAACTTTCTATTGTTTGTTGATGCTTCCTGGTGCAAGATATCCGAGGAACAATTTCTGGAGTACATTTAAGTACAACTTTACCTCTCATAATTATATTTAGGGATACAGTGTACTAGGACTTTACAACTGCCTATCACATGTATAATTGTATATTTCAAAGGTAAAAATTTCTTCAAACTCACTACCAGAGGAAGCGTGACTCAGATGCTCTGATAAAGTGTACTAATTTTAAGGAGAGATAATTGATGACATTCATTGATAAAAATTGCCTCTGGAATAGGTTGTACCGGTATGTTCTGATAGATAGCTCATTGTCATGTTAATAATGAGTACATAAGCTTTGTGATCATTGTTAATATTTTATCATTTAGTATACTAAAAGCATCATACTATATAAATTATATACTGTTTCTTAATTTTCACTATGTTTCATCTTAATCTGAATATAATAATCTCAAGCTATCTTGTGAATCATTTTTTATCAAATACCTGGATATGGTTGTCATCCATAACACCCTATAAAAATAATATTTTAGGGGTAAGGACTCTGAGTGTTACAGTCCTCTCTTTAAATAAATGTTCATTTTTTTTTTAATAATAATATTTTAGTCAATACAGTTTTACAAATTCATTCCAAAATCTCGAGTGAATGAACCTCTGCGGCAGTATAAAAAGGCCCCTGATATTTGTCCCTGGATTCTGACAAGCTTATCTGTATCTAATTGACCGAGAAAATACTTCCACTCTGAGCTTGATTTTTCATTAGTTCTTTATTTCAATTGCAATCTTTTTCTACAGTTGTTTCATCTCTGAACTTTCATTGGAACAATTGTACGAGCTCAGTGAAGTATAAAACAATTTTCATCTGCTGGGTTTCCATTAGTAAGGAGGCAACTTTGCTGTAAATAGGAGCGAGTTTAGTAAATAGTTTTAGTTTTAAGAAGTTTATTCTTAGAACGTACCATTGAGTGATTATCTTCAAAAAGCCTCTTTAGAAACACCTTTCCTAATTTTTAAAGGTCGATTTGTCTTGATACTTGACAAGCACTTGGTGTTGTTTAATAGATTTATTATTTTGAATGAAACATTCTAAAAAATAAGTGCTTTTGTGAATGTGATATTAGAACAAGACAATAGTTTAAGTGGTTGTTTCATTGCATACATCTAGACACTCATACAATCTCCACACTGTTCATGAAGATTCTTCTATAAGTTCAGTTAACATGAAACGTTCTTACTGAAATCTTACTCTCTAAAGGAAAGTCAGAAACAAAATAAACTATAAAATTAAGAACCCACAAAAGTATAACAAATAACTCCAGGTTACATTTATAATGTTAAAATCAACCTATACAAAACAATTCTCTTCGATATTTTCTTACATATAACGTTCACACAAGGAACTCGTTGGAAAATGATAAAACTTAATGAATTTTTTTACTCCATTCAACAAAACACCCGATAAAATGAAGAAAGAAAAGAAAATCCAGGACGTGGGACAATCTTGATAAACCATTCAACACCAAACTTCAGGATAGCTCAACAGATAGAAAATTTACTAGATAATAATCAGTATACCCAAGCCAGACAACTACTAAACTATGACTTTTACAAAAATATACCATCTGTAAGAATTAAACCATTAACATCTAATATAAATATACCATCTGAACAAAGATAAAATAACTGAATTTATTTGAAAAGCATACCAGCTCATACATGCAATCTGAATCTGAAAGAAACATGCAATCTAATCAGACAAAGGTGATTTGAATTACAAGGACTGGGCATATGACCAGAAGACCGTCTTTAAGCTAGGTCATATCACTCACAACATATTGACTGGTAATCTATCAAATATTCCTTCAACAAAAAAGATTTTTATAACCACTTCTTTAACAAACAAGACAGAGTCTCTTCTTGAGACTTTTCTTGATTCCTTATTGGTTGAGGGTGAACGTTTGCTGAAGAATTTGGAGTTGCGGAACAGAAATTTGACTTCTGAAAGCGTCTTGGTGTCCAGGATGAATTCTTCCACGGATTTTGAATCAGCGTCAACAAAAGAATCAGCTGTGAAAATTGTGGAGACCATTACCAAAACGGAAGCAACGTTTAGTTGAAGGTGAGTTGTTCAATTACATACACTTTTTTTGTCATTTTAAAGAGAGTTTTGTACGTATTTTGAATATCTTTAAGCTTCTCTTTCAAGCTTAAAGATAAAAAACTGGACAATTTAAGTCTGTAGCAATGTGAAGTGAAGTTAGGTGAACTATACCATTTGTGACTGTGAGGACTCGAGTCTTGTATTTTGCGAATTATTTTAAATGGGGAAATTTTCCAACACTGAACAACTTGACTTATGAATCAGATTTTTTTACTGTTTCATCACTTTGCTCTTAGATTCAATGTTTTTTTCTTAATTCCGGAACAAATATTCATACAACTTCGTTACTTGATAATAAACTTTTTGAAGCAGAATGCAGTACATGTTTTTCACTTATCCTATTCCCTCCTTGTTTGTTGGTGTTATTCTTGGGTATTTATTTTTGAGTGATATATTGATTAAGATCTCATTTGATATTTTCCTTGTCCTTGTAGGGAAGGTACAATTTAACCATATTGATTTAACTTTAGTGGTCATTCGCACCATTTCGGTACAAACTTAATTTTACTAACATTTCTAAAGAGAACGTTTCACAGTCATTTTTACTTCGTAGCCATGAAACAGCAACTACTGTAGTCGCTTGGGGTCCATGTGTAGCTTGCTCATCCAGTAATATTCCTCCCTCAACACGAGCATTCCGGAGCGTATCCCTTACAAAAAACTGTAACCAAATTTTAATAATTTTGTTGGCTGTGGATTGAACCCGGAAATTCCTCATGGGAAGCGAGTACCACTGAACATTTCTGTCCCGGTAGCTCAGTGGTTAAGGCGGCACTCTGAGAATCCAGAGTTTCCAGAGGTCGTGGGTTCGAAACCCAACCGGCGCATGACAAGTTATCCTCCCATTTGGGGTTTTTCCACATAATAATATGTCTTGGGCTGACTGCTGGAATAATGGGACATTAGTAGTCTTAATCGGGCAGTATAAATAAGGCGATATTATCATATTTGTGTTAATGACTTTCGTGATATCACAACTACTCAAACTAGCTTTACTAAATCTACGCTGAAACCGGGACTTGAACCACCGACCTCCAGGTTACAAGCACGCCACCTTATCGATCAAGCTACTGAGGTCGGTTATTATTATTATTTCTTTCCTATTTGGCTCTCAGGTCGCAAGAAGACCGACAACAGCATGATGATGGTGGCGGGGACAGTCTCAGCAGGGACCATGATGCTACTCTCCCTCATGGGTGTCTCAGCCCTGGCAGCCAAGGCCCTCCTAACATCGGTCATAGCGCTGGTCCTGGCGTTGCTGTCAACATTGAAAGGTATGATGTGGAAATTTATGTTTTGACTGACACCTGGAGTAGCTATTGTGCACTGGTAGTCAAGATGTTATGGCACTAGTCTGGTAATTCAGGTAGCGTAGGGATCCGTTGGTTCGAATCCCACCCAGTGCATGAATTTTTTCTTATTAATTTGAGCTAGTGACCACATAATAATAAGTCTCTGAGGGCTAGGTGATTGTTGTCCATCCACTGTATTTTAGAGCTTCATAACTTGATGTAAGTTTTTTTTTCAAAGTTGGTTTTGTTTTTTTACGTTTAGAGATATAAAAAAATCAAAAGATTGAGTCCTGTTCCTCTTCTTTCTTTTGTGGCATTGAGTTCCGCTATTTTTTTTGGTTTTTAACGGAATAAGTCCGCTTACGGATATTTTTTTCTTTCTAATAAAAAAAAAATACTTTCTGATTCAAGGTCATGAAAAAGGCACCACATACGAGGTCCATGCAAAGCCCTACTACTCTCAGGAGCACACTCACACATCTGAGCTGCAGCACCCTCATCATGGATACAAGTAGAGGTCACCCTCAATACACTCACACATCTGAGCTGCAGCACCCTCATCATGGATACAAGTAGAGGTCACCCTCAATATACTCACACATCTGAGCTGCAGCACCCCCCAGACAGCACAGTCAACTGGATGTATACCATACTGTTTGGTGGAAAAAGTCTACTTGCCCACCTGGAAATCAGCTGGAGATTTCCACCTTCCACCTGACCTCCACCTGGAAATCAACTGGAAATGAACTGGAAAGTAACCCAACTTTTAACTGGAAGTCAGTTGCCCAAAGTCAACTGGATTTGTTCCACTTATTTCCAGCTACTTGTAGCGCTCTCTAGTGGATGGGTAGTAACTCACTACCACAATGTTGACATACCTATTTACCTATACTGTACATTATACTACATAATAATCAAATGCTACGCTCTTGGTTTTGAGGTTGTGGGTTCGAATCCCATTATATGCCTTTTTTTTTCAAATAATAATAGTAATAAAAATACTAGAAACAAATGTATATTAGGCATAAATTCAATTTCAGTTATTTAATTTAGAGGCCATGCATTCAAATCTCATGAAGAATATTTTTTTTTGTATAAAAATAAAGTAATAAATTTTAAATAGGTTTTTTTAACACGTACACACACACAATTTTGAGTATAATTTTTTTTATATAGAAATTTGGAAAGAAAAAGAAAATAACTAATCTGTTTTAAACAACACAATTCAAATAAGACTCTTTAACATTATTATATTTTTACAATAAGAGTGTTTATTATTAAAAAAATTGTCCCAAAAGTGTAAAATGCACTATCAAATTTCCATCATGTCACAAGACCTTGTACCAATGTAAAGTATTTCCTAAGTAGGTATAATCTCTATATATAAAACTCAAAGTTATGCATGTCTGGCTGACTATGTCCTCTTGGGGTTACAATACCAAACGGTACTCTCACTGAGAGTTCACCCCCCCTAAGCCACCTTCAACATACTAGAAAATTATCAAAATTAAAATATCTAATACAATTTTCAAGTGCACTGGTAATCAAGTGGTTAATGCGCTAGTCAGATAATCAACCTAGCGTAGGGTTCCGTTGTTTCAATTTTTTCCTCATTATGGTTGTGACCACATAATAATAAGACTCTGAGGGTTAGGTGGTAGAAAATGCTTTGAGCAGAACCTTTAACCTTACCTGGTGGTTACCTTCCAGTTAAAAGTGTTATTATTATTTTTATTGGGACACCGGCCATGAGAAAAAACCTTAATGGTGACAAAATGCCAGGTTTTAGCTAGTATAGAAATAAAATAATGATATCCAATTATAAAATATGCTCATAACATGTACATAATCACAATAAAATAATAATACTATGTAAATTAAAATATATTTCTTTTGAGAAACCAAAAATAACAAAGAAATAAACTAATAGCCAGCAGAAAATGAAGATGGGGCATAGAATACACCAGTTTTCATGAAATTGCAAAAGTTAAGCAATGTCTAACGGGGTTGAACATGGATTAGTGAATGTTATTATGTATTTGTAATCCTTCATGACAATTTATGTACTGCTGTGGCTAATTAGAATTGCTGGGTTGTTTGCTTTGAGAATTATTACCAAAAAACATTGTTATACTTAAATTAAAACAAAATTGACTAGTTAAGACTAGTGAAATTATAAAACACAATAGTGTGGAACACTTTTTTTAAATAGATATAAAATTAACTCAAAATTTAAGGGCCTTCATAGTAATAAGGTGGTAGAGAGAGCACAATAGTTATTATTGTTATTATGAACAGTGCACAGTAAATTGGCCAATTAATTTTAAATCAAGTAATCAGGAAGCATGTCACAAAGTACCTAAACATCATTTTTTAGTGTGGCAGAACCACCTATCAGTGAAATATTCATTTTATAATAATATGTATTGTACATCTAAATAAAATCCACAGAGTGAAAAATTTCACTATCTAGCACTATGCATTCAGCTGTTTCTTTGCTTGAACCAGAACCTTTTTTTAGCCAACCTATGGTCAAGAGATCTTGAGCATAAAAAATTCTGTTTCCCTTAACACATGAGACTAGCATTCATGGTCCTACTTTGGCTTGGCTAGGCTAGGTGAGATTAATATGGGTAGCTGGTATGATTCCAAGTGAACTGAAGGTGTTAATCCCACTGAAGGTCCAGGAACAGGAGAGTGCAGAAAGTTCGTTAGGGTCCAAGTGGATGTCTCTAGAAATGGATGGTTATTGTCAGATGAAAAAGGTGATCCAGTATTAACTGCTTCTTGTCCTCTTTCTTCTGTCACGATTTAGATAAACTAAAGAACTATTTTTTGAAACATCTCGAAAGCAAATTTGGAGTTCAGAAATGACAAAGTAAACACTATGATTGTCCTCTTTCTTCACAAAGACAAAGTAAAAAATGATATTTGTATTTAAAAATGTTCAAAACTAAATAAAATACCTAATATTTAAGAGAATTATTAATTATTTAAAACAATTCACAATTTGTCACAAAAATATCACAATTTCTGAATTTCCTTCAACAAAGGACGAGTTTTATCTAAACACTTCCAGTAGTTATAAAAAAGATCAAAACTAAATAAAATGATATTTGTATTTAAAAATGTTCAAAACTAAATAAAATACCTAATATTTAAAAGAATTATTAATTATTTAAAACAATTTACAATCACCAATATCACAATTTCTGAAATTACGACAGATCAAAGATGGCGTCTTCAACAAAGGACGCGTTTTATGTAAACTGGAAAAATATGGAACATTTCCAGCTGACTGGTCAACTGACTAAATTCTACTCATGTCCTAGCTGGAGAGAGTCGTTATATTTCCAGCTGACTGCCCAGGTGACTGAGTCTAGATGGATTTTTGTTGGAAATATCCAGGTGGCTGGTCAACTGATTTAATCCATGATGGAAAAATCCAGCTGTCGGGACAGTTGGAGGTCCAGTTGACTTTATACACCTGGATATTTCCACCTTAAATCCAGACTGGAAGTCAACTGCCGTGCTGTCTGGGCCTCATCATGGATACAAGTAGAGGTCACCCTCAATATACTCACACATCCGAGCTGCAGCACCCTCATCATGGATACAAGTAGAGGTCACCCTCAATATACTCACACATCTGAGCTGCAGCACCCTCATCATGGATACAAGTAGAGGTCACCCTCAATATACTCACACATCTGAGCTGCAGCACCCTCATCATGGATACAAGTAGAGGTCACCCTCAATATACTCACATACATCTGAGCTGCAGCACCCTCATCATGGATACAAGTAGAGGTCACCCTCAATATACTCACACATCTGAGCTGCAGCACCCTCATCATGGATACAAGTAGAGGTCACCCTCAATATACTCACATACATCTGAGCTGCAGCACCCTCATCATGGATACAAGTAGAGGTCACCCTCAATATACTCACACATCTGAGCTGCAGCACCCTCATGATGGATACAAGTAGAGGTCACCCTCAATATACTCACATACATCTGAGCTGCAGCACCCTCATCATGGATACAAGTAGAGGTCACCCTCAATATACTCACACATCTGAGCTGCAGCACCCTCATCATGGATACAAGTAGAGGTCACCCTCAATATACTCACATACATCTGAGCTGCAGCACCCTCATCATGGATACAAGTAGAGGTCACCCTCAATATACTCACACATCTGAGCTGCAGCACCCTCATCATGGATACAAGTAGAGGCCACCCTCAATATACTCACACATCTGAGCTGCAGCACCCTCATCATGGATACAAGTAGAGGTCACCCTCAATATACTCACATACATCTGAGCTGCAGCACCCTCATCATGGATACAAGTAGAGGTCACCCTCAATATACTCACACATCTGAGCTGCAGCACTCTCATCATGGATACAAGTAGAGGTCACCCTCAATATACTCACACATCTGAGCTGCAGCATCCTCATCATGGATACAAGTAGAGGTCACTCTCAATATCTCAGGTCACCGTCAATGGCATCAATTAGAATACTCCCAGGAGCACTTGCAATCACACATCTGAACTCCAACACGCTCATCTATTAACTAGTACACACTCAGTAGCTACATGCACCTTCAATCAGAAGTTCAGGGTTTGAGTCTATGCCCACTTTTAACAGTACACTTCGATTCTCTATTAATTTGAACGAAATTGATGCTATCAGGTATAGCATTCTCATCTGTATCAGACGTGGCAAAATGAGGAAAATGTATGGTTATTTTATGGCACATTGCATACCTAATTGCTGTACGGCGACAATATCTTTAGGATTCTCTAAAATACTATAAAGCCCGAATTTTGTGTCTTATTTTATTTTGACTGTCCTCTGAGGCAGTCAGCTGTGAAGTAGGGTTTACCCATTCTCTGGAAACTCACAAAAAGGCATCCCGCTTTAATTTCAGCCCAGCCTGATTTGTGACAGGTACAGCCAGAATTACGAGGTTGTGAACGTGTTGGTCTTACCACGTCTTTTGTGGTTTTACGTCGCTTTCAAATGCATGGTCATATCACGACGGGGGTTTTACGCTCCATTCGTTGGAAACTCACAAACTTGCAACTTAAATAATCAACCTCAACGAGCCCGAGTTGGATCGGCAATGACCAGCATTACGGTGAATCGAATTTGAATGATCACCCAAACAAATCCCAACCTGGCTGGACGTTATTTAACTTCAGTGACAGAATAAGATCGAGTGTATTCAACGTGTCACTAACTAAAGGCCACATTATGAAACAGGATTAAATTTAAGCTAAACCAGACACGCCCTCAAGTAGGAGTTTCAACCAATCACAGCGCACTATAGCCCCAGTAAAGGGATAGTGTCCACTTAGATTAAATCTAATCCTGTTTCATAATTTACTCATTGATCTAAAATTGTATCTATGTCTCTATATTTCTAAGTAAATAAACTAATATTTGTACGAGTATGATTTTATTGAATTTATCAATCTGGTGTCAACTCTGGCGAATCGTTTGACAAAAGATATCATGTTTTCAGACAAGATAGGGACCCTTCTTCTACCAAGAAATCCAAAGGGGCTGGTTTGATCCTTGCGATACGTAAAGATGATATTAGAGCTGTACCTCTGACGTCACTAAACCAATGCGAGATCTTTGTAGAATCTTTATGGGTAAAATGTAAATATTCATGGTCAGAATGGTATTTTGTCTCTCTGCTATATCCCCCTCCAGTCAAATCTGAGACCATGAAAATATTCGCGGATAATATTTGCCAAAAAGAACTACTAGGAGTTTGATTGCGTGTTTGATTGCTATAACATACCTATAATATTAAGATATAACAATATCAACCTATAGGTACTTATGTTTGTGAATATAAAATAAAACTACATTTTAGAAAACAAAAAGTTGTATGAAACACAAAGATTTATTAATATAATAATACATGAAAATTCTAACATAGAATTAGCAGCACTGTTGTCAGGTAAATAAGTTTTATAAAATTATGCATACCCATTATTGTACTATACTGTAGATTAACTTATTTACAACATAGTTAACCATTAAATTAATTATAAATACTATTTACAAAATGTTGACTGTTTATCTAAAATCAAAGAGAGATGGGAAGACTCCTTGTAAACAAAAGAATTATAAAAAAATAATTAATATAAATACTCTAAACATTTCTGAGGAAACGCCAGTAATTTACTTAGCATGTTGATACGTATATCATGTTACTATTTGCATGAATAATTGCTATTTATCTCCAACTATCAGAAAACAAAAGGTTTACATTGATGACTTCCTTTTAATAAAATTATCTTTCAGGATAGATACTTAAATAGCATGTCATTTTGTCATTATTAAGTTATAGATAACACATCTGCTTTCTGTGAGTATCTATGTAAATCTTATATCTAATATAATAATGATCGATCCCTTTGCAATAAAATAATATAATTTCCTAGCTCTTTAGACGTCTTTAACCAACTGGCATCTATCTTACCCATGCATGGATAATAAAACTATCTATACCTATGTCTGGATAACTTTTCCAGGCGTGGAAAAAATATCTCAGAGATATTAAGACTTCTCCATCCTCAAGTTATTCATTATTAACAAGAAAACCATCTCCGATTCCCACTAAATAGAATTTACAAAGATGATAGTATGCTTCTTCATTTATCTTGTCATTCATCAATATTATATCCTGAAATTCCTGAAAGTATATGGAAAACTAACTGGCATCCACCTCCAATTCCCGACTCTCTGCATACATGGGGTTTACATGGATGATATGCTTATCATTGGTCTTGTCATTGAGAATCGCCTGTTGCAGGGGCAGTACATCGAGGGGGTCAATGCGGTACGCGTCAGGGCCGCTGCGGGCGTAAGTGTTGTACCCTACAGAGGAGGGCTCAGCATGCTGGACCTGGGAAAAAAGAAAAAAAAAATATTGTCAGTATTCTTCTTCTTCTACTTTGTCTTTTCCCGCTTATGCAGGGTCGACGTTGGGTGTCAGTCTTCTCCATACTTCTCGGTCTTGTGCCTCATTTATTCTCACATCTTTTTCTCTCATATCTTCTTCCACAAAGTTTCTCCACGTCTTCTTAGGTCTTCCTCGTCCTCTGTATCCTGGCACCTGTATGTCTCTTACTTTCTTTCCCACATATTCATCTTCTCTCCTCTCTATATGTCCTAACCATTGTAACCAGACTATGAAGGTGATTTAAATAGATATTATTTTCCTCGAGTTTATACAAGATGTAAATAAACGTAATACGTGGATGGAGGTCTGCATTAAATTTAAAGTGAATATTCTGTTCTTTTTCTCCAGCCTCCGTGGCGTAACGGTTGTGACTACTGCCCGTAGTCCAGAGATCCTGAGTTCAATTCCCGGTTGGAGCAGACTTTTCGCACAGAAAATTCTGTCCCCTCCGAGCACGTGAGGCTGGCACTTCCGGCCCTACCCAGGCTGGGTGAGGTTAATGTGGGTAGCTGGTAGAATTCCCAGCGAATGGAGGGTAAAACCCCCGTCCTGACTATCTCAAGTAAAGACGTCAAAACCAAATAGAATCAATGGACATGAACTTACTCTCTGAGAGATAGAGGTGAAACAGCCAAACAAGCGGAACTAAAAAAGTGCCTAAAATACAAAGACCTATAAAATCTTTATGATTTCATTCCTTTCGCCTTTGAAACCTTTGGATCTTTTGCGCCAAGTGCTTTGGAAATGTTGAACTGCATATCCAAAGCCTTGGTCCTTGAGACGAAAGACAGATGCGCGGGGGAATATTTCAGACAAAGGCTTAGTTTCCCTGTTCAAAGAGTTAACGTTGTCTCAGTGCTGAGTACTATGCTTTGGGAAGATGTCCTTGGAGAAGTATTTTATGTGTTGTAAAAAAAGTGTCCACTTAGATTAATCTAAAACGAAATTGAATTATTTTTGTGGTTTCGTTGAAGCACAAAATTATCAATATTTTAATAAGACATTCATTCCATACCTTTTGAAGTTTCCAAGACTTCGAGTCGTCTGCAGACGTATCATCACATAATATCCACCCAATAATTATCTACAATACAAACGTAATAATGGTAATTAAGGACCTAATGTTGACTATTAATTCGATTCCCACCATAACTTACTATTCAACTCTTTCTGAATTATGTTTAATTGAGCGGAATGGAAAAGAGTTCTCATTCTTTTATTTTTAATTCAGTTATTTTCGGTGAGATTTTTGGCACGTTTTTAAGAAATGTTTTCTTAGTGTTTCTCACGACAAGCTTCATAATGATGTGATTATTTTTTACATTAATTTACGACTTATTTTTGAACAACGATTATTTTAGGTACCCGCACTTTTGGGTACCTGCACCTGCAATATTTTCATGTGGTATACAAAGCCTAGTTGGAGGAAAATAACTTGAAAGTTGATATCTTAAACGTCCTGGGTGTTCGCGCCACATTTTAAATTGGCGCGAGTGTAGGAAAGATTACAGATTATTTATCAGCTGACTTTCCATAACGACAATATTTGTTGATTTTGTGAATAAGAAAATTTAGCCAGAAGCTTTTCTCCCTTTCGTGTGTTCTCAACTCCCTTTCTAAAAGTCACTAATTCTCAACCTTTATATCCGTAGTTTTTACCTCAATATCTTTTCCATAAAATCAATAATAAATTTGCTGTGTGAAACTTTGGAAACCTATTAAAATAAAACTGTTGATTTCAATAAACATACTTAATTCTTTCTTTTTGTAACCAGCCCTTTTGGCCTTTATAGGCACTTCTTTTCACTGGGGTTTAAGATACATTATGAAAGACTGCGTGTCTTAATAAACAAACAAATAGTCAGTCTCTAGCTCTAAGAGATTTTTCAAACCCATTTTTCGAAATGAAATTTGCCATTGAAAGGCCCAAAAAGAAGGAAGAAAAAAAAAATATCATGTATAAAACTTTACCTAATATATTAGAATTGGAGGTGATAAATTTACATTACATTAAAAATTTAGTACTGTTTTCACATTACCAAAAATATCATGTGAATTGGGTCTTGAATATATCAACATGTCACTTACAGCAAGGACTCTTAATTTTAATAATGACATCATGGTCTCGAATCATAAGAGGTCTTTACCTTCAGAGGTGAGAATGGGAACTCTAATGTTATTATTATTTCATAGACTGCTGAGAGTTTCACAGCACAATATGATTAAATTCACTAATAGGGTAACAATTTTATTCAATAATACCAACAAGTCTGGCTGGGGGACTATAAATAGGGAGTAGACCAGCATTGGCTTGGTTCTGGGGGCCCTCGTCAACATTATTAGCCTCCTTGCAAAGACAGTGGTAGAACTGCTTATTCATTCCCCCACTGTCTGGCTACGATCATTCACGATGACGCCTCCCTATGATGATGATGAATACCAACTTCTTACTTCACTCTACATTTTCCGAAACCTACATGTTTTGTAGTTTTTTGTCTTGTCTTTCTCTAGGACAAAAAATTAAAACACTCTTTGCTCTGTACTGAAAGCTTTGTACTGAAATTGGGTTCTAGGTTCCTACATTTCAGAATTCTTATGAAGACATAGCATGTAGACATTTGTGTGTTTCTACATGACTGTTAGTAAGTTGTACATTTTTACCATCCTCTATATGAGCATGGCTGGGAGACTATAAACAGGGAGTAGACCAGCAGTCTGGCTGGGGGGACTATAAACAGGGAGTAGACCAGCATTGGCTTGGTTCTGGGGGCCCTTGTCAATTATTAGCCTCCTTGTAGAGACAGTGGTAGAACTGCTTCTTCTTTCCTTCACTGTCTGGCTACGATCGTTCACGATGACGCCTCCCTATGATGATGATGAATACCAACTACTTACTTCACTCTACATTTTCCGAAACCTACATGTTTTGTAGTTTTTTTGTCTTTTCTTTCTCTAGGACGAAAAATTAAAACAAACTTAGCTCTGTACTGACAGCTTCTTTGTACCGAAATTCGGTTCTAGGTTACATTTCAGAATTCTTATGAAGACATAGCATTTGTGTGTTTCTACAATGACTGTAAGTATAAGTTGTACATTTTTACCATCCTTTATACGAGTATGAGCATAGTCATTCCTGGGATGACGCCATATAAAAAGTTTCACCCAAACCATGGCCATTGGCCATGTCCTTCAACATTTGCCATGACTGTACCATCCGGAAATCAGACGTTTCCGTACATTGTCTATTTGTATAGGTAATAATTATGTTTTAGAGTAACTTACCTAGAGATAAATCATGACCTGAGGGTTTTATTTGTAGAATTTTTACAACATTAAACTCGCCAAGTAATCTTAAGATGAAGAGTTTTTTCATGTTCTGATCACAGTCGGAGTAAATGTACATTGTAACTACATATACAGCTATCAGAATATCTCATTATATCTTTGAGCAACAAGTGTACAAACAGTCTGGACTGTAGGCTCATAATTTATGCTATCAACTCCAAGGACCCACATGATCGTCAGTGGAGTATTTAACTAAAAAGAAAGGGTCATCTTATTATTAGATCCTTAGGAAACCGAAATTCAGAATTCTGAATCTCATAAGATCTAAAATTGTAAGTACGTACTCATTGTTGTACTTTTAATTTAATTTAATTTCTTTTGAACGTATCATCTATTCCTATTGATGTTACTATTTTGGGGATGTATTGAACTAAGGATGACGAAAGTACCTATATTTTTTCTAGATTTGTTGAAAAATATTTTGGCAGTGTCTTTTCTTTCTATATGATTGTTAAAGTGTTCAACCAAAAAGAAAATCCTGAATTCCATATAATGCCCTATTTTTTTAATTTCCGAGAAGAGATGTTCTCTTCTTTGATCACTTTGTCCATTCACTGATTTCATATAATCTGTTATTCTCATGGAGGAAGTAATAGAGAATTCATAACGTAGCTGTTAGGGCTTCACTTTTATTGCTATGAATGACCACTTATATCTACCTCCACGAGCGATTGCGTGCGCAATTGGTTGTCTCCAACTCGATGGAAAATCTCACGTCGGACTCTTCGTGAGAAACGTTCTTTCTTACCTTAATCAACTCTTGACCAGCACACATCGCAACTATCCACCGTATCATCTTGCTCCGCTAGCCGCTTTCGCCAGGCCTGGCGACTTACCATCTTGATCAGCGGCCCCAGCGTAGAGCAGAAGAAGATTGACGAACGACAACCGTAAGCTCATTTTCCATTAACTATTGGAAAAGCCATCTGCTCTCCAATACAGTAGCTATATCTCGTAATGAACCTGTCTCATAAAATCGGACATTCTGTATACTCATAACACAGAGGAAATCACAACAATAGCAAATTCATTCTTCTTCTTTACATGATTCTGAAGGTAATAACGGTAGCCAGTTCAGGTATAAGTTCTCCATGGTTTTCTATATCTACAAAACTCAAAACTGTGCGTGTCTGACTGGCTGACTATGTCCTTTTAGGGATTGTCTGTTTTCAATACCACAGCCCAAACGGTAACAGATATTGAAATTTTCAGACTTGACCCCCCCCCCAACCACCGTCAAATTACCTAGGAAACTATCAAAATTAAAATATCTATTACTATTTTTAAGATAAACAATAAAATGACCGTAGCAACGCACGGGTGAAACAGCTATAAAATAAAAATAAAACTTTATTTTGTTAATAAAAATATAATCTATCCGCTCGTGCCTCACTCCATCTCCGCCACTACTCTTCAACTTTCTTCACTCATGCGAGCAGCACTGTCACTTTCCATACCAACCGTCTAATGACCAAGGAAGTGGACAACTGGACAAGCAGCCTCTGGGCAGGACAATTTTAAGGAAGTTTTGGTCTTAATCTCTTGAAGGATAAAATGAACAAAGTATGTGAGCAAAAAAGTGACAATTTTTTGTACCTTCAATATATGTATAAGGGCGGATTGAAACACGCTACAGGAGATAGACGGAGCTGTAAATTCTGGCGGTTTTTTTTTTTTAGTTTTGTTGTTGAAATTTTCTCTTCCTCAGTTTGTACCTAAATAGTAACAGACTTGTTAAAATGCTTTCAAACGGTGAGAATAGCTATTTTTCAAACCTCAAGTTTACTGATATAATTATGCTCTTAGAGCTACAAGAAGGTCCGAAATTGACTGTTGTTTCAAAACTTAAAAAAGCTGTGAAACACAAATTATCGTAGGTACCTAATAAGCTAATAAGAATTTCTCAGATTTTACAGGAAGATGAATTCATCCACGTAAATAACAGGCCTCTGTAGCTTCATTAATAAAATAATGAACCTCGCTGAAGACCCAAAATTCAGTCCCTCTAAAGAGGCCCCAGAGACAGAAAAACAGATTCTCTGTGAATATAGAGCAGCATCTCACACCCGACTGAAACACTTCTCAATGCTGATTGTAATACCTAAAGAAGTTACTGAAATCAGTCCTAAAAGAATCTTAAGCTACATAGCTTTGATCTCTTTTAGAGTTACAGGGGCAGGGGCATGTCACGAAAGATCCTTAGATAGATCGCAGTGACAAAATGCTTTCGTAGCAGGGGCGCATTACGATTCGGTCCAAAAAGGTTTATGAAAAAGGTTTTCGATTTCAGGTAAAAAAGGTCACCGAACGATTCGGCCCAGTGCAACATTCTAAGTACCGTACATATTGAGGGATTTTTTATTATTCAACATTAAATTACGGAATTACCTGCTATGTATATCAGGCTTTGGCCTTTTATGTATTAGGCATGGCCTACTATGTATTTTACCTAATCCTACTATATTCTTGAGGCATGGCCTTCTATGTATTTTACCTAACCCTACTACAAACCTAAGGCATTGCCTTCTATGTATTATCCCTAACCCTACTATATTCTTGAGGCATGGCCTTCTATGTATTTTACCTAACCCTACTATATTCTTGAGGCATGGCCTTCTATGTATTTTACCTAACCCTACTATATTCTTGAGGCATGGCCTTCTATGTATTTTACCTAACCCTACTATATTCTTGAGGCATGGCCTTCTATCTAACCCTACTGTCAAACACTCAAATAAACACTGATAACAAAGATGACTGTTACTATAGTTCAAAACAATAACATCGTGAACACCGCCATTGTTCTCAGTTCTTTCAGGGCAACGTTTCCATACTATTTTATAGGGATTTTTTGGTGGAATGAAAGTGGGACTTTTTGTTAGAATGAAAGTGGGACTTTTTGTGTGGGATCAAAACTTGATAGTGTGTTTTGGGACGAATCATGCTATGGAAAAGGTCTCCTCAGGTAATTTGGGCCGAATCGTGAAGTTCCCCGTAGCAGACAGCCCTACTTATACCAATACCAATTCACGTGAATAAGCCCCTGCAAAATCGGAACCTACTCAATATTCCGAACCTCTTGGTTTGAATAAAAAGTTATTGCCACTGGCAAATATCACTTCGCAGAATTGTACGATGCAAACATACAACCGATATGAAGTTACTATCCTAAAGTAACTGTCCATTTCGTATTGTCACTTGGGAGAAGATTTTAATTGTCGAACTATGTGAAAAGATATCAAAAAATGTCAGAAAAGGAGAAAATTCACAGGTTGACTTTAGTAGGTGTTGCGTACTTCAGATATTGAATAGATTCTTCTTCTTCTATCATTCAGCTTTTTCTTAAACTTACTTGGGACTGTGGCACTGTTTACTCGTGTCTACATTATACCAGAACAGACTAAACACACTACAAGTCAGTTGTCAGCAAGCTAGTTTCAGTAATTGTGCTATCACATCGTGATTAACACAAATATGATAACTTGGTTACCAGTAAAATACTTTTGTTTGATTATGGAAACATGCACATGATACCAAGTTCAATTTTAAGAATAAACTACCCCCTCCTTCAAAAAAAAAAAATGTGTTTTACCCACCTTACACCAACCAATGTAAGTTTTGAGTACATTAGGAGTACACAATGACACTCGTATGTTAACTTGTCATCAATTTACTCACTGAATTCACCGAAACACTGTTACCTTCTCGTATGCAGATGTTAACATGTCATCCATTCACTCACTGAATTCACCAAAACACTCTTACCTCACGCGTATGTAGATATTAACATGTCATCAATTCACTCACTGAAGTTGCCAAAATACTCTTACCTCACTGAATTCACTCTATCACTCTTACCTCACGCGTATGTAGATGTCAACATGTCATCAATTCACTCACTGAATTCACCAAAATACTCTTACCTCACAGAAATACCTCACTCGTATGTAGATATTAACATGTCATCAATTCACACACTGAATTCACCAAAACACTCTTACCTCACTCGTATGCAGATGCGCATGACTAAGAACCGGTTTTGTGATAATCTCATACGTGGTGCTCTTCAGATCTCCCTTGTGACCCCCGTGGCCAAAGTTTGAGAAGCACGTCAGCACCAGTGCAATGAGGGACGCGATCAGCGCTTTGGTTGCCATGGCAGCGAGCGTTTTGAGGCCGAGAACTAATAGCGTGCCACCAGACATCATGGCGGCAGAAGCGATCGCGTGCATGATCATGTTCTTCTGACGCTTGCGACCTGTGAGAGGTTAGTGGGGTGCGAAAGGGTTAATGTTAGTGGGTTATTGTTAAACCAGTGAGGATTTTAGACCCATATAAATTGGTTAATCAAAGGTTATTCTTATATGAGAATTCATAAACTAAAAGTGTACTTATAAATAGAATATTCTGTTTTGAATTACAAAGTATCTTTTAACTCAAGATGGTTTATGAATTCCGCTCTTAAAAGTACAAAATTGTGTAAATGAACAACACACAATGGTCCCAGAACATGCAAAATAATATAAATATTAATGATGTTATTAGGGTGAATAAATTTTACCAACCTAAAATAATGTGAGTCTGGAAATAAAAGAGTACATAGTGAAACAATTATTAATTAGTCTAACTTGTTAAGCCGAAACCAATATGTTAAAATTCAAAGATAATCAATGAAAGTACACAAAAAATACCAAAAGAAACTATTACTATAAAATTAGTAGTGTTAAGTTGAATCTACAAGAAATCCTCAAAAGTTTTAATCAATGAAAGTACACAAAAAAACACCAAAACAAACTACCTATTACAATAAAAATAGTAGTGTTAAGTTGAATCTACAAGAAATCATCAACAGTGTCCATAGCATTACACATCCTCGTGCATGGTTAGAAATCAAAACAAACTCGTACATTTTCTTCTTACACAGGGATATCGTTGGAGATTTGTGTCAACTTTCAACGTAATCTTCTCATTGGGCACTTTTCTTATTGAACATTTCTTCTAAGGAAATTCCACTTCCCGTGTATTGTGTGTATGTTATTGGAGCTGATAGGGAAAGAAGCAAAGATATAGCATTGATTGATTTGTTGTATATCTCATACAGTAATAAGAAACTTACATTATATACCTAGTACTTAGGTACATAATTAAAGATCAGGCATTTTTACCTACTAGAAAAAGAACCAATTTGTAAATTATCTTTGCAAGAACTTAGCTTAGCTTGTGCAAGGTAGCTTATAAACAGACACATGGATAATCTAGTATACATATTTATGTTACTTAGCTGCTTAAGTATGTCTAATCGTTCATCCATTGTCTAAGTAAGTGATAGTGCGATAAACATAACGAATAGTGAGTTCTTCCAAATATAAAAACTCCTCCAACAATCTATACTCAACAACCTATTTCAAGTCCCAGACCTTGTTACTGAAAAACAAGCAATAGACCATGACCACCAACACCTAAACAACCTGTAGTGAATAAACTAAACAACATGATGTAGTGAGAGATTTAGGAAAAAGTGATGTAAATCAACATTGCACGCCTTAATGCCAAATCTCACATCGTGTGACCGAGATTGACACTACCAGATAATGGAAACAGCATTAAACTCAGGAAAACACAGAAAAGTGAGCAACAATAACAACAACTGAAACATAACCTTCCAGTAATAACAACAACAAGACACAACATGAAAAAACATCACACGAATTTAATCTATCCAGTGCTGGGAAATCATTTCATTTGCTAGCGGATTGTTTTTCACTACCAAAAGAAGAAATGGAAAACAAATGACGGATAGATTGAGTGAAAAGAAAAGTGCAAGACATACGCATAAGGCACGGAATGACGGAATTGAAAGTAAGACATGTCAAATTAATTATAATGTAAATAGAACAGGGGTAATCAAACTCTCCAGAATGGCTACAGAAGCTCTACGATATTAAATTTATCTGATATAAGTATAAATTATGAAATCTTAACACTAAACTAAACACTAAATAAGTTCATATTTAATCCATAAATGAATAAATGAATAATACAGAATAATGATTCTTAAAAAATTACACATGTACCTTCATATTAGATATTTGATTATTTTAAGGTTTTGAAAATTTACTGCGGATTATTTGAAATTCAAATTTTTAGTTTTTTAATTCAAAGCATGTACCTAATAGCACGAAGACAAAGTAAAAACCTAACTCAAGAAATATCTCAACTAATAGAGCTAACTGGTTTTGGATACCACTGAAATGGATCATGAACAATCACAAGAATCGAGACTGAAATGTTTCATGTTGAGGATCTGATCATTGAAACTGATGTTGAGGTAGACACTGCAGATATTTTCAGTAGAGAAGAGCACATGTGCCCAAGCTTATCGGATTGTTACCATAATTAGAATTGAACTTCAGGTAGACTCTCGGACTCTCCACTGATGTCTTCATGTAGACTCTCGGACTAGTAATGTAGACATCAGTGGAGAAGGCCCAATGTGCAGAATCTCAAGACCAAAGGTCTTTTATTACGTAGTTAAAAGGTTTTTGTTTGGAAAAGTCTGGTGAAAATGAATAATGGTTTTATTTGGAAAATGGCCTCTTCTAATATGAAATAAATGTATTATTTAGTTTTGAAGAACTTAATCCAAACTAAAAAGTTAAGTGCAAAATGTACTGAATTATATTTATTTTTTTGTTTTAAATAACGTGATTGCCTATATTCGCAAAACAATTAAGCTGAAACAAAGGCACCAAGAAAGATCAGAAGACATTTTTCACAAAAATTGACTATCAAATTGCCACACAATATTTTTTATATACATGATGCATTTTCATAAGAATTCACCAGTATCGAAAAATTATTGAATCTTTTACTGTCTTTTATTGAATCCAGTTATTTGTATAACGTACCTATCTGGGATTTGTACCAAAAATTCTACAACCAATTCCACTAGATATTTTTCAATAACATTTGGACCAGATTTTTGACAGTAACGAAAGATTAGCAGGTAATAAAGGATTCGGATCTCTCAGTAGGGGGCTTTCAAGTTTTGATGTCGAATAGGATGCTTCTTGTCACCAGCGTCGCAACTTACTGATCCAATCCAATTCCTACTATTGATAGATTCCATATATCTTGTCATTTTAGCCTTGTCACCCCAGGTATCTCTTATAAAGATCTATGAGTCCAATGCACCATGAGAAATACTAGGGCAGTATCTTGTGCGTTATTTCAAGGTAGGTATCCTACTTTCTGCTTTCTAGTCTACATTGGTATCTAACGTTATACTATCACTATTATCAGTTACAATTTCAAAATTGGCACTTTGATATAAATGTAGGTATACATATTTTAAATGCCTTATATTCCAGTAAAGGATAAAAAGACAAAGTGATTGATATGGTTCTGGGGGCCCTTGTCAATTATCAGCCTCCTGGTAAAAATTTAATAATGGAGTACACCACAATGCTGCACTATTGAATTTAGTAACCGTCGAGATCGACGAAGCTACACCATGAAGATATATTCCAGTATTGTTTTCCGATCATTTCTTAAAGCCTTAGGGGCGAATTATGAAACAGGATTAGATTTAATCGAAGTGGACACTATCAGTTGACTCAGGCTATCAGCTGACTATAATGCAGCAACCAATTACAGCGAATAATATGCTGTAATTGGTTGAAATTGAATCTAGAGGGTGAGTTAAGGGATAGTGTCCACTTATATTAAACACAATCCTTTTCCATAATTTGGTCCTTAATGTAATAAGAACCAATTTTTTCAAATAAAATATTATCCTCCAGTAAGTTCAACCATTAAACCAACGTGAACGGGATTGATCTACTTGACTTGTCAACTTACCTCTGCCGTCAAACACTTCCTTCTCCCCTGCACCCTGCTGACTCACGTCCTCCCCCAGGCCTCCGTATCCATGCACCAGCCTGCGGACTATCCCTATCGTTGCAGTGTCGAAGAGTTTTATGTTCAGGGTCATGTTATTCAGCAACCCTATGATCTTATTCTTCAGGATGTTGTTGATGTAGTAGTTTGTGTTGTAGTTGTTCTTCAGGACCATCGCCTCGTAGACCTCCTTGTTCTTGACGAACTCTCGATTCGTTGCGTCTTCCAACTGTTGAGTCAGCAGACTCGCGTAGTCGGAAGACTGATCAGCGGCTGTGTCCTGATCAATGGGGATTGATGATGAGGTTGATGACGTCATATCTGGTGACGTCACGTTGTTGATGCTGATCGACATCAGGTGAGGAATGATGCTGATGGAGCGGTTGTTGTCGTTGTTGATGTTGGAGAGGATTTTGATCAGATCAAGTTTGAGACAGAGGATGTTGTACTCCTTCAAGCACTTCTTCGAGAATACCTGGAGGGCAAAAATAAATAGTTCATCAGATTAATGATCATATATATAATATATGTTGATTAAAAGGCTACTCTACAACAAGATGGCACAGTTAAATAATTCATATACAGAAGCGTTGGTCAAATCAATATAAACAGAAAGTGAGAAGTTTTACTAGGTTATTTGGAAATATTTACATTTAAATTTTCTACTCTATAAAACTTTATTCAAAAAGTATATTACATCTTATACTGTCATAACTTTTCGGACTAGCTTTAGAAACTATTATACGTTTATTTATGTTTGTTTCCAAATCTGATGAATACTCTTGATACAAAATAAAATAATACGAATTCGACAATCGTGCATTTTCTCACTTTCATGATCTCTCACGTTCTTTTGAACACTGTGGATAAGAACGGTACTCTGTATTTAGTTAAAGTGGAACATGTTTTACAAGATGCAGACCCTAAAAGTACCAAAATTGATTGCCTGCTTGTTAAGCAGATTTTATATTTTTTACAATGAAGTCATTGAAAATAACCAACAACCATTGGCCAGTGGTAATCAAAAACACTACTTAAGCGGCTTAAGCCAAATTATAAATAAAGAACCAGCACAAAACACAATCAGGTGTTTTCTAATTTAATTTAAATTCAAGCGGCGCGCGGTGTGGCATGCGGCGTCAGGACCTACTCTCTTCCGTGTTGTCATCCTATGCTCCATTTCAACACTTAATCAATATTTGGAGGCGTCCATTTTCAGCAGTTCAGATCAAAAGACCTGATCTTATTCTAAGGACGTTATCAAGATTTCTATTCTGTCTTGAAATGATCCATTTACTGTTGATCACCCGAGGGCAATAACAGATGTTGAAATCTTGAAACCAGAAACGTGCTCGGTGACTGGTTTGTTAGAAACGGTATCTAATAAGATGATAGTGGTTTTCAAATGATTGTTTTAGAGGTCATCAGTGTACTTGAAGAGCTTTTTGTATGTACTGCTCTACTGATGTATTAAGAGCCAACCTAGTAGCTAATTGTGATGGGAAACAGAATACGGAAAGGTGATTCAGGATTGATTCTCGATAAGAGTTAATAGAATCAATTTTTCTGATGGATTAGATTGAAGACGACTTAGCATTGATTCTCAGTACTTGAAGTCGAAATCAATTCTGCTTACGGATTAAGAGAGTAGAATCCTTTTATCCACTAGAAACGTAGATACTGACTAAATAGAAGAATGAACTTTAAATAGTGATATGTGTCAAAAATTCTAATTAATCTGTGTGTATGTATGTATATTGTATATATTTGTGTATGTACAATGTTTGAATCAGCTGCTAGTCTCATTAATCTCAGAATTTACACTGTGTCCAAAGTATGGTGTAAGTGTAGTTTGTCTTGTTTTATGCACTTAATACTAGTTATAGTGAAATTATTGCTTAAATTTGGTATTAAAATGAAAAGAAGCTATCAATTTTGATGTATGAATAGGGTATAATTATCTGACGTACATTAAGCGCCAATCACGCTTGGCGCAGATATTAGATTTTCCCACACTTCAGACGTTGAGTGACTCCTCCAATATCACTGATGTTAATTCAATCAGGTGTCCTCTCCTAAAGATTTGACCGGATCCAGACATGTCACGTAATTCTCACAGCATCAACACTTATTTATGTCGGTACATCTGACGTGATCCTTGATCAAAGTAATTATGAGAATATTGCAGAAGACTTCAGCAAAGTGATTGTCACGGGACGGATCTGTCTCTCCATGTCATTAGTTGGGTGAAAAATTCATTATCTTGTCTTTCAGCTAAGTGTCTAGACATTCTTTAGGTTTGTGTAAAACGACTTGTATTCGGCCATGTCTCGGTACATACGTCAAAAGTTTTCAACTGTAGTTTGTTTTTACCATTTTTGGTTTTGGGCTTGTGTACATTTACATTTTGGAAATAAAGGTGTTTTCTTGAATGGGTACTGTGAAAGTCTATTGGTCGAATTTCGTTGGTGTTTGATAGGATATCAATTATTATGTGTGTGCGTGTTTTTCTTGTGTCTTTAATTCATTTTTTTTCTTCTTTCTTTTTTCTCTATAGTGGTTGAGTGGAAGAGCTCACATAAGAGAACCTGCCATTTTAAAGAAAGCCAATAAAAATCAACCTACAAAACAGTCACTAAGATCTACGTAATAATAAACCCCAAATTTGACAATATAGAATAAAAATTATGCTGATAACTTTGTTTCTTTGATGTATATAAACTTGTTTATATTTCATTGTGTAATGATGAGAAGTAATATTTCAGTTGTAAAACGTGTTTGGATAGCATAATCAGGAAACGAATATGCACACATTTCAGGTAAAACAGTGTTTTCCCTTGAACGTTTCCTATTACGGTTGAAAGCAGTTTGGTTACTATGTCTGAATGGCATATTACTTCCGAGAAATTTCTAATATTAGAAATCGGAAGTATTGTGTTCGTTTTTTTGTAAAAAAATTGCTCCAATTTCAATTTTTCATATTTCTGGTCGTTTTTATAATTTTTTTTTTTTTTTTTTTAAAGATGAGTGTTTCACAGCCTTTTTTATTTCGTAGCCATGAAACAGGAGCTACTGTAGACGCTGGTGGTCTGTGTTGTAGCCTGCCCATCCCGTAGTATGCCTCCCCTCTGATGGGCGAGAAGTGGCACAATACTCCCCATTTAGGTGCTGGGTCAACACGAGCGAACCGGAAGGTATCACTTACAAACAATTGTAACCAAATTAAGAATACAATTTTTTGTCGGCACGGGGGATCGAACCCGGGACCTTCCGCATGGCAAGCGAGTGCTTAACCACTGACTTAGATATCCCTCTACATTTTCACATTTGCAAAACTGTTGAAAGCTCGTAGCCATGAAACAACAGCTATTTTAAACAGTTGTGGTCTGTGTTGTAGCTTGCCCATCTTGTAGTTTCACTTGCAGTTGTATAAGCTCCTCGCTTACAAATACCACTGAGTCAGTAAGTTAATTGTGTACTCTCAAATTTAATAATCACATTAATTTTTCTACAGTTTTTGTCTAAAAATATTGGAGGTGAGAATGAGTTTGATAAAATTTCGCTTTGTTTTATGAGGTACTTTATTTTCCAAACAGCTTAAAAGGCCAAAGTAGGCCTAAAACACTGAAACTATTTCAGTAATCTAGAGGAGTCACAATGATGAGACAATAAATTTCTTTGTTTTGAAACTTGGGACCTTAATATCGAGGATAATTTAGGTAACACTTAGTTTGAAGATCAAAATCATCAAATACAGAACATCCTGCAAGACAGAATGATATTAACCTCAGGAGACTTCATAATTACCCTCAAAATGATTTAACATTTATTTGTTTGTTCTCCACTTTCATTTCATAGTTCACTTGGATTCTCTTCTTGTTTTGCTAATTTCTTTATAATATTTATTTTCCTATTGCTATTATCACTTCAGGTGGTAATCTGAACAGAATTGTTTTTACAACCTACATTGGCGAATTTTAAAGAAAGTGATCCGTACTTTTTCAACGTTTCTTGCAGCCCACGGAAGATTTAGATTTTGTCGGCGGGAGAAGTGCTATTTGCAGCGAATTAAATCAACCAGTCAGTTGATTAAACCTTTTGGTGTGTCAGTTTAATCAACGTACAAATAAAACAATGGAGTAGCCAGCGTCGACGCCTAGTCCTCCCTGAATGTAGTAGCAGAATCAAACAACAGCAACTTGTAGTGCACGCTGTAGGCATCGAAAGAGAAAACAATTGAAATTGTTTTATTTAAACTAATGAAATAATTGAGACTTAATTGATGGCTATTATCAAGTTAAAAAATACACCCGCTGATTCCGAAACCACTTGATGGGCTGCAACAATAATAATGAATGGGTGAGTAGAAGAACCAGGAATGTCAAAAATCGACTTTTCAGGAAAGCAAAAATAAGATTTGTCTTATATTTGCTTTCCTGATGCTAATGAGTATAATAAAATTAAATTTTACATTCCTTGTTATTCGACAAGATTCTCACAACTAGGTCACAATACCTCTAGCAAAAGTGGTCAATGATTTTGTTACATTCCTTCTTTTACATCAGATTTTTTTTTCCGCTTCCCCTACTTAAAATCGAAAAAAAATATACTTTTAAGGGGTATTTCTCCTTCATATTCACAGAGATGATAGAAAAGAGTACATTCTTTCTTATTCTACGAAGAAAAAAAAATCGATTTTGGACATTCCTGGTTCTTCTACTCACCCATTCAATTATTGTACACGATTTTTATGGACATTAAAATTACTTCCCAGTATTCTTAAGATAGCAAAAGTGTTGTGTTATTTTTGTGACTTACTCTTATCGTATTATACATAGCGCGGCCTCCATTGTACCTAATTCCAATAAAGAAGCTAGGATGCTACATAGTATGTGTTGATGTGAGATCCAAAAAAAATAATAAAACCCAGCACTAATTGGTGATTTGATGTTAAATGGTGTTAGTGAGCATGCGAAGAAAGCATTTTTGATGTTCGCATAGTAAATGCTAATTCCTACCGACCTCAGTAGCTTGACCGATAAGGCGGCGGACTTGTAACCTGGAGGTCGGTGGTTCAAGTCCCGGTTTCAGCGTAGATTTAGGCAGGTCGTACACTGAAGAAACGCGTTTCACGAAACGCATTTCTTGAAACGTGAAATTTGGATTTCACAAAACCGATAGATTGAAATACACAGAGGCGCGTACACTGAGTTACAAGAAACAACAGTTTCTAGAAATGCATGAAACGCGTTTCGTTGAAACTGAAATATTTGGTTTCGTGTGATTCAGTTTCGTGTGATCTCTCGGTGATAATTAATTAATTAGTATTTAATAGACCGTAGAGGTTATTATTATTATTTTTGCCAGCCTTCGTGGCGTAACGGTTGTGACTACTGCCCGTAGTCCAGAGATCCTGAGTTCGATTCCCGGTCGGAGCAGATTTTTCACACAGAAAATGCTGTTCCCTCCGTACATGTAAGGCTGGCATTTCCGGCCCTACCCAGGCTGGGTGAGGTTAATGTGGGTAGCTGGTACGATTCCCAGCGAATGGAGGGTAAAACCCCCGTCCTAATCCAGGACGTTAAATCAAAGAGAATCGTTGGTGTTAGGAAGGGCATCCAGCCGTAAAAAATGTGCTAAAACCAACCAACCTCAACCATGAGGTTGAACAACGTCGACCCTGCTCAAGCGGGATAAGACGGAGTAAAAGAAGAGAAGAAGAAGAGGTTATTATTATTTTATTGTTTTTTTTTGTACTTTCAAGTGAATCTGGTAGATGTAGAAAAGTATCCCTGCCTATATAATTAGAAGTTGAAAAAATATTCTAACAGGGACATTGTCCAAAGTAAATGGGAGATGGTGGCGCAAGAAGTGAACAGTACAGGTTAGTATTTTTCAAAGGTTTCTTATTTATTTATTTTTCATGTAGGTAGACAATATCATCTTCATCGGATGACATGAAGAACGAAACTGAACTAAAAAAGTTTCACCAATGTGCGCGGTCTAGTGAAATGCGTTTCGTGAAATCCGTTGCATGAAATACGTTTTACGAAACGCGTTTCTTCAGTGTACGACCCGCCTAAGGCAGGTTTCACGAAACGCATTTCTTGAAACGTGAAATTTGGATTTCACAAAACCGATAGGTTGAAATACACAGAGGCGCGTACACTGGGTTACAAGAAACTACAGTTTCTAGAAATGCATGAAACAAGTTTCGTTGAAACCGAAATATTTGGTTTCGTGTGATTCAGTTTCGTGTGATCTCTCGGTGATAAATTAATTAATCAGTATTTAATAGACCGTAGAGGTTATTATTATTTAGTTGTTTTACTTCCGAGAAATTTCTAATATTAGAAATCGGAAGTATTGAGTGCGTTTTGGTAAAAAAAAATATTTTTTGGCTCCGATTTCAATTTTTTTCATATTTCTGGACGTTTCATAACCTCCTGAGCAAATTTGGTTTTGTGTCCGTCTGTCGGTCCGTCGGTCTGTTAAAACGATTCCTTGTAACGCTCAAATCTCGGTAACTACTCGACGGATTTTGGTGAAATTTTGCACACATCTAGGAGACATTCTGTAGATGGTCCCATTTTAAATTCATCGAATTCGTACAAGCGGTTCTGGGTGAAAGAGACCATGCGCCTGACTACTAACTTTTTACTTAAACTCTTATATCTCATGAACGGTACACCCGATTTTGATGAAATTTTGTATGTATATGCATATTATCATTTTACATCGGCTATTTATATTTATTTTTTAATTAACTATCATTTGACTCTGATATTTAAGAAAATCCGAAATTTTGGACAAAAAAGTAAAAAAATAAAGACCACAATTTGCCGATACAGAATTTTTTGTAGAATTTAGAATGTAGAAAAAACGATATTCTACCATATAAAATAAATTTCAAGAAAATCGGTTCAAATCACGAGGAAGTACCTATTGTGTCCACAATTGGCAGTGTTTTTTTTCTACTCACAAAAAATGGACTTTCAAGTGAATCTGGTAGAGACTGTAGAAAAGTATCCCTGCCTATATAATTAGAAGTTGAAAGAATATTCTAACAGGGATTTTGTCCAATGTAAATGGGAGATGGTGGCGCAAGAAGTGAACAGTAGAGGTTAGTATTTTTCAAAGGTTTCTTATTTATTTATTTTTCATGTAGGTAGACAGTATCATCTTCATCGGATGACATGACGAACGAAACTGAACTAAAAAAGTTTCACCAATGTGCGCGGTCTAGTGAAATCCGTTTCGGGAAATTCGTTGCATGAAATGCGTTTCATGAAACGCGTTTCTTCAGTGTACGACCTGCCTTAGTACAGCGAGTTTGAGTAGTTGTGATATCACGAAAGTGATCAACACAAGTATGATAACTTTGCTAACTCTTCCTCGTACGGCTCCAGGACATGGTCAAGCATCGCACAAAGCCACTCGCCAGAAAAGCATGCAAAATACAACATGGCTGCAGAAGATTTGCGGCCTTCATTCACTTCCCTAGAATATATCATGTGATGGGGCTTAGGAATGAAATACCATAACTTTATCAAGCAAACAAAAAAGTGTATCAAGCATACAAACAAATTAGTTGAAAGTGGTACAAAACATAAGCCCAGATTTTAGGATGGTTGAGTGTGAAAACTCAATTATCACTCGTAAGAGCTGTAACAATAAGGTTGTGAGGTACCAGGTGAAGAGTGAGAAGTATTGAGTGTGATTATATATATATATTTTTTTAATTTTGGTTTAACGTCGCTTTCAACTGCATGGTTATATCACAACGACGGGGGTGTCACCTTCCATTCCCAGGAAACTCAAAAATCTGCTACCCACATTAGCTTCACCTAGCCTGGTTTGGGCCAGAATGCCAGCATCATGAAGTCTTCACCATGCTGGACTTTGCTTAACTCCTATGATCCTACGAGAACCGGAGTATCGATGCTGGCCTATCGATGCTGGCGATATTAATTATTAATATCATGAGAATGAAGATTATGTAAAACGATTTAATAATTCAATTTGTTTGATTACCAAAAAGAAAAAAAAAAAAAAAAAATAGGAGCTAACCTCAAATATTTTTGGGCATTTGATTCACACATATTCTTTATTATACAAATACAAAACTTAATTGAAAGAAAGTCAATGTGTAATAATGACAGTAATGTGACTTTAAAAAAACTTACGTATTTGTAAACATCTGCAGTGGTCAAGGATGAATTCTTCGTGAGGAACTTCATGTAATTTCCGAGGGTGAAGTTCAACTTCGGAGCGCCCATGCTCCCCATATTGGGCAGAGACGCCATATTTGGCACCGACCCCATCGCTCCAAACTGTGCGTTATTCGGTGCGTTTCCAAGATCCCCGGCTCCTAAGATATCACCGTTTTTTGTAACATAGTAAGGAATTCCATTTGGGTATTTGTCGCGTGCATCACCACTTTCTTTGTTTAGTATTCCATTGACTTCATTGCTTTTATCAATGGCTTTCAGGTTGACTTTTCCTGAGTTCTTTGATACAATTTTAGGCTCGTAATGTATGATTTTCGGACTGTCCTTCTGGACATGTCTCTTAGTGGTCGTGTCCACCAGATCGATTTCCTCTTTGCTGAGCATGTTGTAGTGATGGTTGTAGAAGTTGTGTTTGTAGGAGGTGGTCTCCACTGGCGAATCATATTCAGGTAGGCTTCCATTCAAAACAACATAGGCGCTGGCTGAGTAAACCAAACACAGGATAGGTAACACTAAAGACAGCTCCATATTCATCTTTGTTATGAATATGTTTGTTGATTTGTACAAGCGTTCGAAGATCCGAAAGTTTATGTTTATTTCATTCACAGGTTCATTAGATTGACGGTCACTTACACTGTATCAAAGTTTAAAAAGGAAGAAACAATATATTTTTTTGCATTAATCAATCAATTTATAATTTTCAATATGCAAAAATTTCAATATACATCCGATTTTATGAACTATTCAAGCAACTTGAAACCTAACGTTATATATACCTACACACTTTGGTTCAACACTAAACTCTATCTTGCCTCAACTCCTACTAAAAACATGCGGCTTTACGATTGAATAGAAAGTTTTACGTTGTATTCTAGATTTCAAACCGAAGCTGCAAAGCATGGCTGTATATTCGACGTCGTTAAAAATCCAATTTGTTGCTTTGATTGTAGGAGTCCTAGCCACATTGGAAATGAGAGATTCTTAGAAGATTGAACTCTTCTAAGATAAATAGTGGAGATGCCAAAATGCCAAAAATCTCAATTTCTAGATTTAAATTTCAGAGCCAATAAAACGTTAAGAAGATCATGTCTTCTAAATCACTGAAGTTTAGCAACGTCCAGCAAGATGAGAACTTGATGGGTGATCGATCACCCGAGTTTGAAACCTCGTTACACCGGACTGATCATGGCCCAAACCAAGCTGAATGAGGTTGATTTTGGTAACAAGCAGCAACCATGTTCAAAACCTCGTGATTATTGCTATACAGGGTGTGTCAAAAGGTCATTTACAAAAAGAAACCACGTATAGTAGAGCTCAAATAAAGGCCACTTTGCTTAATAAAACCCCTATACTTAAATTGAACTTAAGGTCGCTAGGGTCACCACAAGTTAGCACTAAAAAATCGAAAGATAATTATTAAAAATCATTGACGTCTCCTATTGTTATCATGCTTTTTTGGTGAGTATTTGGCACTTTTCCCCGATCAGGGGCGGAGATATGGGTGGTCATGAAATGACCTTAGCGATCTTAGGGCCCATTTCTCTATAGGGGTTAATAAGCAAAGTGGCCTTTATTTGAGCTCTACTATACGTGGTTTCTTTTTGTACATGACTTTTTCATACACCCTGTATATCCGATTAAACTCAGGCTGAGTGAGGATAGTCTTGGTAACTAGTTGTGCTGTAAAAGGACGGATAATTATAAATTCTAAAAGAAGACGTCACACGCGGGTGAAAAGTACTTGCGACAACTGAGAGCTAGGATTATCTGCTAGTGTTTGAATGGGCCTTAAAGGGAATCAAAACAGTTGGAGTTTTAATAATATTATAAGGTATTATAACTAATATGTACGTTTAGTTACATAATTATAAAACAAGAGTTATTGACACTGTAATAAGGATCTGTTCAAATGTTTACACAGATGTAAAATGTTTTTTTTTTTTTTTTTTTGAAGTGGGGTTTAACGTCGCTTTCAACTGCCATGGTCATATCACGACGGGGGTTTTACCCTCCATTCGCAGGAAACTCACAAACCTGCTACTCACATTTTTATACAAAGAACCTTTAAATTTTGGGAAAGGTCAAAAATTCAAAAGCTCTCTTTAGATCAACATCAAAAAATTGTCTTTTTTAATTATTAGTATAAACAAAATCTCAAATTTTTTACACCTTCCACGACTCTATCACTTTTTGTTATCTCGCACAAGTTTAGTCTATATTGAACACTTTATTTAACTTGGGTTGAGTTAGGTCCTGATGTGTACAATTCAAGAGCACAGTCGTAACTGACGATGTTTTTGAATCCGGTTTTTTTTACCTCTTCCCGTGTGATAGTAAATACACCGAGTGAGATATTCCAAGTTACACTGAAATAGTTATCTGACTGGTAACTTGACGGATCGGTGGAATAGAAATACACTCGAGTAGTGAGAAATTAAATGCAGGCGGTAAGATCTGGTATACCAGGTGTCCTGTGATTCCCGTCATGTCAACGCCGGCGTCGATAGTATGTTGAACACACCCGTCCTCGAGAGATCACAGAGGTTAAGCAACGTCCAGAAGCACTAAGATTAGAAGTGAAATGTTAACACGTTGAACACTCGTTATCGTGAGATTCCATAAACACCGTCAAAATTTTGTGGATAACCCAGTTTTGAGCTTTTTTTTTAAGATGAATGTTTCAGAGCCTTTTTTATTTCGTAGCCATGAAACAATAGCTACTGTAGACGCTTGTGGTCTGTGTTGTAGCCTTCCCATCCCGTATTATGCTTTCCCTCTGACGAGCGTAAAGTGACACAGTACTTCCCATTTAGGTGCTGAGTGACGACGAGCGAACCGGAAGGTACCAGCAACTGGAACAAAATTTCGAATACAACTTTTTTTGTCGACTCTTAACATTTGAATCCGGGATCTTCCGCATGGCAAACGGTTACCTTACCACTGACCTAACCGCACGTTCATTTGTATTTGAACATTTGTAACTTTTCTTCAATTTAGATTTTCCCAAATCTACTAGACCTGGGGTCGCCATTGTTCAACATCTTTCTCGTGGTTGACATTTGTTGGTTCTGGCACTCCCACTTACAATTTTTTTCAGCTGGCTCAATCATTTGTGTTATTTTCTTTTGGTCTGACATGGCTGGTAAAGTGTGGTTAAATATTGATTTTTCGAAATATTACTCTATTTTGGATTTCGACTATCCACGAAAAAGATGCACTTCGTTCATTTCAAAGAGCTCTTTGAAAACGCATTCTCTTTCTTCATGGATTAAAAGCTCTTTGCAAACGCATTCTCTTTTCTCATGGAATAAAAGCTCTTTGCAAATGCACTAAGACCTCTTTGCAAACGCTTTCTCTTTTTTCATTGAGTAAGACCTCTTTGCAAACGCATTCTCTTTTCTCATGGATAAAATGTTTTTTGAAAACGCATTCTTTTTTCTCAGGGACTAAAAGCACTTTTCTCATGGACGGTTAACCACCAAGCCACCACCCAGTAGACCTAAGAAAAGAAAGAACCACAGAAGTCAGTGTGGTTACCTCTGGTCAATAGCGTAATGACCAAATGGTTCGAATAATGGTCACTAGTGAAGTAGTGAAATGGTTCATAAGGTATCAGTAGTATTGTAGCTATTGTAATAGTGGCCTGTGTTATAATAGTTAGTAGTATAATAGTTAGTGGTCAATAGTAAAATAGTGAAATGGTTCATGGTAAATATAAGTGGTATGATAAGAAAGACTATGGTTATTAGCATAAGAATTGATAAGAATAGCACAGTGGTCGATAGTATAATGTGTGAAATAAATCAATTGCTTTCGTTTGGAACGTGCCTCTCTTGTTCAAGTATAGAGAGAGAGTAATTATAATAAAAATCGACACATACTTAACTAGCACAATGCTTTCACGATGTGGGGACCGATCTCGGTGACTCGATTTTTGAGGCAGAGGACTTGTAACCAAGAGGTCATTAGTTCAAATGCCAAGCATGGCTAATTTTAGTAATGTGCGTTTACTGCAATAAGGCACACCGACCTCCAGGTTACATGTTCGCCGTCTAATTTATCAAGCTGAGGTCGGTCCTTTTTCTAGTAAGACATTCAATTACAAAGAAATTGTTTTGTATATCTTCAAACAAATCAGACAAGATGGTACTTATACAAATAAAAACATACATTACATGTATACAAATTTATTTATATAAAAGAAACGCATTTGAACTAACGACCTCTTGGTTACAAGTCCTACAAATTTATTTATATAAATTTGGTAATGTAGAAAAAGTGAAAAAAAAAATTGATACAGTCAATGAACGCAGTGATTGTCTAAGACAATCTCTTCCACCCAACACTTAATAAAAAATGATATTCTGATTTCCTATGAAAAACAGTCCTTGAAACATCTAGGACTCTAGGGAAAGCTCAAATCGAGGAAGCAAGCACTGCACAAAAGAAACACAGAACTCACAGAAAACCTACAGTGAAACAGAGACACTCGCCAGGACGAATCAAAATTCGAAAACCCAAAACGTCAAGCAAGGAGACAAGTTGATTGTGGTGACCATCTCAGTGACGAATTGGGTGTTTTTTTTTAACTAGGGTTTAACTTCGTTTTCAACTGCATTCTCACGTACGACGGGGGTTGGGGGAGTCTTTTTTTCTTTTTAATTTGGGTTTAACGTCGCCTTCAACTGCATGCATGATGACATCACGACGGGGGTGTTATCCTCCATTCGCAGGAAACTCACAACCCTGTTGCCCACATTAACCTCACCCAGCCTGTGTTGGGACGGAAGGTCAGCATCACGAAGTCTTCACCTCGCTGGACGTTTCTACGAGTGACTTAACTTCGGTGATCCTACGAGAACCGGTGCATTATTATTATTATTATAGAAAGCTTTATTAGGTAGAATCCTACTACCCACATTAACCTCGCCCAGCTTGGGTTGGGCCGGAATAGCCACACTCGACTACCAAACCGTGCATTGGTGGTCAAGTGGTTAAAGCGCTCGTCTGGTAATCTAGGTAGCGTAGTAATCCGTTTCACCTAACCCTCAAAATCTTATTGTTATGTGGTCATAAACTCAAATTCATGAGGAAATGGAATGGGATTCGAACCAATGGATCCCTTCGCTACCTGGATTACCAAACTAGGGCTTTAACCACTTGACTACCAGTGCACATACACTCACCGGAAGAATTAACCGGACACTTCCTGTTTTCCCCTTTAACACCGTGTATTTCCATGCGGCTGCAAAAGGTTGTAACTTCTACTGTAGATAACATTTTCCGATGATTTTTGTTTTGTATAAAAGAAAACAGATTAAGGATTTAAGCTCATTATAAGAAAAAAAATCAGGAAAAATCATTGCAACTCATGGAAAGACAAATGTAAACTTGCAAAACACAGAATTTTAGAGGTGTTTTATTTAGAACACACTCAGTTCACTGTTTTATTTTTATCATTCGATTTTTCTTAAAAATACAAAAACCTAAAGATTTCAATTTCAACATGACCTACTAATACAAGGATTTAAAAAAAAACACAATTCATTGAGGATGTTTCAAAAATCTCAAAAATACGGTAAATTGAAATTTTAAATTTTTCTTTCCATGAGTTGCAATGATTTTTCCTGAATTTTTTCTTATAATGAGTGTAAATCCTTAATCTGTTTTCTTTTATACAAAACAAAAGTCATATAAAAAAGTTATCTACAGTAGAAGTTACAACCTTTTGCAGCCGCATGGAAATACACGGTGTTAAAGGGGAAAACAGGAAGTGTCCGGTTAATTCTTCCGGTGAGTGTATTTGTGGTCTGTGCTTCTCCACTGACTATTCTGCCCAATGTGGTGGCTTCTCACACAACCATCATAGCGAGGAATGTCTGATTGACGCCTACCGAATTGGTAAGTAATGAGCGGGTACCTGCGACTTACCTTGGGGTATAACGTGCAGGTAAGTGGACCGTGGGCATTGTGTTGAGCTGTGCGTGTGTTGGGGACGTGACCCGTTGTGAATGTGGTAGGTAACTAGGTGCATGCCTGAGCATGGTGTGTGTCTGTGTGTGATAGGGAGAGAAAGAGAAAAAGAAAGAGTGCAAGAGAGGAAGACCTAGCAAAAGTGAGAAAAATGAAGAAAGAAAATGAGAAATAACAAAGACATAGAAATAGAGAGATATAAAAAGAGATAGAGTGAGAAAGAGAAAAGGAGAGAGAGAGATAGAGAGGAAGAGAAATAGACCTAGCAAAAAAAAGTAATATGAAGAATATTAAAGAAAAACAAAAGAGACAAAGAAAGAAAGAAATTAAGATAAATAGAAAGAGATAGAGGGAGAAATTGTGAGAGAGATAGAAAGGAAGAGAAAAAGACCTAGCAAAAAAGAAATATAAAGAAAAATAAAGAGAGAGATATAAATAGAGATAAAGTGAAAGAGGGTGAAAGATAAAAGTGATAAATTTAGAGGGATAGATTTACAGAGAAAGAAAAGAAGGGAGAAACAGAGGAAGAGAAAAAGGGACAGAAAGGAACAGAAATGAAATAAACTGAGAGAGAAAGAAGAAAAGAGAGAGGAAGTATATTATAAGGGTGAAAAAAGAGACAAGGAACTATGGAAAATTCATTGGTCCTGCCAGGAATCGAACACAAGACCCCGAGTTTCAAACAGACGTGGTTTACTCAGCACACCATGGAGGGCGTCATCTCTATACATATATAAAACAGAAAAAAGGACTACCTACCTATGTTTGTTTGTTTGTCCGGAGTTGTTTAGCCAAAACGGTAAGAGATAGCGAAAAATGTCTCACAGTTGACCCCCCCAAAACCATTATCGCTTTGTCCAGAAAAATTATAAAAAGTTCAAAAAGGCATCGCTGTCCAGCAGTACGGCCATGCCTTAGTAAATTTGAAATTTAGTCCCGTTGCAAAGCACGGGCAAACGGCTAGTAATCTATATATATAAATATCTAATAAATCAGTTTAGAAAATTTCACCTATTATTCAACCGGTTATTATTTCATAGCCATTCATTAGATTGCCAGACACATTGTCTATTATTTCGCTATTGTTTATAGTATACTTTAGTAGTATGGTCTGTTGGTCGGAAGTCCATTATAAAGATATAGTGCTTCATCAAGACTATAATATAGATAGTTATTATTGTTTATATTGCTTCAGCCAGACTACTCAAGACCTATTAGACGAATCAATGACTATTTCAAGGAAAAGCAAAAGTATGAAGGAGATCCATTGAAAGCGAATCTGGTGTATGATAAACTGCGGCAATTAAGTCTCGAATCACTTGATCTGGAGGTCGCAGGTTCACATCCTAGTCGGAGTGATATTTTCGGGCACAAAATTTAAAGTACTGTGATGACATGATGACTGAAGGATTTCCTAGCCTGCATTAGCACGTTGATCGCCAACGCTATAGAGTTACATTTCCTCAGGGGCTCAAATGATAAAGTGAAAAACCTGCAGGGGCCAGCTGGGAAAGGTTAGTGTCAGGTGAATTCACCTGACGTGGCGATCAACGTGTTAGGAATGATTCATACATTGGGTGGGATTCGAACGGATACCTGGATTACCCCACGGTACCTGAATTTTATTGCCATAATTCAAGAAGTTGATCAGGTATGTTCTGATATTCAGGTATGTTCTGATATTCATGTACATCTAGTACAACTTCTCACTTTTCTGTTTATACTGATTAAAATAGAGAGGTTAGTTGATGACATGGATATTCAGAACTATTACCTGCTGATGAGAGCAAATAAGCTCGAAACAGCTGTCCAGGTATGTTCTGATATTCATGTACATCTAGTACAACTTCTCACTTTTCTGTTTATACTGATTTATACTGATTTTCTTCTGATATACCTACCCATCTACTGTACCTATATACCTACAGTCAATACGTAGTCTATTATTAAAATTGATAATACATTATTATTATTGCATCCTTGGTACATTTTCTTCTTTATTTTTTTACGTCAAATAATATTAAATAGCTATATTTCATTATACTGCTATTATCATCTCTGCTTGATCATCAATAATATTGTCAAGAATGCACTTTCCCCTTCCTACACGTAGTGTAGGTGTTGATGAACTGCATTATTCAGGTGTCTTGCAGAGTAGATCTGCAACAAATCTACACAATGCATCGGACGTAAAATATTTTCTTCTTTTTTTTACTTCTTTTTGGTAACATTTTTTTTAAATACTTATAGTAACAAATAATGGTATATATATTAACAGTAGATTACTAGTAGTTCAGCCCCACCTTCATAAGTTAGACTCCTAACAATTTTTCTGGTGCCTCTGAGTCTGTGAGACAGTGCGAATGATCGATAATAATTGCTCTTGGGTCCTTCTCCAAGCTAGAACATTGGAATAAGTTTTGTTCCATTTGGCGCTTATTGACCATTCTTTTCAAGTAATTGTCACATTCAGAATGCATACTATTAAGATATACTATTAACTGTTTTCTTTTTGAGGGATTAGGAGATTGTGTGATATTCGCACCAGTTTATTTACTATTGGAACGCATTACAAGTGAATGGTGCTAATGTATATCGTCACATCACGACGGGGGTGTTACCCTCCATTCACAGGAAACTCACAAACTTGCTACCCACATTAAACTCAACCAGCCTGGGTTGGGCCGAAATTCCAGCATCACGAAGTATTCACCTCGCTGGAAGTTGCTTAACTTCGGTGATCCTTTGAGAACCGGTGTATTCAACGCGCCATTGACACTGGCTGGTGCTAGTATAGGTTTATTTATCTGTTTTAAGCATTTATATTTTTATGAACGCCTGGTAGTTGCCTGAAATATGCAATGTGCAATGTTTAATTAATCTTCTGTTTTTTTCCTGCCTCCTCTCAATTTCTAATCCCTCCCTGTTCTAGATGTTGTTAGTATCAAGTCCTCTTAAACCACTAAACACCACCATCAGACGACCACCGAACTACTTATATAATCAATATAAAGAGAAAAGTGAGAGGTTGTACTAGATGTACAATTGTACATGAATATCACAACCTCACCTATCATGTGTAAGGGCGGGATGCTAGCAGAAAAATACTGAATTTTATACAAATTTCGAGTATTCAATACTGTCTCTATGAATGGAATGTCGAGTCTCGACGTTGCTTAACTAAAATGTTTCTAGAATAAATAGAGAACACAAATACCGTTGGTATAATTTTGGCCACATTTAAAATTCCTCATAGCTTTTGAGTTTGTTTTAACGTCCCCTTAAAATCTAAATTAGAAAATTAAAAAGAAAATAAATAAGTAAATGGTTTATAAGGAAAATAAATAAGTTTATACTATGAATAAAATTTATGAATCTCTCTCCTATTAGTTTTAATAATTTTTCATAGTTATTCTAACATTGCTAACCTAGAGAGTTTTTAGATTAAAGAAATTACAGTAAATTACAATTTTGAATTGCATAAAAGAATTTAAAAATTATAAAATAATGACTACTATGACTAGATAGAACTTTTTAGAACCGTCATCCTTTTTACATCTATAAAAAATTGTTTAAAAAAATAAAAATAAAATAAATAAATAAAAATGGGAAATGGTGTGTCAGCGATGCCCCCACTCGAAGGTGGCATAGCTCTTCGGTGTAAGGACTTTGTGATCATGATGTCGGACACCAAACTGTACCAGACAATTCTGACCGACAGTACTGAAGTGGAGAAGATCACAGCTCTGGACAACAACACGCTACTTATGTCTCTAGGGAGCAGGGGACCCTTGTTTTCCCGGTAAGCTATTGTTTTTCTTTTTCCGGTTAGGCACTTTAACCAATTACCTACTAATATAAATATAGTCTTTCGTGCCGGTTTTTTTTTTTTTTTTTTTGCTTCTGTCAACACTTTAATCAGAACCAAAATTCCGATTAAAGTACTGCCTGACAGAAATATTGGCATAAACTATAAAGGTTGGGTAGAAGAGATTGCCATAGAAAATAACCCCGCCCTTTAGTTAGGACATATGTTTCTATATATTTTTCTATTCATTTTCATTTTTATTGTATATATTGTTTCCATTTTTTTCACTGTTAAAATAATTATTTGTATTGTACATAATATGTCCATTTATAGTGTTGAATAATAATAATAATAAAAGATATGTTTTTAGATTAAGATAAATTATAATAGCCCACTTCATTAGCTTGATCGATGACGGACTCTTAATCTGGAGGTCAGTGCTTCAAGCCCCAAGATAAGAAAAAAAAAAGTACAAACTTACTATTTTAAATCGATCCATGGTGTTCTTATCAGAAACAATAAAAAGTTAGCAACCCAGGGTTAGATGGGCAGGGTTCGATTGGTTGAAATTTCTTCTTGAGGAATGATCAAGCTTACTTCATTTAATCTTGTTTCATAATTCGGTTCTAAGTTGTTGTGATATCACTATTTCAGCACTGTGAGTAACACATAATTGATTATCACTTTTCTGTTTATACCGATTAAAATAGAGAGGTTAGTTGAGGACATGGATAATCAGAACTATTACCTGCTGATGAGAGCAAGTCAGCTCGAAACAGCTGTCCAGGTATGTTCTGATATTCATGTACATCTAATACAACTTCTCACTTTTCTGTTTATACTGATTACTGATACTGATTACTTCCCCCCCCCCCTCTCACAGACACATCCGCTCCTGCCTTCACCTTCACGCCCTCCGCACCCCCTACTCCCCCACCCAGACAGCGCGCCTCCTCTCCCAAACCATGCAGGACATCCGGCACAGCAACTTCCACGGGAACCCGCTGGACGTGCACCTCATGTTGGGAACCGCTGATCCAGACCACGGGCCCCGGCTGTATCGCGGGGATCCGTTTGGCTTCCTAGTGGAGGTCCCGTATGGGTACATAGGAGTGAGCGGGTTTATCACCGTGTCCATCTTGGACAAGTACTACAGGTATATTAGTATATTACTTCCGAGAAATTTCTAATCGGATTTTTTGTAGAATCTAGAAAAAACGGTTTTCTACCATATAAAACAAATTTGAAGAAAATCGATTCAGCCGTTTTGGAGATACAAGTAATTTAGTATAAAATCTCAAAATTAGCACTTGTATACAATGTGAAACATTCAAGAGGAAGTATTGTTTCTATAATGGGCAGTGTTTTTGTTTTGTTTTTTTGTTTTTTTTTTTAAGATGAGTGTTTCACAGCCGTTTTTATTTCGTAGCCATGGAACAGGAGCTTCTGTAGACGCTTGTGGTCTGTGTTATAGCCTGCGCATCCCGTAGTGTGCCTCCCCTCTGATGGGTGAGAAGTGACACAATACTTCCCAATTAGGTGCTGGGTCAACAGCATTTCTACTGGAACTTTCATGGGGGGAGTAATGGAGTGCTCATAGCGTATCTCTTACAGGTAATAAAATCATAAAATCTGTCTCATAAAATCGGCCATTTTGTGTACTTGGATTAATTTTTCACAACAATAACAAATTAATTCTTCTTCTTCATGTGACTTTGTAGGTTTGATTCATTTCGAGTTATCCATTTCTAAAAAATTAAAATAGTCACAGTCACAACTAATAATATAGCAAGAGTTGGTGTCAGTAGCACTTTGAATGCGTAATGCACCCGTTCTCGTGTGGTTTGAAAAATAAATATGGCCCAATTGTCCCATTTTTCCAGCAGTAAGCTCAAGACGTATTTTTAGGTGGTCAGAATCCCACACGGGATGATAACTTGTCATGTCCCTGTTGGGTTTTGAACCCGGGACTTCTGGATTACCAAACCGACGCGACGCCTTGACCACTGCTCCACCTGATCTGACCAAGGGCTGAATTGTAAAATAGGATTACATTTAATCAAAATGGAAAATTTACCTGAACTCGGGCTATATTGCGCTGTGGTTGGTTGAAACTCCAAGCTAAGGAATAATAATAATAATAATCATAATAATAACACTTTTTAATGGAAGCTAACCACCAGGCGAGGTTAATGTTCAAAGTATTTTCTACCACCTAATAACCCTCAGAGTCTTATTATTATGTGGTCAAAAACTCAAATGAATGAGGAAAAATGCATGCCCTGGTCGGGTTTCGAACCAACGGATCCCTACGCTACCTAAATTACCAGACTAGCGCGTTAACCACTTGACTATCAGTGACAGGAATAGTGTCTACTTACATTAAATCTAATCCTGTTGTATAGTTCAGTTATAATTAGTTCAATAGCTCAGTGGTAAAGGCGGCACTCTGTGGATCCAAAGTTTCCAGAGGTCGTGGGTTCGAAACCCAACCGGGACATGACAAGTTATCCTCTCATTTGGGATTTTTACCACATAATAATATGTCTTGGGCTTACTGCTGGAATAATGGGACTTTAGTAGTCTTTATCGGGCAGTATAAATAAGACGATATTATTATTATTATTATTACGCTACCTGGATTACCAGACTAGCGCCTTATGTACTTGACTATTAGTGACGGGAATAGTGTCTACTTACATTAAATCTAATCCTGTTGTATAGTTCAGTCCTAATTAACCCGGGATCAGTACGGTTCGGTTTTGTAACGTATCCAGTACACGGTAACGTATACGATTGTGAGAGATCTCTCAAAACCGTACTGATTGAGGGTTATTAATACTCGTTTATCTTCCAGGCCGGACCTCACCCTACAGGAGGCCTACTCCCTCCTGCGCCAGTGTGTCCAACACATGAAGCGGAGGACTGTCCTGAGCTATCCACGCTTCCGGGTGAAAGTCCTGGACCGATCCGGACAAGTGACTGAGCTGCCGGATTTAAAATGGGCGGAGGTCGAAGTTTGAGAACCGCCCAAGTGTCGAAATCCTTCTAAAGATCGATGTTCGATGACCAAAAATGGATATTCGAAGTTTGTTCTTAATTCTGAGATTTTCAAAATTATTTGTTTTCGGAGGGAAATGTAGATGGACTTATTGGAATTTAGGAAAAAAAATTAAAAAGTAAGTAAACATAATAATGTCAGTGCAATATGGAAACGTTTTTATTTTTACCTACAACTTAAAAGATCAGTTCTGAAATGTGACTTTCAACTTATATTATTATCATTATCTACGTAGGTATTTTGAACTAGAGCTTTTAAATTTAAATCATTGACTGGTTCAAGTCACATGAACGGTGCACCGGTGCACAGGTCGGTTATTGCAAAAAGAACAACGAATCCGAGCCTGGAAGAGAATGTGAAAGTGATGGACATTGATACTCAGTACATACCAGAGATCTACATATACCAATATATTCTACCTTATACATACCAGAGGTCTACATAATTATATATTCTACCATATACAAATACATACCAGAGGACCTGCCGGTAGAGTTGGTATTGGAGAATTGGTCCACTTGTGAGGAGACTGGAGAGAAGAGTATGTCAGGTCTGAGATTGGTTCTTCGGTGTGAAGAGAATTTGGTTTGATGGATATCATGGTGTTTGGTAACGTCAGATATCTGAGGAATGTGTTGGGGTATACGAACTTGAAGAGATAGGAAGACTCAATCTAGTATTTTTTTTTTTTTTTTTTTTTTTTTTTTTTTTTTTTTTTTTTAATAGGAATGTTTTATTTATTTTTTATTAAATATAAAAAACTTGTCCCAGGGACCGTCCTTCTGGAAGGGAACCGAGGATGCAAGAAGCATTTCCTCTTTGAATGGCCAGACCAATTTTTTGGTAAAGAAAATGATTGGAACGGGGATCACCCGTAATTCCAATCAATTTCTTTCCCAAATGGTCTAACCATTTTTTAGATTCCACGCTCCAAGCACCCATGGTTTCCACAGCAACAGGTTGGAATATGTAGCCTCTCTCTTTGATTTCAATGTATTTTGTATGTTTCAATCTTGAAGCTGTTTCAGCTGCTGCCCCTGCCTCTCTTGATGTTTTTGCTATATAAGTGGAGGCAAAGGTATCGACACATGTCGCATCCCACACTAAACTTGATCCACGGGACCAGGGAACTAATGTGACTCCATCTGGTCGTTTTCCGTCGTTTCTTGACAATCCAGATGGTTCCAGGGCTGACGGAATTTTAATTGATGATAATGTTCTTTGTATTATATCATTTAATTCACTGTGGCGGTAGAATCTGCCAGCACTTTTTCTACATGAGAGAGAGTGTAGGCCCAGCGTGGTTACTTTCTCACCGCAAACACAGGTATATTCTCGACAGAGGTTTGAGCCTAGCCGCAATCCAATGCTGATTCTTAAGATGTTATCTTCCAGCATAGTTCCGATGGTTTTTGATGGAATGGCATGGAGCCAGGCATTTGATTCTTTTTTCTGCAGGGCTAAAAATCTTGCCTTGTCTATATCTAGGTTGAAATTCATTTTAGTCTCAATAATATTTTGCACAACTATGTCATCCCATTGTTTTTGAGACATCTTTTCAGATGGAATGGTGTTGTGTAATAATTCCCAATTATTCATAGCTTCCAGTTCGTGCTCCAAAATCAAAGTGTCAACAGGTATATTTAATATGATGGAGACATTGGTTTTGGAAGCAAAACAAGAGGCTAGGAATGCAGGTAAGGCAATATCTATGAGGTTCCTTATTCCTAATCCACCATTACGAATTGGAAGTGTTGCTTGAATTAATTTTTTTCCATCAAGAGTGACATTTAGAATTTCTTCAAGAGACGATTTGATAAGGAGTGACATATCATCCAATAGTGCAGTGCAATTCCAACATGGTAAAGTCCGTAATAAGTACATCAGTTTAGGAATACCTAAACTATTTTTCAATAGGAAGAAAGCAATGTGGGATGGAAGTTCTCTTAAGCGTTCGCATGCTAATCTTAATATGCGCATTTTCTCCGCTATAGCAATGGAGAAACCATCAAAAAGTAGAGGAGTGCCCAAGAGGGTCAAGTTTTGACTGTTGGTAATTTGAATTCCAGGTAGAATACTTTGAAAGTCATTAATAACATCAAGATCTATTTGACCAGAAGTGAAAAAAAGCTCGCATTTGGCAGGGTTTATATCTAAACCAACATTTTTAGACATTTCGATCAAAGTTTTCAGGTCCTTCAATACGGTTTCGGGCGAATCTCCAAGGGTCCCGTCATCCAAATAAAACACATTCAGCTGAGAATTCATAGATTTCACGATTGGATGTATGGCTAGACTAAAAGCCAGACTTGAGCATGGGTCACCCTGTTGAGTTCCTCGTTGTGAAAGAATTGTGTTATTTCCAAAGAATAGGAAAGACGGTTCTGAGTATCCTTGTAACATGAATGGAAAAGCTGCTGGTGTTACACGTTCAATTTGCTCCAACATGTCTATTCTCTCAATACAATTAAAGGCATTTTGATAGTCGATTTTTAGTATTACTTTTTTTAAATTCTCATTTGTTTTGATGAATTTACGAGTTGCATGGACAATGCTCTCACTTCCAAGTTTGCATGCATAACCAAATTGATTAGGTTCAAAGTATGCCGAGCACGAGTCTTGAACATATAAACTTATGACTTTGGCAGCAAGGCGTCTAAGTGTGCAGCCAATCGCAATTGGTCTCAACCCACCATTCTTTTTATTTAGAGCACAAAGTGTGGCACCAAAGAAGAAAGGCAAAATTTCTTGATTTATTTGTCCATTTAGAATCAATGATATTAGTTTTTTAATCATTTCAAGCAACTTCAATCCGGAATCTCCGGCGGATTTTGATGTTAAGTCCTTTAAGTGTTGTGGGGAGAGTCCATCAATACCACCAGACGAACCGTTTTTGAATGATCTTATACATTGAGAAAGAGTTTTTAAATCGACTTCTAATACTGGCGAATTCCCGTTTTGAATATTGATGGGTGGTTTCAGAGATGTAGGATGTAGTTTCTTCATTTCCTCCAAAGTTTTTTCACTGACATCTGCGAGAGTTGAATCAGATGATAAAAGTCTTAATGCTCCTTTTGTGTCGAAATCTGCTACTTTAGCTTCAATTCTTTTCGCCAAAGTACAAGGTTTTTCTTTCTTTGACACCTTAGGATGATTTGAAAATGTCAAAGAATCCCTCTGTACGTTCAGTTTCACCATAGTAGTTAGACTAGATTTGTTATCTTTACCTGGAACTTGGAGGTTTGAGTATGCAAAAATTAATAATTTCGTCCAAGAAGAAAAGTCATTTTTACTAATACAATTTTCAATAACTTGTGAAAGTTTTGTAGCAACTACATTTCGTGCTCCTTTGGGCACTCGTTTCAGTACACGAACATTGGACTTGAGATTTGTAATTATATTTTGGAAATTATCAATATTAAAAGTTGTGCAACGAATTTCCTCAGTTTCTTCTTTGTTCGAATCTTGTTTTTTTTGGCTACATTGTTTATTCTTTTTACATTTCTTTGACTCTCGATGACGTTGAAGACCATGTTTTGTTACTGTAAAAGCCCCACATAAGTCACAAACAAAATAGCCTTCTTTATTAGGCTCCATGTAAAACTATCAAAAGGCTCATTAAGATGTAAAATTAGTGAATATAAAAGACTTATCAAAGAAGTGTAAATGATAGTAAATAAAATATTTGTAAATTAGATTTGAAATTCGGGAGCACAGTTTTGTATTAGTCGACTAAATATATCTAGTATTAGTCGACTAAATATAAAGGTAAAGAACAATAATAACATCAATTGTGAACTTTAATGTGATAAAAAAAATAATAAAAAAAATAGTACAAATAAGAGCCTCCCTACCTGTCCCATCAGCTCTGTCAGACTCTGTCGAGAGCGCTGATTCTCTTCTCAGTTATCTGAAAATAATAAAACTGTACACACTCATATAATACACCAGAGGAATCGGCGCGAACGGCATAAATCTAATGACAGAGTTAAAGCCTGATGGAAAAAAAAATATTTGAATACTTGAATAATATAGTTCTTTTTACTTTTACAAGAATAATGATATGTCTTAATATTATCTCTTAAGCTTTGCAAACTTCTGAGTAGGTAATAGAAATTTTACCATAAGCAATACCTACATTTTCCCAAACATGTTCTCCTTTTCCAGACACCTTTTTTGTACCTATTCCTTTCTTAAGTAAAACTAGTAAAAATATACACTTAATTATATAGCATAGGTTACTTAAGTATTGTAAAAATAAAGTTTTTAATTTATAATACAATACAATGTAGTACAATTTTATTATAATATGTTAGCTGGTTAGCACGTTACATACGTTAAAAGGGGAATTTCGATTTTAGAAGTGTGCGCGTGCCATCTCTCGCGTTCACTTACTGCACTTTTCTGCTCGCTCATTTACATAACATCCAGCAAGGTCAGGACCTGGTGGGTGACCAATATAAATTCAAACAATCGTAGTGCTTGCTAATATACCGGCCCAACCCAGCCTGGGTGAGATTGATAAGTATGAGTACCTGTATTGTTAGTTTCTAGCAAATGGAACACCAATTCTCCGTGCCATGATCTTCCTTGTTGGAAAGACGGCAAGAAAAAATGTAGGAAATATCTACTTACTTACTACAAAAAAATAAATAAATAGGTATTGTAGGTATCAATTTATAGTAAAAATGTAAGGTAGTAAAGTGGTTAACGCTTTAGTATGGATTAGGTAGAGTAGGGATCCGTAGGGATCCCACACAGTGCATAAATTTTACCCCATTAATTTGAGTTAATGACCACATAATAATAAGACTCCGAGGGTTAGGTGGTAGAAAATGCTTTGAGCATTTAACTCGCCCGGTGGTTACCTTCCACTAAAGAGTGTTATTATTATTAAAAATATTATAAACATTAACTTTCTTCTTGACTGACATTCCTCAATATTCCTCACACGAGTATTTCTCTCGTCACCTGCAAGATGCTGGCATTGTTCACATTCCTTGAATATTTCCATGACACTTCACTTCTGTAGGATATATTCATTGTCAATGAATCAGGGCCGTATTTACAATATCCATGGATATGGATACGTACAGAAAAACCTGGATATAAGAGAACTCAAGGGACCATGCAGGCATATTTTCTCTTATATCCAGGTTTCTCTTATAAAGGGGTTACTTTCCCTTATAGTGAGGATAATTAGACCTAAAAATGGTTCTTTTATATCGAGGATTATCCTATATCCAAATAATAGAGCTTATCAATCGGCGACATCAGAAGCTTGGTTAGTCAGGCATTGATCCTGGATTTGAACGATTGAACAATAATAAATTAATGACAAAGTTTTGATGTTACATTAGTTATCAAATTTGTGTTAATCACTTTCGTGTTATCACAACTACTCAAACTCGCTTCACTAAAAAAATTATTGCTGAACTTGGGTCTTGAACCACCGACCTCCAGGTTAACAGTCTACGACCTTCTCGATCAAGATACCGAGGTCGGATAACTGTTCGTTAATTGTTGATTGTTCATTACCTACTTATATCCGCTCCAAAAAATCATTATAATAAGGAAATATTGATCTAAAAAAGAGAAGGGGGGGAAAAAAAAGGCTAGCATCGACCCTGAACCTCCAACTTATGCGACCAATATGAATACGACAATGTTTTGATTGTCATCTCGCCTTTCTCTCTTCGCCAAACATTGCGACATGTCTTCGCTCTCTTTGTCCAAACGAAAGTGTAGAGGAGGTTCCGCTACACAGGAAACTAGCGGCGTCTCCGTACTCGGGTCTAAATTTAGAATCGATCAAGGCATGGCTGTGTGCATCATTATGGCTAATACATATTATATTATGCTGAAAATAGCTGACAGCGTAGATATATTTTTTACTTTCTAGAAATTTCCAATATTAGAAATCTGACAAAACAGTACAAAGAAAAGGTATTCTACGATATAAACCAATTTGAAGAAAATCGGTTAAATCTCAAAATTGCCGAGTGTATTAGGTAGATATACAAAATGAACCAATTACGAGGAAGTATTGTGTCCCCCTAATTGGCAGTGTTTTTGTAAACAATAATAATTATTCAAGTGATTTTTGTTTGTTTTTTTATGATAAATGAAAAAAAAAATTCCATAAATTCTTACTGCCACTGATAATAAGCAACGTTTAGCGAGGTTATGACTTGAATATACGATCATTCAAATAAAATCAATTTACAGTAGCTTATTACCACAATAAATTGATACAGCTACTTTATACACAAGATTTTATACTTCTCGCTAATGATAGTTGGTTATAGATATAGATAGATTCATTCATGTATGTAGGGTTGTAGTGCCTTTCACAGGATGAGACATCATCATAGGGTGGCGTCATCGTGAATGATGGTAGCCAGACAGTGGAGGAATGACTCAACACTTCTACCACTGTCTTTACAAGGAGGCTAATAATATTGACAAGGGCCCCCAGACAAGCCATCAATGCTTGTCTACTCCCTGCTTTATAGTCCCCAGCCAGACTGCTGGTCTACTCCCTGGTTAAAATCCCCCGCCAGGATTAGAAAACTGAAGCAAAAGACCTGGCACCTAAGAGGGAATAATTTGAAATCCAAGATAGCAAGCCAGTAGCTGTCAAAGCTGAAGACGGCCCTGAATGTATGTACAATGTTGTACTATTGTGTCTTCTCAATGTAGAGGACATGCAGAATACACAGTTAGAAGAGACTTTCCCTATAAATAGACGATCGCGAGTATGAATGGTGTGTCAGTCTTGGTTTAGACTTGTACAGGAAAGACCTCCTTTCAAGACAGCGTCGATGGTATGTTGCAGTAACAGTTTTCGTTCTGTCACTGAAGTTAAGTAACGTCCAGCGAGGCTCGACATGGAATGAGTGACCATTCAAATTCAAAACTTGTGATGCTGGAATTTTCCGGCCCCGTTTCAAGCTGGGCGAGTTTAATTGAGTAGCTGGCTTGTAATTTTTCCAGCGAATGGAGGGTAAAACACCCTTCGCGTCTTGAAAAAGAAAGATCTCTTTTATTCTTACGTCCATGATTATGACATAAATCTCTTGGGAGAGAGAGAGTAGATATGTCTCTTCTGATCGAGGGTTTTTAAATCGCCTGGAAAAGCAGTCATCGTGTGGGTTGCATAGTCAGAAACAGTCCACTTGTTCGTAGGGTGACTCGGGGTCGAATCCCGGCGGGGTGGAAAAAAATCTACTCTAATCTCATGCCTTCATTGTCAACTTGAGGAGCTTCTTGTATTGGTAGCGACTATTCGAGGCGATATTGTACAAATAAACCGCAGTCGAGAGTCGATTTTTTTTTTTTTTTTTAAAGATGATTGTTTCACAGCCGTTTTTATTTCGTAGCCATGAAACAGGACCTACTATAGACGCTTGCGGTCTGTGTTGTAGCCTACCCATCCCGTAGTATGCCTCTCCTCTGATGGGCGAGTAGTGACACAATACTTCCCAATTAGGTGCTGGGTCAACACGAGCGCACCGGAAGGTATCCCTTACAAACAATTGTAACCTAATTAAGAATACAAATTTTTGTCAGCACGGAGGATCGAACCCGGGACCTTCCGCATGGCAAGCGAGTGCTTAACAGAGCGTGATCATATCAGAGCGTAAAAATCATAAAAACTTAATGAGCGAATCGCGCGCTCTGTAAGTTTTTATGATTTTTACGGTCTGATATGATTCTTACCTCGGAGACTCAAATCGACTCCATTTGAGTCTCCGAGGTAAGAATCATAATAGAGGTAGGACTAACATATGAATTCTACGAGTCTCCAAATACCAGCGAGAAAATGAGGATAAATGACCAATGTTTTAGAGGACCTATTTTCATTGTTTTTATGAACCTTTTTTTATGACGATAGGACAATCTTCTAAAGACACCCTGAACACTTATCCTCAGAAGACGTAGGAGATCCCGGAACCGTGTGATACATAATTCGGGTTTATGTACCTAATAGGTAGGTACTTTAATTTTTTTATTCGTCAATCTTTGAAGGTGGGTAAGGTACCGATTATAATAAAAATATATTATTATTTTTATTTTAATATAACATGTATCTTAGCTCAAAAAAGGAGGAATCAGAATATCAGGATATAATAAATACCCTTTTTACGGGAATCGAACTCAGATCAGCTGATCCTACGTCTCTCACTCTTACAGTGATGGTTATTAGCTCAAGATTTGAAATTTATGTTCCTAAAAAAAGCGCCGTGAAATTAAAATAAATACGCAACCATGCACTACGTTAGTACGAAATCAGGATTGCATATTTCGTTATTACGAGGAAATAATCGGGCGTTTTATGATCATAAACGTGCGGACTATCAACGAAATTGGTTTCTTCTTCTTTGTCTCTTCCCTTATGCCCTGGAGAGCGCCGTTCCTTAGTTATTTAGCGTCGGAATTCATTCTTTGCCTGGATTCCGTAGGAAAAATAATAATCCATCCGTTGTATTTCCGAGACTGTGGATATTAATGATCGTTTTTGTAAATAAAAAAAAATTGCTTCGATTTCAATCTTATTTCCAACTAACGTTAAGAGATCCAAATAATCTAATACCATGCTTAAGTGAAAATGAAAGTTCAATCCGCACTTTTCTGACTAAAACTGGATTAAAAATGTAATTTTTCTTTACAGTGTACGAGATAACATCACAATAAAATGTTGACACACTTAAATAAATTTAAAAAAATCTTATTTCCCTCTGAATCTGCGAGGGATTAGAGTGGTGATTAGCCATTCTCTAGAACCTCTGTATCCACTATGTGTGAAATACACTACTGACCTGGGACATCCTGGTAGATGGACCAGATCAGCATCAGCTCTTGCTTGGGACCCCGGGATCGCCAGTCACCGTAGTTACCTCCGGGCGAACACGTGATGTCACAACTACTCGAACTCGCTTTACTAAATAGTTGCTGAACTAGGGACTTGAACCATCGACCTCCAGGTTACAAGTCCGCCGCCTGCGCATTATCGATTAAGCTACTGAGGACGGTCTGTAACATTCATTCATAATCAATGCAGCTCCCAAACGGCTGAAAGAGAAAGAGAATGAGATACTAGAGAGGAATATATATAAAAAGAGGAGAAAAAGAGAGAGAAAGGAATACAGATAGAGATGAGGAAGAGAGAGAGAGAGAGTGAGAGAGAGAAAGAGAGAGAGAGAAGAGAGAGAGAGAGAGAAAGAGTGAGAGAGAGAGAGAGAAAGAGAGAGAGAGAGAGAGAGGTGATAATTTCTATTTGTCCAAGAGATCAGGGCTTGGCACGTTTAGTCAACCGATTATTAGGGGGTTCAATATTTGGTCATGATGAAGGCTGAGTACATTCATTGTTCTTAGTCAGAACTGAAATTTCGTTTGTTTGATTAGGAGAGATTTGTTCAAAATTATACATAATTTACACACTTAGTTACTTTATAATTATCTGACCTGTTTACAGGGTTTTCAATGAAACCCTTACAATTAAAACTGCTCCCTTATTAGATCTATTGTGATTTGATTTGGTTTTAACGTCCCGATTTGAGTTAGTCAAGGCGAGTGTTTTACCATCCATTCGCTGGGAATCGTACCAGCTACCCATGTTAACCTCATCCAGCCTGGATAGAGCCGGAAATGCCAGTCTCATGAGTTTAGAGGGTACAGAATTTCCTTCCAAAAGTCTGCCGCTCCGGGAGTAGAACTCGAGACCTCTGGACCACGGGCAGTAGTCACAACCATGAAGCCACGAAGGCTGACTTAACTTAATTACTTACTTTTACGTATTCTATACTGCTACTAATACTAATAGATACATTTTTAACTACTCCTAAGTTACAAAAAAATATATTTCTTTGTTTTGATGGAAATTGCTCAAAATCGGGTTACTAAATGTATGCCATAGGTGGGACTCGAACCTCGAACTTCCCGGATACGAGTCTGCCGCCATATTCATCCGACGTGTTAAAATAAAAGTCTTTGAAGATTATAGATATACTTACGTGATAAAATAAAAGTATTTGTATATTTTTAAATTTGTTGAAAAATCATGATAACTCATACGTATGTTTGGGAGATTTCTTTGGGGTTCTTAATAAGTATCTAGACCAAAAAGAAAGTTATGAGTGCATAACTTACTAGTCTCATGACTCAAGAGATCATCATTACCATAAATTAATTAATAATCATTATAATTATTATAATCATTAATTTTTATTACCCATTGTCATTCATCCACTGGAACTTCTTCTCCAGATAGTTGAAGGTCGAATTCTTTCCAGGCTCTGGGTTCGAGGCTTATCCCTGGATTGTTTTTCTTTGTAAATATTACCTATGTAAACCTGAGTAGCCATAGGATGATCACAATCTTACTCCCTCTGCATCCAGCATGTTACACGTACACTACGTACAGCCTGCACTGTGGTAGTCAAGGGGTTAACGCGCTAGTCTGGTAATCCAGGTAGCGTAGGGATCCGTTGATTCGAAATATTCGAATCCCAAAACCAACCAACCCCAACCTCATGGTTGAGGTTGGTTGGTTAAAAGTTAAGTTAAAGTATGTTTTTTTGTGTTGAAGCACAAGGCCTCTCACATTTTTTGCGGGTAGCGCAGCATTACAGCCTGCACTGGTAGTCAAGTGGTTAACGCGCTAGTCTGGTAATCCAGGTAGCGTAGGGATCTGTTGGTTCGAATCCTATTATGCGTATCCTTAACTCAAAGTACCACACATACCAGCCTAATTGAAAGAAAAGATCCCGTGTGACCTCCACTCCAGATATTCAATAGAATAGGTCCAAAGTGAAAGTCCCCGGGTATCGATCTCAGAGTGCTGGGTCCGTTCTGATTGATGTAACCGATGACTCGCTGTTGATGTAACAAAGTTCTGTTGATGACGCACGTGCTGGAACGAAACAGGCCTAATCTATGTACTCAGATAGGTATTATCCTTATTAATGTGTAGTTTTATGTAAATAAATTATATACTATGGGAAGTTCGGAAGGTATGATGAGTTGGGTCATGCAATACAATATGTTCTGTTTAAAGGTGGACGCGGAATTTCCATTTAGAAAGATTTATAGGTATTAATAATAATACTCTTTAGTGGAAGGTACCCACCATGTGAGGTTAATGCTTAAAGCATTCGCTAGGTGAATAGCCAGCATCACGAGGGTTTGGGTTTGAATGGTCACCCATCCAAGTCCTATTCTCACTGAACGTTGCTTGAAAAGTGACAGATTGAGAACTGGTGTATTAAACGTGCCATTTACGTGGCCTTACTTAAACTTTTAACTCTATTTCTACAGCAAATTATTATTATTATTTAATTTATTATTAATAGGACATTATGTACAAATAAATAATTATAAAAAATAAATTACAATTTTTGTTTAACATATTTGTGTTAATCACTTTCGTGATATCACAACCACTCAAACTCGCATTACTAAATCTTTGCTGAACTTGGGACTTGAACCACCGACCTCCAAGGTACAAGTCCGCCGCCCCATCGATCAAGCTACTGAGGTTAGTTAAAATACAAAATTTAAAACAATATAAATAAGAAAAGAAAAGATAAACAACATAGATAAAATATATACAGATGTCCTAACTAAAGGGTGGGGTTATTGCCTATGGCAATCTCTTCAACCCAACCCTTTTTTACCACCCTGTATACACCTGACACACTCACACTACAGGGCTCAAACCCAGTCATAGTCCTGAGAATCATAGGTACTAATCATTGACGAATTTCTTACAGAAGAATGAAGAGAAAAGAAAGTTCATGCTCCGAATCTTAGTATGCCGCAATAGTCATGTCATGGGGACAAGCTAGGAGATTTGGTATGGCGCAATACGGATCATATCTTACATCAGTGTTATTTAGGTCATGTTGATTGTTTGAGACTGCAGGATTTCTAGGTTTGTTCAGGTGTAAAAGATGTTTAAAGTTACCTAGAGCGGTATCTCACTGAGGGAACATCATATAATTACGAACCTAATACCTATGCTCCAAAAACATCTCAATCGAAAGCAAAAAGTACAGATTTAATGAAGTTTCAAATCCTACTTACTTCGTAGGATTTGAAAAAAAAACAAGGGTTGGGTGAAAGAGATTGCCATAGGCAATAACCCCGCCCTTTAGTTGGGACTTATGTTTATATTTTGTTTATTTTTTTCCTGTTTATATTATTATAGTATCAATTTTGTATTTTAATTTTTACCATTATTTGTACCATTCTAAAAAAAGTAATGATTAGGTACAATGAAATGTAAAAGTGGAAACTGTATGAACAGTAAAAAGGGAAAAAATTGATTAATTTATACACACATAATGTACTAACTGACGAAAGGGGTTAATGCCTGTGGCAATCTCTCCCATAATTATTATAGGTAAGTTTCAAAATTTTCAGATGGACAATAAGATCATGTACGAATATTGTGCGCTCGCCACAAGCCATTTACATAATTGTATGAATGACTCCGCACTAATTCTAGGCGTTATGATTCATACTCTTGCATGAATGGCACAAGTTCGGTATGAATGTGGGAGGAATGAATCGAAGCTCACTTTCACTCATTCTTTTCTTTTTCGATTGAAGAAACCACTTTATGCACTCTGGCTTGATAATTGTTTGCTTGTTTCACTACCTACTTTTTTAACAGGTAGACAGTCAACAACACAAAATTTCGGATGTCCATAAATAATCTCGGAAGTTGGACATGAAAGGAGCCTAGACATTGGATCTGGGCGTCCATATCATCATCTCACCACCGTGATTTAGGTATCCATCCCTATCTCACGGACACGGAATTATAATTATTATTATCTCGGAAGTAAAAACAATGGAACCAACGGTATCTATCTCTATATATAAAAAGAAAAAAGGACTACCTACCTACCTATGTTTGTTTGTTTGTTTGTCCGGAGTTGTTTAGCCAAAACGGTAAGAGAGAGTGAAAAATGTCTCAGAATTGACCCCCCCAAAACCATTATCGCTTTGTCCAGAAAAATTATAAAAAGTTCAAAAAGGCATTGCTGTCCAGCAGTACGGCCATGCCTTAGTAAATTTTAAATTTAGTCCCGTTGCAAAGCACGGGCAAACGGCTAGTAATATATAAACTGTGTAAGTATTTCCTTTTTTTTATGTATACATAAATTATGTAGTTGCCAGTAAAATTTCGAATCAGCAAACGACCACAGATCACCTGAGTGCATGCAAGTTGAGTACGACAGTCTAAATGAAGCAATACTAAACATAATAAATATAGTTGTACCCATTCCGTCACGGTGAAGAAAGAAGAAGAATACATAGGTGGCTTTGTTTGGTTTATTTGGGTTTAACGTCGCTTTCAGATACAGTTTTGGTCAATATAGTCACAAATCAACGCAGGTTTTACAAACCATTCACAAAACAACTCAGCTACTCAATTACAATATCACCCTCCCTGTGAGTGAGGATGATTTGAGGCTAGGTGAGATTGTGACAATATTCTGCCACGCAAGGCGAGATTAATTTGGATGGCTGGTTTGACCTGAGTAACCACCGAATACCAAGAGCTAACTCTTGGTAAACATTTCATGTTTAAGCGGTAATAAATTAAAGTATTTTCCTTATAAAGATAGTTAAAAAGTTAAAGAAAGTTGGTACTGTGATTCTGACGACATCCCTATAGGTATACATGATCTAAGAGATTTTTCTAATGGCCCTATGTAATGCAAATGTAATCTACAAAGCCTTTATAAGTAGGTATAATAAAATTTACACAAAACATAAATACATAATACATGAGCATTTTGTACAAAATCAGATTGATATCTGAGTTCTCCACATGTAAGGGGGCATCCGAACAACTGATCCTAAGAAATAGGGCAAAAAATGGCCCTATGCAAGAATAATTTACAATCGGAAGTAATATTTACAGAAATAGAATGTAGGTTAAACAGTTGACAAATTAGTTAGCACGTGATATTCAGAATCAATCCCGTCCAACTCTAATGAAAAAGTAAACCCAGTGGGGCCCACAATACATCTCTGTTAATGGATAAGGCAAATAATACATCTCACTTGCTCAAGAAACTTTCACTGAGATGAAGAAGAAGAAGAACTAAATCAATTTATTTTGTCACCATGAATTGGGTGGAAAAGATTGCCGCAGGCAACAACCCCGCCCTTTAGTTAGGATATTATTATTTTTTGTCTGTCCGGTAGCTCAGGGGTAAAGGCAGCACTCTGTGAATCCAGATTCCAGAAATCGCGAGTTCGATATCCAGCCGGGACATGACAAGTTATCCTGCCATTTACCACAAAATAATACGTATTGGGCTTACTGCTGGAATAATGGGACTTAATAGTCCTAATCGGGCAGTATAAATAAGGCGATATTATTTTTATTATTTATTTTTAAACAATATTATAATAAATAAATCTTCTAAGTGTTTTATTGTGTAAATATTGTATACTTTGTCCTTCTAATAAAGCATAAAATTTTAATAATGGATAATTATTTAGATATTTTGAACCAATATTAACTATTTATGAACCACCCAAAAATGTATGATTTTATCGTTTACGCGCATTGTATATTATCTGAGACATTGACCACAATATCATAATTGCACCAAATGTACAAAATATGCTGGAATAATGGGATTTATTAACCGTTATCGGGTAGTAAATGTTCATATGAGTATATTATAACTATTATTAGATAGTCAAATATGGATAAAAAGAAAACTAGACTGAAGAGAAACCTGGATATAAGTGACAAATTTCTAGGTCAAATTTACCGGTCTATAATGAAAAGTAACTTCTTTATATGAGAAACCCGGATATTATAACGGTAAATAATTCTGGTCCCTTGAGTTATTTTTTTTTCCACGACGGGGGTGTTACCCTCCATTCGCAGTAAACTCACATACCTGATACCCACATTAACCTCACCCAACCTGGGTTGGGCTGGGATGCCAGCATCACGAAGTCTTGAGTTTTTTTTATATTATCAAGGTTCGACTGCGTTTTGTTCTTAGGTTTACGAAAAGGAACAGTTTAAAGATTCTCAGCAAAAAAGTACCCAATGTGTCAAACGAAAGTTGTTGTGATCTACATGTCCCACCTCAAATGAACTAAGAAATGTTCAACTGTGTAGGAATTCAATTGAAGATCTCAATATGGGTGGGGCAGTCCTAGACAATGGTTCAATGTTGACGTCAGGTGACAAATATTTGATAAGTCCCCGTAAGAGAGAAGATTGTTGGAGATATTCAGTTTTGAGAAGACAATGGTGCGTCCATCAGGGACTAGGTTAGAAAAGAGAAGTGGTGATACAAAATTCGAAATTCAAGGAAAAGACGTAATGGTAGAAAAAGCAAGACATACTCACATGAAACTTTAAACTATCAATTTTTTTTATTTAAATCAAGACACAAAATTTCTTGGAGATAAAAAAGAAATACATACATATCATGTATATGTATATGGGCAATTATATGTCCAAATTAAAAATAAGATTACAAGACCTTTTAAATCAGACTCTCCAACAATCGCAGCACCTAAAAACACGTTCAAGGGAAGGTCTTATCCTATTTAACAATTTAGAATCCCTTGAGGACAAATCTGAAATCGGCCTTGGGAAATGAGGAAGTTCTGGAACGCAGAAGAGATTTAGAAGATGAAAAAGAAATTAACAAAGAGTGAAATTTTAAAACTGAAAGTAATACTATGACAGGTGACATCGATGAAATCAGTCAATCACAATACATGCCTATTGTACATGGATGAAGAACAAATAGCTAAAGTTCTCTCTTATCTTCTTATTATCTCTATTATCTTCATTGATTTCGATGATCTTCTACTTAAATTTCTCGTTATTTCTGAATATTCCTGGAAGGACTGATATTCCATTTTGCCCTTTTTTGTCTAATAACCTCAAAAAAGTTTCCACTACTTTTTAAAGAATTGGACCATAAATAATTGCACACAAACAACTGCTGTTATAAAGGGTCTTTTTAATCCTTTTTGGGAAGGATAAAGTAACTGTCTTGTCTGCTTTTTAGGGCTAGACAGATCTTGTATCGTTCTGTTAGCAACAGGTCTACGTTCGACAAGGACCTCCACCAAATTCTGTCTCCGTACCATTGGTTAACTAGGTAGACCATAAAACCCGTAATTTATATCATCAGTCTCTTCTTCCTTCCATTAGACAGGATTTCAATACTCGTTCATTATGAAATCAATTTGAGGAACTCATCTAAATCAGTTCCATTCATAAGCTGTTCCCTGGTTAGTGTGTGAACTTGGATTATTAAATTGGACTGGATCCCAAGGAGGAGGTTTCTAAACAGATTAAATTTGGAGGTTCCATACATTCAGGGCCAAATTATTAAATACGATTACAGCAAATAGGTATAAGGGAAGGACGGTATTCTCATATTCTTAAATGTAAATAAAACAATAATAAAATTAAAGATCGTAGACTTCTACAAACTCAGCTGGGGAAGAGCCGAAAGCATACTTGCTGCATTACCCCGCTGCACCGCCAGGCTAAGTCGCTGTTTCAGGTGGATTTTTGATCTGGGATCTCCCGTTTTATGCACTAAACAAGCGGGCTGTCGCCCGCTTTGCGGGCCGAGGCATGGCCGTGAAAGCAAAAAAATCCTTTTTCGCCAATGGCAGGTGTTGTAGTGGGAGTTTGGAAAAATCCCATCTTATTGCACATCTAGACTATAAGACAAAGCTACCTACCAATTTCAGCTTCCTAGGACTTACGGTTTGGGCTGTAGAGCGATGATCAGTCAGTGGTCAGTGGTCAGTGGTCAGTGGTCAGTGAGTGTCTTTGACATTTATATATTAAGATTTTCTCCCAACGTCTCGCACAAACTCTTTCGTCTCGCTTCCCCAGGGTCCCATGGTTTCAAATGCTAAGGGTTTGAAGATAAAATTTTGTTCAATGATATTTCGATATTTAATCATTTTTCTTTTTGAAACTTCCTCTGCTGCTGCTCCCACTTATCTGGCCGTTTGTTGTATGTATGAGTCTGCCAATGTATTGGTGCAAGTGCAGTCCCAAACAAGCATTTTTCCACATGACCAAGGAACCAAACTAATTCCGTCGGGGCGTTTGCCGTCTTCATATTCTTATATGTTAGTTTATTTATTGTTACAATGTGTCCCTAGTGGTATCTTTTGTTGATACATAAACCTTAAAAGACTCTATTGCAGCAGACGTCCATTTTTACCATAAGTGGTTTTGAATCCCGAAATACAAACAAATTGATTGATAAAATGAAAACAATAATAGACAAAGTTATACTTTACCAATTAGTACTCAAGAGATCCGCTATTTCGGAAATTGTTTTGGTTTCATTATTAAAGAGAAAAAATTCAAATAGATTAAATAAAGTCATGCCAACGGACCCCTACGCTACCTGGATTACTGGAATAGAGCCTTTACTTCTTGACCACCAATGCATCTTAGAATGATCTTGTCTTTTCTATTCTCGACGTTAATGCTTGGAGGAAAAAGCGACTGTCCTATCAGTTTGAGAACCGTTCGTTCTCATAGGAAGAAAGTAAGAGCAATGTCGATACAAGCTTGTGAAAAAGAAGAAAAAAATCCCAAACTAGTTGAAGCCCAGACCAGAAAGATAAGTGAGTGACTTAATCAGACAGGAATGTATCAGAACTACCCAGTAGGATGACGGAAAGTAGGGTGGGGGGGTACTACCTACAGGGTGGTGGTAGCACGGACGACCATTTGCCTTGGGCTTGGAAATTGGGGTTATGCGCTTTTACATGAGTCTGTTTTTCAAGTGTTATAATAATATAGCCTTCTATTTAACTTTCTTTTTTTCCATTTTTCAATAGGAAGCTCAAGAGCTATTAATTATTATATGTATGGTCAAAGTCCCAAATCTGAGGATTACTTGTCATGTCCCAGCTGGGTTTCAAACCCGTGACGGTTTGATTACTGACAACAACAACTCTCATCAGCAGGTAATAGTTTTGAATATCCATGTCATCATTAACCTGACCTAAACAAAAACAAAGTTCCATATTTTTTCTCCCAGCTGGTTTTTTTTATTATAATCTCCTAATAATAATTTTAAGCGCATGGCAACCATTTACAATTTGTCCATCCACGCTTGGCACCCTGTATGTGAGTAGCATAAATACCGGCTGGTGAGAAATAAATCCATGTGAATTTTTCTACTGTTGTCTCTGGAATCTGAAAAGTTCTGGATGAGTGAGTGAGTTAAAAATATAGGTATCCAATGAAAAAAGTCTTTTTGACTGAGGATTGAATTTATTAAATAAATAAATCGCTATTTCCATGGCTATTTACAATTAAATTGCACATCAAGCCATTTCACTGGTATATTTATTATTCAGATAGTAAGATTGTTGAAGTTAGGCTACATGCAAAGTGTTTCGGATGTGGTGAGTGACCACTGAAACTCATACACTCGCAATGATGGCTATTTCCAGCACCACCCAGGCTGAGTGTGGTTCATAACACTTTGTACGCCGCGTCGCTCAATATGAGCGACAGTGTTAAAATAAAGTCAACTAAAATACAAAAACAGAGGTAACAAAGTGTCTCTCAATATGAGCAACGTGGCCCCCCATGAAAAACAAACTTGCTGGGGGCCACGTCGCACATATTAAGAGACAATCCTTTGTATCGTGGCCTCAGGGGAAAATCACGATTTTGGGCTTGGCGTACAAAGTGATAAAGGTGACTTGTTTTTTTTCCAGCGAATTAATTGGAGGACTTTGAGACAAAAAAATAGTGGCATTTACGTGCTATTTTTACTGTTTCTGATTCTGGTTATTTTTATTTTTTTTAATTAAGTCTTGAAAGTAAGGAACATGTTCAACTCTACCTTACAGATTGATGAGGAAAACACTCAATCCATCGGGATATGTTTCTCATATACATGATAGAAAAATTAGACACACTAACCAATTTCAGTAGCTTGATCGATAAGGGGACGGACTTGTAACCTGGAAGTTGAGGGTTCAAGTCCCGGTTTCAGCGAGTTTGAGTAGTTGTGATATCACGAAAGTGATTAACACAAATATGATAACTTTTAAAATAAGACACACTAGTAGGAATAATACTACAAGTGTGGCAATATCCAAACATAATATCCCAACACAGTTCAATAGAGAAGACCTTGTAATAATATTATGCACTGTCACTCCTGTTCAAGCTGCAGAACATTTGCAGCACAAAATCTTATTTGGTGGTGGACTAGACAAGAAAATTTCTACCCTACTGCAATTCAAACCGGGGTCTCTTACTCGCAAAGTGAGTATCTCCTACTGGTTCAAGTGACGACTACCACAGTATAGTACGAGAGTTGTCTATCCAAGCTTACAGGCAGGAAACACGGTCTTAGCCCGTACAGTAATATCATTGCAGGACATGCGTAGGACACTGACTGCTCAATTGCCTGAAATCCTAGAACAATGATACATGCGAGGTTACATCACGCACTCATGAAAGTGAAACCAAAGTTAAAAAATCTGGTGTAAACATCACACGACTTTCCTTATCCCCCAAAAAAGAGTAGAATTCCGCCACTGGTGACTCAACGGTAACAGATAACTAAAAACCAATGCCAAATTCGTAATCAGCACTTCAAAATCATTGAATTTGAGGAATAATAAAAAAGTTAGTCAAAGCGGGTCCCCCCCAAATACCGGTAAATTGGGGCCGAGTTCCAAAAAGTTCAAGATATCAAAAAAAATGATCAGAATAGACCCCTATTATTTTTTTAATCTAAGAAAATGTTGTTCTCTAAAAAATTTTGTATCTTTAACCAATTTAAAGAAGCGGCGCTTGCGGCTAGCATTTGCGGCCCTGTGGCCGCAGAATGCGGCCGATTTCAACCAAAAGTTTCGTGGTTCGTCTGGTGTATAAAATTAATTTGTGTACCAAATTTCAAGTTTCTAGCTTTTACCGTTCTTGAGATATCCTGTTTACAGACAGACAGACAGACAGACAGACAGACAGACAGACAGACAGACAGACAGACAGACGCACGGACCAATGGCTGAAAACAACTTTTTTGGTATCCTGAGGCCATGATTCGTCCAGAAATTTGAAAAACTGGGTAGGTCAAATTTTCGACGAATACAATACTTTCCTTATTATAAGATAAGGAAAGTAAAAAGAAAAAGTTAAGAAGCAGAAAAAGAGGAAATACCATATCTTCAAATAGAATACTGTACAATAAACATAGAAATGAACTGAATACAAAGAATGACGTAATGGACTAGAGAACAGAACAAGGAAACAAAGAAGAAAGTATAACTGAAGAACAAGAAGTTAAACTAGAAAAGAAATTTAAAGAGAAGGAACTGAGGAAATAACCTACAGACTACATGAATTTCATGGACTGAAGACAATGGGTGACGTAATAGACGAAAGAAAAGAAGCAAAGAAGAAAGTAAAAACAGTCGGAACCTCAGGACAATCCCAACGCATCCAAAGAGAACCAACAATAAACTTGCATGTAAAGTTAAGAAGACCAAACCCTAAAGTCTCCCAAAATACCAGACCATCAGAATTGGTTACGGTATAAAGGGATCGTACCGTACATCTTGGTGATTTAGTTCATTCCGCCTAACCAATCTGAAGAGATCACATCTCGACCCAAACCAATCTGCAATCACTCCGTAAAAAAATCGATTTGTTTTTCGACGTTGAAAAATTTGAATTTAAATTTTTTAAACGTTGTTTTTCGTTGTTTTAACCTAATTTAATTTAACAAAAATGAAGTGTTTTTTGGTGCTTTGTATTCTGCCGTGTGTAGTTTTTGGTGCTAGTGTAAACTATGCCAAAGAAAACCTCATCGAGCAAGGAAGGTCAGACAGCGCACCTCAAGTGGGCAGTAGCACGTGGAAAGTTCTCAACAAAGTGATGGCTGATTGCAATAGCGACGATTTTGGAAAAATCACAAGCTGTTTAGGTAAGTGATCAGAAATACTTGTGACGAATTAAAATAGTGTTTTTATTTAATATTACCAGTAAGGTATAGAAAATAGGTATTGTATTTTTTTAGTTTCGAAGTTTTTGTGTTTTCCTTTTTTTTTGCTTCTGTGAACACTTTAATCAGAACCAAAATTCCGATTAAAGCAATGCCTGAAAGAAATGTTGGTGTAAACGATTAAAGATGTGGTTTCCTAGTTTCCATGTTTTAAATTGTGTACCAAATGTGTTTGATTAGAAAAGTTGAGTCTCCTTTCGAACCAAGTGTAAGATTTTGATAATTCTTATACCCAACCCTTACTGAACAGTCTAGTCTAAGCTTTTAATAGTTTATCCATCTATCTTTTATTAGATGAGAGTGGTGCATATGAACTTCTATGGTCATACTCACAATTAAAGAATTTAAAACATAGTTTGGAATGATCTACAATAAGCATATGCGACACCATGTGTTTTGGCGTACCTATTTCGGTTTTACAAGTTAAGTACATGAGCTGACAGAGTGAATATGAATAGAGTCTAGCTTCTGAAATAAGCGTATCTGATTAAAGCTCATTAACGAGCTAAGAGCCTTTGAAAATGACCACGTTTTCACCTTATGCAATATGCAGTTCAAATTTCTGATTGAAATCTGATATTCCAAATATCTCTTGTTTCTTGCTTTTAGTTCACTAAAAAAGCTTGGATGATACCTTTATTTCTACATTTGAAATGTCCCTTTTTCGATTTCTATCGATCTATCTTTTATTAGATCTTATTGGTGCATGTCAACAAATTATTATGTTCATACATATGGACCTTCTATGGACAATTATGTACACTTATACAGTGTGCACACCAACAATTCTATTAATCTAATGTTCCTACAAATGAGTTCCTAGTACTCTGGGCACTAGGAACTCGATTTTCCGCTAATAATAATCCCCCCTTACAACAATAAGTATAAGCACCGTCCATTATAGCTAAGGCAAAAGAAAGTGAATTTTTCTCACTTTCCTCATAAATTCCTAAAGACCTTCATATTATTCCACTTGTTTTAAAGAAGCCATTGTAATTCATGTTGAATCGGATATCTAAATTACGGTTTCCTAGAGTGTTTCTTTGCACAGTGGGATTTCCCAAAACTTGTATTTGTTTTTCTTCCATTACCATAAGATTTGAATCCTCAAGACAGGAAACACCGTTCTCAATACTCTTGTTCTAGGTAAATAAAAAGTTGGAGAACGACTTAGGTATACATTCTGACAATGATTTTTTGTGGTTATAGTGCTTTCTGGAATATACCTATATCTCCCTTGCCTTTATCCCATATTAGCTTATGTTGCTTTAGGGGTCGGCATTGTTCAACCTCATGGTTGAGGTTGGTAGGGTGGAGCACGTTTTTTTATGGCTGGATGCCCAACGATTCTACCCACATTAACCTCACCCAGCCTGGGTATGAGCTCTTGAAATTAATAAGGTTACTGATATTATATATACACTTTTTATTTAACATTTCCTCATATCAAATATCATAATGAAACAAGACCTCGAACATCTTAAATTTTACAATAGGCTATTCTAATGTGTTTTGCAATCACTGGGCATTGTTCATATTGACAGTATAATCTTGTTTTTATTTTCAATTTGAATGACTAAAGGTTTTTTTTTTTTTTCATTTGCTACAACTGAAATACCTAATACCATCCAGAATAGAGGAAAAATATATAAAAGGCTAGAAAGAAACACAGCAGACTGTTGATTTTTTCATAAATATCTGTGTCAGATGGGTATTAAATCCGCAACCTACAGATTCACAGGCAAAAACACTGTCTTCTGTAACTAGTCTTCCAGCTTGTTTAAAGCATAAGTTATTTGCAAGAACAGAGTGGCCCAAATGAACCTACGTGCTGCCATGTCCATCAAATTAATGAGAAGTGATTCATCCATCAACTGATTCAATTTCAACAGAGAATGAGAACACAATTAGAACTAATAATTTTTCTTTATCAAATTATGTCTTCATGAAAAAATCGAAGGATTCCGATAGATTTGTGACAGACGTAATTTTTAATGTCCACTTGATTGGTCACTAGATTGTTCATTTGATTTCGGAGATATGAAGAGACGTTCAGGAAAGAAAGAGACTATCGTTGCTCTGGGTTGTGGAACTATTCTGACTGACTTTCCCTAGTAATTGACACCTACATACCTATTAGGATTATAACTGGCACAGCAGACAACAACTGATTAGAATGTTTGATGTTTATCTTACCAAAAAAATGATAGTTGATAATAATACCTACTAAATGCTGAAAAGTGTTTCGTTACTAGTAGAATTTTATTTATTGTATGGCTTTATTACACATCTCAAAGTGAGAATACATATGCAATAAACTTGATCAGGAAATCTGATGGCAGTGATTGTCTGATCGACAAAATTGTCAGTACTTTAGCCGCATGTCAATGCGTTGCCCAGGGTGAACCACGAGGAGGCGTACTAACTTATCTTCTTGGGAATCCTTCATCTTGTTCTAGCCAACCAACGCTCTGCTGTTTGTCAAATCTGTATTACCTAATGCTTTAGACTTGTCATCTTCTCTTTTCCCTCGCAATTTAGTAGTAAAATAGCCTTTTGTAACTTCTAAAAAAACTATCAAAAAATAAAAATAATATCAATATGGCGAATCAGCGAAAAAATGATACCTTCATGTTGGATATATTGCCTATTGCAAATGGAATAGATCAAGTCTACCACATATGATGTCTTATATGTATTGTATTTTACATAACAATAAAAGAATCATTTATTTTGTTTGAGTCATGGAGAAAAAAGGAGAACTCGTAATATCTCAAAACTGTCCCAGAAGAAACTACGAAATTCGGCTAGAATCTCATTACCTTTAAAAACATGCGAAGAAGAAGAAGAATTGATTTGTTATTCCAGTGATTTCCTCAGTATTCCAACTGTCCGATATGGCCGATTTCATGAGACACGTTCAACGTTCATTATCCATAAGATATAGGTTATGAGTTCTTCCTTAATTCCTCCATGGTTTTAGTAATGCTCAATAGCTAAAATCTAAGTTAGTAGGTATAACTTTAATTACTAAAATCAGGACACAGCAAGAACGACAGGTGTAATTCCTAGTGTTTTAGCGAGGAAATCAGGACGTTAAAACCAAATAGAATCAATGGACATGAAAGAAGCCACAAGACATTGGATTTGGGCGTCCATACAATCCTCTCACCACCGTGATATAGGTATCTGTGTCCATCTCACGGACACGGAATTATTATTATTATTATACAACGCTTTATTAATATAAATGGACATTATGTACATAGAAATAATTATTTTAACAATGAAAAAAATGGAAACAATATATACAGGGTGCGCCAGAATAACCTGACGAGTTGAAAAATGATACTAAACAAGCAATTTTAAGGTAGAAACAATAATTTTTTGTGTTATTTGAAAGAGAAGACATGCGGATTTATTTTAATTCATGATTTTTTGAATATTTGAATTATGTGAAAGATAATGTTAGTCAAATGTTTACCTCCATTTCTGATACACTCGTCAATTCTGGTCGAAAAATTGTCCATGACTTTCTCAAGCATATTCAGGTGTATTGCACGAATTTTTTGAACAATAAATTATAGTCTCTTCAAGTCATCTACAGTCCTTGCTTATGCATATAGACTTTACTTTTGAGGTAACCCCAAAGAAAATAGTCACAAGCAGAGAGATTTAATTCGGTAGTGAGTACGAAACTTTCTCTGAGTAATTGCCACAGAATCACCACTTTTAAAAAATGTCTCTACAACAAAAGCACGATGCGCATGTGTCCACGACTCCATTGTAATAAATCCGCTTTTATTGGAAACAAAATGACACTAACATCAACCATCTACGACAAGTTATGACTTGATAGTTAACATTTTAAACTCGTCAGGTTATTCTGGCGCACCCTGTACAATAAAAATGAAAAATAATAGAAAATATATAAAAACATATGTCCTAACTAGAGGGCGGGGTTATTGCCTATGGCAATCTCTTCCACCCAACCCTTATTCTTCTATTACTAAAATCTCCTTTGTATCCTTGTTTCAGGTGTGAAAGCCATCACTGCCCTGGACCGTGCATCCCGAATGCACGCCATCAACCTCCTCCCCGGAGTCACACTCACTAACGAAGATTCCGAGCGAAACTCGCGCTCTCTGGTGACGGAAGAGGAACTCTCCAATGAGCTCGAGCAGGCTCCTGCAGGTGTGTACGCGGCTTTGTATGGTTTCCATGGCAACCGTGTTGAAAATTCAGTTTTCTTTTGAGTCAATGACAATAATACCCTTTAGTGGAATTAAGTGGAAAGATTAAGGGCGGAATTAATAGACGTTTTTGTAATACCTCTGTGGCGCTAAGTCACGGATTGCGTACTGTGTAAGATAGGGAAAATCGACACTTACCAACGACTTCAGTTATTGATGTTGTCTATTAATTCCGCCCTAAAGCTCTTACCAGTCGAGGTTACTGCTCAAAGCATTTTCTACCACCTAACCCTAAGAGACCTCAGAGTCTTATTATTATGTGGTCACATGCTCAACTTTCTCAAATGAAGAGGAAAAATACAAGCATTCGGTTGCATTCGATCTACAGATCACGGAACAATGAGCTGGATTTTTCAAATAACAATTCTTTGTTTTTTTATCCATCGTCCCTCTAACTTAGAATTTTGTCACTTTTTGCTACTAATACTTACTCCAACAAGTAGGTACTTCATTATTGTTATTAAGAGGTTTTACGCAATTATGACATTCCTAGTGTAAAATTTTCATCTACACCATTTACGTTATTATCTTTATACATATATATAAAACAGAAAAAAGGACTACCTACCTACCTACCTACCTACCTATGTTTGTTTGTTTGTTTGTCCGGAGGAGATAGCGAAAAATGTCTCAGAATTGACCCCCCCAAAACCATTATTGCTTTGTCCAGAAAAATTATAAAAAGTTCAAAAAGGCATTGCTGTCCAGCAGTACGGCCATGCCTTAGTAAATTTGAAATTTAGTCCCGTCGAAAAGCACGGGCAAACGGCTAGTAAAAATAATAATAATACTCTTTAGTGGAAGGCATCCACCAGGCGAGTTTAATGCTTAAAGCATTTTTCTACCACCTAACCCACAGAGTCTTTTTATTATGTGGTCACAAACTCAAATTAATGAGAAAAATTCATGCAATGGGTGGGATTCGAACCACCGGATTCCTACGCTACCTGGATTACCAGACTAGCGCGTTATCCACTTGACTACCAACGGTAGTCTTTGGGAGCTCTCTGTGACCTGCCGTCTGACAAAAAAAAAATATCTACCAGTACAGTGTTTTATTATTTTTATTTTCCACAGGTGACAAGTCCGGTCGTCTCCTGGAAATGATCTTTGACAATGCTGCCAAGTTTCTGCAGACCCACACCGTGCAGTTCAAACTGCCTCTGGCTTCTGAAGAGGTGTCTCGCGCTCTCGATGAAGGTGAGTACTCAAAGGGTTAAAAGTAAATTGTTGCTGCCTCTGGCTTTTGAGGAGGTTCCCCGCTCTCGATGAAGGAGTACTCAAGGTTAATAGTAATAATTGTTGCGCCTCTGGCTTTGAGAGGTTCCCCGCTCTCGATGAAAATGAGTACTCAAAGGGTTAAAGGCAATTGTTGAATGCCCGGGTCGAGACTCGAGTGCTGGCTTCCAGCTCATGTAGATTTAGCGTCACGGATCATTTCCACCAAACACAGAGCTCCAAATCGATCACTGAGGCTGAATCTTCATGAGCTGGGACCCAGCAGTCGAATCTCGACCAGGCCATAAGCGAATGGTAAATGTTTAAGAGAATATTGGTGAATCGGGAATAATCTTTCAAGGTTTTGATATTAAGTTGAGAATTATGTAAGGGTGCAGAATGGATTAAAGTGAGGATAAGAAAAGTTAAGTATTTTAAGATTTATTTGAAGGATTAGGATTAGGGGGTTGAACATTTTAAAATCAAATTTTGTAATGAAAACAAACAATAATATAGGTTCCAATTATCATTGCTTTTTTATTGATAATCAACACTCCATGATTGATGATAATTTTGTCTAGAATGATAATACTTTTGTCTAGAATATTTTCAGCGGTCAGTCATTATGTTTGAATTGACAGTGTGGTTTCTGCATAAAGTACGCAGGTAGTAAGTACCACTCTAAACAAAAGTAATAGAGGAAATATTTAAATAAGACTCGATAACCCAAAGTTTGCATTCTTCGTAACTCTTTGCATAGTTCTGACTGCGGTTTTGACAGTTCCAAATGAAGGTGTGCCTATGTAAAAGTTCTCAACAGATAATATTTCGTATCACACCAGCAAAGTGTCAGAGATCATAATTTTTTTATGTGAGACTTTCGAGATTAGACTTTCAATTATTGTTCTAGAGATATTTCGCTGCTTTAGCAATGTCTTTTGTGTTGAGGTTTCTCGTTTGGGGCATTATATTTTTAAGTTGAACACTTTCAGTTTTTATTCTTTTGTCAGAGTAGCATTGGTTCACTCGCGTGTGTATTGAAGATAATTAAATAAGCTTTACTCTTTTAAATGATAAATTACAATAATAATGATATCTACGTATACATTTAAACAGACCATGTAGCACTTTTTTTCCCTTCTTCAACACCTACTTAAGTATTCATGCATACTACTACTTGTACGCCATAATTGCGCAGTGAAAATTATTGAATTCATTATATCAGGGAAACAGAAAAGTGAAAAAAAAAAAAAAAAAAAATAGATGTACATGAATATCAGAACATACCTGGACACCTTTTTCTAGTTATTAAATAAGCAAAATTGCTCTCGTCAGCAGGTAATAGTTCTGAATATTCATGCCATCTATAACCTCTCTATTTTATAGAGAGATAAAGTTTATGTAATAAACAGAAAAGTGAGGAAGTTGTATAGTGTACATGCATATCAGAACATACCTGGACACCTACAAATGAACTATTTGGAGTTACGCATGCATCATGGCATAACCCACCTGCACCAGTAACTTGAGTAAATTTACCAATTGCATAACACTATCTCCTAATTAATTTAAAGTCAACATAACAACCTGTTATACCTGAACTGGACCAATCGTGATACACCTTGTTCTCGTGATGGTCTGAAGACTTTGATATTTCTTGCTACATTTCTATTCCCAATGTTGAATCAGAATTCTGATTTCAAAAATCTTCAAGTACATTCAATGGAATTTATAGTTTCCTTTCCTCAAGTGGGTAGTTGTTTGATTCTTATTTTCACCAGCTCAAGTGGTCCTGTGGGAACTATCGTTGTTTTTTATTGTTATTTTTTACTTGTTTTGTTATAATAGTAGTTTTTGATGTGAATGCAGTCTAATAGTTTCAGTAAATCTACAACATGATCGTTTCGTTCAATAGGTGATTCATTTCATTTGGTCAAATTGTTCACATGTGTGGTGAAGTTTCACTTTCGAGTGTCTGGTGCATTTTTAATTGTTCAAACGCATTTCATATTCACTTTCCGTGAAATATTTTTTGTTCTATAAAAAGTTAGTCGTTTTTGAAAAGAAAATTTCGTAGAATCTATTTATGAGCATTCAAAATTTGGGGTTTGTATTTGTAACATTGTAGATTCATGAACAATATGTACATACTAATGTATAATGTGGTTCTTCTAATTATTTTTTATTTTCTTTTTTTATCATCTCAATTTTATGTTAGTTCTCTCACTGATTTTCATAACTATCAATATTTCGTTAAGTGCATCTCTGCGTGTTTCAATAGGATCATCAGAACAAGTTACCTTGACCAAGTAACTTTCTCCTGGAATCTCTTTGAAGGTCCTTGAAATCAATTATTCCTTTACCCTTTTGTACTCTATAATTATGTCTATAATAATAGTATTATAATTTTTAAATTTCGTGTCTTTCACCTTTCTTTAGATTACTTAGACTTTCATAGAGGTAGATACACCTAATATAGTTTATTACACATAAAGTAGCCATGTCTCTTTTCCTTGTAATGTTCCATATTCGTTCAGATGGGTTTGACTTGACCTTATGTTATTGATCATATTCATATTTAAACTAAGAGTGTTTTCAATTTTTCACTTTCAGTTTTTGTTCTTTTCCCGCTGTGCTATTGTTTTTATGTCTTACATGTCTTCGTTGTCTCTCATAATGTCTTCAATCATATCCACTATACCTGTCTTCTCAATTGTATTTTCGTCTCACTTTTAAGGTCATAATACAACGGATGCAGTAGGTCTCTCTCTTTCTCTCTGGACCACGTGCAGAGCACGTACCAGACAGTAATAATTATCACTTCTATTGTATTTCTCTACTTCAACCTCTTCAACAGCTCTAGTGCACTTCAATATCTTCTTCACTCCTGAGAATGTCTACTCTCTGTCAGTCCACCGCTCTGGATCATTAGATTAAAAAAAGAGTTCTTACTACACTAATTTGTAATATTATTATCTACTTATATTAATAGTGGTTGAATTAGTAGATGTACTGACAGTAGAAATTATAACATGTTACTAGTATACGAGTTATGACAAGAGGCACTCTTCATATAATTAAGTAGGCCTCAGCGATCGTTTTACTCATGATATCCGTGCCTATTTCTTCAAAATGGGTATATTTGTTTTCAAAAGATTTTACTTTTCGTTTTCAAGACCACTTATCCACATAGAGAGTCATAGCCTGAATGCCTGCCATGCCTTTTTGTTCTTCTATTTTCTTGTGCATTTGAGGAGTATGGAATGCTTCTCAATCATAACCAACACCTCCTGTTCTTGTCATTAACAATCAAATTAAAAGCAACCCCTGTTCAAATAAACAGTAGGTACTCGTACTAAAAGAAAAAGCAATATGTCTCTTATTAAATGAAATCTCGAAAAATGTATAGAAATCTCCTATGTACTTTCCAAGATTTAATTTAAAGTTATGATAATTTTAATCAAATATCTTCCTTTTTTCTGTGGTTCCAGGCCGCGGCAAACTGAGCAAGAAGAAGTTCACCCCCATCTTGATGCTTCTCGGAGCCAAAATCTTCGCCATCCTGCCCATCCTCATCGGAGTCGTCGGTCTGTTCGCCCTCAAGGCTCTCTTCATCGGAAAGCTCGCCATCCTTCTCGCCGGGTTCCTCGCTATGCAGAAGTTCACCAGCGGCGGCGGTGGTTTCGGCGGCTTCAGTGGTCCTCTGAGCAAATTCTCTTCCGACTCCTACGTCCCTGCTGCGCCTGCGTCAGGCCATGCCAGTGGATGGTCTGCTCCTGCAGGAGGAGCCCAGACTGGCCAAGGATACTACAAGAGGAGCTACCAGGATGCGCAGAACATGGCCTATGGCGCACAAGCTCAGGAGACTCCTCGTAAAAGATTTTTTGATTCCTCGCAGGAAACTGGTTCCGAAATTCTAGGCCAAGAGTCAAATTTAATCAATCATTATTGGTATGAAAGTCTTTCTTAGCATCATTTAATGATGAATACACTTTAATCGATGAATACGGTTTGGGTTGACTTAAGATCCAATTATTTTGTTGATAAGATTTGGTTTTTGTCAACCTATCAAAACCGATGAAGTTCGAGATGAATTTGATATTGTTCAAAAATTGTCCACTTGGTCGTGTTTCAGGTCTAAACTAATTGAAGAGTTTGGGAATCTGTTAATGGTATCAACAAGCAGTTTCACTATCAAGACAATCACTTTAATTTTAATAGTCTCCCTCAGTAGGTTATGCAAACTTCTTCATAATATCAATTTAAGAACCCATAATTGCAGTGATAAGAGGCTTTTAATTAACAAACCTGTATTAAACTAAAGTCCTGGATTCCGGAACCAGTAACAAACAACTATTTTTGAGGCAAGAATCAAAAACCCACGAAACTTTGCTCATAACAACACTATGTTGATGACATGTGCTTGATTGTTGTGCTGCTCTTTTGTACATAATCTAATTTCTAATTGAGATGAAAAGGTCTTTCTCTTTATTTATTTTTAAAAAATGAAGGCTAATACGTAAAATTCATAATCTCTATAACTCTTCGTCAAGTATTAGATAAAGACCCGAAAAAGCAAAACAAATCATAGTGTTAGACAAATTTTATTATGATCACAAACAAAAAGATATTCATCTGTGAAGTTTATCTTTATCGCTCATTACGAGATGGGACGTAATGGTGAAAGTAATATTTGACAATATAAAAAAAAAAGAAGTGTGAAAGTAATTTGCTAAATTACATTCAGTGATTCATAGATACAAGTAATCTGATTTATATCACCAAAGAGAATTTGCTCTGTTTGTTTGGTCGTACAAATTGGGTTCCAATATGATGTTACACATAACCAAACATAACGGTGAAATTATCATTCATAAAGAACCAGTAGCTCTTATGGAATAATTGTATTTATGGATTGTCACTGACTTTATTGTTATGTAAGCTGACAGTGATTTGAGCGTGGATAGGTAATAATTCAAGTTCTTTTTCACAAATGATTTTCATGCTGTTTTTCTAGGTGAAGTTTTGCAACAATTAATTTTCAGAAATAATAGATCTCTGAGGATAGAACTTCAAAGCTTTTTCACTTCTGACATTTGTTTCGTTAGGTAATATTCTAAAAATATCTTCGAACTTCGCTCTGATTTTTTCAAATTTTGCTATGTTCTCTAAGTCCTTTAAGACCTAGTAAATTATTTCATACCTTCTTCCTCATCTATTTTTTTGTTCACAGTTACAAAACATGGGCTATCATTTCTATTGTCTACTTATATCTTTAACATTACCTTCAACTTTTGTAAATATAGTTTCCTTATGTTTTAGTTTAATGTAATGTTTAAGGAGTTCACTGGAAGTTCCAGATTTACAGTTAATTGAAGTTCCGGTATGGAACTCATCAATTACTTTCAAACCTACCATTAATAATTAATGTTGTAATACGTAAGGTAATTAAAAAAAATATGTGCCACAAAAATATTGTTTACTGATGTAATAATCTTCTTGTAAATAAAAATTACAAACTTCTGGAGTGTTGTCCTGAAGTCTACTCTTTCTTTGCAAGCAACCAATTTTGTACTTTTTTTCTGGCTTTTTGATTATCTGTCGATTTTGTAGTGTTTGTTTGAGTGTTCCTTGTTTATAGTGAGAAAACTATAAATATTTTTTTTCTAAGACATCCATCCAGAATCAGAATTACTAAAGGAGTTGGTCATTACAAAAGAAATGACCAACTATACAAAGAAAGAAACAGCCCGGCATATTCTGTAAATTACAAATCACTCAAATGAAATTGGACCTCATATCTCCAAAACCTACACAAAGACCTAACACAAGCATTATTTGAGTATGTAAGTACATAAGACAAAAGGTGTATTGGTCATTAAGAGAGTAACATGAGATGCTTTAACAAGTTCTTTTTTTTAAGTGGGGTTTAACGTCGCTTTCAACTGCCATGGTCATATCACGACGGGGGTTTTACCCTCCATTCGCAGGAAACTCACAAACCTGCTACTCACATTGACCTCACCCAGCCTGAGTGGGGCCGGGAAAAGCCAGCGTCACGAGATTTAGAATTTGAATGGTCACCCATCCAAGTCTTAACCTCGCTGGATGTCGCTTAACTTCGGTGTTCTGAAGGGAACCGGTGTATTCAACATGCCATCGACGCTGGCTTAACAAGTTCTTAATTTATTCAATAATTAGCATAAATCCTTGCACAAGACCATTAACTGCAAATCGCTACCTAGGTTACATTGCAGGGTCGTTTTAACGGAAACGTCTATTTTCATTTTGATTCCTAGGATGGACTGGGTGTTCTAAAAGCTGTAACATATTTTAGTAACATCATTGTATTTTATTATTAAACATATAACATTTCATCGAAAACTCCATATTTTGGAATTGCTCCCAAAAATGAAGCTGCATTTTTTGTAACATTATCTTTTCTTGATAACAAAAAATAATATCTTTTCAGTTTCTCCTCCATGGTCACGTTCTTAAATAGTCCGAATATTATCATCAAAACTCTTAGGGTCTTTTTTCTTCCTCTTAGAACCTTTATGCCTATTTTGGTTATGACCATTATTCAAATTTAAATTTCCATAACCAAAAAGATTTAACAGATAATGTAATGACCGTAACCAAAAATGTTTGATTTTTTTAACGTTTTATTCCCCCCCAATTCTTTGTATAGGTACTCTTACCTTGTGAAAGATTATTTTTCCGTTGGGGACTCTTACTGCTGAAAACAAAATACTTCTTGAAATATTGCCTGCTACATTTAGAGTGTCTATTACAAACACTTAGCAACTAAGAGTATGATGGGTTCCCCGTAATATACGTACTTACTCTAATGTAGGTAAGTAGGTGATTCTCTGTTGTTGTCTAAGGTATCGTGTTGACATCTCTTTCTCTTAACTAAACACAAAAAGATCTCTCATTTATTTTAAGATATCTCTATTTCAAATATCGTACTTGTATACATATGTACTTCAGCTATACATTATCTTTAATGGAAGAACAAATAAGACACGTACGCAAACGTTTTGAAGTTTGTTAGGTCACTACGGTCGGTCACCTAAAAATAGGTGTTAACGTACACAACTATTCACAGAGCAAGAAGATAATTTAGTAATTTCTATCATCATGATTATGAGTCATGCAGGTAACTGAAATAATAATAATATCACCTTATTTATACTGCTCGATTAGGACTACTGAGTCTCATTATTCCAGCAGTCATCCCAAGACGTATTATTATGTGGTCAAAATCCCAAATAGGAGGATAACTTGTCATATCCGGGCTGGGTTTCAAACCCGTAAACTCTGGCCTACCAGTCAGACTCCTTGACCACTGAACTACCGGGACGGAGAGAGCTACCGGGACAGAGAGAGCTACCGGGACAAAAATCTTCAAATTTAGGATAAAAAAATGGAGTTTTGTATTCCTGACATCGAACCAATAACTAAGCACATTTCAAATGGAAAATAACTTTTTTTAATCATTTTGTTTCTTGATTTTGCCCAATGTAGTCTTCAAACATGGTCATAACTGTTTAGCTTGCTATCAAATTGTTCTTGTTGTAGCAGCATTTGCTAAGCAAAAAAATAATGATAAAGTCCTCTAGTTTATTGAGTTGTTAAATATACTCACCTGGGGAAAAGAATGTGTAAATAAATCAATCAGACTGTTCATAAGTAATTCGATAAAAAAATGTATTTAAAAATAAAAACTTTAATAATGAAATCCCTAAAAGTTTAACAAATTACTAGTCCTGTTATAAAGCCTGTCGGTAAATGTACAACCCTTTACAAAAATACCATTATTCTCGACATCATATATCTGAGAGCCGCGGCTGTCAAGTTAAATAGAGGTTCTCGTCAATAGGTGTGTAGCTGCTCTTTGGCGACATCTGGTGAGGGAAGTAGTCCGTGCCGGCAGTGAGGTGGTCCATTAGTCATCAGGTAAAATGCAGGTTCCCGCCAGAGGGTGAGTAGCTGCTCTTGGGCGACATATGGTGAGCAAAGTAGTCCGTGCCGGCAGTGAGGTGGTCCATTAGTCATCAGGTAAAATGCAGGTTCCCGCCAGAAGGTGAGTAGCTGCTCTTGGGCGACATATGGTGAGCAAAGTAGTGCGTGCCGGCAGTGAGGTGGTCCATTAGTCATCAGGTAAAATGCAGGTTCCCGCCAGAGGGTGAGTAGCTGCTCTTGGGCGACATATGGTGAGCAAAGTAGTCCGTGCCGGCAGTGAGGTGGTCCATTAGTCATCAGGTAAAATGCAGGTTCCCGCCAGAGGGAGTAGCTGCTCTTGGGCGACATATGGTGAGCAAAGTAGTCCGTGCCGGCAGTGAGGTGATCCATTAGTCATCAGGTAAAATGCAGGTTCCCGCCAGAGGGTGAGTAGCTGCTCTGGTGAGGGAAATAGTCCGTGCCGGCAGTGAGGTGGTCCATTAGTCATCAGGTAAAATGCAGGTTCCCGCCAGAAGGTGTGTAGCTGCTCTTGGGCGACATCTGGTGAGGGAAGTAGTCCGTGCCGGCAGTGAGGTGGTCCATTAGTCATCAGGTAAAATGCATGTTCCCGCCAGAAGGTGTGTAGCTGCTCTTGGGCGACATCTGGTGAGGGAAGTAGTCCGTGCCGGCAGTGAGGTGGTCCATTAGTCATCAGGTAAAATGCATGTTCCCGCCAGAAGGTGTGTAGCTGCTCTTGGGCGACATCTGGTGAGGGAAGTAGTCCGTGCCGGCAGTGAGGTGGTCCATTAGTCATCAGGTAAAATCAGGTTCCCGCCAGAAGGTGAGTAGCTGCTCTTGGGCAACATCTGGTGAGGGAAGTAGTCCGTGCCGGCAGTGAGGTGGTCCATTAGTCATCAGGTAAAATTCAGGTTCCCGCCAGAAGGTGAGTACTGAGTAGCTGCTTTTGGGCGACATCTGGTGAGGGAAATAGTCCGTGCCGGCAGTGAGGTGATCCATTAGTCATCAGGTAAAATGCAGGTTCCCGCCAGAAGGTGTGTAGCTGCTCTTGGGCGACATCTGGTGAGGGAAGTAGTCCGTGCCGGCAGTGAGGTGGTCCATTAGTCATCAGGTAAAATGCAGGTTCCCGCCAGAAGGTGAGTACTGAGTAGCTGCTTTTGGGCGACATCTGGTGAGGGAAATAGTCCGTGCCGGCAGTGAGGTGATCCATTAGTCATCAGGTAAAATGCAGGTTCCCGCCAGAAGGTGTGTAGCTGCTCTTGGGCGACATCTGGTGAGGGAAGTAGTCCGTGCCGGCAGTGAGGTGGTCCATTAGTCATCAGGTAAAATGCAGGTTCCCGCCAGAAGGTGAGTACTGAGTAGCTGCTTTTGGGCGACATCTGGTGAGGGAAATAGTCCGTGCCGGCAGTGAGGTGATCCATTAGTCATCAGGTAAAATGCAGGTTCCCGCCAGAGGGTGAGTAGCTGCTCTGGTGAGGGAAATAGTCCGTGCCGGCAGTGAGGTGGTCCATTAGTCATCAGGTAAAATGCAGGTTCCCGCCAGAAGGTGTGTAGCTGCTCTTGGGCGACATCTGGTGAGGGAAGTAGTCCGTGCCGGCAGTGAGGTGGTCCATTAGTCATCAGGTAAAATGCAGGTTCCCGCCAGAAGGTGAGTAGCTGCTCTTGGGCGACATATGGTGAGGGAAATAGTCCGTGCCGGCAGTTATGTGGTCCATTTCGTCTCCATTGGTATCTAGCTGTAAAAGATTAAATAAAACACAAAGATATTAATTTGTACTTCAAGGAATTAAATCAAAAGACAGATTAATACAATGATACTAATAACAAAATACTTATTTTCATTCAAAAGTACATAGCTTTTTTGTAATCCATCACCACATAACGCAAGCTTATTCGATCAAAAGTTTTTAATGTTTCTGGTTTGGATCGTACACTAAAAAATGATTCCTATTCATATAAGATTTGAGCACACTACGTGTCATGATAATTTTATGCGTATGTAGATACTACAGAAAATTTGATTAAAATTGACACTTTACTAGTCTTATTATTTCAGTTGAAATGAGATCATTTATTATTATAAAGAGCCTACTATACGAAAACGCTAAATTTATTAATGTTATTTCATTTTTAACGAACGTCCATTATTTTGTAGCATATTTACTCACCGTCACGTAGGCGTTTTTGTGCTCGTTGTAATACTTGTAGGCCCCGGTACCCAACTGGTTCCTCTCTCCACTGCATTTACAAGCACACACCGGGGCTGTGAGCGAGGCTGGAATTGCTTCCGATTGGTACTTGGCTTCGATTTGGCGGCCGGCTGATGAGGAACAGAAGAATAATTTTAACAAAAATCAAAAACTGGGCCCCGTTCCAAGAAGCTTTTTCACTCTCATAATACTCAAACCTCTATTTCAAGTCTTTAACAACACAGTTACAGTGGGTTAATTGAATGAAAGTTAATAGTTTGGGGATTTTGAGAGTGAGAGTTATTTTTGAAATGAGGCCTTGATCTATGTAATCAAGAGAAGTTATTAATCATTGTCTTTCAATCTACTCAATTACATACTTAGTTCAAGAGAAGTTTTTTCGTATTATTATTTGACAGGTTTTCATTTTTATTATTATTGTAAATGTTCTACTACGATGATGTAGCACCCATTGATCACATTCGACATGAAAGCTTGAAATCCTACTGACTTCTTTGATCCTTACAGTCAGTCAAAACAGAAAAGTGAGAAGTTCTGCTAGACTTACCTTTCTCACCACCTCCTTGTCTCTGACTATAACTGATCATGAGCGATGCCAGGGATAGGAACAATGCCTTCATAGTGATCATCTTGAGATAAAGAAGGGCCGCCGATGCCATTGCTACGGCCACAGAGGTCATGAGGCCCTTGTGATGTCCTGACTTCTTCTTTCCCCGTCCTGAAATGAAAAGAAGTTTTACAATATGCAGTCATAACCTGAATGTAAGAGAAATAGATAAAAGAGAAACCTTGCTGTAAGAGAACAATTTGCAGGCACAAATTTCCTCTCTCATAAAGTAAAATAACCTCATTATATGAGAAACTTGATATGTACATATATGAGAAAAAAATCCTGTCTCTTGATTTCTCTTTTTTTAACAAACTTATTGGTAGTTTAATTTTCAGGATAAAGTATACTTTAATATTTTTATACATAAAATTTACAAAATGTAAAAAAAAATCCTCCATGCTAGAGGAATAGAGTATTGTGCCCATTACAGAGGCGGCAACTATCCAATTTGTGGTGTTTAGAATTTAAAATTTAGAATCCATTAAGAAATAGACATCTGAATATCATTTTGGTGATAATTTTATTACTCTTGATCACATACACATCTGCATATGGTTTAAAAAATGGTTCTTGAATAAGAAAGGAGAGGATGTCTTTTCATTTCATGGTTGTTGATGACAGAATTAGTCTCATTTACAGCGTATTGCATAACTGAAGTGATTCCAGGCTCTCATAAGATTAAGAAATCCCTTATGTTGTGACAGTGTAAACCTATTTTTAAGAATAAGAACTGTATGTATTGTTTTTATTGTTTTTATTTGTGGTGAAGCACAAGGCCTCTTCACAATTTTTGTGGGTAGCGCAGCATTACTAAGAGCCTCCTTTACATTTCGAATTATTCTATGACATTAATTTCTTTTTACTCTGGTAATGCCGCCACTGGTCGTTACTCATACAAGTAACTACTCATTTTTCCTCACGAGGTATGAGTGGACCCCGAACATCCAAGTACAGAGCATAAAAATTCCTGCCCCGCTGGGAATCGAACCCAGGTCACCGTGTGTGCAATGCCTAGCGCACTAACTCACTCTGCCACGGTGACTACTTAAGAATAAGAACTGTTATACTAAAAAGATATTTATGATAATAATAATAATTTGCACAGACTTATCTTACCTTCATTAGAAACAAATTGTTCAAACAACCCTTCATTGCTGCTGCTATTGCTATTGGAAAATCCCAAATTGATTCGATGACTATAAACAGCACGCCACAAAACATCAATCAATTGTTTGTCCAATTCTTCATTGGTTTGGTTTTGTGGATATATTGTGTTATCATTAAGTATTTTGGATTCTTTAATAAAGCTAACTTCAATGTTGTCCAGAGTGACAAGTGGTTTGTTCACTTTAATTTTGTCAATGTAGTGTTTTACTGATTTTATGATACCCATTTTTATCTGTCTGAGTGGGTCGGAATTTTCCAAAATCTTTCTGGAACCATTTTCGGATTGTTTTTCTGATGCATTCATGGACTGTTGATATTCTTCACTTTTAGTGTTTTTCATTGCAAGTAAATCATGGTTTGTTTTCATACCATGATAGTTTATATTATCTTCTTGAATATTCTTCATAGATCTATACACAGGATCAGGGTTTTTCAAAAGCAAATCGTCGGCTGTTATCACATCGTGTCTATCATCAATTGTGTCAATTATTTTACTTTCCGCAGTATATTTTGATCCAAGTTCAATGTTCATAAAGTCGATATTGTTTTTCAAAGATGGATCATTATGATCGAGATTCAAAGAATACGCCAGATCCATCAAAGATATCAGGATAAAAGCCAAGACTAATTCCATTACAGGATAATTGCTTGAGATGCTCATTCCTAGCTATTTTAATAGTTAGAAATCTCTTGATTAATCAAATTTTATCTAATTTTGCTTCAATATTTTGAATAAAATAAATATCTACTAGCAACAGTCATGAAATTGACACAAGGAGTCTGACTGATGAATTATAATAATCCTATGAATATTTCAAAATAGTTTTTTATGAAGCGCACAATTCAGATAGTTTGACTAACATTAACTTATTCAATAGAAAAATTTCATAAGAAAGATTTTAACAAAATTTACTATTTTTCGGAATAATTATTTAATTATTATGCACAAATTACACTTTTAAATGATGCTACTCTTGTAGATTTTATTTGACAAACGTTTTCCTAGAACACCATGAGAAAACTGCAGAAAAAATTATATAAATCTCAAGATTTGTTCCTACTAATGAGATCAAGTTTGAGAACAATAGGAATAATTCTAACGGAATGATGGTAAATATAATGTATTTAGAATAGGTTTTTAATATACATTCCAAATGAGAAATCTTACAACGGATTTTCTAAGTCATTGAGCATAAAGTGTAAGAAATCTTATTAGAAGATAGAAATTTTCCTACAGAGAATCGCGGTAATCCTAAAATACTGATTTGTGGTTCTGCTAGAATTAATACATGATGTACTCAAACAACGTGAAGTATTATGTTAAAAATGATATTTTAAATATCAGAGAAAAGAATTTCCGCTCAAAGATTTATAATAATTGTGGTTTTTCCTGAGCTTTCATGGCTGAGTGGATATTTCTTGACTTAGTAAGAAACAGGCTCTGGTTCGAATCCTGATGATAATGGAAATTTTCAGCAATCTACTAGTTAAACGCCAATGAAGACTTTTTTTAAAACTATAGCCATTAATGTCTTATATTTATACTGTGGTAAATTTCAAACAAAGGCAACAATTCATACTTTGATTATGAAAAAAAAAATCAGTTGGTACTTACCAAAATTATGCAGACTTGCAGAATAGATAATATCAAACTGTCATACCTCTTGAATCAGAGGATTGGTTATTTGTTTTAAGATTTGCTCCTTCAATAATTTTATTCTTTATAACTAGGTATATTATTATTTTATAGTTTAATACTTATGTGATAATCTTGACAAATGGTTTTTCTGAATTTTCATGTGTTACTTCTTAATTTGGACTGAATTTTTCTTCATCTCATTTTGAGTCTTTTGGAATTTGGATTGGTCACTTCTGAATTTGTATTAACTTATATGGCTTGATTTGGACTGAGTACTTCTTAATTTTGATTGAATACTTCTGAATTTAGACTTCACACTTCCTTATTTACATTGGTTACTTTGGAATTTGAACTTCATACTTTTGTAATTTGGACTAGTTACTTTTTAATTTTAATTGGTAACTTCGGAATTTTAATTTCATACTTGTGTTGTTTGGACTTCATAGTCTTCATACTTTTAAATTTGGACTGGTTACTGGTAACTTCTTATTTTGCATTGGTTACTTTAGAATTTGGACTTTGTAATACTTTTAATTTCGGCTGAAGACTGGTTACTTCTTAATTTGAATTTGGCTTTCACAATTTTGGAATTTGGATTTTAATTTGGAATTTATATTTTATAATTTCTTTAGAATTTGGACTTCATAGTTTCATACATTCTTAATTTGCATTCTTTATTCTTGATTTTGGATTTTATAATTTTGAAATTTAGACTTCGTACTTTTCAATTTGGGCTAAGGACTGATTTCTTCTTATTTTGGATTTGATACTTTTAAATTTGGAATAGTTACTTCTTAATTTTGGTTATTTTGGAATTTGGAATAGTTACTTCTTAACTTTGGTTATTTTGGAATTTGGACTTGGTACTTTTGAATTTTGGACTGAAGACTGGTTACTTCTTATGACTGACAGAACTACCTGGAGGCAGACTGTGAAGGAGGCCAGAGCCCACAGAGGGCTCTGGCAATTTGGTTTTTTCTTAATCTTTCATACTTTTTAGTTTGCACTTCGAAATTTGATTATTTATTGAATTTGGATGATTCACTATTTTTGTCAATTTGATGATTGAAACTGTAACTGAAGTGTCGTCATTTTTTTGACTAAATACATGTTATTACGTACTTATTAAATTAATACACATAATAATAAAATAATAACATAAATTAGGGAAATATTTATCCAGCGCTTGGTCTTGGTATAGGTCCTCACACACTCCATTCCTCGTGAAACCATCGACAACCTGGATTAAAAACTGTTCGACTGTCCTCTCACAGCCTTTATACCTTCCCATCTGTTATGTTCAGTCATTAAGCATTGAAGTATTCAATGAACCAGGGTGACCAGTAGCACATAATAATTATGTAAAGAGAATTTTTATTATAATATTGAATTAAAGATTGAAGTACTCGTAAGTATTAGAAATGAGGTAAAAGTAAAGAGATAGAAGAAGTAAATCTTAATAGAAATAAAACAAGAACAAGCTATCCAACATACTTGAAAGTAATAAAAAAAAAAACCAATGGTAAACGATGGCAAACGAAATAGAAAAACATATTAAATCTGAGAACACGGCAGTATGCCAGGCCAAGTTCCAGCAAGCACGGCTGTGTATCTTTACACAAACCGATTCACCCGGTTTTTCACACTCTCAAATATTATCTTTGGTTTTATTGACCAAAGAGCTATGAAATTTGTCACAAAGGTTCTCCAAATATCACATAAAATACAACAAAAAATTCAAGAATCTATGCAAAAATCTTTCAGAGGAAGGTAATTTTTAAATTTGCAATTTTGTAACTGACTTACTTATTCAATGACTGATATCATCAAAATTCTGAGGCACTTCCCGATTACCTAGAAAGTTGAATTTTTGAGTTTTGTATGGCCAATAAAAACATACAAAATGAGGATCTCAGAAAACGGGTTTTAATAACTTGGCCGCAAACATGATAGCTTTCACTGCATTCATTAGCGAAATCTTTTTGGATATAAGTTTTGGAACTTGGACCTTTTTTCAACGTTAGTTTTTTGTGGGATTATAATAATTTATATAATATCCTAATGAAAAAAGGTTTTAATGGTAAAACCGAATGAAAAAAACTGTTGGTATCATTATACCTGAACTACCTGATTTGCGCTGACAGCCTACATAAAACACTAATTATATTTATTAAGTTAAAACAATTCACAATTGAATTAAGAGCGCAAGGCCTGTTTAGAGTTGTACATTGATGGAGAAACTATTCATTTCATTATTTTTTCTCGGTTATCTTCCATGTTGCCAGGGACATTTTAAAACTCCAAGTCTTTTTCTAGTCTTTCACCAAGTCACTCATCAATGAAGCTCTGTCTCGGGGCTCTTAGCTATCCTTGAAAAAGAAAGGGTTGGGTGGAAGAGATTGCCACAGGCAATAACCCCACCCTTTAGGTAGGACATTATTGTTATTTTTTTTTTTTTAACTTATCTATTTTGTCATTTGTTTGTTTTTTCTTTTCTTTTCTTTATACTGTTACCATTTGTACTTTGTCCTCCTAATAAAGCTTAAAAAAAAAAAGATTGCAGAAGAAGAAAAGAAATAATTAATATAATTATGTAGTTCATTTTATTTTGTGTTCAGTGAAAGATTTGAAAAGAATAAAAGATACTTGGAAAAACATGTAGATAAGAAAACGAAAAATAATTTTGAAATTCAATTTTTTTGTTGTTGTAAATAGATAATGTTGTTAGAGTCTTAGGGGATAGTTCTTGTGACTTCGCGTCGGTTGTGGATTCCATTATCCGATTCTGCGGATAAGACAGTTTTTCAACTAAAAATGCGTCCTTTATCCGAACAATTGTTTCAGTGCAATTACTATGTTGTCAAATTTAATATTCCGCTGGCTGCAGAACTTACCTCCTTGTTACATCATCCTCAGTCAGCCTTTGCAGGTTTCTAAGGTTGTGTGGGGAAGCTAGATATTAATAGCTTTTCTAGATAACATCTAAAATAGACGACTAGGACAAATAAGTCCCATCATTCCACAAGTAAGCCCAAGACGTATTATTATGTAGTTATCATCCCAAGTGGGAGGATAACTTATCATGTTCCGTCGAGGTTTTTGAACCCACGAACCATGGATTACCAGTCCGACACATTGACCCTTAAACTACCGGTGGGACTAGCTACTGAGTTCGGTCCCCCAAAAATATGTACCTATATACACCCGATCGAGAATCCGACCAGAGATAGCTTGTCTATGTATAATGTATAGTTGTATAATCGGCGAAGATGGCAAGTTGAATATTGATATATCAGTTCTTATCCGACCAATGAAGTTAAGCAATGCCCGGCTTTGTTAGGACATGGATTGGTGAGTGGTGACAGTTCTGGTATCAAATCTATACATGGTCATCATAGCAATTCACATTCTACTGGTTATTTCGGCGCCACTCAGGATTATGTGAGTAAGTAGCTGGGTTGTTTGTCGTTTGCCAAGTGAATGGTGGATAACATCCTTTCATGATATGACCATGTACAATAGGGTGGAGCGAAATCGCACTTTTATTTTTATTTTTTAATGGAATAGTGAAAAAAAGTTGTCTATTGGCGAGAAACTTCCAAATCTGTCATTAATTTTTTTCTAAAAAATCGGGAAGATGCGCCCCGAGCCCCGCCCACTTTTGCAAAATTGTCATTTATAGACACTTTTCTTATGAATTTTCTAATTTTTTTTGTAATACTTTTTTGAAATGGAATAGTTGTAAGTGTTTACTTAATAGAATGATCCATCATTATAAAAATAAAAAATAGTCAATTTTAAATGGTAAGTCCCGCCCCAAATTTGTCCAAATCCAACAAAATTTTCTAAAATCAGCAAAAAAGACACATATCTGCCGAATTTTCTAATTTTTCTGGGACATTTTTCCGGAACAGAATAGTATTTAAATACAAAAACATACTATCCTCGTTTACTTAGATTAAAAAGTTTTATAAAGTTTACACGTTAAGTACCGCCCCGAGCTGCACCAAGGCCGCCTAATATTCTAGTAATAAATAGGTATCTCTAGGCTCTCTACTAAGAGGATGGGCTCATGTACTGTGGTACACACAGATTTTTTTTCATTTTTCCAGGGTACTTTTACAGGACACAATATTACTGAAGTACTACTTTATACTCTTTTCGTACACTTGTAACAAAAATTGACTCATATATCACATTCTTAGTGTCGCCCCAAGTTGGTGAATTCATTAGTATATTTTTATATGCTACATGGGTAAAACACCCAAGTTATTACAATGAATAAGAACAATATATTGATGAACGGAACATTTTCTTCATATTATGTATAATTATAATGAAACATAAATAGTTAATAAAGGTAGGTAGGAGGTATAAAGTTATACAAAGTAAATTTGAAAGATTACAAATTACGTATTGACATTGGAAAGTACCTTTCTTTTTTAAAAAAAAAAAACTTCAATTTTTCAAAACCGATTCAGACATTTCTAACTAAAAATTTGCAAATTTTATTTATTATTCAGGCAAAGTCCTGTTTTGTACGAAACACTGGAATCATTCTTCTGGATCCAATTTGATTCCTTATCAAACCATCTCTGGCTTCATAACCAATCACAGTGCTTGATGCATTTGTCACAAGTTTGATGTACCTTGCGACGCACTGTGTGTGGCAGGGCACATCTGGAATAAAGTTTTTGATGTTGTTGTTTTCAACAATGTTGGCCAGATCTTCGATACTGATGTCTCTTATAAGGGGGCTCAGTCACAGGAACTTCGTGCCACTATATTAAATTGCTGTAGGATGTTGCTACAGTGACTTTTCTAACATCAGGGAACCTGTTTTCTTCACGTGATTTTTTAATTATTCTGTATGCAATTTCCCTTTGAACTTTGCTGTTATCTGCCAGCATAATCAACAGCAAGTTTTCAGGATGCGCGTAGAAGGCGTTTCTCTGAACAACAGGATCTACTACTTTCTTTACACTTTCATCAAGATACTTTCTTCGTTGAATGTTTGGGTCCATCGAAACAAGATGATCTATTTTTAATTGAAAACCACATCGGACCATACACCTTTAATATGAATGTAGTCAATGTCAATGTACTACGAACTGTTTCTTGATAAACGTGATAACATTTTCGAATCTTAATACACTGATATTAATTATTTCGAGAGAAAAAAAATCGTACAAATCGTTTATCAGATAACACTCCCTGCTTTCTGTCGACTGAGTTGTGGTAGGCATAAAACCTAACGGATTTCTACCAAAATCTTGTTTTCTTTGTTTCTAATATTTAAGACCTTTTTGTGGCATTGATGGAGATGAATCATCATATTTGTAAAGGATTCTATTTCTATGATGAGTCATTATAAGAAACAGAGGATAGTATACTTGAGTGTACCACAGTACATGAGCCCATCATCTTAGTAGAGAGCCTAGAGAGAGCTATTTATTACTAGAATATTAGGCGGTCTTGGTGCAGCTCGGGGCGGTACTTAACGTGTAAAATTTATAAAACTTTTTAATCCAAGTAAACGAGGATAGTATGTTTTTGTATTTAAATACTATTCTGTTCCGGAAAAATGTCCCAGAAAAATTAGAAAATTCGGCAGATATGTGTCTTTTTTGCTGATTTTATAAAATTTGGTTGGATTTGGACAAATTTGGGGCGGGACTTACCATTTAAAATTGACTATTTTTTATTTTTATAATGAAGGATCATTCTTTAAGTAAACATTTACAACTATTCCATTTCAAAAAGTATTACAAAAAAAATTAGAAAATTCATAGGAAAAGTGTCTATAAATGACAATTTTGCAAAAGTGGGCGGGGCTCGGGGCGCATCTTCCCGATTTTTTAGAAAAAAATTAATGACAGATTTGGAAGTTTCTCGCCAATAGACAACTTTTTTTCACTATTCCATTAAAAAGTAGAAACATCGCTCCACCCTAATGTACAATGTACATATTTGAACTTGAAAGTGCCTAGTAAACCAGTGTTTCTTTCTCACGTCACGCACGCTCTGACAAAATAGAAAAATAATCAAAAGATTTTTTATTGGACTTTTCTCGAGCAGTTTTTGTTTGTTTCTTTCTATGCATACATGATTTGTTGAACACTTTGAAATTGTACATAAAACCCGAGAAACGGTTGGGATTTGAACCCAGACCCTATTGTTACCTTTTATTTGAATGAGCCAAATTCACCAATGTCATCTGAAGAATTCAATGTCCATTTTAACGCTCATTTCGTGACTGTTTTCCTTCAATGTCCCTGTCTGTCGATACTCCATCCCTAGTGTGTCTATTCCCCATATCATCCAACATGATAGTGGTTGAAAAGTTTTGGATTGAAGTTGCTGTTTCTTTTTACGTAAAATTTAGAAAACTCTCGTAATATTTAATTTTACTGACAAATTTAATCGAATTTCTTTCGAAAAGTAACACTTTATTTTATAAAACCACTTAAAAAGTAATTAATTTTTAATAAATTGAGGTACTCTGCAAAGTTGGCTAGAATTTGGGTTAAATTAAAAACATTTGTTTAATGATTTCTTTGTTGCTCTCAAAATATATTTATTTTTAAAAATAATTTTGGTCAGATACTGTTCCTTAATTTTATTCGAAATAAATACCCAAACCCCAGACACACATACAAAATCATTTGACATTAGGGTCTTTTACACGAACGGATAAATTGATGGATCCGGACTGCCAGTCCAATCTGACGGATGGACGGGCAGATCGACTGGAAAGGCGATCCAACAGTCCATTTTTGTGGAACAAATTAAGAAACGGATCAGATCTGACAGTCCAAATCTGGCAGTCCTAGTCCAACGGTCCAGATATTATGTCTGTACACTTTTTTATTTCAAATATGAATAGACCATATAAAGTTTAAAGTTTGTATTTACATGTACAGATTTGGACCGACGGATCTGGACTGCCAGACCTTCTTCAGATCCACGGTCCAAATAGATATCTCACAGTCAAAGAGACGACGAATAAGTTTGAATTTACACACATGGTCCTATTTTAAAGATCTTGGACTGTGCGGTCCAAATCCGTCAATTTATCCTTACGTGAGAAAGGCCTTATTCATTATCGTTAAATAAGCAACATTGATATAGAGGGAACCATTATTTTAGATGTGTTATCATGAACAGTCACGTTTTATGAAATATTGACCTAGATAATCTAAGGATACAAGGTGGCTGAATTGATAGGAAAAGTACTATTTGACCTACTTAAATGTACTAAAGCGAATCATGTACATATAATCCTTAGAAAATCATGTATTATTTAGTGCAGAAGTATAGCTAAATAATTATGACATTATACTACAACACTATTGTTCTTAAAAGTTCCAATTTTCGGAACATAGGTCAGAGCCAATTCCGACTTTGAGATTTGTAAATTTTCTTTATCATTTGATTTATATACAGGGCTTGGTATTTTGAATCCTTGGTATTCCAAATTTTGATAAAATACTTCATCTGTATTGTTGAAATTTTGTTTGACTGGATTCGTTTCAATTTTACTTTGATCAATATTTTCACTTTTATATGGAACTGTACTAGTATTGTTCTTCCGAATATGTGTCAGGAACTGTTGAATGGGATTAGTTTTTACAATTATTGGTCTAGAAACATATCCACTATAATCAGTACTTTTGTTGTTGGTTGATTGATTTTGGCTTCTTCGAAAGGAACTATGTTCGTTTGATGGCGATTCTACTTTTAATGTGCTATCTATTTCAATTTTAGGTACAATTTTGGCTAATGTGCCATTCGAAGAAGAATTGTCTTCATTGTTTTCATTATTTACAACTTTACTGGAGTAGTTTTGGTTGAATTTCAAATTTATTTCACTACTTGATATATTCTGGTCTTCATGTCCAGTTTTATCAATGGTTCCACTGAATCTCTTTTTAGACTCTGCCCTATAAGAATCACTGTTCTGATAGGTTTTGTATTTTGGTCTGTTGGACACTTCAATTGCTTCTTTACTTGTACGTAGATAGTTGGCTGGATTTTCTTTTTCTTGTCTAGTTATTATTTCATAAATGGATGTCTTGGAAACTTTCCCGTCATTTGAGTAACTGTGATTTTCTTCACGGTCATCGTATGCAATGATTTTGGGAGCTTCTGTATGTCTATTTGCATTGTAACTACCTTGGTCCGAATAAAATTTATATTCGTTGTTATAGCTAGGTTTAAAATTTTGGAACATATTGTTTATCTCAGTCACCTCATAAGAATTAGACTCGATTTGATTTGGAGCATAATCATGGTACTCTTTATCTTTCTCTCTAGCCTAGGGTTACCAGAATATAATTTTGAAAAGGAGGACATTTTAGCTAAAAAAGGAGGACATTTAAAAATAAGGAGGACTTGTTTTTATTTTATTTTTATACATGGTTAGTACCTACTTACTACCTATTTGGATGATTGATTATACTTCTCAGAAGCATGTACCTCTCTCAGTAATTTGTGAATACTTGGGTCTTCTGATGACATTAGGTATGTTTAAAAATCATTACAATTTATATGTCTGAGGTTGTATGTGATAAAAATAAGTCCTCTTACTTTAGCTTTCAGCAGTCGATTCCTTTCATTTGTCCACTGACTTGATATGAGGGAAAATATTCAGTCCTCACGTCCTTTCTGAAGTTTCTGATCGAAAAATATTGTATTTTCGGGTGCTTACCATGTGTTAGGTAATTTTGAGGACAAAACATGAAAAGCCGGACATTTCTGTAAATTTCAAAAAGACGGCCGGACAGAGGACAAATGTGTGAAAAGCCGGACATGTCCGGCTAAAGCCGGACGTCTGGTAACCCTACTCTAGCCTGATTTGGTTTGCGAACTTTCTGATGCACTGTGTGACCGACAGGTTGAAAGTTTTTGAACTCTATCGATTCTTTTTCTTGTTGATTGAAAGGTTTGTTGAAATATTTTGTATCGTCAAATAAAGGTGACTTATATGAGTTTTGTGATTGCTCTGAAAAAGGGCTCTGGGCGACATTTGGAATAGGGATATTTTCAATATTGGGATATTCAAAATTTGAATGCGTTCCTGGGTTGGATTTGAACTGGATAAACTTTGATCCGGGAGCTAAAGGTCCTTCAATCTCGTACTTTTGTTTGCTACTTGGTTTTCCTGAAATAAATTAATAGAAATTAATAGATTTAGTGGTTTTTAATAGATAAGAAAACCTCTACTACTTCACAATAATTTTTTTCGAGATTTTGTTTATGATTATCCGTAACCTTACACTCTGCTGGGCTGTCTCTTTCTTTGTATAGTCGTTCTTCACACCTCGGCCGAGGTGTTTGATAATTATTACTTTTAATAGTAAATTGTCATTTCTCCTCGTTAAAAAAAGCTACCATCATTTAACTATTATACTTTTATACATCAATATTTCTCCTCGTTTTGAAGAGATACCAACATTCAGCTATTATGATTTTATTCACATTGTAGACTTACTAGATTGGATCAAAGCATACATTGACACAGCCAGAGCGACCATACTGCTGAGGAGAGCTTTTTTAGCCATGAGGACCAGAACGTAGAGCAGTGTGGGTAGTATGAAGCCAAGTATCATGAGTCCACTTGGGAGTTGTGATTTGCGATGCTTTTTCCCTCGTGCCGTGGAGTCTGAAATATATAGCAAAAGTACAGATTTCTTACTTTTCTGTTTCGACAGATCCCCAAAAAAGACTACCGCTGAAAAAAGGGCCAAATTCTACAGCTCCTACCCAAAAAGTTTTAGCAAATGAATGTAATGATATCTTTTTTGCGGCCAAGTTATCTTGGTACTAAACCATTTCCTTTTATTAAAACCCGTTTTCTGAGTTCCTCATTTTGTATTTTTTTTTTTTTTTCAATTTTAGGTTTAACAACTGTCCACTATACTCTAACTTGGCCGCATTAAACAAAATTATCTTACCAATTAGATATCCAGTCCTTAGAATCTTACACAAACTGCACTCTGTCGATTTGTCACTGAAAGATCGGCTGTAGTTCATAAAGTTGTCCAAACCATATTGGATCATTCCTGCTTTGAAAAATTCACCACTGTCATTGTTGCCTTCGGTGACATCAGCATAATTTTTGTCAAAAAATTGTAAACTAAGGGTTGGGATTAAGGTTCCATGATCCAAAGAATCACAGTGGGATATCAGAACTAGGTTGATATGCATAAATAAAATAGCGTTTGTCAATTGAAATACTATAATTGGTAGATTATTGTATAATTTGAATTCCATCATGATTTTTACAATTTTACTACTAATATGATTTAATTATAAAAAATAATTGTCATCAAAGTTTTTACTATTTTTATAAATTTCACTTTTCAGTTACACTAAAAACACCACTCTGGAGTAAATTTATTTAATTTTACTTTCTAATATTTTCCTGAGGTAGAAGAATAATTTCAATTGCATAATTTTGGTAAAAATAAAAATTGTTTTTATCAATAGACTTTTAAATCATGTTCAAATTTTAGTCTTTTAAAAACAAAGATGATCAATATTGAAGTTAAAATTAAATCCTATTTTTTGTCAACTTGGAGGTATCCTCTCGTAATTCTCCTATTGGGTGATCAAAATATGTAGTCTAGAAATACTAAAATAAATCATTGTTCATTGTTGAATGAGTTTCCAAGTAGTGTCCCATTGGTTTAATGGTCAATTGGTTTCAATAAGCATAAGTACCTATATAAATTCATTTTCAATTTCGAATGTGGAATATTACTTCCGAAAATTTAAATATTAGAAGTCGAAAGTATTGTGTTAGCTTTTTTTTAATATTTTTTACTCCGGATTTAATTTTTTCATATTTCTGGACGTTTCATAACCTCCTGAGCAACATTGGTTTTGTGTCTGACTTTTGGTCTGTCTGTCAGTCTGTTAAGTACATTTCTTGTTACACGAAAATCTCAGAAACTACTATACGGAATTCAACGAAATTTTGTACACAATAGGAGATGTATTGTAGATGGTCCCATTTTAAATTAATCAACTTCGCACTAGTGGTTCTGCATGATAGAGACCATGCGTCAGACCTCTAACTTTTTATTTAAACGCTTATAACTCGTGAATGGTTAACCAAAATTTTTTATGAGATTTTGTAAGTACCTATATGCGTATTAGCGTTTTAAATAGTAGAAGTATTTGTATTTTTATTGAATAATTTAACTTTTGAGGCTTGATTTTTAAGAAACTGCGAAAATTTGGACAAAATAGTCCAAAATAAGGTCTACGACTCGCGAATTCCAGATACAGAATTTTTAGTAGGTTCTAAAATGTAGAAAAAACGGTACTCTACCATATTTAATAAATTTGAAGAAAATCGATTAAGCTGTTTTAAAGATACAAGTGATTTAGAATAAAATACCAAATAAAAGTATAAAATCTAGTAAAATATGGCATAAAATCCCAAATGCCAAGTGTATACAATGTCAACCTATCAGGAGGAAGTATTGTGTCCATAATTGGCAGTGTATATTTTAGATAGTAAGAGGTGTCTAAGAGGTAGTCTCAGTAGTTTCTAGACATCTATATTATGTTATATTAAGTAGTGTGAATTCTATTTAATAAGAAAGCTATCCGATGGCCTCTCCATGTGGAAATAACTGACTGTCTAGCCACAAGTAGGAGATGCCTACTCACCAAGACTCACTGGACTATCTTTACTTGAGTAACTTGCGGTTAGATTCTAGACGTGATTTTAGTAAGTATGGGCTGAAAAATTAAATAGGTATTACTGGCAGTAGTTCACACCTTACGAGTAGAAAAATTGCTGTAGTAGGTATTATTTTAACAATATTTATGAAATATTAAAATTGGTGAATAATACACTTGTAAAGATCTATTAGACCCGGAATGACCAAATCAACACGCCAAATAAAAATATCTTATAACCGAAATTACTTGTTAGGAATAATAATTATGAATTTATAGACCTCAGAATTGAGATAGTCTCAGTACCTATCTGATGAACCAAGTCAAATCCAGCTATTATATAGGCTGGATGCCACATTCTTCTTCTCTGGATCAGCTATTCGATATTCTCTTACTTAAAAAATATAATTTAAAAAGTAAACTTTACTCTTATAGACTAGGTACGCTTAATGCGAAAATCTGACATTTGAGAAGCGTTTCTAACATTAGAAAAGCTTCTTTAAAAAAAATCCCTGATTTTTTTCTCTATAATTCATGTTTTTTTTTTTTTTAATACAAAAAACTTCTCCCAGGGACCGTCCTACCGGAAGGGAACCGATATTTGTTTACGAACCCTGAAAATTCATCAAGCAAGTTTACAATAATCTGTGTTGAGATCATTTAAATATCCATACCAACCTACATTCTCCATGAGAATGAAAGTGAAATAAAGAAAGCCATAATTATTTGGTACTCCTCTTTCAGGATGCAGAGAGAAATTCGAAGCAAAACTTTTGTTTTTTACGGAATGTTTATGTTATGATTTGCTTCCTCAGAATAAAGACACCTGGCTCAAACTATATAATTAATCAACAAAAGAGTTGTATAGTGCGTGAGAGGTGCAGCAGTAATAAGCCACGTTTTTCTTTGGATTAAAACAAATTCCAGGTTCGGTTTTTTTCAATTTTTTCCAAGTTTAGCTTCCCCACCATTCGTGAAAGAAAAATGCGTTTCGATTCACTCTTGACGGATCTTTTCAGTCCCATAAAACCATCAGATGTGTCAGATTTATCCATCAAACTTTTGGTATTATCCTTCAGTATTGTCTGATGGACGGACGAAGACTGTAATGTATTGAATTGTAGGTAGCTTAAGCATTTCTGTTCCATTCAACGGGCAGCTTCTAACTTGATGAGTACCTACCTAATCGTATTTGTAATACATTACGAACCAGGAATCTGCAGCCGTCACAATGTTTGAGCATGGGTTGGTACTGTGTTGGAAAAACTTCTGAGATAAAAACACACCATATTATGATATTTGTTAAACAGAATAGCTCAGTGGTTAAGCACTCGCTTGCCATGCGGAAGCTCCCGGGTTCGATCCCCCGTGCCGACAAAAAATTGTATTATTAATTTGGTTACAATTTTATGTAAGGGATACCTTCCGGTGCGCTCGTGTTGACCCAGCACCTAAATGGGAAGTATTGTGTCACTTCTCGCCCATCAGAGGGGAGCCCCATACTACGGGATGGGTAGTTGGGTAGGCTACAACACAGACCACAAGCGTCTGAAGCGTCTACAGTAGCTCCTGTTTCATGGCTACGAAATAAAAACGGCTGTGAAACACTCATCTTTTTCAAAAAAATAAATATTACAGAGTACCTTTGTAGCAATTTATTTTAAGAATAAGCCTTGTGCAAACTGTCCTGCAGTCCATTTTCAAAATAATATTACTAAACATACGTGTTACTTTCGGATCATAACTTATTCATCATTATTGAAAACCAATAATCTTGAAAATATACTGTACAGATAATATGTAGTACATGCATATTTTCACTGATGTCCAATGTAATAAAACGTTTTGTTTTGTAGGTAGCTTCAAAGTAATTAAAAATTTAATTGTGTCCTTCCATTGAGAGTAGGTAGGTTTTAAATATAAAATTATCGTCCCAGATTAATCCAGTTTCAGTCGTGAGTTTGATCATGGATTAGTAAGTCCGGTTCGGCTTTCATTGTTTAAAAAAAAATTTGATTTAACTTTTCACAGTGTTTTATAGTTGAATTTTACCTGAGTATGTTCAGTTTTCAATTCCTCAACGCGTTTTTAGAGTGATATTTTGGTTTTGTGAGTGTTTTTACAGTTTGAACTGTGATTAGTATGTTTCACTGTTGATATTTTAGTAGATACTGAATTAATGATGATTTGAGAACTTTATTAAGTGTTCATATCTTAACTTGTCCATGTAACTGTTATTCTTATTAGTTCATCAATAAAATAATACTATTGTCTAAAATAAAAGCAATTAATTATAATTTATAAAAGTTGTTCATTTTATTAATCAGAAGATCCATGATCTAAACTCTACACAATACTTACTCTGAGATTCTAAACAAGAAATAGTCTAGACATGGAAAATAAACTTTCTATTTTGCTGTGTTTTGTTCTTTTATTTCAAATAATAAATTCATTGCCAAAGACTGATGATCAATCCAATTTACCAAACATTTTGCCATTCAAAACACAAAACAAAAGTGAACCAATAGTGAAATATGTTACAGTAGATTATGATAAAAATTGGAAGAGTGATAGAACCATTGAAAATAACTTGGACACAGAAGTCGATAAAAAAGAACTAAAAGGTGCTCTGGAGAAAATAACTGATAAAAATGAAAATTCAACAACTAAAAAATACTTTGAAGAATTCACCGTTGACGGAGAAGGAATACCATTTATCAAGGACAACAATAGAAATATACTAGAAAATAAACATCTGGATGACCCAGAAAAAAGGGAAGATCAAAAGGAGACCAAAGTTGATACCAAAGATCTACCTGGCGACAATTTCAATTTTGAAGATGACGAGGAAGTATTTGATACTGAAGAGTTTCCTAACGAACCAAATAGTGATCTTGAAATCAAGCAGGCGTTCGTACCATTATCTCCCAACATTAAAGAAGAAGATCTAATGAAATTTCTCAAGAATGTTCAATCCACGCCATTCAGTTACCATCGATTTCAACTAGACAGTCCAGTGAAAGAATTCAATGGTTCTATTGACGAAATATTTGAAACAACAGAAACCACATCGGAAAAAAGTAAGACTGAGACTGACCAGAAAAATGACAAAGGAATACCAACACAAGGTATAGTATAATAAAATATACTTATTATTATTATTGAGATTTAATGTAGGTACTCATTTTGATCACGAGAGTAAGTATTTATATTATTTTATCATTTTTTTACGATGGATTGTCGTTCCGTTTATGTGGTTTTTTAAAACTTCAAGTACAATCTAAATATTCTTAATTCTCCATACACTTATACGAATAAACATCTAATTATATTGTTTTGACTTGCCGCTACAAGTTGCTTCAATCACAATAGCAATTAGGTACTTGCAGAAATGAAAGGTAAATTTTTGACAACGCAATATTGAGTTATACCTGTTTTAATATACATAGGGAGCAATAATAATCAGTGAAGAAAGCATATATTTCAACACACGTACAACGAAACAACATATTATATTTAAAGAGAATAGTGAGTAGTTAAATATCATTGTTGATGAATTGATGATTCTTATTTTCCAGACCTTTTCCCAACATTACCTACTTCAGTATCAACTGAGGACATTCTCACAAAACGAGGAGCCAGGAAAACCAACTTCAGAAGGTACCCTAATGGTGGATCTCTCTGGCACAAGATGAGAAGTGAACGAATCGACACTGCATTGGGAACAACTGGAGAACCAAGTACAAAGATTCGGAAAAACCACGAGAGTGGAATAAGAATACTGCAGCCAGAGACATCAAGAGGTAAATTTTTTTTTTTTTGATTTTTTTTTTTATTTTATATCTACTTGTTTTATTTTATTACTGCCCATTTAGTTTCTTAAGTTTATTTATTGTTCTGTAAGAAGTTTAATCTATTATTATTCATTTTTAACCTTTATCTTGTATTATTATTGCCAACCTCGTTGTAACATTTTATTTTAAATAAATACAACTATATTTATCTATCTATCTATCTATCTATCTATATTTTTTTATTAAGATATAATCTGAAAGTCTGTGATGTCCTCAAAAAATTAACTGAATTAACAATGTGATATCCTAAAAAAATAAATTAAAACTAGAGCGCTTTAAAACAACGCCGACCCCAAGTCGGCTTGGGAAAAAGTAGAGTCTGATAGAGTGAAAGAATTTTTTGGGTGATTTCATTACTTTTCATTCAATAAGATAAGGAAGATTTCGGGCGAAATTTTCAGACAAATTCGAGATCTCAAGTTTGAGACAGAACTTACATTTCTCCATTTAAAACCGTATGCATAATCTTTCACTATAGCACTTTATGAATATAAAGAAAACAAATTATATCCGTACATTCATTTGAGCTGCGTATGATTTTCCACCTTCAACCCTATTTACACCTAGTTATTTCTCTATTCTACACCAAGTACAATACAGATTTACATTCGAACCTGGATACAGATAAAAGAATGCAAGGGACCGGAATTTTTTCTCTTATTTCCAGATTTCTCGTTTCAGTTCTCTTGTGTATATCCAGGTTTCACTGAAATAAGGCGTAAAAACTATAACATTTTCAGATATCTACACACACAATTTTCTGAAGATTTCTGTTTTTTATAAAATGTAACTCTTTTCAATGTTTAGTTTTTCAAAAAAAAAAATAATAATAAATTTTATTTTTTTGTTTACAGCTAAGTACCAAGTCATCAGAGTTTACGGGCAGAAACCAAAGCTTTTGGAACCAAGCAGACCATTTGAATTAAACCCTAACCAAATTTTAGAAAGTAATTTTTACAAAACATGGAACCAGACGTCTGGTAACGAAGAAAAAGATCATTCAGAAACCAACACTCTATCCGCACAACTTTTAAAACCAGACACCGAAAAAAACAATGGTGACAACGAAAAGGATGTCAATTTCATGGAGCCATTTCTAGGCGATGAAATCACCATAAGAAATATGATACGGAAGAAATTAGAGGAAAAAATGGGCACAAAAGAACAAAACAAATTCACTGACAATTCAGAACTTTCCAATGCTATCAAAAGATCTGACGATGCTAATAACATTAACATGCTGCATGATAACAACGCTGGAGATAATGAAATAGACCTGGAAGATAAAATAACAGAAATTGAGACACAAATGGAGAAACTCAAGAAGAACACAGACAGTTTTCGAAGCAACAAAGTGGACCGTGTGTTTGGGAACATTTACAAGTTTGTCAAGAAGTGCAACAGTGATAATTCAGGTTTGAATTTTTTCGACTGTCTCAAAGATCGTGTCCTTAAATCTGTGGAATCAATGATGTTTAAATCCAACAGATCGCTACCAATCATATCAGGTTTGGTCTATTTGGAAAACGATCTACCGACTGATCAGAAGGAGGCGTATCTAGTTGCGGAAAACCGCCAGTTGGGATACAATCGGAAAATCTTGCATGCTGTGAACACCTTGCTGAATCATTTGAGCTTCAAAGTCAAACTTCCGACGGACCTGTTAGCAACAGAAAGTAAGATGATAACTAAAAAAAATGAGAGAAGTGTTTGTGATATATTTTTTAAATGGCAAGATATTAATACCTAGTTCTTTCCTGAACAGTAAACAGTTAGTTGAAATTTAGCAAAAAGCATTTCTACAAACAAAAAATACTTGAGAAATAGATAAAAAATTACTAGGTTTAACCACTAACTACATAAAAAAAAACACAAATATAACAACTTTTTTTCCTTCAAAGCAACTAAGGGTTAACACTGCGACCTAATTAGATCTATTGTGACCAGTTGATCTATTTGGTTTTAACGTCCTGACTGAGATAGATAGTCAGGACGGGGTTTTACCCTCCATTCTCTGGGAATCGTACCAGCTACCCAAATTAACCTCACCCAGCCTGGGTAGGGCCGGATATACAGCCTCACGTGTTTGGATGGAACAGAATTTTCGTCGAAAGTCTGCCCTAACGGGAGTTGAACTCGGGAACTCTGGACTACGGTAGTAGTCACAACCATTACGCCACGAGGCTGTTATAACAACTTACTTATTCCGTATTATTCCATCCCCTCCAGGTGCAGAGAAGGGTCGAGGAAAAAAACAAGACAAATACGGTCACATGATGCTCTTCACTACTTTGCTCCTAATGGGAACCATGATTCCAATCAAGATGGGGATGATAGCGACCATGGCAGGCAAAGCACTCATGATATCCATCGTCTCGCTGACTCTAGCAATCATCATGGGACTGAAGAAGGCCGCAAATCACGGTAGGTACGAAAATATCGCGTCGTTGATTTGACCTTTATTGTTTTAAAATGTACTTTTCTAATATTATTGCTGTTAAAGTACATGTTTTCAATGCAGTTATAAATTGTGGCTGTCTGTCTAGTCAAATTGCTATATTATTACAATATTGGCACGTTGATTATGTACACCAGTTTTCGTAATATCATTGATGTTAAGCAAACGTCGAACGAGGCAAGGTCGTGGATGAGTGACCATTCAAATTCGAACCCTCATTATGGCCCCATTCAGGATAGTTTGTGAGTTTCTAGCGAATGGAGGGTGAAACTCCCGTCGTGATATGACTATCCAGTCGAAAGCGACTTTAAACCTAAATTAAAATAAAATAATAACATATTCATCAAAACACCTACTCCCATCTGCCTCGACTCATAGTAATAAAATAAAACTCTTTAGTGGAAGGTAACCACTAGGTGATGTTAATGATCAAAGTATTTTCTACCACCTAACCCTCAGAGTCTTATTATTAAGTGGTTACGAACTCATATTAATGAATAAAAAATCATGCACTGGGTGCGATTCAAACCAACGGATCCTCACGTTACCTGGATTACCAGACTAGCGCAATAATAATAATAATAAAATCGCCTTATTTATACTGCCCGAATAAGACTATTAAAGTCCCATTATTCCAGCAGTACTTAAGCCCAAGACATATTATTATGTGGTAAAAATCCCAAATGGGAGGATAACTTGTCATGTCCCGGCTGGGTTTCGAACCCGCGACCTCTGGAATCTCTGGATTCACAGAGTGCCGCCTTTACCACTGAGCTACCAGGACAGAGTAACCACTTGACTAGCAGTGAGTCATGCGGAGCCCCGCCCTTTGTTCCAGGTAGTGGTCATACGACCTACGAAGTTATCAACGTCCCAGCTGCGGGTGGTGTCCACGGAGACAGCCGGGTTTCAACGTATCTCTCTCGGACGCTGAAGGCCACGCCCTCCCCTCCCACAACAACCACGCCCCGCCCCACCTACTTCCACAGCCCCTACTCCACATTCGCCACGCCCTACGATAACGAGCATGAGGGAGAGATATCGCCGGAGACAGGACACGTGGTGACGTCATCGACTGACGATGCGACCTCTGGTGGTGATGATGATAAGTTCTACTCGTTGAGTCGCTACAGTGTGGACCCGCCTTGGCGTAGCTCGACTGGATGGGTCGCTAAAGGATAAGGGTTGTATGCAGAGTCCTCACTGTAGGGATGCCTGGGTCTTTTGTCCCTTCAGCTGATTTTGTTATTCAGAGACGTTTGTTTAAAGCGTCTGTGCGCATGTGCAATCAGATATTTCTTTAATAAATAATTGTCAAGGTCGAAGTATTCCCTTTAGAAAGTTCGGGACCACCCTACAGTGAACCCTATAGGGATTACAAAATCGTCTCTGCATACCAGTCATTTCTTTGTCTTGACATTTCCGAAACTTTGTGAGGCAAACTGTAATTATTTGAAAAGAAATATTGTTGAGTCGTTGAAAATATTCAATGTTTTTAAATATGATTCTTATAGAAATCTTCGTTGCCTATCTTGTAACATTTAGAATTTAGATATTTAAATTATATCCCATTGGAATTTTACTCCAGAGAGTACCAATTTCCTAGGTATTTTACGATATAACCAAATATAATTGTAGAAATTTGCCAGTGCAATTAAAAAGGTTAATGGAGAAGAGGAGGAAGTTGAAAAAATATGGGGAAAAAAAGGTGGAATATTCAGAAGTATCTAAGTTATTAAGAAAGAAGTTGAGAGAATGGTTAGAAGAGAGAAAAATAAAAAGAGTGGTGGATGCACTAGAAAATGGTGGGAAATTAAAAGAAAAAGCAAAAGTTAGAAAAATGATCATAAGTTTGAATGATAAACAGGGAACGGAAATCAGGGATAAATATGGATTATTAGAGAGAGTCAGAGAGTTTTACCAGGAACTATACAGGAGGAGGAAAAATGAAGAGGAGGAAGAGTCACAGGAGATAGAGAGCAGTGAAGAATGGATGGATATAATGAAAGAAGAGGTAATAAGAGCAATCAAGGATACTGGGGAGGGAAAAGCAAGTGGTATAGATGGGGTGACAATGGAAATGATAAAAGCAGGAGGAGACACAGTGGCGGAATATTTGACAGAGATTTTTAACAAGTGTATGAGAGAAGGGAACTTACCTAGGGGATGGAATGTAGCTAAACTAGTATTGTTATTTAAGAAAGGGGATCCAAGAGAGTTAAAAAATTACCGGCCTTTGAGTCTATTGAATGTGGAGTATAAAATACTATCAAAAGTAATAACTAAGAGATTACATAGATATTTTAATAACTTTTTGTCAGTTGAGCAGGCAGGATTCAGATCAAATTTTTCAACAGTTGACCATATCTTTGTACTGAATGAATTACTTGCAAAGGCTGCAGAATACAATTTTAAACTTGTGTACCTATTCATAGATTTCGAAAAGGCCTTCGATTTTATTTCAACCTGCAAAGTGTTATCAATGTTAAAACAGATAGGAGTTGACGATAAAATTGTAAAGTATCTGGAAGAGGTCTACAGAAAGTCAAGTCTGGAATTCGAACTGGAAGCAGGGTATAAAACTGAAATGAAAGTAAACAGTGGTGTAAAACAAGGGGACGTCATATCGCCGACGCTTTTTATAGGGGTTCTACAAATAATTATGGATCAGATAGATTGGGGAGATAGTGGAATTAAAGTGGGAGGGATGAGACTGAATAGGTTAGCATTTGCGGATGACGTAGTTCTGATAGGAAGTTGTGTGGAAGAAGTAGGAAGTATGACTGTAAGGCTGTTAAATGAGTGTGAGAAGTATGGTTTGAGAGTGAATGTGGATAAATGCAGACTGATGGTGACAGAGGAAAATGGAGAGGAAAAGTTGATGATAAAAGGAGAAGAAGTGAAGAGAGAGAAAAATTTCGTATATTTGGGGCAGTTATTGAGTGTAGAAGGTCAGTGGGGAGAAATTTGTAGAAGGTGTGCAATAGGATGGGGGACTTTGATGAAAAATAAGGAAATATATAAATCTGGAGTGAAAATAGAAATAAAAAAGAAACTCTGGGAAATGACAGTTCTACCCAGTATGACATATGGATGTGAAACATGGGTGATGAATGCAAGAGTTAGGAATAAATTGAGAGTTACAGTGAGAGCAATGGAGAGATATATGTTAGGTAAGACAAGGAGAGATAGAATAAGGAATGCAAGGATAAGATATATGTCAGGATTCAGAGATATCGTAGATATAGTGATTAAAAGAAAATGGAAATGGGCGGGACATATAGCTAGGACCAAGGATGATAGATGGACAAAAAAGATAATGGAGTGGTATCCCAGAGAATATGGACGAAGAAGAGGTAGACCAAAGGATAAATGGGATAAGGAAATGAGTTTAGTTTGTGGAGGAGTAACATGGAGGAGAGTAACTGAGGAGAGGAAAGAGTGGAAGAGAATGGGAAAAGTATATAGGGAAATATGGGTGGAAAATCAGGGAGGCTGAAGAGCAAGTAAAAGAAATGAAGAGGAAGTGAGTGAGTGTGAAAGAGATAGAAATTCTTTAAATTAATTTTATTTTATTCAAATTATGTCTTGTTCCTGGTTGGTTTGTTTGTGCCATCTATTATTTTATTATTTATTTTAGTATTTATTTATTATTTTCCTTTACAGTTTACAAATTTAAATTTTTTTATCCTTAAAACCAGTTGTTTAGATGCCCCCTTTACGTGGGGAGGCCTCAGATATTAATCTGATTTTGTACAAGATGCCCATATATACTATGTATTTATGTTGTGTGTAAATTTAATTGTACAAATAAAGGCTACATTACATTACATTACATTACATTACATTTTACGATTTTTGAGCACATTGCATAACCAAATAGTTTTCAGGCGATAATAAAATTCCATAGAGTTTACTTCACGGACTGAATTGTAAAATCTTAGGAATCAGTTCACAACGGTTTTAAGATTCACTTTTCAGCTCCTATAATACCTACCTATCTTGTATACGTATACCTTTATTCAACCGATGCTCATATTAAATCTAATAAAACTTCTTTTTTATTTTTTTACGGAGAGATAAGGAACACAAACACTGGGTATATTTAAGAGTATAGTTATTCAATTAATATATTTTTTATAATAATGTATTATACTTTCTTCTTTATAAATATTACAACACAATGTACATAGTATTTTTTACAAAATTTAATATAAATAAAACATGGCAGGATAAGTAATATACTTATGGGAAATTTATTAAAGTACAATATGTATTTAATGCAAAGCTATATCTGTCCAATTTTATCAAAATCATATGCTGGTAGGTAGGTGCCTAAAGAAGCAAGTTTCGTCTACTTTATACTGGTCGAGGATTGGTTCTCAGTTTCTCTGTAGGTAATTGTCTCGGAAAAATATTAAATAAACAATACCAAAGTTACTGATTTTTTACTGAGCAAGCAAAGAAAAAAAGAAAAGAAAAAAAAATGGCTCACGTGGCATGTCAAGGAAATTTTAAAAACAAAAGAAAAACTTGAAAAGAAAAAAATCCGAGTATCATCAACCAGGAAATGTACATTGCACAAGCCTCAAATTACTCAAGTGAAAGGAGACTGTGAAAATTATGCAAAAAAAACTGGGTAGGTCAAATTTTCGACGACTACAATACTTTCCTTATTATAGGATAAGGAAAGTAAAAAATAACTGATTAATGGAAGGTATAACCCTTCTCGGCTGTAATAACCCATCAGAAGAAGAAAAGGAAGTTGGTGTGTGTTTTTATCTATCAACACTTTTGAAAGTAAACCTTTAGACATTATAGAGGTTAACCATTGCCAAGTGGCGTCGCTAGACCTACAGTCTGTGGGCTTGATTTTATGTCAATATTGGCAATAGCATTGACTTAAAATCAAGCGTTACATAAAATGTTATTACCATGGTAACAGCCAGTCACATGGTTGAAGCATAGCGTGTAGAATTAAGAAATGAGGAAACGGGGGGTGGTTTCCACACTTCTTATTTCTACACGCTATGGTTGAAGTTTGATACAGACTCTAGAAACAGTGTCCACTACAGCACCGTTAATTAATTCGGGCCTTAGACTAGTAACTAACGTTCCAGGGTAACAGAAAATGATATCAACGTCAAGGTGTCATCTACTCTTGAAATCCAGTATGCTTTTGACACTCAGTCCTTCAATAACGGTAGATAGGGAGGTAGGTGTGGTCGAGAGGTCCAACATATTTTGACTGGTTGAACTGAAAGCACAAGAAAAAGAGGAAAAAATTTAAATAGAATTTTAATTTAAAAAAATCTATATTTGCCTTGAAAATGTCATCCTGAAAGATGTGATATTTTAAAATAATACCTGGGTATGTTCGATATCTTTTGCTATAAATTGGCTTGGTTCACAAAACCAAAAGATCTCGGATCAGAAGGCAAAATGACCACGGGAACTGACCCAGTGTATGTGTCTGGTTCACAAAGCATAAAGTTGATCAAGTCATCAGACTGAACTTAAACCAAAATAACACCACTTATCGAGTTCAACATAAAACTCGACCAATAGCGAAAGTCATGGTCTTGTCAATAGGATTGTAATTTTCAGTCGGAATTATTATATTTCCATTATAGGTTTAGTGTCGTTATCAGAGCATATTATTGTTCTGTCTGCGGTGGTACTGAAGTTACTACTAATCCAGAAAGTATTCCGCTTAGAAAATAGATTACTATTCAATTATTTTTAACTTAATAGATATGCCTACCAAAGTACTAAAAAAATAGTTCTGTAGACATTATTGTTCTAGATCATGCAAGTTTTTTTATTTTTCCATGAGCATTTTTTTTTGTCTGGCTGGGGGACTATAAACAGGGAGTATACCACGTACACCAGCATTGGCTTGTTTGACTTGTTTCTGGGGGGCCTTTGTCAATTATTAGCCTCCTTGTAAAGACAGTCGTAGAAGTGCTGAGTCACTCCTCCACTGTCTAACTACCATCGTTCACGATGACGCCACAATATGATGATTTTTTTGTTTGTTTGCATCTTAAAATCTAGGTCATTTAAATCGGATTTTCCATTCATTGGAAACTCATCTACCATTAGTCAAAGTAACCTCACCCAGCCTGTGTTTTGCCAGTGATAAAAGTCCGAACCTAGACGTAGCTCAACTTCATGATAAAACGAGAACCTTACTTTTTTTTTTTTTTTTTTACAATAGACATATTATACATATATTTCACTTATACATGGTAACAGTCCATGCACAATTGTACAAACTATTATGCTGACTTTAGTTATTGACTAAACAATGCGAACATCAGAATGTTCTTTGATGTTCGTATTGTAAATTCACCGGAAAACAGACAATCAACTTAAGGGTTGGGTGGAAGAGATTGCCATAGGCAATAACCCCGCCCTTTAGTTAGGACATATGTATATATTTTATTTATTTTTTCTTGTTTATATTATTAATACTGTCAATTTTATATTTAATTTTTACCATTGTTTGTCTGTATATTTGTTCTGCTAATAAAGAGTTTCTAAATAAATAAATAAAATATATTTTATATCACATGAACCTTACTTAATCAAACCTTGTTCCAGGAAGCATTCTCACTCTAATAATCCTCAAATGTCTCCTTCGACTAGACTCTGATTGTGTTATTCGGGTAAACAACACACTTTGATTGGGATATTTTAACGAAACTTGATGGTTGAATGGGAGATTTGGTCATTTGGGGATTTTCTGAGTGAGAGTGCTTTCTGGATGAGGCCCCAGTGTATTCAACTTTCCACTGACTTTAAATATTTTTTAATGGTTCTTTTTACTTCAATGATACAACCTGTAAATTGGTTCCTCTTAGATTTACACTATAGTACACGCTGTATACTTGGAGTTTTTCTAATTATTTCCTCACCGCATGTAGAGAGGTTTCTCAATCCTCCGTTTATAAATAATTAAATATAAATATGATTCCAACACTCTTACTTTTTTTCGGTTAATTTAGGCTAGGTTTTCGTGAGGCTTCCAATGCTAACATTGATCTAACTCACTTTCTTCTGTAATTAGCGGTACTGTATACGTCTATATCTGAGCGTGGTTAGTTGGAATCTCACACTATAACACTACTTCTGAACGTGAGTGGATATTTTGGTCAGTAGCAGTTAAGTATAAATGGTAGGCCCAGAAAATCATAGGTATTTAGTTAGTGTATAATTGTATATAAAACAACTAGCGGTCAATGGTCTGTCTACTTAGATGGGTAACATAGATTGCGTGGGTTCAAAATTGGGGCATTGCATTGATTTTTGTTCCACTTTTTTTTAATACCAATTTTATCATCACAGGGATGGAATAATTGAGAGGACTTTTTTCATGTTAATATTTTAGAAAGGTATTAGGATTTAGTATCACTTACAAACAGTACGGTAAAATCTGGACTATTTTTCCCCCAGCAAAGCAAAAGTGCTATGTTTAATCCGTATCTTGAAAAAAAGTGAAAAAATAGAGATTAGAGCAATTTGAATATTGGCTTCAAAAATAAAGAAAAAACAGTCAGACGGAACCAATTGACTAAAATTACTGAGGTAGGAATGACATGTCCAAATATATGATTTTATTTTATTTTGTAAAATCACAGTAACAAAGAAATAGAAGAAAAATCAATTCCAAAAGCTCTAATGTTCTTTGACATTAACATCTGAAAGTCTGGCTGGGAGACGTTAAACAGGGAGAAGACCAGTGTCTCGCAAGATGACTATAAACAGAGAACAGACTAGCCATAGCCAACCCTTACAAGCCAGGCTATTTTACAGTTTCCTAAGGGTTTAATGGCTTATAAAGAAAAATCCAAGTCCTTATGATAGTTGATCGCACATAGAAATATGTGGTTCAGGACGAGCCAACTTTGAAATAAAGTTGGTTGAATACCATAACTCACCTCTCCCGCTGTAGCCAAGCTGGCTGCAACAACAAAAATATCTGAAAGTGTTCTAAAAGTTATCATATTTGTGTTAATCTCTTTCGTGATATCACAGCTTCTCAAGCTTAATTAAATCTACGCTGGAACCGGGACTTGAACCACCGACCTCCAGGTTACAAGTCCACCGCCTTATCTGAAAGTGTTCTACTTTCCGTTCCCAGAAAACAGGGCGTACTAGTGGGTACCTATTCATATCTTCTGGGAAATTTTTAGAGTTTGTATCTCAGAGTCTACTAATGGATGGTTACATCAGATTTCATCCTTTTATCAACATCATTTGCTCGAGGCTAATTTCATATTGAAAGTATGACAAATTAATTTCAAATCAGATTCAATTTCATGTTCAGAAATAACGATACATAGGTACATACCTCATGTAATAATTTATTACATGCCTATATTATTATTATTATTTCACTAGTGCAGGGAGTCATAGGTGACTTTCAAAAAAGCCTTAATTTCTTCACGAAAGCATGAGAATTTCCATACACTTTTATGAATAATTATTATTGAGAATTATGGGGTAATAATCAGTCGAACAAAATACTTAAAGCATAATTTATACAAAAATCTTCATCATTTGTGCGGGTAGGTTCTAGTCTACCTAGGAACATGCATGAAAAATATAAATATAATAATGTATTATATAATTGTATTGCATTAAACATAATATTATCATCTGGGTAGGTCCCTGTGTGTCCCATGCTATAACTATAATATGTACCTACATCATCATATTAGGTACCTATATTAGTGGGTAAGTATAAGTACCTACATTCACAGAGTCCTAATTTTACAGTTATGGACCTATAGGCTATAGGCCTATGCGATTCAACTGGATTTTCTGGGTGCAATCTACTTTCGTTTTTCAACAAAAGACTCAAAGATCACTAGACCTATCCATCTAAATCTTCTCCTATTACTGAACAAATAATATGAATAACTAGCTCTATCTACATAACTATTATGTACCTACGCGATGTAAAATTAGTTACTTTTTTTATATTACATTGTCCCATTATATTACATAGATAAGGAACTTAAACACTTACTCTTTACTCTGCTCTCAGTAAATAAGTTTTCTATTGATATTACTGTGTATGGATCTAGTATATAGGATCTAGTACATAGGATCTAGTATACATTGCACATAGGGCACGGGAGCTGCAACACCAACTTATGTACATAATAACAGAGCTGAGGAACTCCATTTGGATTAGGTAGGTCCATACCTGAGCTAAAGTAATTTGGATACCTACCTCCTCAAAAGCGGTTAAAAATAACAATAACAGTGAAAATATGATGATAATCTTTACAATTTCTCTTCATATTGATTCTGTTTATACTGAATTGTTACGAATAAAGGTGATACTATTCATGAGAATAACGATAAAGATTAGAATGCCTCCGAATTCCTGGAGATTACTTGGAAATTGGACTGGAATTAGCAAGTCGTGGAAAAGCAAACAGAGGTTGTACAGAACGCGGGTAATTTGGTTTAACAGTTGACTGGAAGAGGCACATAGTGGCGGGGGTGATCAAGGGGTTGGGTGGAAGAGATTGCCATAGGCAATAACCCCGCCCTTTAGTTAGGACATAATACATATGTATATATATATATTTTTTCTTGTTTATTTTATTAGTATTGTCAATTTTTATATTTAATTTTTACCATTATTCGTCTATAATATAATTATGTTCTACTAATAAAGAGTTTCTAAATAAAATAAATAAATAAAGGGGTGTAGGGGCCTCCTTTTTATAGACCGTCAGCAGCCGTGGTTTTGTCACATCAAATAATTTTGAGAACTAGTCTCGATATTATTTTATCTAATCTAGCGGTAGTATGCTGGACTTGTACTCCAGGTGATCTGGGTTCTCGGCGGAGTCGGGATTTTTTCCGCTCTGTACTTTGGATGTCGGAGTCTACCCTAGCCTCGTGAGGACATTTGGGGTAGTTATAAAGTGGGCAACGATCAGTGGCGGCATTACGAGATTGATATTGGAAGATGTCTGGCTTGGGAACTATAAACAGGGAGTAGACCAGCATTGGTTTGGTTCTGGGGGCCCTTGTCAATTATTACCCTCCTTGTAAAGACAGTGGTAGAAGTGCTGAGTCATTCCTCTACTGTCTGTCTAACATCGTTCACGATGACGCCATGATGATTGGAAGATGACAGTTGGTTGAAGATTTGATGCATTAACAATTAGTTCTCGTAATGTTGATTCTACCCACTAAAAATTGTGACATAATAACACAAAATACTAGATCTTTATCTTTGTATCTTTACCTTAAGATATTTCGAGGGGCTCCTTTTTGGTGGACCCTGTATATTCAAGACCTTTGCATAATTGTTTCAAGAGATATTCTACACATTGTGCATTGTCATCTGTATTCTTAGATTTTGCCCATATTCTTAGATATTGTCTGGATTGTTTATAAATTAATCCATTCCCTGGTAGCCATGAGTAGCTTCGCCACTGACGAATTATCCCATTATCATCGGATGGAACGTGATATGCCTGCTGAAATCTCACTCAAGCCTATCAAGAAGCAAGATTTCAAGAAATATTTCATTGATGAGAGGAGAAAAAGATTTCACGTCTCAGTAAAAAGGAAAATTTAAATTTTAATAAAGAGAAGAAAAATTAATAAGGAAAAAAAAGAATAATTTTTCATGATTATTAGTTATTAACTTCTACTAAATTTATTTAGGATTTGTTTTTTTTATAGTACCTAATGTATTAAACAAATATTTTGTTGAAGGACGTATTATTAATTCTATTTTTTTATTAGCATTTATTATTTTTCCTTTCTTAAAACCATTAGGTATTAAACTTATAATAAATACTTTATGAGAATAAGAGTAAAATATTAAATTAAAGCATTCAATCTCTCTACTTGGCAAACAGTAATAATAATGGAAGTCACCGTGGCAGAGTGAGTTAGCGTGCTATGCATTGCACGCACGGTGACCTGGGTTCGATCCCCAGCGGGGCAGGATTTTTTCTGCTCTGTTCTTGGGTGTTCGGGGTCCACTCATATCTCGTGAGGAAAAATGAGTAGTTACTTGTATGAGTAACGACCAGTGGCGGCATTACCAGAGTAAAAAGAAATTGATGTAATAGAATAATTCGAAAAGTACAGGAGGCTCTTAGTAGTTCTCCGCTACCCACAAAAATTGTGAAGAGGCCTTGTGCTTCACCACAAATAAAACCATACACACACAGTAATAATAATAAATGAGAAATATGGACGGGTGCAGTACCTACCAACAAAATAATAGTGTATTAGTATAAGGGTTGGGTGGAAGAGATTGCCACAGGCAATAACCCCGCCCTTAAATTAGGACAATAGAATCATTTTCTTGTTTATTTATTTATATATTTTTCATATATTTTATCTTTTTTTTTTTTCTTAATTTTATACCTACTGTAAATATTGTGTCCTCCTCATAAAGATTAAAATAATAATAATAAATAATAATATGAATAAGGGCCGAATTATTAAACAGGATTATAGTTGAGGTAAGCTAGACTGTAAGTCAACTTGGGCTATAGCCTTCTGTGATTGGTTGAACCTCCGACTTGAGGGCGTGTCTGGCTTATCTTAGCATTAATCTTGAATCATAATTTGGGCCTAAGAGTTGTGGGTGATAAGTGTTTCACTGTGTGGTGGCTTTTACCTTGTAGTCCACTAGTTGAAAATAAACAAAATAGACCGAAAAAAGTCAGAGAATAGAAATAAGTTTACTGAGTAAGATCAATTATAAAAAATAAAAGAATAAAATAACATTTTTAAAAAATTCCAATAGGGTTTGGCAGGTCATCGATTTTTTTTCAAAATGTCAAGACCAAATTTACCAGATAACATAAAAAAACATCCATGAAATGTTAAAAGACAGTGAGCAAACGCTTGAAAGAGTGGATCTTCCGGAATGAAAATAAGTATACCAACTGTCCATAATCCTTTCCTTTCAATCATTACTACAATGGTTTATTATAATATTGAACCATTTATAGATAAATGAAAGAACGAGATATTATATTATATTCTTAGTTAATAAATTCTAATATTATTTTACAATGGCTCCTGTACTGGACGAATGTGATAGTAACAGAATGTTCTATTGATGTTGTATAAAATTGACAGTAAAAAATCCTCTGGACTGGATGTGCCGGATTAACATATTATACACACATGGTTTGAGTGCTATTTGTATGGATTTTTATATTGTAATATTATCTTGACAAACAAGCAGGTAGTCGAACTATGATGGTACAAGTGCAGAAATGAAAATGTTGAAATGGTGTGTGGTGTTACATAGTGTAAGAAGTGATAGAGTAAGAAAAATGTGTGGTATAAGAAAGATAAGTATATGTGTGTATAAGAAAATAGTGTATTTGTGAAATCTTGAAGGTAGTCAAGGTAGTGATTTTAGAAGAAAATTTCCAGAAAGTATTAAGTGTCATTTTTCTCGCTGGCAAACTTTACAGTGACAGCAGGTCAAATACAAAAATAATTGGAGCTCTTAACATTGTTCTGTTAAGAAGGGCATCCAGATATGAAATGTGAAAAAAAACAACTGACTTTAACCATTGGAAAAAGGTTGAACAATGCCAACCCAAAGTAACCTTGAGAAAAGACAAAGTGAAAGAATAAAAGTGGACATATTGAAAGGGACGAAAACTATATACCTACGATAAGTGGAAAAATTTGACACCAGGATTAAATTATCAAATGGGATTAAATATCAAGGATTTTTTAATCAAAGCCACAATCACTTACCAGCTGATATAATAATTGTGCTGTGATTGGTTGAAATTCCCACCAGAGGGGATGTGAAGAGATAGTATAGGATTGATTAGTTAATCACTAATCTGAATCTTAATTAGGTCCTAGGAGTTTGGGGAAGGAGGAAAAGAGGCGTGGAAAGGGGACGTTAAACCCAATACATAATAACTTAACAACATCAAAGTCACAACTCCAAGTCCATTCTTACGTTTTCCTAAATACAAGACTCAAAATCCCATCTTACTCATAGGTTTCAAGGGGTCACAGAATCATTACAATACCTCTATGAAATTAGCCTGGACTACACACATGAGACCAGGTGGTCAGACATGAGACCCTGTAGAATTTTCTTTATTTTCGGCGTACTCTGGTTCCCACCTCTAATTGGGGACAATTAGACACACTTCATTATGGACAGTAACACACAAGATGTTCCTGAGATACATCTTCGGAAAATATTACATTATTTTTATAAATATAGGGTGGTTCATGTTGTTATGTGCAAAGGTATAGAGCTTGATGGACAAATGGACATGTGAAAAGCAATATCCTCAAACATCCTGTATTCTTATTTTTGGCGTGTTATTGTTTCTGATATTAGAATGAGTATTGTTTCATTTCGTTTGATCTCGGTTTCATTTTCACATGTCCAGCTGTTTCATATTTTTCTCAAAGTGTCTATGATTTGTGTCTGAAATAATATGAAATAGTGGCGGTTGGTAACCGACTAACCAACTTTTAGTAGCTTGATCGATAAGGCAGCAGACTTGTAACCTGAAAGTTCCTGTCCTGAGGATTGCAAATGTTAAGGAGTTCGGGATTAGCGATGAACACTTCTCCATATTTTTCCTTTATTTTCTTCTTCTTACATTGTTTCCATTTTTTCTATATTGCACATTATTTTTAATTATTGTTTGCATTTATATCCTTAAATTTTTTTTATATTATTTTTTTATTATTATTATTACAGATAGTATATTTCTGCCATTTGTAATTCAGAGGGCAAGTACTCAGAATACTTGGCAATTTCCTCTCTGGATTACAAGTGACATTTTTTGGAAAGGTATGCTCGTGCCTTTGGTTCTCCTGTATGTTGTTTACAAATGTTGCCAACTTTGTTATGAAGCCCATTGTTTCTTCGGCCAAGTCCGAGTGTTTTACAGAGACAGCCACGAAGATGAAATTATTCTTGATCTCGAATATACTCGATGTTTCTTAAAATAAATTAATCCTTAAAATTAAGTGTAAAATAATAATAGTAATGACACTTTCAGACATGGTGGGTTTTAAGGGTCTCGTGCAAGCTGAAAGTCATCTTACTTGGCAAGGCGCGAGTAATAATACTACGAATCACTGTCATGCGTTCAATTTCATTATAGAAAAAATTATGTCCCGTTCAGAACACGTTATTTAGACTAATGTAACGTGATAATAGGTAATACTTGTAAAAGATCTTCCAATCAGATTTTTTCCTATACTTATTATTATTATTATTATTTTAATTTGGGTTTAACATAAAAATATTGTTAGTAAATTTTGTAGTATGAATAATCTTTGTTTTTTTTTCTTCTCTCTTTTTTCTGAAAATGATCAACAATCCAGCACTGTAAACTAGTGATGGCCAGTTTAATATTGCTATGGGTCTCTTCTTTTTGTTGGTACAATGTGATTGATATAAAATGATATCAATGAATAAGAACATCAACAGCTCATTTTAGTGTTCTAATATTTCAGTATGTCAAATAATGATCCTATCATATCACTAAGGTATTACGAGTATACTAGTGTACCTACACAATTAAATAGGAATAGAAATATATGTTTTTAGTTATTTGTCGTGGGACTTGAAACTACCGACCCTAAGTTTACAAGTCGGTGTATTAGTTTATTTCAAACAAAAATTAAAAATGAGCTCAACATCAGTGCAAAGTTTTTTCTAATGATTTCTCTTTGAAATATTTTTCAACTTAAAAATGATTCTCAAGTAGAAGACTTCTACTTGAATATCAAGTAGAAATAGAATAGAAATGGTATGTTACATTAATTTTTATAAAAAAATTATAATTTCCATGTTAACGATTCTTACAAAAAAGAAAAAAAAAAGAAGACTTTTGAATAAATCTAGACCCCAAGAAATACAAACATGCAAAGTTTCAGTTTTTGTTTGTAACTCACCGGCAGAATTAACCGGACACTTAACCGTCTGTTTTTCCCATTTGACCCCGTCCATGTATTTCCTTACCGGACTAAATTACTAAACTTTTTTTGTAGCTTTACATAAACCTACGCTCAAACCGGAATTGGACCACCGACCTCCAGGTTACAAGTTGGATAAGCCTCTAATTATTCAATTAATGCAGAAAGAATATGCGAGGTTAAATAAAGGCGAGGTTAATGCTCAAAGTAATTAATAATATCATTTAAATGTAAATGTAATAAAACCAATAATGAAATTAGAGATCGTAGACTTCTAGCAAATCAGCTGAGGGAAGTATCGAAAAGCATACTTGCTGCAATTCCCGCTGCACCGTTAAATAAATGAAACAACCACTCACCTCATACTACTTGAAAGGTTTGCATCACAACATGACGTCACAACAACGTGGTAACTAATGACGTCACTTGTGCCCCTTCAACCCGAGGCCCACCGCAAAGAGGGCGAAGAAGAAGCCAGCAATCCCGGTGGTGCCCACAATGAGGACCAGCCCGCCCAGCAACAGTGGCACCATCGTGAAGAACTTGAGCTTGTATGCCAGCAGGAGGGGCAGCATGAACTTCTTCAGCTTCTTGAAGTCTTTCAGCTTGAAGCCGTGCTTCTTCTTCTTGAACAGCTTCTTCTTCTTCTTCTTGCTCAGGAGGGATAATCTGGAGGAGACGAGAAATTGAAACATGGATTGGTGGAATTTTTTCAAAGGTTAGTGGAAGAGATTGCCATAGGCAATAACCCCGCCCTTTAGTTTAGGACATACGAAATGTAAATATTTTTTTTTTTTTTTTTCTTGTTTATATTATAATATTATCATTATTTTATTAATTTTTACCATTATTTGTCTGTATATATGTTCTACTAATAAAGAGTTTCTAAAAAAAAAAAAAAAAACATTAATTGGTGATGCTCAACATCAGTTCATGTAAGTCTGAAGGTGATGCTATAAGGTACATTAGGAGTTAGGACCGATGGGTTATTATAAGATGAAAGAGAACTAATGAGACATTTTTAAATCTAATAATTTTTAGGGGTCCTTCATGCGCGGATTACTATAATATATTTTATATCTTTATATTTCTATTGATTGAACTGAAGTTTTAAAATTCTACTGCATGAACAGCCTGATAGGTAAGGGTATTTTCCATCCTACCATATATCTTTTTTTATCATCACTAATTGTTTATGTCTATATTATTCGAATCGTTATAAGGTATACATTATAAGCAAAACAACATACTTATCCTCCTACATCCACCAGGACAGACCAGGGCCCCGTTCCAGAACCACTCTCCACTATCTAAATCCCTGAATCTCCATTTCAACCGTCATTAAACGCAATTTGATTGTTATTGGCGTTATTGCGCTCAATCATACCTAATCAGAGTGCGTTGTGTGGACAAATGAAAAGGAGATTTAGGGACTATTAGAGTACTAGTGCTTTCTATAACGAGGGCTAGACAACAATATATACATCCATGTAACCAAATATCAAAATCCTATAGTTCGGAATTATTCTGAAATGGAAGGATCATGGAACTAGCGTTACTCATGAAGAGCACAAGAGAATGACTACCTACCACTGGTAATTAGGATGCTCTTACTCATAAAAGAAAAGTTAAAGACAAGCTTGATGCAGGATCTCGTAAGTACAGCTTTCAAAGTGCCATGAAAAATGTTTTGACAAAATCTCCAGTCATGCTAATAATCGGTTTCAAATAGGCAGACGTTCCTAAACAATCTTAAAACACAGACATTATTGTATCGATCTTATTCTTCAATTTTGACTCAATGAAACATGATCATTGATAGTCAGATCTAAATTTAGATTTAAACCAAAGAAAAAGTATATAGGTATGACTCCATTTTATAACATAAAAGAAAAAATAAAAGTATTAGGTATTTTGGATTAACTCTCCATTTTTAAAGATTCATCCACAAGAGACCCAGTTTGGGTACAGAACAATTAATAAAAAATGATCAAGTAGAAATGTCTCATCATAAACTTGAAGATACATTACAAAGATGACTTGTTGGAAAAAATAGGACATCGCTCAAACAGTAGCAAATAACAAGAAAACCCGAACATCACTGTAGTAGCAGCAGCAGCAACGAAATGTTGCATGAACAATAACCATATTTAGAATGTGTAATGAAGTTTTTTATAACAGGGTCCGCCATTGATTTTGAACCATTTTAGAAAGCCTGAATTTCCGAAACTGAAGTTTCGTTATTAAATTTTTCATTGACGAGATGCTAAAAAAACTCACCATTTATGTTTTGAAAGATCACATTACGTAGATGTTGTCCTTAATGCAGAGTGCATAAATTCAGAGTCCAGACGTTCTCTCAAGTTGCGCATCGCGTTTACCGACATGCATTCGTAGATAGCATTGATTTTCATGTGGAATAGTTTTTTTAAGTTCTTGTAGGGTTTTTGGTTTTTACCCAGAGCAAGAATACAAGAAATCAAGAGCGTTTAATGAAGGAAATTTCAGTAAACGCTTTGAACAGCTCGAGAGAATGTCTGAATTCATGCATTCTGCATCAAGAACAACATCTTCATGGTGATTGGTGTGATCTTCAAAATGTGAATTGGTGAGTGTTACAATTAATGCCATTTTGTATTCTAGCATTCCACTAAAGAAAAATTCATTTTGAAACTTCAGTTGTGAAAATAAAGGCATTTAAAAATACTTCAAAATACGGACCCTGATTTGAAGAACTAAAGTAAAAACAACAAATAACAACATGGCAAAAATTGACAGTTCATTAACAATTAAAACGCCAGTAGGGATCGGGACATCAATAACAAAACATCTAAAATAATCATCACAATAAAAAAGAAAATTAACAAAGTTAGAAGAACAACCATAACAACAATATAATCAGTCAATTCAGACTACTGTAGCGGTATTAACAACAAACAACTGAAACAACATCATTCTCACAAAAACACCAAAAGCAAACTAGTAAGTACAAACACAAGAATAGACACCATCAAGAACTCATCATCTTCTTTTGATCACACGACCACACCATTACTGGACACTTTCGCAACATGACGCTTCAATTCACAGGCCCACGGTCTGGCACTGGATTAACGGTTTAGTTTCAGGACAGTCATCAAATGGTAAGTCGGTGAGTTGGTCAACGCGTGCGGTGGTATTGGGACCGCCTGCGCATGTGAGCTTGGATGTCTTGATGTAAGGTAGGAATAGCTAATCTAATTCTTAGTAACATTTCGATAGTAAGGTATGATAGCTAATCTAATTCTCATAATGGTAACATTTCGATGTGAGGTATGATTTATTGTTCATCTTGGTTGAATAGGATGCTATTAGAAGCAGCCAGTTTGATGTCATATATGCTTTCCCAAGGAATTTTCTCTTTGTTCAACACGGGATAGGGTTTCGACGTTTTGTGATAAAATGAAAGGTTTTGTTTGTGCACCATTTTCGATGAGTTGAGATTTATTTCATGTGGGTGAAGTAGGAATGAACAATCTAGGAAATACGTAAGTCACACCCTTATTATTACTATGGAACTCTTTATGAATAGGACATACATAATATGTACAAACAAGTAATTATAAAAATTAGAATACAAAATTTAGAACAATAAACAAGAAAAGAAAAACAACATAGATAAAATATATACAGATGTCCTAACTAAAGGGCGGGGCTATTGCCTATGACAATCTTTTCCACCCAACCCTTACATTTTTTCTTCTCTATGTAGAGTAGTGCTAAATTTATTCTAGATTATTTTGAGTCCAAAATAGTATAATGAAAAGAAGTCCAATCCTGTTTGTTTTTTACACTGTATATATTAATTATTTTCATTTATTATTATTTCAAATGATCAGCATGACTGACTTTGGTGAGTTTGGCTAAATCAAATAATCAATCATTTTACCATGTATGTTAAAGTGGATCATATATTATGTATTTGTATATGGATGGTTTTCAATGAACCGATACTTAAATAACACTTGGTAAATCCTTGAAAACAATGGACACAAAGATAATTATGGTGTAGGAAGTCAGGATTATTTCGGTGGTTTTGTCAAGAGTACAGTGGTTTCAGAGTAATTCAGAAAAAAAAACAATTAAAAATACACTGTACAGTACTAGCCCAGGCAAATTAGTGCTCTAGCGGCAAAAAATTGCTCAATAGCAGGAAATCGTTTTAAACCCTTAAAGGGGTCCTGAATAATGGGTATATGAGTTTGCGACGGATTTTAGGTTGTGCTTCCGAGTTTAGGGCCTAAATAGTGCAAATTTTTTGCACTTTTTTTAAAATTGCGCTTATAACTCAAAATGTATTTATTCTACAGAAAATTTTACTCTGTTCTTACTAAGGAGCATAAAATTATGCGTCTAATGACGTTTGAATCATTAAAATAAGTTAAGCCGTTCAGCCACAATCGCTCCTCAAAGATGGGTGGTTTTTTCAAACATAGCTCAAATTTTGAAAATTCTCAACTTTTAACGCCTGTAAGTCAAAAACGACTGCACCAATTGAAAAATTTAATAGAATCGAACTTGTAGAAAATTTAATTTTAAGTAAAATACTGTTTGAAATTTGAAATTTGCTCACTCCAGTGCTGAGATATGATTTTTCGTCCTTAGCGCCAAATTTCCGCTAAGGCAGTGCAACGCAAGAAACTTCATCTGAACTCTAAAATTATCATATTCTTACAACTTTTCAAACAAAACTGAACGTAATCTATTGAATTCAGTCGAATAGGTAATTTAAAATTTTGAGAAACTTGCACTGAATTTTACTAAGATCTTTACTGAACATGTTGTGATTTCAAGACAGCTGGCACACTATGGAGGATGTAACTTGTTTTATATGCGGGAACATTGTGCAAGAAGGAATATTAATAATATAATAATAAAAATGCATTTTCTTTGTGTTGTTATGTCACAATTTTAGTGGGTAGCGCAGAATCATAGAACTTTGCCAGTTTAATTTACAATATCTTGTATTATTTGTGTGCCTATGATTCAGCCACTGGTCGATGCTTCATATCAAAGCAGCTACTCTTTTTTCCTCACGACTCACGAAGAATGAGTGGACCCCGAACATCCAAGTACAGAGCAGAAAAAATCCCATCCCGCTGGGAATTGAACCCAGGTCACCATGCGTGCAATGCCTAGCGCGCTAACTCACTCGGCTACAGTGACTACAACATATTAAGGGCAAAGATAGAGGAACATTAAAGGAAAAGTCACTTCGAATGTTCATTGAGGACAGCAGGAGGAGAAATGATGTGCATCACACGTGGTTACAGACTCAGAGATCTGTTATACTTCACGAGAAGTGTCGCAAAGGTGTCCACACGAAAGAGTCAAACACTGTAAATGCAGAAAAAGAAGCAAGAAACGGAAGCCGTGTGACAAGAGGCCGTGAGGAAATACCAAAATTCAACTTCAAGGAGCTCTGCTTCTACTATGGAAAAGATATGGAGGTTCTGGGTACTAACGACTTCTTAGGAGTGAACCACTTTTTAGTCTCACCTCGGCAGTATAAACAAGGTAATTTCTATTCTATTCTACCCCCCCCCCCCCCCCCCCCCCCCCCCATGGCATAGAACGTATCATGGCCATCAATGGTATCCATGTTTATATCGGCGTTGTCATATACGAATTGAGTTAATGAATTTTTAGTGATGATAAGGCCATGATACGTTCCATGCTATGGGGGGGTATTCAGTGATTCACTCCTAAGAAGTCGTTAGTACCTAGAACCTCCATACTGAAGGTGAAATCAATCCCACTAGTGACCAGTTTGAGCGAACTCTCCCTGTTCACGCCATGTGACTCCAGTTTGAATTGACTCCAAACTTACCCCGCTCGATCTCTACGCCCCTAACTGTTAGAGATAACACTTCGATATCAGATGATAGGCATATCATATGATCTTACAAAGAAAGCCAGAGATTCGGTGCGATAGATTGGGAACGACGATGCCTCGTTCAGATTGTAACAACCAGTGGTCAGGGTACGTCTTCTCTCCTTCCTCGATCTACCACCTTTGATCCCCTTCTAAAGGCGTAAGTACTTGGTACAAGTACTCAAGGTAAGATCATCCAATCTCATTTCATAGTAGTAGTTTATTTCTTCCTTTTATCTTTCCGTGTAAATTTAATACTCTTTAATACCTACACCTTTCGTAGTAGCGTTATTGAACCAGCGGCCTTTTCTTCGTTAAACCCCAGTAACTGGGAAACTTAGGTCTTTCGGCTTCAAAGCCCCAGTTACTACATTAATTCACTCCCCTCGTCCAGATATACCTTGAGCTGCATCAGGATCCATAGATGGGCGTGAATTAAAGAACATACCACGACAAGAATCGTACTTGCCTTCAGCGGCTACGAGGTCTGATTCAATTGCCATCCTACGCAATACCACCGCCTCCATTTCATCTCCTCTGGCAATTGCAGAACCTTTAATTTTTTGCATTATTTCTTGTGTCTGAATTTCACGTCTATGAAGAGGAAGCTTTTTCTGTTTAGCCTTGAAGCTTTCAGAGGCATCTTTTCCACAGTAGAAGCAGAGCTCCTTAAAGTTGAATTTTGGTATTTCCTCACGGCCTCTTGTCACACGGCTTCCGTTTCCTGCCTCTTTTTCGGCCTATACAATGTTTGACTCCTTCGTGTAGACACCTTTCCGACACTTCTCGTGAAGTATAACAGATTTCTGAGTCTGTAACCACGTGTGATGCCCATCATTCCTCCTCCTGCTGGCCTCAATAAACGTTCGAAGTGACTTTTCCTTTAATATTCCTCTATCCGCTCCTTCTTGCACAATGTTCCCGCATATAAAACAAGTTACATCCTCCATAGTGTACCTACTGTCTTGAAATCACATGTTCAGTAAACAGATCTTAGTAAAATTCAGTGCAAGTTTCTCAATATTTTAAACTACCTATTCGACTGAATTCAGTAGATAACGTTCAGTTTTGCTTGAAAAGTTGTAAGAATGTGATAATTTTAGAGTTCAGACGAAGTTTTTTGCGTTGCACTGCCTTAGCGAAAATTTGGCGCTAGGACCTCTTTCGGTTTAAAATTCATATCTCAGCACTGGAGTGAGCAAATTTCAAATTTCAAACAGTATTTTACTTAAAATTACATTTTCTACAAGTTCGATTCTATTAAATTTTTCAATTGGTGCAGTCGTTTTTGACTTACAGGCGTTAAAAGTTGAGAATTTTCAAAATTTGAGCTATGTTTGAAAAAACCACCCATCTTTGAATAGCGATTGTGGCTGAACAGCTTAATTTATTTTAATGATTCAAACGTCATTAGACGCATAATTTTATGCTTCTTAGATAAGAACTGATTAAAATTTTCTGTAGAATAAATACATTTTGAGTTATAAGCGCAATTTAAAAAAAAGTGCAAAAAATTTGCACTATTTAGGCCCTAAACTCGGAAGCACAACCTAAAATCCGTCGCAAACTCATATACCCATTATTCAGGACCCCTTTAAGGGTTTAAAACGATTTCCAGCTATTGAGCAATTTTTTACCGCTAGACCCCATTTTAGCACTAATTTGCCTGGGCTATACAGAATGTGTAGAGGGAAAAAAAGGTCCTGTAAACTTTCAATGCTAGATTAATTAAAATTCGTCAAAAGCGAAGAAGCTGTATGAAATATGAATTATAAATGATTAATTTTTTTATCCGAGCGAGGGTTGTACCCTGCATTCCCCAAAACTCACAAAACTGATATATCCATCTTTAACCTCAGACAAACCGGTAATACTCTACATGGTCAATATTCAAGTCCTAACCTGTCTAGTTTACTCGGCAATTTTTCGATTTCTTTTAAAACTTTTCATGTAAAAGGTAGATATTATGTTTCTACTAATTTCATTTATAATAATAATAATAATAATGCTTTTTCTTTGTGTTATTATGTCACAATTTTAGTGGGTAGCGCAGAATCATAGGACTTTACCACTTTAATTTACAATATCTTGTATTATTTTTTTTGCCTAAGATTCTGCCACTGGTCGCTGCTTCACATTAAAGCAGCTACTCATTTTTCCTCACGAGGTATGAGTGGACCCCGAACATCCAAGTACAGAGCAGAAAAAATCCTCCCCCGCTGGGAATCGAACCCAGGTCACCATGTGTGCAATGCCTAGCGCGCTAACTCGCTCTGCCACAGTGACTACTTACTAATTTCATTTCAAACTAAGGTGTTATCTTCGAAAAAAATAATTCAAAGCTACCCAAATGAGTTTCTGAATGAGCTCTCTTGCCTTTATTTTAAAGTTTCTTGATTATAGACTATTAAATGAATGTGACTTTCTATGAGAACTTGCGTTTTCATTGTAATTTCATACCATATTTAACAAACGTTTTGTTGAATATTCCTTTTTACTACCAGCTTTTCTCATGCAACTAAACGCGACGTTTTTTAAAATAAAACGAATACATTGTTAAAAACAGCTATTGATATAATTACATGATGTGTATGTTCATGTTCATACTCGTATTTTATTAAAATTTCAAAATTAGAAAACATAACTTCTAAATTATGTACAATCCAAATAATAGTTATATTCAATTTAAAGCTACACACTCACCATCATAGATGTGTCCGTGTGGTGACTTGTGCACCTCCACTGTCTCCTCCACTATCTCGTCCTCATCCTCGTCTTCATCATCATCCAGGGGATTCACAAAGAAATCGTCATCCTCATCTTCATCATCACCAGAATCATTATTCTTGTCAGCCTCCTCATCCACTTGTTGGATGGGTTGTTGATATACCAGGTAGGGTGCTGGGGATGACAAGGTCTGGATGAGAGGGTAGTTGTGATGAGGATGTGTCAAGTAGGGATAGTTGGGTTTACGGCGTCTTTTTCTCTCTTCGCTGGCATCACTGTCATCACTTTCGTCATCATCTTCATCCTCACTTTCATTTGTATCAACGGCTGGGGTGCTGGGCACGGTCACTATCGCTGTTGTCAGTTGCTTCTCCGTTGTTGGTGGAGCTTGCGTTGTGGTTGTGGTTGTAGTTGTAGTGGTGGTTGTTGAGGGTTTGTATGTCAGGATTGGTTTTCTTGTGGATGACACAGGTTGGCTTATAACGTTGATTACCGGTCTTATGATGTACGGCCGCTTTGTGAAGACGGGCTTTGCCGTGCTGGAGACGAATAGTGGTTTGGGTGGTTTCTTTGTGGCTGGTTGTTGGGTTGTGGTCTCTTCATACTCCACGTCTTCTTCAGCTGGCGCTGCTTCTTCTTCGTTCTGCTCATTTTCTTCCTCCTCCTCTTCTTCTTCTTCGTTATCTACTTCGCTCTGATATTCAAAGTCCGGTTTTTTTGTCAACGTGATAACAGGGTTGAACGGTTTTTTTAGTGCTTGATACAAACAGTGGTTTTTTAGTAGTTGACGAGAGGTGGATAGGTTTCTTTGTGCTTGATATAAGCACAGGGGTCACTAGCTCTTCGTCATAGTATGGGAACAGAACGGTTTCTGTCGAGCTTACTGGTTTGTGTTTTTTCTTGATGGCATCAGCAGCAGTAATGATAGCACTGTAGTAGTCACTGACCGACTGCTTGTTCTGATTCTGAATATTGTTTATCCAACTCTTATGCGTGGTGGACACCACTTGACCAAAACCACTGGCGATTTGCTTTTGACTTTCATATGGAGTTTTCGTACTTGCAGTTTGATATTTGTTAGGTAAATGGTCTTTGGAGTTTGTGGATAAAGATGAAGGTGACCCGAATGGTTTTGGTGAAGTTGATATCGTGCTAAGCGAGCTTGAACTAACAATTGAGTTTGGGTTCGAAGAGCTGCTAGAATAGTAGCTGGGACTCGCAGTGCCACCTGAGCTTGGCGAGTGAATATTGGAATAAAAATTGTCACTATGTTTGTTATGTAAGGTAGCTAATGTATGCCTCTTTAGACTGTTAAAATTATCGTTAGATTTGTCTAAATTGCTTAAGTTTTCGGTAGGTTTTATAGAAGAGTATTGGCTCTGAACAGGGTTGTTTTCATGTGATGGATACTTGAATCGATCAATTTGATCCTTATTTGATTGCAAAGTTGACACTTGTGTCCAGGAGTCCTGGTTGAATTTGTTGTGATTATTGAAATGCCTGTCTGTTATATTTAAACTGTCCGTTGCATTTCTTTCAGTCCTCACTAATGTTTTATAATCCTGAGTCAAAGTCTTATTTGAATTATTTTCACTTTCACTTTTATTTGAAATATTATCTATCGTCACTGATGAGTTACTCCCTAACGTTAAGTTTTTCCGCTTACTAAAGATGATCCCATTTGATTCTTCAACCTTGGTTTTGTCATCGACAAATGGTTTGATTAGGAACTCAAATTTTGACCAAACGGTTGCATTTGGTTTTGTTTGAAGAATTTCGTAGTACAAATCATTCGAATTATTTTTGTTACCACTTCTGTTCCTATCAATTTCTCTCGGTTTATTAATGGTTGTTGAGTTGGTGTCATTAGTTGTTTTATTAATGTCATCGTTTACATGTTTGGAAACATCAGTCTCATTTTTTGAATTATTATTCTCACTTGTTAAGCGATTAACACTTGAATGATTCCGATCTATGAGCGATTCGTGATGACGTTTAGGTGCTATTGGGTTGTCTACCTGTTGTACGTCATCTGTTGTACTGACTGATTTCGACCCCACAAATGAGTTGTTCCCAAGATTATTCCGAAAACTTATTTCAGGGTGGTTCACATCACTTATTGAAGATTTACGTCGAAACTTCTCACTCCGATTTTCATTCTGAACCACACCGTCGTCGTCACTTTTAACATTAATTATAAACAAAGGAGAAATAAAAAGTTAACGTTATTGAATAAAAAACACATTTTGTGATTATTATTTTAGTGATGGTAAGAAATGGTAAATAGCTTTATTGGTCGGGCCTTTACAGTTTTTTCTTGAATCCATTGACGGTTAAATAGTTTCTATTGTAAGTCAATTTAAATATCCATGATAAATTCATTAAAGACTAAGAGGTTGGGAGCTGACACTTCCATACTTATAGTTAAAAAAGGAACAAGAGGTGGTGCTAAAGAAAACTTTATTCAAACCAAATTATTTAAAATGGAAACTTTAAAATTAATTATTTTATTTCACATTTTTATTCGAAAATATTAGGGAATCACTGTAAAAAAAAGATTGTACAGAAAATAAATGTATTTATTTATGATACTTGAAAGTGGTATGCCAATTTTTACCGCATAAAAAAATACCGATGTGAAAAAAAATCCACAAATTTTTCGAAAGTACGAAAAAAATCAACAACTTTTAAAACCAAAAATTAATTATTTCAAAAAAGAAATTATGAAAATTATATTTAGGTGTACGGAAAAAACCTTTAGTAATATTATTTCAACAATAGTTTCGGATGATATTTTTCTATTTTTTATCTCGGTTGTTTACAGTACGAATTCGAAAAGTAAATTGTTCCATATGACTGGCTATATTGTTCTGCGGTATCGTCGCTACTTCTATGTCATCATTGTACCATTATAGCATCAGTAGTATCACCCAGAGGTCTAGAGATGAGGAAAAGCTTTCAGCCTGACTCCTTTCCTAATGAAGATGAAAACTTTCTAGCCGTAAGCTTCAGCAAGAGGAAATATTCAATGTGTTTGTTGTTCGTATTTTTTTTTATTGTTTTTTTTTTTTTTGCTTATCTTCTGTTTTATCGATCAAGAAGAGGGTAGAACTACTCTCCACATGAGTTTGCAGACAACTTTCAGTTTTACGTACTAACCTCATCCACCGATCTCAGTAGCTTGATCGATAAGGCGCTAGGCGGCAGACTTATAACCTGGAGCTCGGTGGTTCAAGGTTTCAGCGTAGATTTAGTAAAGCTAGTTTGAGTAGTTGTGATATCACGGAAGTGATTAACACAAATATGATAAAAAAAATTAACTTACTAACCTCATTCAACTTTGGTTTGGCCAGGAATATCCAGCAGTGACCTCACTAAACTTTCAATTGGAACAAGGAGCAAGGACTCTGATTGTTAAGTCCCACTTTTGATAAAAAATTTCATTAAAAAAAAAACTTCAATTAATTTTGTATAGATCTTTAACATATAATCGACTTATTGCCTGAGGCAATCTCTAGAATTTTCCCAAATATTTACCTTCCAGCATCACAAACGATCAAATTTGAGTTGCGATCCGTCACTGTTAATTGAATGAGCCTTTGACTCTCTTAAAATTTTGTTAAGATACCTATTATGACATTTTACGGGGTTCAACAGAGATTTAGAAATTTTGTATCAATAGATACCACGTATTACACATATATAATTATACTATTATGTGTATCGCTGGAATTTGTCAAAAAAATGGACTTTTGACTAGTTCACACTCTAAAGTCTGAACGTTTATTCAGTCCCTTTAATTTGAATGTATATATAATTTGGGGTTTTTTGTTCCAATAGATTCCAATAGATTCCATAGGATACCTTAACAAATAAGAGCATTGTCAGTAGTCATAAAATAATATAGTCCCATTAACATTATGGAAGTATAAATATTTATATTGGATTTCAAATCTACAAGTCAAACAATAACAGGTGAATAGGAAATAGGTATGTTTATGTACTAATGTATCTACCTACAAATATTTGGAATATTCTCTCTGTGAGCTATCGATCTAGATCACAATGATTTGAATCCTTTCAGTAGTCTAAATTGATACGGATAATCTATCTGTATTGATAGTCGCCATTATATTAACTTTCATTTTCCATGCATAGTATCAAGAATCTAGCCTATGTTTGAATGTATTATGAGATTCATGGGTCCAAAGAGTTCTGAAATATAACTGTGCATTTTTTTGGCTACTATACAAAAGTAGATACTTATAATAATTATTTTTATACGTACCAAGATATCATAGACAGGTATAGTTATCAAAATAATAAACATTTTCAAACGATATATCATCAGTAGTTTTGAATTGTACCTAGAGTTGGGAAAAACGGGGTCAACCTATACCGGAAAGATACAACTACAAACTGTCACAGTAGGTAATGTAAGTAGTAAGTATGCATGAGGAGGCAACACTATGACTTGTTGCACGATGTTTTAATAAACTATTAAAAAATTAAAATATTAATGTTATTAAAAAAAAAAATCAAATGGAAGGGAGCAAATTTAATGAAAATAATGACTTTGAAATTTCATCGAGATTGTCTATTTCAGTGAAAACTGAAGTTCAAACTAAATAAAAAGAGTGATATGACCAATTGACCATGCAGTTGAAAGCGACGTTAAAACCAAGTTAAAAGAAATACGGAAAACTCAATTCAGTTTGAAATAATTTCAACAAAGAGTTCTCCTGTTTGAAACCGTGATCAAATAGCTAAATGTTTTGTGCTTAGCGAAATAAATGGATTGGAACATTTACCCACCTTACCCTACTGCCAGTTTTCTACTGACCGGTACTGTTGATATCTAATGTTATTAATGTTCAATTAGTTTCTTTTCAATTGTTCGCGAAACAAGTAATGTAGTTCTATGTATATAAATGATTCAAACTAGTAATTTACACCCATATTATACAGGGTGGACCAAAAAAACGTTTACACCCGTTAATGGTAGATTACTGACGACATTTCCAGACCGGATCTGCAATCCGTTTTTTCGGATTCGCCTTTATAACTGCACAAAGTAATTTTTTGCAACTTTCTGAAAAAGTCCGACTTTGGCTTATTCTTCAGGTCAGAACTTTTTTCCTGTTTAAGATGAGTTGATTCTGAACAATTCTGCAGAAAGCGAACAAAATTTCGATGTTTCTAGCTACACTACTTTGTTTTTTACGGTTTGGTTTGGCATCTTTTTTGACATCTGAATAGAAAAAAAAATTCTCATGTAAGTTTTTTACACTTTGAAACACTCAAGATTTGCCCGAGAAAATTTTGGCACAGACACGGGCAAGTTTGATAAAAGTTGGCGGCCAACCCAAGGATGCTAAAAAATAATTTTACGATTTTTTATCACGTGATCTTCTGAGAAAACGAACCAGGTAAGTCTCAAAAAATGATGTTCAAAATCTTAAAAGTGTTGACCGTGTAGGGTCGTCTTGTACTCAAAGAGTAATTAGCTATTTATGTCTGATAATTATTTTCCTTGGAATTAATTAAAGGCCAGTCAAATGAATGATTGTTTGTTTCTCGATGTTAGTTTTCAAGCATATTTTTCTGTATTCTATGAAATATTATCTTTAAACTTCTTGAGTTTTTTTTAGTACAAGTTACATAATTATTATTATTCGGATGCTGCAATGGCAGATATGCATTTAGCATATGGAGCTGCCAACAGGAACATTTGGGATCACGTGAAAAACATAGTTTACGAAATACCAGTGGAGACGAAAGAGTAGCAGAATCTGGTAGCAAGAATCCTGTTGGCATTCGATGACCTGACAGAAAAACCTGGAATCTTCCGCAACATTCGACGGAACATGATGAAGGGGTTCAACCTTTGCATCCAGGAAGGTGGACACCACTTCCAACAGTTCTTCCGAGGGAATTGAGAGGGGAGAGAGAGAGATTGAGAGGCAGAGAGCGAAAGAGAGAGAGAGAGGCAAGAAGGTAGAACGTAGAGGGACAGTTCTGAGTTAGAACTAAGGTACTAAAGTCACCATTGGTTTCAAAAATTTGTGTGAGAAGAATCCATAGTGTGTACTATGGCTAAATAAAAAATGGCAACAGTCTTTTATTTTGTAGTCATGAATTTTTGGCTGGCTCTGGCATTCGGACCGGGGGAGATCTTCCGCATAGCAAGTGACTAGCTTACCACTGAGCTAATCGTGCGCTTCTAATCGTTTCTCAGTGAACATACTAACACAAAATGTTTTTTTTTTTTTTAAATACCTTTTTGTTTATATCAAAATAGTATAAAACATAATAAAGACTGCAAAAGTTTATTAATTTTACAAAATATCATCTTGTTTTTTTTTTCAAGATTTCTATTAAGAGTTTGGCAATCGGTAAATATTTGTTCTTTAATTAAAATTGTTTATGATAGAAGAACCTACCTACATATTTACCTAGCTTAATTTCATAAACTCTATCCTCGTTAGGAAAATTCGATAGTTTTTTTTTCTCTTGTAGGGAAGCATAAGAAAAAAAATCCTTATATTATCAAGGCAGTCTCTCAGGGGCTTACATGAATAATAATTATGTGTATTGTGATACAAATAGTATCTGATATAACTCAATTTACAGATGGTATTACCCCCAAAAAAAACCATAAGTTGTTGGTGTTACAACAGGTCAGATACAAGTATGAATAAAATATTCCATCAGATTTTTTTGATAATTAAAATAATATTGACCGCCGAGAATTGAACCTCGGTCATGCGACTAACACTCTTAGCACTACCACATCTAGCTAACACCACTGACAATCTGAAAAGCACGAAAATTATCATTTGAATTTTCCTAAACTGGCTGATGAAGGAATGTGAGACCGCGGTATTCAAAAAAAGCAATGTAAACAATTTTTGTAAACAATACAAGACGCCCTTACACAGTCTACAGCTAGAAAACTCTTAGGATTTTTGAAGAGTTTTTGGCAAACATCTAATAATTTTTCCCAGTAGATCACGTGATAAAAAATCGTAAAATTAATTTTTAGCATCCTCGGGGCGGCCGCCAACTTTTATCAAACTTGCCCCTGTCTGTGCCAAAATTTTCTCGGACAAATGTCCAGTGTTTTCTTTAGTAAAAAAGTTTTTTCGTGTGTTTTTTTTCTGTTCAGGTGTAAAAAAATATGACAAACCAAACCGTAAAAAACAAAGTAGTTTAACTAGAAACATCGAAATTTTGTTGGCTTTCTGCAGAATTGTTCAGAATCAACTCATCTTAAACAGGAAAAAAATACTGACCTGAAGAATAAGCCAAAGTCGGATTTTTTCGGAAAGTTGCAAAAAATCACTTTGTGCAGTTACGAAGGCGAATCCGAAAAAACGGATTACAGATCCGGGCTGGAAATGTCGTCAGTAATCTACCATTAACGGGTGTAAACGTTTTTTTGGTCCACCCTGTATATGGGTTTATTATATCTATATAGCAATGATTCAAATCAGCAATGTACGGAACAATGGTGGCATACCTGCCGAAAATGACTTTCATTAGTCCATGATTGACATATGTCAGTGAGAGAGAGATACATAGATAGATAAAAAGAGAGAGAGAGCGTTCTGTATTTATTTCAAAGAAGAGGACATGGGTGAAATATTCTGATGTTGTACCTACTATGTTACTGGATGGATGTGTCAACAGTTGGATGTGTAAAAGTGGTGTAGCGAAAGAAAAGTGCACATGGATATTACAACAATTATAATTTTATTAGATCTTTTGATTCGAATCAGAACTTTTGATTTTATCCGAATCAGAACAACGGCTCTGATCAATTAAAACATATTCTGATTCCATTCAAATCAGAAGATCTACTTCGATTCAAATCAGAACATCTGATTATATTCGAATCGAAAGATGTTCTTTGAGTCGAATCAGATATTCTAATTTGATTTGAATCTTAACATCTAATTTGATTTCAATCAAAAGTTCTATTTGATTCGAGTCAAAAGTTCTGATTTGATTATCAGAACATATTATTAGACCTTCATTGTTTGATTTTTTTTTTTTTTTTTTTTTTGAGGAGTACAATGATCTCAAGTATATTTTATTTATTATTCATTACAATTCATTATCCAACTCATCTCCCTGGGCACACAGCCACAACTGCCGCGATTGTTTGATTAGATTATCAGAACATAATGTGATTAGATTAATTGAGATTTCAGAACATTCAAATTTGAGACCTAAACTATACCCATTATTCTTGAGGCACAAGCCCAAACAATAGCTACGACACTGGCCCTTATACACAACCAAAAATATCGATCAATCAATTCTCCATTAGCAATCTAATAATGAAAATTAATATTGGTACTCTATGTGTCATTATCAGACGCATAGTTTCTATCAGAAGGAAAAGTGACATCACAGAAATTAATTAATAAAGAAAACTGATGGACAATGTGCGTAATGGACATACCACAATGTGGGTCTATGGACATTGAACAATGTGAACATATCTATACAGAAATACAGTACCTAGTACCTACGTATAATAGAAGGACATAGCAATATCACAAGATGGATCGATGGACATTGCACCTCACTAATTTTCTTAATGATTGAATGTGAGACCAAATATTACGAGGACTTCGACTGTTTCAAGCTTCTTCTTCTTTCACTTTGCCTTTTCCCAACCAAATCTACTCGGGATCGGCATTAGTCAACCTCTTCCACATGATTAAGTGGGGCACTCCTACTCAAATATTTTACGGCTGGATGCCCTCCATAGCGCCAACCCTTTTCAAGGCGCCAAATTGTGAAGCTTCTGCAAACCCAAGAAACGTCCCGTCATGATATGACCCTGCAGTTGAAAGTGATGTTAAACCGAAAAAAGAAAATGAAAAAAACCTAGGAAATCCACGAACTGGTTCAAACTGGGCAAGGACTTTTGTTCCTATCAGTATTCGCTGATATCACAGGAGGAACAGCCTGAAGTTCTTGATTCTCAAAACCACACAGTTATACATTAACTGTTGAGATGTCCTCCCAGCTACTCACAACCTCAGCCGACAAAAATGACTCACGTATGGATTCCTGCCAGGCAGGTGAGAATGTTCATAACTCACTCTCCCAAAAGAGCAAAAGAAAGGCACTGCCTGAGCAAAAAGGAATTACGCATCCTTACTGGCTTTCGGTTGTGGCGTAACGGTTGCGACTACTGCCCGTAGTCCAGAGATCCTGAGTTCGATTCCCGGTTGGAGCAGACTTTTCGCACAGAAAATTCTGTTCCCTCGAACTGTGAGGCTGGCGATTCCGGCCCCACTAGGCTGGGTGAGGTTAATGTGGGTAGCTGTACGATTTCCAGCGAATAGAGGGTAAACCCCCGTCTGTCTATCTCAATCAGGACGTTAAACCAAAAGATCAATGGACATGAAAGGCCTAGACATTGGATCTGGGCGTCATATAATCCTCTCACACCGTGATTAGTATCAATTCCTATCTCACGGACACGGATTATTATAACAGACCACAAAATTCCGTCTCTGTGAAATTCCCCAGATAGAAAAACACATTCTATGTTAATGCGGAGTAGCTTCTCACACTCGACTGAAATAATTTTCAGGCTGATTTAACACCTAAAGAATTACTGAACTCTCCTTCTTAGCTATGTAAAAGCTTAGATATCTTTTAGAGTAACAAGGGTATGTCACGAAAGATCTATTTAAGATCGCAGTGGCAAAGAGCTTTCTTAGCCAACAGCCCTACTTATACCAATACCTATGGATCCTGCCATGGCGGGCACCAATTTATCTCCTCCCCATGCTTAATGTTGCTTCATTTCCTGTCAGCTATACCATATTTTGATTTTCAATAAGTCCTTCCGACATGTTTCCCTGCTTAGTAACGAAGTAAAGCTTTGGCTTCAAATCATGTTTCTCCATTCATGTTCTTCCATGATGGGTCAATTGAAGGATAGAACATCCAAATGTGTCTGAACCTTCCCAAATAAACGCGACTGTCGACAATTTGAACACAGCTGAAACTGTGACCAGGTAATATCGTTACTATCACTCTAATGTAATTTATTCCATCACCATTTCATTTCACTCACAAGAACCATCTTCCTATTTTTTACAATCATAAAAATAAATAAGCATAATGGTGAGTCCAAGTAAATACTACCAAATAACACAGAAGTTTATGATATTTTTAATATTCTCTGCTCTTACCATTTCAGACAGGATTGCAAACTAATGCAGTCAGCAGTAAAGCGAGTAGGTTGCAGCTAGCGAATTGTTCTACCAGATAAATAGGTAACTACTTATCTATCGTCGCTGTCCATGCAAACTATTGCAAACCTCACGTATGCTAGGCACTCTCTGGCTAATTGATTATCTCTGTAAACAGAAGAAAACACAGACCAGTTAGTTTTGCTGATGTTGGATTGGAAAACAGCTTGTGAAAAACAAATGGAAAATCGAGCGTTAAATTTCGAATTAAAAATGCGGAGGCTCTGGTACGTGGAATGTGTTTGAGTAGGGTGGCTTGTGAATAGGGATCTGGCGTCTTCATCTCATGCAATTGATTTCTGTTATTTTTCTCCTCTAAAAGAATCAGTTAAAATAAATGAAAAACGCATAACTTTCTGTACTTCAGGTGTTGTTTATTTAATGCCCGTTAGAAATCAAAGAATCTGCTGGTGTTGGGGCTATGTTTTCGGACGACTTATTATTTACTAACAATGTCTAGATTCTCAATTTCTCATGGCGAGGTACACCATACTTTTCGTATTACTTTATTCTCACGCTATGTCAGGTCAACTAGAAACAAAGTCCAGGCGTTTCTATCGTGTTTATAACACATCCTATAATCAGCAACAGCACATGGAATTTTGAGGTAATCAGCAGCAACACAAGGTATTTTGATACAATCAGCAGCACATGAAATTTTGATTTAATCAGCAACAGCACAAATAATTTCGAGGTAATGAGTAACACAGAGGATTTTGATACAATCAGCAGCAGTACAGGAAATTTTGATACAATTAGGAGTACATAAAATTTTGAGGTAATCAGCAGCAGCAGCACTTGAAATTTTGAGGTAATGATCAGCAACACAGAGGATTTTGATACAATGAGCAGGAGCACAGGAAATTTTGATACAATCAGCAGCACATATAATTTTGAGGTAATCAGCAGCACATGGAATTTTAAGGTAATCAGCAGCAGCACTTGAAATTTTGAGGTAATGAACAGCAACACAGAGGATTTTGATACAATGAGCAGGAGCAATTTTTAGGTAATCAGCAGCACATACAATTTTGAGGTAATCAGCAGCACATGGAATTTTGAGGTAATTAGCAACACATTGAATTTCGAGGTAATCAGCAGAACATTGAATTTTGAGGTAATCAGCAGCAGCACATTGAATTTCGAGGTAATCAGCAGCAGCACATTGAATTTCGAGGTAATCAGCAGGACATTGAATTTTGAGGTAATCAGCAACAGCGCATTGAATTTTGAGGTAATCAGCAGCAGTAAGGGAAATTTTGATACAATCAGCAGCACATATAATTTTGAGGTAATCAGCACTAACACATGTAATTTTGAGTTAATCAGCAGCAGCACATTGAATTTTGAGGTAATTAGCAGCACATTGAATTTCGAGGTAATCAGCAGAACATTGAATTTTGAGGTAATCAGCAGCAGCACATTGAATTTCGAGGTAATCAGCAGGACATTGAATTTTGAGGTAATCAGCAACAGCGCATTGAATTTTGAGGTAATCAGCAGCAGTAAGGGAAATTTTGATACAATCAGCAGCACATATAATTTTGAGGTAATCAGCACCAACACATGTAATTTTGAGGTAATCAGCAGCAGCACATTGAATTTTGAGGTAATCACATACAATTTTGGTGTAAAAACAGCAGCACGAGGAGTTTTGAGTTAATCAGCAGTAGCACTATGAATTTTGAGTAGCACAGGCGACTTTGATTGAATATATTTATTTAGCACCACGTGAAGTTTTGGAAGTATTTATTGAGCATAACTTTGAATTTAGTTTCGTTTGTATGATGTAGGTACTTATTTTTAGACTAGGTACAATTAATTTTGCTGTGTTGTGATTTTCATTACATGAATGGAGTGGCTATAATTAGATTTTTAAGTGACTTTAAAACAAATACGAGATGTAATGTAATTAAATTTGGCTTCCATTTCAAGTATTCAACAAGCCAGCGTCGCACGTTGAACACCTACATTAGTTCTCGTTCTGTCTTCAAGGATAAGCAACGTTTAGGGAGATTAAGACCCAAATCCAGGCTGGGTGAGGTTAATTTGGGTAGCTGATTAGTATTTTTTTCATAGAATGGAAGGTACTCAAAATTCGCGTCTCAAATAAATTAGAGATATTAAAGAGACATGAACCAAAAAAAAAAAAATAATAATAAAAAATAGAATCAATTATCTAATTAGACCGCTCAATATTTGGTACTAGTTGACCAATCCTAGGAACTACTCATTATGTGGTAGTAAGCCTTTTCACTCTGTCCTGTGGTTAACAATGTTAATTTCTGCATCGCGGGATTAAGTGAAACAGAACGCAAGGAATATTTTCTCAGTGGTAAGGTGAGTCTTGCTATGCGGAAAGTCTCGGGTTCGAATCCCAGAGCCCACCAATTTTTTTGGTGTATTCTCGCCCATCTGAGGGGAGACGATATATGGGTTGGGCAAACTACAACACTGACCACAAGTGTCTAGGGTAGCTGGTATTCTGAAAAAATTAAAAAGGCTAAAAATTTACTTTCTATTGCCGTATGGAAAGTATTGTAACTTGTCATTTTTATTATAAAGATAAATAAGCAAAACGATTTTTAAATATAGTTAATTTATTTAGATTAAAATGAATAATAATAAATATAAATATAAAGAATTTTTCACGTGAATAATAATTTATTTTGTCAATGTAAAATACTTGTATTTACTTTTTAAAAAAATGAATGATTTTATGATTTTAGACACCCATTAGTTAGTAAAAGGCCCTTAAGTTATAAAAATAACAAAAGTGAGAAAGATAAAGAAAAAAAAAAAAAAAAAAAAAAAAAAATGGATACACAGAAATGAAGGAATGACTAGAAAGCATGGTAGTATTAATATTATTATAAGGATATTCAATACAGGTCTAGCTGACAATGTATTACTGTTGATTGATGAAAATGAATTTATAGTTATTATTATTACTATCGTCATAGGACCTATTAAAGCAGTTAGAAATGAATTTCATATTCTACAGTTACACACAATAAGTAAGTAAAGTTATCATATTTGTATTATGTTAATCACAATCGTGATGTCCCAGGTATTACTCAAAATATGCTTGACATATTTTGAGTAATACCTGGGACTTGAACCACGGACCTCCAGGTTACAAATACACCACCTTATCGATCAAGCTACTAAGAAGCATCAGTATATTACAATAACTTCGCCATTTTTTAGTTCATATCAGTATAACACCACTATAATAAAGACTGATATAAACTTTCAGAGGCACGCTTGCTCTCGGTAGCAAATTAGAAGAAATGTTTTATTTTTGAAATATAAATTAATCACTTAATACTTCAAAGTTAAGACCATTGGCTGCTGACCCGGAGGTTGCGGGTTCGAATACCGGCCGGAGCGAATAATTCTGACCGAAAAACTCGATTTAAAAAATGGCATGGATGTAAAGGTAAAGTGCCCTGAAGTTATGCGAAAGCGTTTGCGGGACACAATAACCTTTTCATATTTTTTTTTATTAATAATAATAACACTCTTTAGTGGAAGATTACCACCAGGTGAGGTTAATGCTCAAATTTCTACCACCTAACCCTATGAGTCTTATTATTATGTGGTCGGTCACAAACTCAAATCGATGAGGATAAATTTATGTACTGGGTTTCCTTACGCTACCTGGATTACCAGACTAGCGCGTTAACTACTTGACTTCCAGTGATTAATAATAATTAATCACTTATTTCGTGATCAGTATAAACAGATTCTATAATCATCACTACTGAGTCTTCATCACAGGACACACATCCAGTAGACAGAATGTGGCTCAGTGATTAAGAGCATTGGTTGCTGAAGTTGCGGGTTCGAATCCCAGCCGGAGCGAATAATTCTGACCGAAAAATGGCATGGGTGTGAAGGTAAAGTGCCCTGAAGTTATGCGAAAGCGGTTACGGGGCACAATAACCTTTACAAAAAAAAAAATGAATCACTATTTCGCGATCAGTATAAACAGAATCTATAATCATCACTACTGAGTCTTCATCACAGGACACACATCCAGTAGACAGAATGTGGCTCAGTGATTAAGAGCATTGGTTGCTGACCCGGAGGTTGCGGGTTGGAATCCCAGTCGGAACGAATAATTCTGACCGAAAAATGGCATGGGTGTGAAGGTAAAGTTATGCGAAAGCGGTTACGGGGCACAATAACCTTTTATTATTATTATTATTATAAAACCTGGTTGCAGGGTTTCGTCTGAAACACCATACAATTAACACTGCGACCTAGTAAGATCTATTGTGACCAGGGAGAAAATCTCTCATCCTATTTCCCAGTTCTGTGCCTATGACGGCCCAACTGGGCTTAGTTGAGAGTGGTTGTCCAATGCTTAACGCCCTAAGTCCAGAAACCTGTTCCCTTCATGAGAAGTGTCAGTCTCTGGACGAGGTGTTCTTGGTTATGGAGATCTTCGAGATTACTGGATTCGAAAATCCTAAATCTCCTGTTATCCAGCGCCTCACATTCGAAGAGAATGTGTGTTGCTGTTTCTTCTTCCAGACCACATAGCCTACAATCGATTGGTTCTCCTCTAGAGAGTCCTAATCTGTGTAAGTGTTTCCTAAGTGGTCCGTGGCCAGTGAGTAGGCTCACTATTAATCTTAGTTTATTTCTGTTGAGTGACAGAGATAACCTTTAAAAAAAAAAAAAAAATTAATCACTATTTCGCGATCAGTATAAACAGAATCTATAGTCATCACTACTGAGTCTTCATCACAGGACACACATCCAGCAGACAGAATGTCGCCCGGCACATGGGGCAGGAACACTTGGCACTCATCCAGGCGTTGGGGTTGCTCTGGTCTTGCCGCAGGGCGAACCACTTGCCCATGCACTCCAGACACCACATGGGCCGACACTGGCAGGTTCCGCACGGGTTCTGGAAGGGATGATAAGGGGAATGAACAGCTAGATAAATTCTAAAATAATTCTGGTTTATTAAAAAATAATAAAAATAATATTGGTAAAAATTCTTGACCATGGATAGGGGGACAGCTAGATAAATTCAAAAATAGTTCTGGTTTATTTAAAATAAAAAAAATAAAGGTAAAAATTAATGACCATGTATAGGGGAACAGCTAGATAAATTCAAAAATAGTTCTGGTTTATTTTTAAAAAAAAAGGTAAAAATTATTGACCATGTATAGGGGAACAGCTGGATAAAACTCAAAGATAGTTCTGGCTTAATTAAAATGGTTGGTTGGAAGAGCCCAAGCAATTTGAAAATCCTGCCGTTAAAGCCCAAAAAAAGAATACAGGTACAAAAGTTCTTTTATATCTCTCATAGCCAGTTCTCTTAGAGTCAGGTTTGGTTGTATTAGGTACCCTTCCAACACTTTATCATATTTGTATTCTTCACAAAATTTTAATAATTTCACTTGAAAATATTAACATAATCGCGTCATGTATTAATGGTTAAGCAGCTCGACAAAGACACTTCTTGGTTGTACATTTCTTTAAACAGCTACACTTTTTGAACCCTTGTCCACCAACCAATGATTGTTTTGAAACAACTGAGCGAAGACTTATTTCCTCATGTTTTACATCTTCCAAAGAGATAAAGATTTCAGAGCATAGTGTGAATTGATTACGAGAGTAGAGACTTTTGATGATTCCGCTCTTTGTACCTAATTGGTAGAGCTCATCTTCCTTTTTAATTATGACTGCAACGATAGATTTTGGATCAATTTTAGAACGGTCAACATCTGGAACTTTTACTCTAACATTTTGTCCAACTTGGGCATCAGGAAATTTGTCATTAGACATTTTCTTAGCTTGAATCTCAAGGTTTTCTCTTGCAGCTTCTCGAATTCTCCTCACTTCTCCACACAAAAGTCAACAGGTTTAAACATGTCTCAGATATTAAATCTTCACACAATCACATTTCCCGGAATCTCTTGGAAAAGTCCGAAATGACCAAATGAATGTCTTATTCGGGCTTTTCCCGATTGATGTTGGGAAAACCTAGGATTAACCGAAAGAGATCGGTAAAAGCCCGAAATAAAAATTCATTTCGGACTTCTCCCAACAATTGCGGGAAATCCTAGGTTTACCCGGGTAAACCTAGGATTTCCCGCACTCCTAGCTTTTCCCGTAACATATACATACATAGAAATTAAAATAAACAAAACAAAACTTGATCAAGGGCGGTGCTAATGCCAACGGCATTCTCTTCCTGGCTAGGGCTAGGGCACTGATCTTGTGATCCATCAGGCAGGATGAGGATCACCCCCACACTCACACACCCGCACTCACCTCCCCACCTCCCTGTGCAGCCTCCGTCACGCAGTGTCTCTCCAGTTTCACCTCCGCGCGCTCAGTCATGCAGCCGATGCACAGTTCCGGGTCCTCCTCCATTGAGTGGACAGGATTGGAGGCGATGAACTCGCGGAACACCTCCAGGAACTGCTGGAGGCGAGACTTGTGGAAGGAGACGTGGGGGAGGATGATGATGGGCGAGGAGAGGCGGTCGTTCAGGGTGTGAAAATCGGAGGCATTTATCCTGAGCAAAAAAATATTTATTTCAAACATAAGAGGTATTTTTCTTTTGGATAATTTTTTTATCGGTATTTCCTAATATTTCCATTTTATTCCAAATATTTCTAGTTTAGCATCCCCACCATTAAAAGAAAAATGCGTTTCGGTACTTTTAAAGATAAAAAATGGACTTAACCTATACTACAAGAACTAGAAACAAGAATTTTCTAAATCCATGTTGGTTAACCAAACTGGAAGAAGATTTTTTTCTCTTCCAAAAGAAAATGACTTGCTTCCAGTTTGTTCATTTTATTCCAGTTGCATCCACTTTGGTTAGAAAGAAAAATATGGTTATAGTTTACAAATTGAACGCTAAAAATTAAAACTAAGATAGAATTCTCTATCAATGTCTTGTATTATTCAAGTGGTGTTTATCAACTTTATAGTTATTTACACCAAGTTCGAATTAATTTCAATGTTGTTGTTGTTGCCAGCTTGGCTACAGCTGGAGAGGGGAATGATGTCCCCTAACACCCTTCAGCCAGCGTCTGTGGTGGGTGATACCTATTTTTTTTTTTAAATCAGAGATGAATGTATTTTACAAAAACGAACACAATACTAACGATATATTATATTAGATGATATCGAAAGTAATAACAAAAAAAGATGAAGCAGATTAGGTATACCATATAGAAGTTATCAAACACAAACCACACAATATGTCCTTTACGTCAAGTTAACTTTCTACCTCGGGAGGAAAATAATGAGTTATGTTTCTTGTATGAGTTATAATCTTGAAGGAATTGGTGTAAAGAATTTAGAAAAGCAAAGATTGCTCTAAGTAGTGCTGTGCTACCCAAATTAGCCTCGCCCAGTCTGAGTAAGGCCAAAGATGTAATCTTCACGAATTGGCTGATGGAATTATTGTTTTTTTTTTATTATTTTTTTACATCTTACATTTCAATGATTCAAAGGTCTGTCCCGGTAGCTCAGTGGTAAAGGCGGCACTCTGTGAATCCAGAGATTCCATAGGTCGTGGGTTCGAAACCCAGCCGGGACATGACAAGTCCTCCTCCCATTTGGGATTTTTACCACATAATAATATGTCTTGGGCTTACTGCTGGAATAATGGGACTTTAATAGTCCTAATCGGGCAGTATAAATAAGGCAATATTATTATTATTATTACAATGATCATGAAAGTTACCTGAAGGAGAAAGGCTGAACGGCTCGCTGGTTCTGTGACGTCACCAGAATGCGCAGGTACTGAACGTTCTGTGCGCCCTCTGGTGAGATGGAATGGTACTCCGACTCCACACAGCTAATGGATGAGTCACTCTGCTGTGCGAACGTGACGTCATACAGACTGACCTTGATGATCCAGGATTGGGTGACCACGAGTTTGCCTGTACTGCCTAGCGGGAGGATGAGCTTGTCATGCCTGTGGGAGGTAATGAAAGAGATAGACAGATAATGATTTACTTAAAATTACAAGAGAAGCTGTCTGTATTTGACTGGTAGCCATGCAGCAAAGTATACCAGGTGGGCTACCAAATTGTCAGCATAAATTTTGTAACTTTACCAGGCTGTTTTCCCTAGTTTTGCAGTTCACTTTATGATAGAAAAGTAACAGTATGGAGATTATTACTGAACAGAAGAAACATTTTTAACGAAAACAAAGCATATGGATTTTTTTTTAAATTCTTTTAATAAAACTTAGGTACTGGAAAAGTTAAACATGTGCCTTCTGTTCAGTATTAATCTCCATACTGTTGGTTTTCTATCAAAGCAATAATACATTGAAAATTTAAACTACAAATTAACCATGGAGTCAAATGGAAAAACAACAAGTGTCGGTTAATTTTGCCGACGAGTATATAATAAAACTAATACCTCCTAAACTCATTGCTAATTCCTACAGCAATGAGAAACCACGAAGGCTCAGCATAAGTCACAAAGGATTGCAGCTTCTCTCGTATTGGATGGCAGTGAAAGTTGCCCCGCTTCCAGTGACAAATGTAGATGTAGGTCATCATTGGAATGAGAATGGAGGCATGAGCATAGAGAGCTAGGAGTGTTTGACCCCAGGAACTTTCTCCATCTAGTTTGAAAATCTCAAAGCCACTCCCGGTGATTTTCATGTGTAGAAGAACATAGCCTGAAAATGAATTTATAAAGTTTTATTTAATACCTACCTATTCAAAAGTAAGTTTTTTGCCAAATGTGAAACTCACATGTGATTTTAAAGTTAGGACATAAACATCTCAAACAGGAAGTCTCTAGTCTATCTTTCATGTTTTTTTTTAAATAATTTAAATTATTAGGTAATCTTCTCATACCATGTGTACAATTGTACATCTGACAACCAAAAATGCCAAAACCAAATTCAATGAAGCGCTCTTTTCCAACCCACCAATTGTAGTAAAAAGACACGACAAAGTAATTTCCTCTGTTTCATTTTACTGGTCACAGTAACAACTATAGAAAATATTTTTTTTTTTTTTTTTTTTTCAAGAGAACTTAGATCCCACTTGAAGTAAGTTCAGTTTTGTTTAAGTAATATCCCTTAATTATTTTTCTCTACCCTTTTTAGATATCTTTTATTTGTAATATTTCAAATTAACACATTTAAAAACACACATAGCTTCAATATTCATACTTACCAAAGGGCAAAAGTGTGTGAAACATCAGAGTATAACACATCCGTTCAATATGATGAAGTACAAAGTCCTGCTCTTCATCCTTGATGAATCTACCAAAGATGTTTTCAATTGTAAGGCCAGCAGCTTTGAACTCACTCATTGAGAATACGAAACATGTGCAGAACACGATGTAAATGAGAGCGGCTAGGATATGAGAGTAGTCTTGGTACTCCATGGTGCCAGGTTTATAGCAGGACTTGACTAATGTAGTTTCAATTGATTATTAGTTTGTGAAATATTCAATGATAAATAACCAAGATATTGCTGTTATCATTGTAAAATTTTACTATCTGAAAAGTGAAAATACATTAGAATGAATCCTTTTTACTAAAAAACAACAGAACATGATGAACATCTTACAAATAAAAGATTTCTTCTAATGAATCTTTCATAATGATTTGAATATTGAAACTTGCAAATGGGAAAATTGTCCTCAAAAATATTAGGATGGCTCAGAGCAAGACTAGCTGTGGCAATATGGTGTGCACCTAGTCTGTGTGTCAGAGCAGCACGAAGATGGTAGACATGGATTGCTGGGTTAGAAGATAGAATAGATGTGCAGAAAAGAATCTGATTTGTCATTTTGTTTTAGGATTTTTATGATTATTTTTATTAATAAATTATTAAAAAAAATTGTACAGTACCTAAACTGTAAAAATATAGAGATAAGAACAGTATCCAGATAGAATTGTAGATGATACAGGAATTTTACTCTCTGGGTCTTACCTGCAATGTACTACACAATAAAATAAATGATAAATACTGATATAGTGGATGTAACGTTCCACGTACTGAAACAATTCCCTCAGGATGATTTGTTTGAACTACTTGTCGATCTGGAAATTTTCATTTGAGTAGAAAAAGAAAGAAAATTCTAGTTTTCAAAAATAAATTGAAAATTGAAAACACATACTATTGAAAATTGAAATCAATAAAATTTGAAATCTTCGCGCTCAATAAACTATTCAAGTTATCATTTATATAAAACGCCTGATAAAAATTTGTGGCCAGGATAGGCAATATGTGTCTAAAATAGAGTGAGCCACAAAGTATTTTATAGTTTTTGTCAGGCGTTCTAAAACGTCCTTCAATGAACATTTTTATTTTTCTTGTGGAAGTTGTGGATTTATGGCAATTCTTGTAGAAGACAAGATTTTTTGGGAATTTCTTGATTATTTTTTTTTTTTTTGATTCTATAAATATCTTTTATAATGGTTAGAGTGAGAGCCAGTATTACCAAGTTTGCTCCTAAGTCGGTACGTAGATAACTAAGTAAGCACCTATAATCCTATAGTATATTACCTACCTAGGTAGGAGTTTAAACATTTTTGTATGTACCTACCTACAGGTAGAGACTGATTTTTACTTGAGAGAATATAATATAAATTCATATTATATAATATAAATAATTATATATTATATAATTATCATTAGGACTGTCACTAATTCAAGATAGAGTCTATGACTATGTGGTAAAATCGCGTTTAACAGTTTAGTAGTTATTATTTCTAGTTTGCAATGGACTTCACAAATAAAATTAGGGTTCCCATTATTATTCCAGACATCTAATTATTAAATACCCCTGTTTGGAGTTTGGTTTCAATTAATATCTGCACACCGGTCATCTAACACGAGCCAAAATAATTGCTCCTAGCACCCTGAAATTCTTGTTGGGTCTCTCATATGAACCCGCGGACCCTAGACTAGGCGTAGCCTAAGAGTACTCAGGAACCACATCTGGAGACAGCACTTTACTTTCTATTATTTTTTTCTTATATCAAATAAGATCTGGTAAGATCCGGTTCTCCTAAGATCACCGAAGTTAAGTAACGTGCAGCGAGGTGAAGACTTCGTGAAGCTCACATCCCGGCCCAATCCAGGCTGGTGGAGTTAAAATGGTACCAGGTTTGCGAGTTTCCTGCGAATGGAGGGTAACACCATGTTTGTAATATGGCCATCCAGTTGAAAGCGACGTAAAACCCAAAGAAAAATCTTCAACCAGTCCTATTGAGGAATTTTCTTCTGGTCTGGCTTTTGCTGTTATCCTACTTTATAATTTGGCCCTAGATGATTACACCTGTTAACTGATGCTTTTCCTTTGATTTTCCAATACAGCTCTACCTATGATATTTAAGAATTAAAATAATTATACCAGATAATTATGTAAATAACAGGAGGAATTATCTTTCTGGATTTTAATTCAAGTAATAGTCCAGGGTTTGCAACCTGACAGTTTTAAATTTTAGAAAAAAAAAACTGGAAGTTATTTGTTATTACGTTCATATAGAAATCCAAGTAATGTTATATACCTAAAAACTGAAGGCTAAAGTGAGATTGTTGGCGTTCAGTCCGTGCTTCCACACCACAATAGAAACTAATAATAATATAATAATGCTTTTTCTTTGTGTTATTACGTCACAATTTAGTGGGTAGCGCAGAATCATAGGACTTTACCACTTTAATTTACAATATCTTGTATATTTTTTTGCCTAAGATTCTGCCCTGTCGTGCTTCAAATAGCAGCTATCATTTCCTTCACGAGGTATGAGTGGACCCAAACATTCAAGTACAGAGCAGAAAAATCTCCCGCTGGGAATCGAACCAGGTCACATGTGTGCAATGCCTAGCGCGCCAACTCGCTCTGCCACAGTGACTACTACAATAGAGAACTATATTTCGAGGAGAAGCACGAGGACGTAGGCTGGTCATAATTTTACAGCTATAATTAGGTAAGACATTTCCTCTGGACTGGCACGACCTTTGAGGAACATAATTTATCAAACCAGAAAGCAGTCAGACAGATAGGAGAGAGAGAGAAAAGAAGGGCCAACATTGTAAATGTGCAAGCATTCCTGATTTGACTCTAAATACAAACACCTTTCAGTAGAGAGAGAGAGGGAGGGAGGGAGGAAAAACAGAAGAGAGAGAGAGAGAAAGGAGGGAGAGAGAGGAGAGAGAGAGAGACAGATAACTGAAAAGGTGTTTTTTTTAGCATTCTTTTTAGCGTGTGTTCTTTAGACCTTTGGTTCGTCCGTTATGTCAGATATTATTTATGACTTTAGAGACCCTAATAAAATGAGAATAACAAGTTTTTTTCTATATTAGGAGTCTTTATTATCCACTGGACTTTGAAAGCGGGTTCCAGATTTTTTGATATTCGGGTCATTAGGTCAACAGCAAAGCACGCTTCAAGATAATTTAGTGGATAAAAATTAATTTTTTTATACAAATTCCTACTTTGTATAAGATAAGGAGAGTAGATATCTATACATATATCTGAGCTGACAAAAGTATCAGTAATAGCTGCTGTTGTTGTTGTAACTTCTTGTTATTTGTAGCCAGGATTTAGGCAATTCGATGGTGTTTACAGGCATAATATTTGACTTAATAATCAGCTCTAACTAGCAATTCATATACCTACCTACAAACCTACATACTTAGGTAGACACACATTTGACATTTAATATTGTCCCTATGTTTATTTATGCGCAGACATAACGGCGCCCTAAATAGACCCTAGACCCTAAGATAGCCCCGATATCACTAATAATCTAACCATGTTATCAAATGTAAGCGGCCTCAACGGAGTCCCAAAATTTGACTATATCCAGGTAAAGCGGCCACAACGAGGACCCTGGCCTATAGCCTACATTAGGGTGGGCCGAAAAAAGCGAATTTTTGAATCGAGGATTTTAATAGCAAAAAAAAGTTGCAGCATGGTCAGACGTTTCCAAAAATATAACTTTGGTCGAAATTGGATGTTATCTTCCACTGCCGCAAAGCGGTTGAAGTTTGGCGAAAAAGTCGAAAAATGGCATTTTGGACCTCACTTTGAGAAAATTATAAAAATAGCAGATGAACATCTAAGAAGCTCAAATTTGTTTCAAATTACTCAATATGTGTTCTAATTTTATTTTTAGACTAAAAATAATGAGCTCTTTGAGCTCTGTTCTGTATACAGGGTGATCCAAAATCATGAAATACCACTTTTTCATGTGATTTATATGGGGTATATTATGTTTATATTTATTGAATTATTTGAATTGATCCTTCGATATTGGCAATTAAAATCATCAAATATTAAATATATGATAGTGCTGGACAGTCTGGATGATATTTACACTCTTCAGATATACAGGGTGGTCAATTTTTTCATAAATTTTGATGACTTTTTTATGTAATTAGTTCATGGTTTTTTTTGTACATGACAACCATGTAAATATTATGCTAAGCACTTTTTAGGGACATAAAATATAAATAAGCATTATAAAAAGGATAATAAGACAGTCTCTTATCCAAAATATTCCGTATGGAGCCCAGGTGATTCATGGAAAGTCTTGGGTGGAAGGAAATTTTCACCCAACACAATGCACCTTGTGAAATATGTTGTATAGGAAACTTATTCCCTTATCGTTGTTGCAATTTTACCTTATAGTTTGACCATTCTATTTCCTGCATTATTATTATTAAAATAACTATAGGTACCATGTGTATTAGGTGGCTACACCACGCGACGAAGCTCTCCCGAACCCTCCCAACAACGATTTTTTTTTATATCGCGTCTTTTGATATCTTTCCGACCTAGTTCTTTGAGTCTCTCTGCAATTTAAGAGTTTTAATGGCTTATAATGACGAATGGATTTCTGAGGTTGTACATATGTACATATACATTACACCTATTTCCATTGGGAAAAAAAGTTATGATTTGGCAAAAATAACCAAATGGGTTCATAAAATATATCATATGGTATATTATGCTGGTCTTTCATGCCAATTGTGGTTTCATAAAAAAATAAAGTAGGTAAGTCCTTCAGATTAGAAAAATGCAAATCACTTGGGTATTGGTAACAAATTAACAACAACAACTGGTAGCTCAAAGGCAAAAATGTACCTGAAACAATGGCTTTTCTCTCGCTGAATAGCGAGGGAACGTTACATCTATTTTGGCTACTGTGCCCAGTGGAAAATCATTGGAAGAGATTGTATTTAGTGTCTAAAGAAATGTAAGCAAATTTACTGAACTTCTACTGATTAGCAAACAACTAAATCATTTAAAAAAAAGTTACTATACTTGTGTTAATCACTTTCATGATATCACAACTACTCAAAATCGAGTTACTAAATCTACGCTGAATCTAGGACTTGAACCACCAACTTCCAGGTTAAAGGTTACAAGTGCGCCGCCTTATCGATCAACTATATCATTATAATTATTATGTAGAGATAATTTGTTGATCTACTATTGTTTATGCTGCCACTCCAATGTTACTACGAGATATTTCCCAAGGTGCACTGTGTTGGGTGAAAATTTCCTTCCACCCAAGACTTTCCATCAATCACCTGGGCTCCATACGGAATATTTTGGATAAGAGACTGTCTTATTATCCTTTTTATAATCCTTATTTATATTTTATGTCCCTAAAAAGTGCTTAGCATAATATTTACATGGTTGTCATGTACAAAAAAAACCATGAACTAATTACATAAAAAAGTCATCATAATTTATGAAAAAATTGACCACCTTGTATATCTGAAGAGTGCAAATATCATCCAGACTGTCCAGCACTATCATATATTTAATATTTGATGATTTTAATTGCCAATATCGAAGGATCAATTCAAATAATTCAATAAATATAAACATAATAAACCCCATATAAATCACATGAAAAAGTGGTATATTTCATGATTTTGGATCACCCTGTATACAGAACAGAGCTCAAAGAGCTCATTATTTTTAGTCTAAAAATAAAATTAGAACACATATTGAGTAATTTGAAACAAATTTGAGCTTCTTAGATGTTCATCTGCTATTTTTATAATTTTCTCAAAGTGAGGTCCAAAATGCCATTTTTCGACTTTTTCGCCAAACTTCAACCGCTTTGCGGCAGTGGAAGATAACATCCAATTTCGACCAAAGTTATATTTTTGGAAACGTCTGACCATGCTGCAACTTTTTTTTGCTATTAAAATTCTCGATTCAAAAATTCGCTTTTTTCGGCCCACCCTAGCCTACATCCAATGCGCTGGACCCCAGACCCTGGTACCTACTACCTATAGACGATTTTTGATACTCCGTTTTCTTTCTCGATACTCCGTTGTGGCCGCTTACATTTAATAACATGGTTGTATTATTTTACGTGGTACTGGCTCTACTCCAGGGTCCAGGGTATAAGCCTCCGTTGTGTTCGGCCACCTAGTGTAGGAACTAGGATATAGGGTCTAGGCCTAGGGTCCTCATTGTGGCCGCCTACTTTACATGAGATAGAATAAAAGCAAAAGGTACCTAACTATAATAATAATAATATCGCCTTATTTATACTACCCGATTAGGACTACTAAAGTCCCATTATTCCAGCAGTAAGCCCAAGACGTATTATTATGTGGTAAAAATCCCACATGGGATGATAACTTGTCATGTCCCGGTCGGGTTTCGAACCCACGACCTCTTGAATATCTGGATTCACAGAGTGCCGCCTTTACCACTGAGCTACCGGGAAAGACTATAGCGGATCCTTTTAGTAGTACCTAACTATAACGTGCACAGACTGCACAGGCACAGAAGTCTTCTTCTTCCTTAGTTTTACGTGCTTTTAAAGGTCTCCCTGGACTATTATTAGCACGTTGTCACCGAAATCATTTGAAATTATGACAAGCACGGCGAATTCAAATCATATCTTGTTCAGAATTTTCAGATTTCAAAAGAAAAAGAGGAGGCCCATAAACATCTTCATTGATAATAATGATAATATAGGTATTTTTTTACCGACAGGATTTTTTAACACGATTTCGTTCGCTTGTCAATCTCGGAGAATTTCGGAAATAATCATAGGTAGGTAGATAGGTACTTTGGTTATATGAAAAGACTTTTCATCTTTCTTATTACAATATCGCATGCATGGATTAGGTATTTAGGCATGCTATTTATGTGTTAAAGTGGATAGTATGGATACCAATGAAATCTATGAATCAATGGATCAGAAAAGGACTTTCGGGATCTCAATTACTAACCTAACAAATTTAGAGGACCCAATCTTTTCTCGATTGGGATTACAAGATTTGACGACAGTGATAACTGTTGATAATCGTATCTTGGATAATCGGATTTTAGGGGATTTAGTGGTACTTTAAATTTGAATCCGATCTCAGTAGCTTGAGCGATAGTACTAGTAATAATAATAATAATATCGCCTTTTTATACTCTCCGATTAGAACTAATGAGTCCCATTATTCAAGCAGTGAGCCAAGACTTATTATTATGTGGTCAAAATCCCAAATGGAAGGGTAACTTGTCATGTCCCTGCTGGGTTTTGAAACCGCGACCTCTGGATTACCAGTCAGCCTTGACCACTAAGCTACCGCGGGACAAACCGATAGTGCGGCGGACTAGTAGGTGACCTGGAAGCAAGTTCGAATTTGCCTCGAATTAGGTATTTACTCATTTATGTTATAAATGAGTTCTGGTTTAAGATACTTTATACTTTTTTTTTCATTTTTGTGTTAATCACTATCGTGATATATCAACTACTCAAAGTCGCTTTACTAAATCTTTGCTTATCTCCGAACCTCCAGGTTACAAGTCCGCCGCCTTATCGATCAAGCTACTGAGGTCGATTAATATTTTATATTTAAATTAATGTTTTTTTTGGGGGGGGGGGGGGGTTTACTTATAAAAAATTCAGTAGGTAAGTTGTAAAAGGAATGTTGTTTTTTAAGATGGCGGATCCGGACAATTCCTCTTCTCCAATGCCTGTTTGCAGGAGAAGAGTTAAAAATAAACACTTCTACATAATTTAAAAAGATGTATCTTATCCTCTCCATGATTTTTTATCGCGGTATTTTGACTCACATTTCAAAATGGCTGCCACATGTTTGGAAGTTAATGAGCTGTGTCTTTGTGTGTGAGAGGGTTATTATGCTGACTGGCTGACAGGAGTTTGTTCCCCGTCATGAAATCGTGGATTATTAGGGACCCATGTTAACCCTCGAGTACCTAAAGTGTATAGAAGCCAAAAAAATAAAACAAATAATTTATTATATTATTACTTACTTACTTATCCGTGACTAGGGCCTGGGCGACCATAAGTCTGCTCAACAGTTGTCTCCAAACAAGACGTTGTTGTGCTGCTTCCTCCCAACTGCAGGGATCAATTCCCATCTCTTGGGCATCTTTTCCAATGTTATCCTTCCATCTGAGCTTTGGTCTACCTTGTAATCTCCTTCCTTCTACTTCTTCAACAAGAGCAATTCTGGGAAATCTTTGTTCTTCCATCCTAGCGACATGACCTGCATATTTCATTCTTCGGTTTTTCATAACTTGTACGATATTCGGGTATGCAAATCTCTCATAAACTTCACGGTTTTTCAAAATTCTCCATTGTTGGGTATTGGTATCAAATATGGGCCCGAAAATATCAATATCAGCTACAATGGATTCAATGGATCAGTTTCAAACCATTAAAACCATAATATGGTTTACGAACAAGTTTTTTGTAGAAGTAAAAGTTATCAAGAAAAAAGTAAAAGTTATATTTCACAATTTCTCACACTGCTAATTTTTTTACCCTACGTAGGAGTCAAACCACCGACCTCCAGATCAGGTAGATAGTATAGATTTATAGGTACAATGAAGTGGATAAGTTAGAAAATCAGAAAGTTATGTTCACTTCGCTGGACGTAGCTTAATTTCGGTGATCTTCGGAGAACTCGTGTAAGCGCCATCGACGCTGTCTGTCAGCACTTTAAGTATCGGTGGATTTTTCATTTTTTGTGACCAGAAATTTCAGAGAAAACCTTATACTCTTGGTATAGCAGATTTTCTTACTTGGTGCTTTGATTTGGTGTAGCGGCCGGAGTACTACTACGCCTACTATACTGATATTATAAAGCACTATACTTAAGAATACCTCTATGTTAAGAAAAAATAAGTTTGTAAGGAACACCTTCCGGTGCGCTCGTGTTGACCCAGCACCTAATTAATATGAAATATTGTGGTCACTTCTCGCCCATCAGAGGGAGGCCGAGACATACTACGGGATGGGCAGGCTACAACACAGACCACAAGCGTCTACAGTAGCTCCTGTTTCATGGCTACGAAATAAAAACGGTTGTGAAACACTCATCTTTAAAAAAAAAAAATTGGAACTCTTCTCTTGTTAGTTAATTTATATCTAGCTTTATCAGTTCTGTTTACTGTTTATATGAAATAAAAAATATTTTTATTTTTTTATTGATAACATCACAGATTATAAATTTCGTTTATCATTGGGTGCGGAAAAGACCCTTCAATTCTTGCAGCGCTTCCACGCTGTCAACTGTCAATGCTGTTTTGATAAGACTAGATAAGTTCAGCTTTATCAAACCTCTCAAAATCAAATGTTAAGACTTTCAAACGTACATTAAGGGCGGAATCAATATACGTTTTTCAATATCAATCAATATCGAGTTTTTGTATCGAATATCGCGTTTTTAGTATCAATCACGTCGAATTCTGCTTACTTACTTTCCGAGTCCATGTGTGATGTCATGGTGGTGGAAGGATTGACATGGGTGAACCCTTTGAACGTCCAGAACCATTGTTCTGGGCTCCTTCCGCGTCCAGTGTGTAGTATAAATATGGTGTATATGTATTTGTTGAAATAATCCACTTAAAACTGACAATTTAAAAATATTAGGTACTTAGTTTTGATAGGAATTTTAAAATTCACTGTACCTTTTCAAATTTGATGAAGTTATTAGTCCAATTCTGCTGTGTCCTAGGGTTAAAACCACAACAGATGCAATCCCACAGAAGTAACATAGTCGCGTGCATTCTCCTCAACAAATTATAATTGTATTTATTTTGGTTCCTCCCGCGCTCAGACTCATTTGGGAAATAAATACAATTTGTTGATTTTCGAACTCCCCAAGACATGAGAGAGTGTTTGAGACTTAATTATATTTTTGGATAAGTGTTGTTTAAAAAAATATTCCAGGAATTTCAAAATGGTGTGAGGAAGAGGCATAATAGGAGGCAGAAGTTTATAACTGAACAGGGGCTCAAAACCCTGAGATTGTCGCAATTAGAGATAGTAATAATAACACTCTTTAATGGAAGGCAACCACCAGGCAAGGTTAATGCTCAAAGCATTTTCTACCACCTAAACCCTCAGAGTTTTATTATTATGTGGTCACAAATTCAAATTAATGAGGAAAAATTCATACACTGGGTGGGATTCGAACCAACTCATCCGCTACGCTACCTACATAATTATATTACTAGCTAGACTACCGCGTTAAAAACTTGAATACCAGATATTTTAGACTGCGCATGCGCATGCGTACCATTTGTATTTGCAGAAAATGCATTTATTCTGGCACATCCTAATCAAAATATCATAATTACCAACAACTTTGAATCCTTGTTTGTATGAATAGCAAGGCAGATGCAACAAATTAACAACGCAACTCTAGAATTACATTGTAGTGGGTATTTGAAATAAAAACAAATTTTGTGTTTATCACATCAGTCCAAAAATGCAATAATTGTTCTATCTTATGACACCACGACTTATTTTCTTCTTGAAAATGGCGGATTTCAAAAAAGTTAAATAAAAAATCATCATTTTTTGCTCAAGTTTAACGAAAAACTAAGAAAATGGCGTCCTTTTTTGGCACATGCCAGAAAATTCGGAAAAAAGGTCTTGAACTATGTAACAAAAGCTTTTCACTTACCTTCCCTCCTTTTTTAAGCTCAACAATGCCTTTTATAGTTCAAATAAAGGTTATTTTAGGGTAAATTTTCACTTTTCCTTTGTGAGCAATTCTTCGACCCCTCATTTTCAAATGCAAACAGCGCACACATCTACATAAAAAAGACATTTATAAAAAAGGAAGACCGTTTTTTTATGTAAATTTGTAAATAACCATTAGATGAATATAGTTTATTCCCTGTATGAATCTCGCTTTTTTTTTCTTTTTTTCATTTTAAGTAAACGAGCGGGGAGACTTGGAATTCCCTGCGGTGGCTTATGGCAACGCGTCCCCTTCTGAATTTTTTATACAAAAGGTGGGGACAAAAGCGAATAAAAAGCATTTTTTTTCCTTTCTTCGAATTGTACCGGATTTTATGAACTTGTGTCACCAATAGCGCACGTGAGGGGGGTCTCTTTACATCCGAAAAAAATTGAAAGGTGCATCGAGTACAGGTATAAAAAAATTTACCGAATTTCGGATGTCTGTTGCATTGCACAATTTTTGGAGTTTTTTGAAGAAAAAAATTTTCCGTTGAGTTTCTCTCATGATCAGATCATTGATTTCGTATGGAATTGTAGGTACATTCTTTCCTATATTAATTCACTAGCGGGCTGTCGCCCGCTTGCGGGCCGAGGCATGGCCGTAAAGCAAAAAATCCTTTTTCGCCAATGGCAGTGTTGTAGTGGGAATTTCGAAAATCCCGTCTTATTGCACATCTAGACTATAAGACAAAGCTACCTACCAAATTTCAGCTTATGAGACCCATCTAGGACGTACCAGTTCGGAGAAACAGTGATGAATCAGTGAGTCAGTGAGTGAAACTCTCTTTTATAAGTATTTTTTTCAAATCTGTAAATGTGTAAAATGTAGTTAGGCAATGTTATTTTCATTTTTCAGTCATAATGTATATTGAACAATTCCAAACCTCTGTGTAGGTAGCATAGATCATCGGAACATGTACACTTTGTACTGTAAAAAAAATCATGCAGTAACCATACATTTTAAGGAAGAAAAAATATCCACAAAAATGGATATAGTATAAAAAACTCAGCCTTTAATAAAAATAATATCCCCTGAAGTAATGCCACACGGCGGTCCCAGGGCAACACATAAATGATATAATATAAACACAACCAAGAAGAGCTTTTTAGACGTCAAAAAACCTTCTCGCCGGCTTACAGGCTTACCTTCTCCTAAAAAAAAAGAATAATATCGCCTTATTTATACTGCCAAATTAGAGAACTAAGGACAAAAAATTTAAAAGAGCTTAAAGTTAAGTAACAAATAAGCCGTCCCAAATCTGAATTTAACTAACTATTCACAGCACACTTTCGCCTGAGAGGGACAGTCTGGCTGATCTTAACTTTAATCCTGTTCCATAATCTGGCCCTAATGTTCATTATTATTACCTAATCCTAAATGGGAAGATAGGTCCGGCTACCAAGCATTGGTTGTAGAAATGGTTATGTCGCCAGACTTGTAATAATCGGAACTCGTGAATCCGTGATCCAAGGATCCGAATCCCACCCAATGCTAAAATATACCAATAATTAAATGGAAGATATCCCTAGGTAGGTACTTTTTAAAAAAAATTTATCGGTCCCACCAATGCTAAAATACCAATAATTGAAGATATCCCTAGGTAGTTACTTTTTATATTTTTTTATCGTCCCACCCAATGCTAAAATACCAATAATTGAAGATATCCCTAGGTAGGTACTTTTTATATTTTTTTATTGGTCCCACCCAATGCTAAAATACCAATAATTGGAGATATCCCTAGGTAGGTACTTTTTATATATTTTTTTATCGGTCCCACCCAATGCTAGAATACCAATAATATTGAAGATATCCCTAGGTAGGTACTTTTTATATTTTTTATCGGTCCCACCCAATGCTAAATTCCAATAATTAAAGATATCCCTAGGTAGGTATTTTTTATATATATTTTTTTATCGGTCCCACCTAATGCTATGAAATACCAATAATTGAAGATATCCCTAGGTAAGTACTTTTTATATTTTTTTATCGGTCCCACCCAATATCAACAATAATTGAATAATATATATCTCTATATTTTTTTTTTTGAATTTCTTAAATATAATTCAAGCACCTACCTAATTCGAGAAAGCACTCCTGGCAGTGACGTGGCTGGCGCAGGGTCTCAAAGACACTAACATCCCTCATCCCTCATCCGCGGGTACGAATCCCTCATTATCCCTCATGAACATTCTTGTCATTTACTTCCGTCGTAATAATATCTCCGAAATTAAAATACTCAAGGGGGACCCACGGACGGATTTAGAAGAAAAAAAAATCCCCCATTTTTTAATATTTTTTTTTACACATTATATCCTTATGTAAATTTATTATTATTTTTTCTGTCTATTTTTGGTTTTTTGAAAATAATCCACGCGCGCGGAAGTGATCCTGGCAGAGGGTCGCGTTTCAAAAAAAAAAAAAAAAAATATGAAGCTCCCCCTCTTTTGTGACAAAAAATAGAAAAAATATTGCTCCTGCCATATATTATTTACATATTCATATAATAACGGGAAACCTGGGCCCCCTTTTTCTTATCCAGAAAACAACACTAAACTTATTATTTTTTTTTTTTTGAGAAATGGGTAATGATTTTTTTCAAGTAGTATTTTTTGTAATATTATTTTTTAGCACACTTCATGAACGCGTGCGTGAGAACCTTTTCAACCATCTTTTCCCGATATAAAGTTTTTTTTTCTTTTTTGAGTTCAATTACTTATATTTTTTACATCCCCTTTTTTTAACAAATCATGTGAGCACGCGCGAATGAGGGCTTGTTTTCAATTGAGGGGTTGTTTCTGAGAATTTTTTTATACACCGCGAAGTGAATAGGTTTCGAGAGGTTTTTTAATAGAAAAAATTAACCACTTAAAAAATAGGAAGTAGGTTTTTTTTTAAATAATATTTTTTATGTAAAAATTCTACTCCATTTTGAAACGTAGGTACATCCTTTTTGTTTTGTTGAGGTACGTAATGGATTTATTTGAATCATTACATAGAAATGAAGGGCTCTTTTTTATGCTGATAAAAAAACGATCGAATTATTATAAAAGGGGTTCACGTATTTTCGAGACGGTTCTCCATTTTGGGTTGGGCCAAGTGGTTTTTTTTATGGAATCTAGGCTTTCATATATTTCACTAGTGATCTGTGAGGTGTGGTTTACTTGTGTTTTTTTTTTCTGATCCAGAAAAAAAACGTCTGATTACGTTTCATGAAAGGGTTTGGTTTTGAGCTACCATTTTGTATTACGATTTCTATGATGTTCATAGACTTTTGAGTTTGTTCTACAGACGCTAGATGGTACCTATAGGTTTATGTGCACGGTGTCTATTAGGGGACCAAATAGAACTAGGTATGTTTAGCTTAGCTTTTGTGTTCTCACAAGCTCGTTTTGTTTTATTGGAGTTGCAAAAGTAGCCTGCTAAAATGGTCAGTGCCTATAATGGAAACACCTGCCAAAGTCAAAAATATACATAATAGTCTGTGAGAGTAAAGGGACTCTTAAGTCTCATTCTTGCAGGATTAGCAGTGTATTGTTATAATATGAACAATCACATACAGCTGGATGCTGGTATTCTAAATTTCTTCATACACCAGATTTCTAGATCCGACAGATAAAATATATTCGATAGTGAGGAGACTGCAGCTAATTTATACTAACTTAATAGACATATATTATGAACCTATCTAATAATGACTATGCAGATAGTTGCCTACACTGCCCAGTGCCTACCTATATATACTTACGATATAAAAATGCAAAATTGACATCTTCAATGGAGGCATGACCTGATTCTTTTCACGGCCATCTCTCTAATACGCCATACGAAGCTGAACTGATCCTGCTCTAACATACTCACAGCCTTCCTGTAATGCAAATGAACTGTTGTCCTAGTGGGACTTCCTGTTTTCAGCCCAGATAATAACTCAAATTACACAATTCTATAAAACACGTGCCAGCACGCAGGGTCCCAAAAGGTCTCCAACAAAGAGTAAAACCCCCAGGATCTAGATTGCATCATCCCTGGTTGAACCTTTTTTTTTGTAATGAAAATGTTCAGATTCTATCAGGATCATCGGATCAGAAAGATGTTTGATACGTCTAGTCCTGGATCCGGGTTTGAGGGAACTCCTATCTGATTTTGGTGAACTCTGAGATCGGTTTGATTTTTTGAATGAATTATCCGATTTAGCGCAGCATCATTAATTTTCTGATTTTTCGTTCTCCTTTCTTTTGGTGATTCTTTTCAAGCAAACTGTCCACTGGCTCTATATTCACTAGTTTTCCTAACCCTACTACTAATGAACTAAGGGTTGGGTGGAAGAGATTTCCATAGGCAATAACCCCGCCCTTTAGTTAGGACATATATTATGTAAATATTTTGTTTTTTTTTTCTTGTTTATATTATTAATATTGTCAATTTTTATATTTAATTTTTACCATTATTTGTCTGTAATGTTCTACCTACTAATAAAGAGTTTCTAAATAATAAATAAATGAACCTGAGGCATGGCCTTCTATGTGGTTTTCCTAACCTTACTATACACCAAAGTAATGGCCCTAATTCGTAATTTTCCGAACCCTACTATACACCAAAGTAATGGCCCTGACATGTAATTTTCCTAACCCTAATATACACCAAAGTAATGGCCCTGACATGTAATTTTCCTAACCCTACTATACACCAAAGTAATGGCCCTGACATGTAATTTTCCTAACCCTAATATACACCAAAGTAATGGCCCTGACATGTAATTTTCCTAACCCTACTATACACCAAAGTAATGGCCCTGACATGTAATTTTCCTAACCCTACTATACACCAAAGTAATGGCCCTGACATGTAATTTTCCTAACCCTAATATACACCAAAGTAATGGCCCTGACATGTAATTTTCCTAACCCTAATATACACCAAAGTAATGGCCCTGACATGTAATTTTCCTAACCCTATTCTACGCCCGAGGCATGGCCTTCTATGTGATTTTCCTGACCCTACTATACACCACAGTAATGGCCCTGATATATATTTTTTCCTAACCCTACTATACACCACAGTAATGGCCCTGATATATATTTTTCCTAACACTACTATACACCAAAGTCATGGCCCCGATATGTATTTTTCCTAACCCTATTCTACGCCCGAGGCATGGCCTTATAAGTATTTGCCTAACCCTGCATTAAAAAAAAGAGCTTCTTTTACAAATGTGAATTTTTCTGTTATAATTTTTACTGTGGATACTACTAAGAAAAAATGTCGAGCAGGCCTCAATTCGGTATACACCTATTAATATTTCAGGTAGCTCCGCAATTGGTCCGGTACTCGGTATTTTAGCCTAGCATTTTGGGCCGGAATTCGGTAAGAAAAAGTTCAACAGGCCTGAATTCAACGCCACCGAGATTGTGTACACCCTCGAATCATAAAAAACAATTATACTGACCCTCCGAAACTTTATACCCTCATCTCAGTATACGGTCTCTCCCTTTCAACTCTCACTCAATAGACTGATGGTGAAGAGAGAGAGAGAGAGAGAGAGAGAGAAAGAGAGAGAGATATTGTCTCGATGTCCAGAGGGAGCAGGGCAATATATAAATAAGCATTAAAAAATAAATTAGTTTATTTTTATATATTAAAAAATACTTGAAAAAGCCCCATAAGCCCATATCCAATTTATTTTAGTTGAGAGTTGACCGGCCCTCTTGTTAAATTATGCTGGTAGCTTGATAGACAAGATGGCGCGTATGAGCTAGGCTAAGCCAATCTCCAAATACAAGTTTACAATATCCTGTTTATTAGGTACTGTAACCGTTTGGTATCATACCGTATCATACACAATAATTCTCACATTGCAAGCTTGTACCCCGTCGAAATAGAAAAAATCTCTCTAGTTCCTGATATAGGTACCCACAGCAGAGATTAGAAACCTAGTGCCAAAACGATGGCCAGAAATCAATGCTCAATAGTTTATGAATATTATTTTATTTACTTTTTCTTTTTAAAATACGAGGGGAATACGATGGAACCCACACTACGTCTTACAATTGAAAACCATTCACTCTTCTTTACTGTTTTTCTTCATAAAAAAAGACCTTTCCTTTCAAAAGCAAAACCAAACGCATATCATTTTTTAGAAATCAAAAATTCAGCACGCATAAAGACGGCTGTCAAGTTGGGTGGAAGTTTTATGATTGATCACTTTATTATGTAGCAGGCGTCGGGGCTAAATATTTTTTAATATTTCATTTGTAAAAGATGAAGATAATTTTATTTGTATACAGATTTGGAGAAATTATTGGTGAATAGTGTTAAAAAATTCAATTGTTCGTGGAACCGAAATCCGTTGTGTATTTAAAAGTGATTTGGAAAGGAGATATCAAAGGACGTTCTTCAAGGACACGGGGAGAATTGGGTGAAGAGGAATACTGTGAACGTGCCTTTGCTTATCATTGGTATCTTCAGGGTCGGGTTAACCCTTTGGAAAGTCAAAGTCGGCCCAAAAACAATACGCAAAACTCTAGGACCACAATGATGGTAGATCCCTATATTATATTTCAACAATATTGAACTAGGTATCCGGTCTGGAGATATCGAGGAACAGACAGAAAAACGAAAGCCAAATTAATCGTCCAGTACTCAAGTATAGTAGACAAGATCTAGCATGTCATATGAATCATGGATGCGCAGTGTACGATTTTATGAACATGCGGCTTGAGACATCATGAGCCTCTATTGTTTTTTTTATACCTTAATTCGCACCCTTGTCCAAGTTGTTAGAGAAAGAGAAAAATACATTCTTAAGGTAGATTTGTAAACCTAGAGCCACCGCACATTTCCCCTCTTTGGTATCCTTACTCGGCGCCAAAGGGGAGGCTCATATGACATGCTACATCTCGTCTACTATACAGAAACTCCTTACTGCGGTCAGTTGATAAAGAAGTTCTCACTTCATCATTGCTGTATTCAAAGGGTTAATTTATTTTGCGGGTACCAAAAAGATAGAATATCCACACTAATCATTTTTATATTCAATTTCATATTCAAGCAGTGATGCCCACCCCGAAATTTTCAAGAACCATGACCAAGCAATTTTCACTGAGCTTTATTTGATCATTTCTTACACTCACTTTTTGAATGGCTTTATTTTGGGGTTTCAAGAAGACTTAGCAAAGAGTTTGGTGAGTGGGATAGGTTTAGGTACAAAAACTGGTCTTGCATGTTATGAGACATTCAGTGTTTTTTTTTTTTTTTTTTTTTTTTTTTTTTTTTTGCACTTTTACCCCCGTCATGTTTTAAATTAGATTTTTTTTAGGTATTCAAACTTTTTTTAGGAATTCAAAGTTATTTTAGGTAATTCAGTGTTTGAATCCTCTAAAAATGAAATTGAACTAAACCTACTTTCTATGTGACTTTCTCTGGTAGAAACTGTGGTACAGCAAGCACCCAACTGTCTCAGAAGCTAGTTTAATATAACTTATAGCAAGAGCTTTGTATATTGTCAATTGTAAATCACAAAGAAATAAATTTTTTAAAAAAAAATCTACCCATTTAAAAAAGGCAAAAAACCTATTACAAAAAATGTTCTCTCAGATAAATCTGCCCTGCGCGGGAATCGAACCCCATGTGACTAGAAAGCGAAATAAGACTCCTTATCCATGAACCTAGTAGTCTCCTTGACCAAAAAGTATGGGGTACTTTCTGTGTGGTAAGCCCTTATTTAGAAAACGGGCCATTAATAAATTTATACAATGTACAGTTCTTTGTGAAAAACTACCTAAGAAGCTTAAATACCAAGAATAAGTTATTCAATACTGTTGAAACATGTTCATGATCATTTCATTGAAAATCTTCATTGATATTTCAAAGAAAGAAAATGAAACACAAAAAATGCATTACTTTTTTACTACATTTTTTGGAATCTGTCTCAAAAAAAGTTGATATTTCCATAATCCCTCCAGCCTCGATGCCTTTGAATAGGTAATCCAGTGGTTTCATTTACTTCTGGGCACTCAATAAAAGCCGCTATCTTAAGTCCTCTTTACAAAAGTGCGGTCCATCAAGAAAAGGTCCTTCTAATCTTCTACATCACCGGAGCCCGAGTGAATGAAGGAAAAATAACGTGCCCCAAATCTCGAGGATTAAACAAATTTTGGTATTCTTTTCTTCATCTTGAGTTTTGAAGGACGAGAGAAAGAGAGTGAAGAGAGAGAGAGAGGAGAGAGAGAGAGAGAGAGAGAAAGAGAGAGAGAGAGAGAGAAGAGAGAGAAGAGAGAGAGAGAGAGAGAGAAGAAAGAAGATTTTGATTCAAAAGAATGCAATCGCTGACCTATTTCTTATGTTGTTTTCTGAAGATAATGAACTGTAATATTTTGAACTTAAGAATATGATGTACCTATTAGAAGTCCATGAAAAAGAAATTTAAAATATCCAGTCTAATTATCAAACTTACATTTGACTAAATGCGTATAAAACTTATACATACGCATGTAAATTTGCGATTTACATGTGTAGGTATGTATAAATCTACGATTTTACAAGTCCCAACAGAAATTTTTAAAGGTTTTATTCAAACTTCTGTAATAACACAAAATTTCAGCTCAATCCGACCTTTGGTTCTCGAGTTTTAGAGGCAGAAATGAAATTCAAGTTTTTTTTTTTAAATATTATTTCAAAATAAATTGACTACCAAAATTACTTCAAAATAGATTGGCTTTGTAACCTATATTGAATAAACAATATTTTGCAAACATTATTGTAAAACTAAACCGTGTAAAATATGATAAAGTTCGGCTCAAAATTCTATGCGAATCTTATCCAAAATATAGTAGTTGAAATTATCATATTTGTGTTCATCACTTACATGATGTCACAACTACTCAAACTAGGTATTTTTACTAATCCTTTTCTTAATTTGGAACTTGAACCACCGACCTGGTTACAAGTCCGCCGCCTTATCGATCAAGCTACTGAGGTCAGTTCCAAAACATGGTTTAGGTAAGTACCTAACCATTTCAAATATATGCATGCTCTCCGTCCACACTAATAATAATTCCGTGTCCGTGAGATAGGTATTGATACCTAAATCACGGTAGTGAGAGGATTATAATATATATGGACGCCCACATAAAATGTCTTTAGGCTCCTTTCATGTGCATTGATTCTATTTGGTTTTAACGTCTTGACTTGAGGTAGACATAACGGGGGTTTTACCCTCCATTCGCTGGGAATCGTACCAGCTACCCACATTAACCTCACTCCGAACATTTGAGGATTGCAAGCCTCACATGTTTGGAGGGAACAGAATTTTCTGTGTGAAAAGTCTGCTCCAACCAGGAATCGAACACAGGATCTCTGGACTGCGGGCAGTAGTCACAACCGTTACGCCACGGAGGCTGGCATAATGAAGAATATGCACTAATGAAGAATATGAATCTTATAAAAGAAGAAGAATCTTATAAAAAATGAACTATTAAGTTTTTCTTTTTTGAAAATCTCAACGGAAAAAATGCATATTTAATTGAGAACAAGGTCTTGATCCAGAGAGAGTTTATGAGTTTTTTTTTTTGCATTATGAAGGACAAAACCGTGAAGGATGATTTCTAAAAGCTGGTGCAGATTCATGAATTATGAAGGAAAATGTCACCCGGAGAGATGATTAATTAGTTTAAAATTCAGAACCTTCAGTGTTGAGCGTGGCGGATCAAATTGGATTTTGAGAAGTTCATCATTTTCTTTGGTACCTCTACCTAAACCTATTATTAAAGTAAAATAATAAAAAACGAGAGCAGATCGTAGATCTTCAAATAGCCCTAGATGTCCCATTTGAAGAGCTCAGATGCTTTTTATATCAGCTAATATAAAAGCTAAAGATTAGCTGATATAAAAGCTATAGATTACCTATATAAAAGCTATAGATTACCTATATAAAATCTATAGATTAGATGATATAAAAGCTATAGATTAGCTGATACAAAAGCTATAGATTAGCTGATATAAAAACTATAGATTAGCTGATATAAAAGCTATAGATAAGCTGATATAAGAACTATAGATTAGCTAATAGGTATAAAAACTATAGATTAGCTAATAGATATAAAAAACCATAGATTAGCTGATATAAAAACTTTAAGATTAGCTAATAGATATAAAAAACTATAGATTAGCTGATATAGCTAAAAGGTTCGAATACTTACCGAAAATTTCAGCCAATAGAATCGCATTTTAGATGTAAGATTCCCTAATTAATGCTAACGCGTTTCAGCAAAGACGAATTAAGATTTTAAGCTCAAAGAACATTTTCCTCACTCTTAGATTTTGCTATTTTCCACCCCTGCTGTACATAGAGTATATCCTGATGGTCAGCAGAAGTCTATAAATAACAAACTCCTTCGCTGATGCATTTCCGCAAGTCATCTATTTTTATTAGAACATCTCCTCCGAGGGACAGACGAGTGACATTGGAAAATCTCGCCAAAACTCGGAAGTTGAAACAAAGGTCTTTTTCCTGATGCATGAGAAAGGGCTGGCTCCTTCTTTTAAGTTTCACTTAGCCAGCGTCGATGGCGCGTTGAATGCACCGGTTCTCATAGTACCACCGAAGTTAAGCAACGGCCAGCGAGGTGAAGACTTCGTGATGCTGGCATTCGGCCCCACCCAGGCTGGGTGAGGTTAATGTGGGCTGCAGGTTTGAGAATTTTCTGCGGATAAAGAGTAACACCCCCGTCGTGATATGACCAGTTCAGTTGAAAGCGACGTTAAACCCAAAACTTTGACTACTTTGTTTTTAGGGTTATAGAGTTGAACTACGAATCATGTTGCTAATGGTCACGACCATTCAGTAATAGAAGAGGAATTAATACCAGGAATATGAAAAGTATAAGGAAAGGATAATCGAAAAAAGGAAAAGAGAAAGATTGATGATCAGGTCCTGGTGTGATACAACGCGAAAAAGAGAAAGTGGAGAGAGAGAGGGAAGGATGAAAAACGAGAAAATGTGAGATATTCTGGGTGAGATTTTTTTACATCATTATCATAGAGGGTGGCGTCATCGTGAACGATGGTAGCCAGACACTTCTACTCACTGTCTTTACAAGGAGGCTAATAATTGACAAGGGCCCCCAGAACCAAGCCAATCTGGTCTACTCCCTGTTTAATCCCCCAGACAGACTGCTGGTCTACTCCCTGTTAATTGTCCCCCAGCCAGACTTTTTTACATAGATGAATGTATAGAGAGCCAATTTATAGTTATAGATCAAAATATAATTATATAATGTAATTAAGAAGGAGAGAAAAAGATGACCAGAGAAATTTTATTTCAACTACATAATAAATCCAAATCAAAATTTAGGGAAACAATTTTTGTTATAGAGAAAATTGGAGCGCTTGTTTTGGAAAATTCCTTACCTCATGTTCCTAAAAAGTAAAATTATTCCGGGAATAGTCTTCGTTAAGATGAAATAAGATAAACTTAATCGAAATATTAAATAACAAATTTTGATTCTGGTGAATCTTCAAATCTGAAGCACACTTATTATAAAATTAAATACAAGCTTACTTCGTCTACCATTAGTGTCGGGGTTAAGATGAAATAAGATTAAATAATAAGTAAGGTTCTTAATTTATTTCTTGTTAATCAAAAGAAAAAGTTAACTTTTATTTATTAAAAACATGAAAAAAGAAACAAGAGAACACAAGAAAATGGGTAGAGATATTTTTTTTTTAAGGTTAGGTTTTTTGATGATTTCCGCACATAAAAAAGGCTCTTCCTTCTATACGTACAAAATATTTCTGCACTAGCACAACAGATAAGGTTTCCAAGGTTTGTCCATATTAGGGGCATCAAGAGGCCACCAACATTTGGACTAATAGCTAATAGTTGAACAAAGAAAAATCATAGGTAGTAAGGTACCTTTTCTCTTACGAGTATTTACCTTCCTATTTTGTGAAATCCAATACTTACGGAACATTTTCGGTTAAAATATATTAATACTTCAATAAAGTAGTTAGTTATCTATCTCTATCTCTTCTTTCTCTCTCTCTCGGTATGTCTGTCTCTCTCAAAAACAAGAAAAATCCTTAAAATATCACCTCACAGCCCGAACTGCTCGAACGGTTCTGGAATTACCATGTTACAAATCTCTTCTTCCTAGAGGAGAACGAACATCTGCGAATAAAAAGCCAATAAAAAAAACCAGGTGCTTATTTCTGAAAACAAGGCATTTGTATTTCTGTCCCTTTTTGTGTAAAAAAGTGACCGGTTGGCGCACGAGATTTGAGAAATCTATTGAAGGGATGATGGTCTCAGGGACGGTCGTTCTTAAAGGTCTTCTACTTCTTTCCAAGTTATTTACTTCCGATGAATTTCTAATATTAGAGTTCAGAGTATTGTGTTCGTTTTTGGAGAAAAAAAAATCTTCACATTTCTGGACGTTTCTTACCTCCTGAGCATTTTTGGTTTTGTGTCTGTCTATCGGTCTGTTAACGCGAAAATTTCAGAACCACTGAACGGATTTGAATTTTTTTTAGGTTCGATTCAATAATGTAGTTTGGAAATTTGTACTTTCTATTCTTTTTAATGGCACAGTAATTATTTTAGATGCTTATAGAAAATTACGTTTTTTTTAAGGGATACTTATGAAGTCTTTCGAATGTTTATATCCTTTTGATTAACCGAAGATTAGGTTGTCCTGAATGATATTGAAGAGTGGTCCGCTTGATTGGTTAAAATATAAAAACGGTAGGTAATTCATGAACCACTGTTTTGTCCTCTTTAACAATAATTCAAAACAAGATAATTTTATATGCTACAATTATTTTATCTATACATATTATGATTTTCCTTAAAAAGTAAATATTGTAAATGTTATTGGTAACCATGCAAAATTTCAGCTCAATCCGACTTGTGGTTCTCGAGGCAAAGAGTACACACACACACACAGACGAATCATTTATAATATAAGATTTAGCAAAATTATAATATCGAAGACGGAAATCATCCAATAGTCCACTCCTGGAGATTTAATGGCTCGTTCCTAAGTGAAAGACCCATAATCATGCATTTTAGTGCAACACAAAGGATCAAAAGGACACGCAGAGCGCACAGCCAGGACTTCTGGCGAGTCCTTTGATTTCCTGTTTCAGAAACTAAAAATATTCCGGGGATAAAAAATGATCTTGATAAGAGAAGTCGTAACGTCTGCCAGTGGTCAATTTCGTGCTCAATTGTCCGAAATCCATTGTGAGTCTCTGGACTTTTTTAAAATTTATTATCTGATTCTGATTTTCATTTTTTATATAAGGAGAATCTTTTTTGTTATTTCTGTTGCTTTGATTTTATGATTTATCTTTCGAGATATTTGGGTCCTTTCTAATTTTACAGTGTTGCTTGTGTTGGGGATGAATGGAGCAGATCGTCCCTGAAGGGCATCTGTGTTTATTTTGTCCCAGTTTCTTGTCCTGTTTCTCCTGTTCTATTTCTTCTTATCCTTATTGATTTCTTTTTCTTCTTCATATTATAGAAATATTAGTGAGGTGCTTTACATGATTCATGTTGAACAACCTTCGGATCTGAGAGGACTACACCAGGAACTGTTTGGACATGGACATACGAGTATTTAGGTGTCTCAGGGTGGAATTATAGACTTTTTGTAATATCTTCTGTAACCTAAGCATAGATTTTGGTTACTGTTTGAAATGGGGAAACATAATGCTGAAGTCACGACTTAAGATCCCGATTTTGTCCATTGAATTCGCCCTAAATGTATATCTTATTAAAGGTTTTGATGAGTGTTTCACAGCCTTTTTTTGTATCTATGAAACAGCATTGATGCTTTTGATTATTGTGTCCAAGCTTGTTCATCCCGTATTATGCCTCTTCTCTAATGGGCAAGAAGGGACAAGTGACACAGTACTTTACTTCCTATTAGTTGGCTCGAATTTCACAGAACACATGGCATGAACATTTTGCCGTGTAGGTATTTTGTTTGTTTGTTTTTTTTTTTTAAAGGTACTGTCATGCTGGCATAGCAAGGTAACAACGCCAACATGCAATAAGTGACAAAGGATGGGTACACAATACATGCATATAAATAATACATATTACATTTCGAAGATCATACTGATATTAAACTTTGTTGAAATATTTGACACTTTGACAACATAATAAAGCACAAAAGTATACCTATGTACAAGTTCTCGTGAGATCACCGAAGTAAAGAAACCTCGAGCGGGGTGAAAACTTTTATATTATTGTTTTTTTTTTTTTTTTTTTTTAAGTTTATTTTAGATTAATCAGACGGGGTTTTACTCATCGCAGGAAACTCACAAACCTGCTATCACATTGAGCTCACCCATCCTAGTGGGCGGAAAAGCCGCTCACAGAATTAATTTGAATTGGTCACCCATCCAAGCGTAACCGCTGATGTCCGTTAATTGGTTCTGGGAACCGGGTACACATGCCAATCGACGCTGGCTTATATTATTGTTTATTTCTGCACAATCACGAAGTGAGGTTAATTGATAGAGATTATTATTTCCTGCTAAAGAGACGAGATAGGCTGAATCTGTTAAGTTATGGATTGTCTGGAAAACTATGTGTCAGCGAATTTACATTTAAAAAAAAGTACAGACACAGAACTCCATTTTGTAAAAGAATATTCTACTTACTCATATTCCAAAAATATTTTTTTAACTTGCGCGAACGCTAAAAAAATGAAGTAACAAGAGGGGCAGGGCTTAATAAATCCATTTTTTCATACCGTTAAAAAACATGTACCTGAAAAAACTCTGTATGAAAGAATGTAAAGGGTTTCAAGAGGGGTGCTTCAGAAATCTGTCTGTGATTGGTTGAATCATTTGAATCTAAAAAAACGCGAACCCCAGAAATCTAGAACCCCACTTTAATTTTTTTTTTTTTTTTCGAAATTCAAAGCGTGCTCGAATTGCACCCCACCGCTAAGTGCGTAAAAAAGTGAGAACATATTGTAATGGGATAAAAAAAAGAAGCGTGCAATGAGTTTAATAACCGTGAAGGGGATTATGATCGCGCGCCCCAATCCCTGTTATTAAAAAATAAGGGATGATGAGGGACCAATAAAAAATGTTTACCTCTGACACGCGTAACCTATCTTATTAATTTCTACCAAATATCATTTTTATAAACCTACCGAGAGCCTATCTTTTTATCATTACCAATTTGATTTTAATTTCGAAATTAGTGCCTTGATTGTTGATACCTGTAATGTTCCCAGTGGCATGAGAAATGTTTCTGTTGACATTCCAGCCTCCTTAAGGCTGGGTGAGGTCAATGAGAGTACCTAGCTCACTGTTCAAACAGATGAGCAGCGAACGTTGAGTAAAATAAAGTGGTGTTTTGACCAAGGACATTTCAGTTAAAGAGGCAATAATCCTCAAATGTGAGAATTTTTGTCGACTTTAATATCTCTGTAACAGTATATTACAAAAAATCTGGTTGTACATACTGCCCAAGTACGACACCACTAATATAATTCATAGAAGTTTTAACAAAGACTTATTTTTATTTATTATTTTTTTAACAAGTAATTTCATTAATCTCTCTTGTAATGAAAAAAGTTTCCTGCAAATATATATCATGAAAATAAATTTATCTCCTGAGAGCAGAAAAGAGAAGGAAAAAGCGTACAGAATGTTATAAAAAATTGAACGCAATTACTCTCCCTCCTTAGAGGGGAAAGATCCAAGATGGCGGCCTTTCAGCCTCTGTTGTGAAATAAAAAATAGAGAAAGACAAAAAAGGCCTGCTCACGATAAAGGGGAAGAGGTATACATACATGTTATAGGGGTTTGGGGGGGAGGGGGGGAGAGAGAGAGAGATAAAATTACAATTTACTGTAATGTGTTTGAGTTAGGAGGGGAACAGGCAAGAAAAAAATATTAACGTTCCTCTCTCTCTCTCTCTCTTTTGATGGCTTGTGCTTTGGAGACGATGGCAAAAGAGGCTTCCTGCTCACTGCTTACTTGAAATTTGAAAGCCATAATTAAATAATGAAATACCTAGGTTAGGTTGGTAGCTCAAATTACATGAATAGTACTTTAAACGCTGAAATATTTGTTGTTTTGTGCGCACTGAGCAGACAACCGCTCTGATATTATTTTGACATTGTGGCAATATCAATCGGTAAAGGAACTTATTGTCTCTTGCTGTGGTGTCATATACCAGATATACCTACCTATATTCCCTATAGGAAACAGCCCAACTTCCCAACGATGCACGATGGTTGATCGTACATAGAAATTAATTGTCCAGAACGAGCCAGCTTTTCCACTCAAGTTGGCTGGAGACCATCATTCCCTCCAGCTGTGTAGCCAAGCTGCGGTTACAACAACAACAAGCTACTAAGGTTGGTCTAGCCAGCGTCGATGGCATGTTGAATACACCGGTTCCCTTCAGAACACCGAAGTTAAGCGACATCCAGCGAGGTTAAGACTTGGATGGGTGAACATTCAATTCTAATTCTCGTGACGCTGGCTTTTCCGGGCCCACTCAGGCTGGGTGAGGTCAATGTGAGTAGCAGGTTTGTGAGTTTCCTGCGAATGGAGGGTAAAACCCCCGTCGTGATATGACCATGGCAGTTGAAAGCGACGTTAAACCCCACTTAAAAAAAAAAAAAAAAAAAAAAAAAAAAGGTTGGTCTTGAAAGCTACTCCTCTCATTCTGATTCCGCGGGGGAGTAGCAGGCTGGCTCACGAGCCTCGAATAAATAATAAAAGGGGTGGCCCACCTAGCAACCCTTATGATAAAGTGTTGCATTGTAAATAAAAATAAATGTAGACGCACACAAAAGAATGACGTGGGTGAAAAGACGGGGGTTGGGGGGCCCCAAGAACGAGAAAAGTGCATCCAAAAAGGGTGCATGTCAATTTTTACATTTTTTTACCCTCCCTCCGACGAATATCCAGAAATAGGTTTTCCTCGGAGGGTCCTTTATTGTTGGGGACTAAAAAAGGAAAATCTTTTGCGTGGGGGTGGAACTGAAAATAGATTTGATTTTTTTGCTCTCCTTGTCTCCTCTCTCCTTTCTCACTCTTTATTTTGAATTCTGGGGTGGAGGTAATATTTTGGGGTGGCTTGAAAGCCGAAACCGAAAAGTGTGTGTGCTTGTTTTGGGTAATGTAGTTTTGAGAGGTTTCAAGGAGTTTGAAAAACATGGTTCACCCATTTAAGAAGAGGTAGCTACATACCTCATACTTACATTTCTTATATAATATGAACTCGTACTCGTATATTTCTACGTATATTGCGTTGTTTGTTGCATTCATACAATGCTCGATCTCGTGCTGTATGTTTTGAATTTTACTTTGTACTGTCTAAGAATCATTGGTAGTATTGGCCATTTTTCCATATTCTTCCTGAAATTGCGTAGTTTGAATTTTGGCTGTCTTTTGTGGATAATCGTCTGCTACCTTTACGAATGTCATTTTACTTGGGTTATAATTTCTACACACATACTTGTATTTATTTCATTTTTGATATTCTCCTAATTTACCATTTGCCATAGGAATAAACAATCTACGGAAAACAGTAAAAATTTTACCAACTAGTACGACATTTAGGAAGGAAATCGGTACAAATATCCCTAATTAAAACATTTTTGCGGAGTACGCCCTTATTAGTTTTGATATATGCGCCATGGAGCTGTCAAAATTCACACTCAATCCATCATCATTAGGTGCAGTTTTTTACATCTCTGACTGTCTCTTCCTTTTTGCATTTTTCTAGATTTAAGATGGCTCATATTTTTACTTCTTTTTTTTTTAGTATTTGCGTATACCGTATTTTGGTATTTTGTAATTTTGTAGAAGTGGTACTCAATCTGAACGATTTTGCCCTACCGCCGTTGTTGTAGAGATTTTTGTTTGTTTGACTTGTATCTTGTTTATGATTGTTCTGATTAAATTAGCAATGTTAGTTGATGGAATGGATTTTCAGAACTACATATTACCTGCTCATGTGAGGCAATAAGCTCGAAACAGTTGTCAAGTTGTATTTAGGTTATAGTTTCTGATATTAATGTAGAGAGATATAATCAATAGATTTCTTGAAGGACTGTCCAGAACTTGGGGTGCCAAACCGATGCACTGACAAAATCAAATATATTATGAAATGTTACATTATTATTATGTTATTTTCTAGACTGGAGAGAGCATCTTTCAAAATGATAAGGGCAAGTTCTTTCAACTTGTTCTTCTTGATGTTATGCTTCTTGAAAAACTCAAGTAGAAATGGTGATACACTGCCTCGTGCACTAAACCAGAGTCCAACAACATCCCAATGTAAGATATGATATTTTTGCTGGAAGTATGGAATGGTAGGAAAATAAATCTGTCTTTTTTCATCATTGGTCTCAACATTTTGTTTTGAATTGTTGGTCTCCCATCTCAGAGTAGGATCAAGAATGAGGCCTTTGTCTTGGGTTGGATTAATACAAATAATTTTATCCACCTTAGTATCTTGTTCTAAGGTGGATAAAAATCTGTAGGTTTGTGATTCGAATCCCAAGTTAAGATTTTTTTTAATGAAGTTAGATTGAATACTTGAAATATGACGATGGTGAATAACACAAATATGATAACTTTTCTCAGTTTTCTGATTTATATCTACTGCTGTTATACTATAGTGGTGTCTATTATATCAAACAAAATGATGTCTTTCACACACTCGTTATGTTTTGGATCTTCACACATTTTTCTTCCCATGAGGTTCTGAACTCAAAATGTTGGGCACCTCTGCATTCGGTATAGTATCTCCCTGTTAATTACAAGATTAATGACTTTAACATTCGACCTGGGAAGTAGACCAAAAACAAACCACACACTTTCGTGTCTTTCCAAAACCATCATTACCAACAAATCATTATAGCAAAAACAAAATGGCATTTTTTTATTTCCCATCTTGTTTGTTCTTCCTCTTCCGGGAATTTCGAGATTTTTTATACACTTTTGGGAGAAAGGTCGATTATAAGATCCTCTTAGAGAAGCTACCAGACATCCTTTCCTGTAAAGTAGGTTAATGGGTTTAGATTATTCTCTGGTTTCTGAATTAAATATGATTATATTCTTTTTAGCAATCTGTTTTTTGCACCTTTTTACCAGTTTCCTTTTTACAAACCTTTAGGGATTTGAACAAAACTTGTTTTTGTTGACTCTTATGTTTCTAGTTGTTTCTGTTTTACAAGATTTTATGTGGTCTGGGTCGGTTTTGGGATTGAATTTTAATTTTTATGTACTAAGCATAAAAGCTACATACTACAGGCTCATCTAGTGTTTGGTTTGGATCTTGATGGCTAAACCATAATGATTTCTAGCGCGGTCTTCAAAAGATAGCTGTCTGTTACGTACTCTGGCATACTTGCTTGACGAAGATATTCAATAATAATGTCCAAAAAATTAACTTCTTATCACTCGTATATAAGACGAAGTTCAAACACCCAAAGTTTCGTTAGCAGAAGAAATAGATAGAAACGTTGAAACGTATGCTTGTGCTTAATCTTTAAGATTGGAATAATCTTCAAGATTAAATACAGAGACAGGAAATAAAAGCTCTGTAAAGCTTTGAAAGCTGAAAGAAAAGACAAATGGAACTTGCTAAAAGGTATTTTAAAAATATACGAAGTCAATCGAAACAAAATAAGAAGAAAAAGAAGAAAACAAAGAAGAAGTGAAAAGAGGAAAATGTTGAGAGAGAAAAAAAAAGAATCCATAATTAATGAAGGAACGAAAAAAAGAAGAGGCTGATAATAAATCAAAATATCAAGAAAAAAAAAGGAAAGGGAAATAAGAAGGGTGGGTGGACAGAAGTCGAGGAAAGGAGAGATGTACAAGAGGCAAAAGACGAAAGTGGAAAAGCAAAAAGAGCATCGAAGATAGGAGAAGAAATTGAAGACGACGAAGAAATAAGAAAAGAAGTGGGACAAACGGACAGAGAAGGGAAAATACGGAAGGATAGAATTGCGAGAAGGGACAAACAGACATACAGGAGAATAAGGGACTAGGACAAAGGGAAAAAGACAGTGAGGGAAGAAATTAATAGTTCTGTGTTACAGGGAGGGATAAAAATTTGAAATTAAAATAACGAACTTTCTGCTGGGGGAAGCAATAATTTATCACTCCATGGTGAGGACACTCATGGCTGTGAAGACATAGTGGAACCTCACAAGTCTCCCTCTTATTTTTGAAATAAATTGATACTGCCTAATGATAATAATATTTATCTATATTAGATGAGTTTATGAAAGGTTATTTCCAGGTTTTGCATCCCTTTACATTTTATATTAATCACTTACATATCTTTAAACTGTGCATTTTTTCATCTTTATAAGTTAGAAACTTTCAATATTTGTTCCATTAGATGTAAATTCCGTAAGTCACACAGTTCTGTACCTCTGTAGGATACTTTAGCATTTCTTTCATTAAAATCTTTCGAATCTCTGAAAGTTGGAACGATTTTTTTACTAACTGAGTCATAGGTTCTTGAGTATCTATGTTGGAAACTTTAATATCTTTTCAATTTACACGTGTGTAGTAGGCATCGATGCAATCAAATGGGTTCAAATTATGAAACAGTCGGTGTTTCAACCAATCACAGCACACTATAATAAGCCGAGTTGAGGGATAGTCTGGATAATATTAATTTTGTTTCATGATTTGTTCCTTAATTTATTACTTTTTCATCTATATGTATAGGTTAAATATCTGTATATAAGTGTATATCATTGTATTCAATGAGGATTTTTCATAACTTCATGCTCATCATGTATATGCTTTATATTAATTTGGCTCTGTTTAAAATTTATTCAAGAACTTTTGAGTGATGTAATCTTAGTTACAGAACCCCATATCACTGGACTTATAAGCTGTTTCAGAAAATATAAATAAAATAAATGAAAACATATTTCAAGGATATTTGGGGAAGCAGATTCTAGTGTAAGCAGAAGTAATAGGGGGGGGGGGTGTGGGGAATTCTACCACATAAAATAAAAAAACAGTTCTTTTAAACATTCATTGCTTTTAATTCACAAAATCACAATTTATTTTTACAATAAAGAATTTTCAACTCAAGAAAAAATGAAAGAACAAGGAACGAAACTAATTTTATTTCAGTGGAAAAACTACTTATTGAAGACTGGGGAAAATCTGCTTTCCCCGGTTTCTCGAAGGCTAAAAATATTAACTGACCAAAATACAAACTTCGCAATTCGCGACATTCCGCCACTGAGAAAAAACAAACAATAACTAAATTCAAATAATAATGTAAAAAAATTGGTAAAAAAAATGAGCAAATAATGAAAAGGTTGTCAAAGTAATTATGTAAACTAGTTGAGTAATAAAGTTGTCAAAATGGATAAATAATATAGGTTCAGTCATAAAATTAGTTCAAGTATGTTTCAAGTATTAGTCAAATTCAAATGGGTATAATAAAGACACAGGTCGAACACATATTTGTCCATTGGACAATCGTACCTCCACAGTTCTGACTAGACTATCTCTTCCATAGATAACCTTACATACTACAGCATATGGCCATGTAGAACGACTCTGTTTGGGTTGTTTTATCAGTACGACATCACCAATCTTTGGTACCCGCGAAACCACTTTACCTTGATTGAACTTTGTGTCATTTCTCTCTCTTAATGACATGAGATATTGATTGTACCATGCATTCCAAAATATATTCAGATATTTATTCCCCTTCTTCCAAAGACTTACCAAGTTCTTGAAAGCTACTGTTCCAGTTAAGCAACTTGTAGTTCCTATCTCAGGTAACAATCTGTCCAATTTTAAACCTAGAAAATGATTAGGTGTTACAATGAGATCCTCATTTGCAAAATAACCTAAAGGTCTTGAGTTAACCATGTATTCCACTTCGACTAGAAGCGTTTCAAATTGACTCCTAGTGAGCAGTAACTTACCAATTGTTTTTCTCAAACATTGTTTAGTGATAGAAATTAGGCGTTCAAATACGCCACCTGCCCAAGGAGTGAGAGGACTTGTAAATTTAAATGAGATTTTATTATCGTTCAAAATATCATTCAATTTATTAAGTGAATAAATTGTATCAACAGTTTGCTTTAATAACTTAAATTGAGATGCATTATCACTCAAAAGTGTTTTACATCCTCCCCGCTTACCTATAAATCTTCTGAAAGCCAAAAACAAATCAGAAGAAGACTCCGAATCTACAACTTCAAGCGAGATTGCTCTTGTTGTTAAACAGGTAAAGAGTAAACACCAAATGGGAACTGTCCCGTCGTTGTTTTTTATATACAGGGGGCCAAAATAATCGACGCCACACACGTTGAAAGCAACATTTTGGTTAAGTCTAAAATCAGGGTAAAATGAAAATTCAGGTGTTTCATAGGGACCGTATTGATTTCCTTTTCTACATGTAGCACAAGAACGAAGAATAGATTTTACTGTACTACGACCTTGAGGAACCCAATATTCCTTCCTCAATAAAGATAGTGTTTGGCTGGTACCCATATGAAAACACTTACCATGAAAGTCATTTATTATGATTTGTGTTATATGACTTGATCGAGGTAACAGAATAGGAAATAAATTTTTACCACTGACCTGGAGCTCTATGAACCGTCCTTTACAAACCAATATACCATGATCATCAATGTTTAAACCTAAATTTAAACATAAGTCATCTTTGCGACCAATTTTTAAACTATCAATAGTGTTTAAGAAAGACGTATGCTGAGCATATTTTAACCAGTCAATACGAGAAGCTTCATATTCTTCTGTTGTTATCGGTCCCTTTTTAGTGAAAAGTTTTCGGCATTTTATGTCAATAAATTTTTTCACGTAACATGTCACATTTATTAATTTCTTAAATGACGAGAATTTTTCCAACTCAATGTTAAGTGGCTTTTGGACAAAAGCATTTGACTTACCTTTGACAGCATTACCATTGAACTTAGAAGAAACAATCAGATCATACTCATTGTCTAAATAATCTGTGACATGAGGGGAATCAAGAGAAAATTTAGAAATTGGCCATCGATCGTCAGGCTTAGATAACCAGTCAGGCCCGTGCCACCAAATAGGAGTATTAAGTAATTCCTTACCTGATTTACCTTGGCGGCAACAAACATCCGATGGATTTTCTTCTGAACGTATGTATCTGTACTGAATAGGGAACGGACTAGATTTAATTTCATTTATCCGATTTTTTATGAAAAACAGGTAATACCTTGGAAGTATTTAACCAATGAAGAACACACTGGTTATCACACCAAATAAAATATTTATCAATAGGTAAATTCAGAGATTCGTTAACAAACTTTAAACTCCGATATGCAATCAGGATTCCCAATAGTTCCATACGAGGCAGTGAGATGGGCACATTTTTAATAGGAGCTAATTTAATTTTTGAGAACATCAAGTTTGCCTCAGAAAAGTCATTACTCACACATCTCAAGTACACCGAACAGGCATAACTTTTAGCGCAAGCATCAGAGAATGAATGGAGCTCATACCTAACTCCTACTTTGTCGGTACTTACGAATCTTTTCAATTGATGAGAATTGATAGACTTCAAATCCTGAACAATGCCACACAGTATATCTTTACAATTAAGTTCTTTGTCCCAATCCTTACTTTCTGTCCATGCATTTTGCAATAAAATCTTGAGCTTAACAGTGGCTGGGGCCCACAATCCCATCACATCATAAAATGAACCATAAATACTCAGTAATGTGCGCTTTGTAATTTTCTCGTACTCACCATCATAGGTAAAGCGAACAGACAGTGTGTCTGTTTCAGTATTCCAAGACATGCCCAACACCGATTGGATAATATTCTGTGATTTTAGTGTACTGTCTAGCTGATTAATAAACTCACCTTTATAGTTTGTGGCCCAACTCCTCAAGTTCAATGAAGCGTCTTTAAATATGTTCCTAGATTTAAGTATGAGGGTTTCAACTTCTTGCGGCTTGTGTACTCCAGACACAAAATTATCTACGTACAAATCTGAAATTAACTTTTCCACTGTATCATCTTTTGTATATTTTGCCAAGTGAGCTCTTATAACTCCAGCAAGCAAAAACGGGCTTGAAATAACGCCAAATGGAATTCGACAGTGACGATAAACTATTAGATTAGCAGAGTTTATTGGTAAGCTGGTATCTTTTACCCATAATAATCGGGTATAATCCCTATCTTCTTCATTCAAACCAATATTTAAAAAAGCCTTTTCAATGTCAGATACTATTCCAAATTTATGTAGCCTAAATCTCAACAGTAACGAACACAAATTCTCAAGCACTACAGGACCTCGATAAAGAAATTCATTCAGGGAAGGTTTAGTACGTATTTGTTTAGCGGACGCATCCATAACAAATCTTACCTTTGTGGTTTCACTGCTCTCCTTAGTGATTGCATGGTAAGGTAAATAATTACATTGTTTATTTGTATCTTCCGGACTTATCTGTTCTATGATTCCTTTCTCAAGTTGATCTTGAAACGTATCGTGACACTTTTCCAGCAATCCATCGTCTCGATGTCGCTTGATTAACGACTTCAACCGTCCGATTGCAAGTCCGTAATTTGACTGTACCTCAGACTTGGATTTATCGCGCCAGGGAAAACTCACGGAATATCTTTTATCTTGAAACTTCAAGTCCTTATCAAAATTCATTAAAGCTAAATCATCCTCGGAAATATTAGGATTATCTTTTATACCTAATGTTTCTAAATCCCAGAAAAAATTTAAATCTTGACCAGCTTGTAATGGAACATCTGGTTTAAGAAACAGTGTAGTACCTACATAAGTCTGACTTGGACTTTCATTAACGTTACCTTCTTTACACAAAGGAAAGACACCACTGAACACATATCCAAATAATGTGTCCAAAAGAAATAGATTGTCCATTATTTTAATCCTTTGTCCTGTTACAAACTGAGAATAATAATCATTACCGATAAGTAAATCAATTTCACTTTCGTTACCAGTCTCAAAATACTCATCAGCCAATCGGTATGAAGTTTTAATCTGTGTGATTAATAAATTATTATAGACATCACTATTACCATGTCCCACTATTGTAGGTGTGACTGAAAGATTAAGATTATAAAACTTACCTTGACTGTCGCAAATACCTACAGTTGTGCCCCGAACCTTGATTGACTTAGGAGCGAGATCACCAAAAGTATAAACATTTATATTTTTTCCACTATCTGTTTTAAGTCCTAATTTATGAACTAATTTATCACTCACATAACTGGAGGTCGAACCACAATCCAGAACAGCGCGTACCATTGTACCTACTTTGGTTAAACTATTTGTAACATAAATACTGGCTGTCTGTAAAAATACCTTGTTGCTTTTGTTAGAAGTGAGTGATGTAAACTCCGCTGTTTCTTTGAGACTTTTGCTTACCGCGGGATTCAAACTGGGATCCATAGCTGCAAAGGATGAAGATCTTTTGTAAGCCGTGCTCAAATTCTGATTTTCGTTGGGAATCGGAACCAAGAAGTCACTTGCGTGATCGTGATAATTACCATCTCCGCATTGATCTGACAGCTTACTTATAAAGGTTCGATTCCCGTGAATGTCGTGTTGCTTGGTTGAGTGGTGCTGAGGACTAAATTTATAAGGACATAATGACCTGTGATGTTTACCTTTTTCTTTACAGTGAAAACAAAGTTTGAATTTGTTAGGACAATTGAGAGAATAATGTCGGTCACTAAAACAAATAAAACACTTACCTTTTACTTTCTCTCTTCTATGATTCAAATCTGAAAATTGACGACACTCATCGGAATAATGATCACCTTCACAAAATAAACACATTTTATTTGTATTCCTATAATTATTAAATTTAGTGGTTGTAATTTCAGGTGGGGTTAGTTTTCTAGTATTATGTAAATTGTCAGTACTATGAAGATCTGTCGGTGCTAAAAATTGTAATACTCGAGCTTCACTAAGCTCCTGTTTGAGTTGAGCTCTAATATCAGAAACAGATATGACTGACCCATGTGTCTTGATCAATATCTTTTGTGTGTCAGGTGCTAGTTTAGAGAACACGATTAACTTAAGGACATTTTCCTGTTTTAGGTCATAACCCTGGTTTTCAATTAGTCTGAACTTGAGTTCTAAGTCGGAATAATATTTATGTATGTCAATACACTTGTAAGAGAGTGGTCGCATTTTACTTATTTCGTCAAATAATTTAGTCAAAATGAAATCCTTAGAACTGTACTGTTCGTTCAAAATGTCTAAAGCCAATTTGTAACTCTCACCATTAACTTGAAGGCCCGTTAATTTTTCTGCTGCATTACCATATAATTGTCCTTTTAAATAATGAAATTTCTGAGTACTGTCTAGATCATTTCTACTGTCTACAAGAGACTTAAAGTTATCAATAAACTCGCTATATTCTAATATCTCCCCTCCAAATTTCAATAAATTAATTTTGGGTAATTGACCTACACTAGAAGTTCCTAATTCTTTATAGTTATTTTTCGATACCTCCACCTTGGCCTTCAACTCCTCGATGTTAACATTGCAGTGAAGAGCTGTTTCCTTCACGTCCAACTCCCGCAGTGTCACCTCGGCCTCGTACTTTTTCACTTCTACTTCGGAGTCTATCTTCTTCTTTTCCAGTTCTAATTTCAGCCGCTCGTGCTCCCTCTGCGATTTCTCTCGTTCTCGTTCTTCATTCTTCTTTTCTCGTTCTTCATTCTTCTTTTCTCGTTCTTCATTCTTCTTCTCTCGTTCTTCATTCTTCTTTTCTTCTTTCTCATTCTCAGCTATTGCAATCTGAATATCATTCAATCGAATCAAATCTGCCAGCTCACCTCTCCTTTCTTCATCGGCCTCACATATGATTCCTCTACGCACCGCATCGTCTGCTTCAATCTCTTCCACCGCTTCCACAACTGCATCATACTCTCTCATAATAACTCTACCATCTTCACACAACTTCCTCGCTGATGTTAGTTCAAAATCTGCCGAAAGTTTTCCTAGGGCTTCAGTCAATTTAATAATATCTCTCTGAACTCTTCTGTAATTTCTTTTCAATTTATCGGTTGACATAATTTATTTGTAATATTTTTAAACATAAACCACGCTCTGCTACCAATTTTATGTGGGGAATTCTACCACATAAAATAAAAAACAGTTCTTTTAAACATTCATTGCTTTTAATTCACAAAATCACATATTATTTTTACAATAAAGAATTTTCAACTCAAGAAAAAATGAAAGAACAAGGAACGAAACTAATTTTATTTCAGTGGAAAAACTACTTATTGAAGACTGGGGAAAATCTGCTTTCCCCGGTTTCTCGAAGGCTAAAAATATTAACTGACCAAAATACAAACTTCGCAATTCGCGACAGGGGGGGGGGGTTTGGGGGCACGTAAGGGAGTTTCAAGTGGTTTTAGGATTATTAGAAAAATCATAATAAACCCAATTGAGAAAATAGAAACAGAACATAATAGATAACATCCATGTAGGACATGTTTTGGTGCTGGTGAAAGAGGAATGGCGATAATTCTTATCATGTCCTAATTGTTTCTTGCTTTGGAAATTTTCCATGTTCTACATACTCTACGAAATTTGTTTCAGAACTTTTCAGTAAATAAGTAAACTTTCAATCCTTGGGAAGCCAATTCTGAAAATCATGGAAAATAAAGGAATCTCCCGTCGCATCGTGATATAACAAATCAGACCTTGCATTTGAAAGCGACTTTGAACCCAAATTGAAAAAAAAATAAAAAATCTTCTTGTCAACGTTGTTGCCTCTGTCCTCTCAAATGAACTAATGATCTGATATGAAGATCCCACTGTGGAGTATTCTCACAGTTTTCAATTTAGCATTTTATACTATAAAATATAATGGAAAATTTATACCATTTATTGTAGACATACGCATTTGTTTGAGTTTAACAGAAACCGTTTGCATTTGAAAACAATAAAAAGTAGGTACTGTCACAAAATTGAAGCTGTCATTTTGAGAGGGGGGAGCCGTTCAAATTTCTCACCCACATAAAGTGACCCACAGTCCCTCCCCCCTTCAGTTAACCCTTATTGATGCCAGATATTGGGAAAATAAATACCCCGAAGGCATTAAAAATAAAGGAAAAACGCAATTATAGAATAGGACAGACGGTAGATTCTTTTTTTTCTGTTGGGAATTTCTCAGAAAATAAAAAAGGGGGTCTCATGCGTGGGTGTTAATATCCCCAGGGATACAGGGATCCCTGGCTTAAAAGCGATTTCAGTTTTCCATTGAAATGTGTCAATTTTCAATTCAGACAATGGAAATAAAAGAGAGACAAACGAACTTTTTTCCCGATATTTTTTGTAGGGGGTGTTTTTAAGATTTTTAGGGAATAAAGTGAAAATAATGGTTTCTGTTTGTAGTTACAAAGAATAGAGAGATATTTATTACAATTTAAAATAGGTATTATGAAGCTAAATAAGATGTCACATTGTGATTTTCCATTGATAAGTCCAATGACCACAAATAATACTTAATACTTACTGGGAACATATTTGTCCGTTATTCTTAGGTATCCACATCACAACTTTTCTTGCAGTTCTCAGTTGGATTCATTAAATTTATATTATTTTCCTGTAGATAGATATGTAAAGAAGTTATTCATAGAAGTAATAATAATACCTAAAAGATTCGGAAAGAAAAACTGTTACGAATACGAATATATCCGTCTTTCTTTATTCCCGCTTTCTTCTCTCTCTTATTACAAGGTTAGTTGTTACTTTATTAGTAATAATAAAATAGTTACTGTGGCCGATTGATGTTGCGACCAGGATTGAAAACACGTTGACCGGTGATCGGGGTTCGAATCCCATCTGAGTAGAAAAAAAATACTCTGGAAATGTCCGAGGTACTCTCACATCTTATGAAGGAGGAAAAAGATAGTGAAAATCAAGGATGAGGAGATGGTTTTAGGGCCAAAAATAACTTGAGAGCCCAAAGTGTAGAGATCCCAGAATAATGTATCTCAAGGTTCCGGGATCTCCTACGTCTTCTGAGGAAAGGTTTTTTAGTGGGTAAAAATCCCACACCCCAGGGAGTGAGGTGGCTTGGTGTCTTTAGAAGATATTCCTATCTCATTAATATTATATAAAAAATACCAGATTCTACTATACTTTTTCAGGGACCAAATCTGCTTGTGAGGACAGTTCTTGTGATTAAAATACATACAAACTATATTTACCGTTGTATAAACACTGTAGTTTCTGGGAGGCGTTCTCCCTTCGAAACGACCGTTTCACTTGATAATTCTAATATTAGGTATAAGAGCTACATCATTATTTTACAAAATATTGCCAATTTACACCTTAGCGAAATTTAATAGCTATCCAAGTACGTACCTACATATATTATTTGAAGTAATCTTTTACTGGAAGATGCTAGGCGAAGTTAATGCTCAAAGTTGTTTCTACCTTAACCCTCAGATAATCAAATAAATGAGATAGATCTTGGAAGAGGTCCGACCCACGGATCCATACCTACGTTAGATTGTCTCCATTACAAGTAATCTCTACAATCCATTACAAGTAATCTCCATTACAAGTAAGGGTTGGGTGGAAGAGATTGGCATAGGCAATAACCCCGCCTTTTAGTTAGGACATATGTATTTATCAATTTTTTTCCATTTTAATGTTTAATTGTTTCCATTTTTCTATTTTTTTAAAATAATTATTTGTATTGTATAGATATATGTCTTTTTTATCTAATAAAGGATTTAATAATAATAATACAAGTCTGGTGCCGTGACCACATGGTGTACTTATATGTATAGGTACAAAAGTATAACCTCAATCGAACCATATACCTAATTAATATGTATTTGAGTTATTTTTTTCTTACTCATTGAAATAGGTCCAAGGTTGGGTGGAAGAGATTGTCCTTTAGGTAGGACATATTATTAGCTTCATTCTCTTCTTTGTTCTTGTTTCTTTGTTCAATCTATTTAATTTTTCTTTATGATTTCATTGTATTTTTCTGTATAGGTATATTTTTGTCTTACCTAATTAAGAATACAATAATAATAAAAACGCTGGAGAATAATGTAAATCTCATCTCATGTCTTTTATCCCAAATTTCCTACAATTCCAAGAAATCCCTGGCATATCTATTTTTGATATTCCTAGCTCCTAAATTTAATAGTATAGACCTGTTCTATTTATGATCAGTAGAATGAGAGAGCAAAGAATAATACAGTCTGGAATATTTTATATGATTTTCAGAAGAAAAGTAAATCTCATGTAATTTTATTTTCTTGACAAATATATTTTATTTTAAATCTAACAAAGGATAGATATTTAAAAAAGAGAAGAAAAATAAATACACAACACTTCTTTAGTTTTTTCTAAAGTGGTAAAGAAAGAAAATGAAAACTAGAATATTTTAGAGAAAAATCAGAACTATAGACATCCACAAATTATGATAACCGGATACTTAATAAGTGTTCAAATACACTTATAACAAAGGAACTAAAAAGTGAAAGTAGGAGAAATCTCCTTAAAAATTACAAATTATCAAAGTAAATATCATAATACACTTATAAATTTAAAGATACAACTAAAATTGCACACCCAAAAATAGAAAATATAAAATAGTATTGAAATATTTACAGATAATAATAAATTATCGTCAGATAATTGAAAAAGAAACTGGTAATGCTCCATACCTACTAATGAAATACAAAATTTAACACAAAAGGAGAATTTAAAATGAAATGGGGGAAAATAATATCTAACTTTTAAAATTATGAAGAGTCTCAAAATCATTTATATTATTTTAATGAGTACAATAAATAAAGGAACCATCCTCAAATATTTATATAGGTAAATCAATAAGTAAAACTTTGACTAGTATTTTTTTTATTTACAATGAAGATACTTGAAGAATTATTTACATAAATTAGGTACAGATATATTATCTACTATCTATTTATGACACAAATCAGTATCATTTATTTATATCAACAATTTTGGAAATTTACCAACCAATTGATAAGTACATCATAATCTTTCAAATTAGGTATATAAGCAGTCAGCAAAATATTCCATTTGAATCAATTGTAAACAATGGAAAAAATCTTTTCAGAAACAATCTACTATGAACATTAAATGTTATTTATTACAAAATATACAAATGAGTGAGGTCACACCTTAAATAGGATAAGTTAGAGAACATCTCAAAGAGTTTTCAAGAACATTATTTACAATAGGAAAGAACAAAAGAAATTTTACAAATATATGAAACATCAAAACATGAACATTGAACAAGAACAAGAAATTTCAAAAATAAATTGAACACCATGGGGAAAGAAAATTAGAGTATAACCAATTTTTGGAGCCCTTCAGATATTATAATGATTTCAGTAGTTGATTAAATTTCAAAAGTTTAAAGGTAGGTTATCTCGGTTTTTGAGAAAAAATCTCTATAAAGATACGTGCACAGAAATCAAGAATAGTTTTCCCAAATATCAAGGAGATATTAGTGAGGTGTTTGAATAATGTGCAAATTGAACTGGAACTTATTGTTGGTCTGCAGACCACAGAGATTACATTTGTACGGATGTTCAACGTTGTGATATCTCATGTGAATAGAATAGATAAGCTCGTCCAAATACTGGATGTCACAAAGTTCGCATTTGTACCATAGTCTGTTATTATTGAAGTTGTGAGTCATTTCATTTCGTTTGTTGAGAAAATTCATCAAGTTTTTCTGAGCATCAGCTTTCTTGCTGAGGATATTGTCAAATGATTTTAATCCTTCCGATTTCTGACGGATGTTGAGACTATTTTGTAATAGATGTGTATTGATCCGTTCTAGATTTTTCAAATGAGAGCCCACCAAATCATCAGTAGTTTGAGGATAGGTAGTTAAAGGTTGAGACTTAGAATCAAAAAGACAAGATTTTATATTGTTGTTGAGATTAGAGAGTATGTGATGAGATGGTGGCACAGCACAGTTTTCCAGACACTTATTTTGTTGGAATGTTTTAAAGTATTGGTTCTGAATTTGCTTCAAATAATCCATTTGCATTGCTTCAAATGTAGAGGGAAAAGTAGGCTCTTTTTGATTGACCTCTTCACTTATTGAGCTGATGCTATCGAAATTGGGTGTGACATGGACACCTTGGTTGTTGTTGTCTTCTTTTTTATGCTCTTCTTCCACATTAAATTCGTCAGAAACATTGTCAATATTGTCATTGTTGACTTGCAATTTGTAAGCTTTGCCTTTCCTCCTCCTGTTTTTATTTGAACTTATGACTTTCTGATTAGCTTCAGATATAGCAATGGTGTTATCATCAGGACTCTTTTGGAGATCATCTGGTATCGTTTCAACAGAAGTTTTTGCTATTGTAATTTCCTCCTCATCTATATTTTTAGTCTCTTCTGTTTTATCATTATTATCTACACCTCCTTCTGGTATATCAGATTGAATAAGAGTATTTTCGACTGATGTCAAATTATCGTTAATATTTTCAACTTGACTTTTATTCATGTTACCAAGTTTTTGGAAGTCTATTTCCGATTTTAGACTTTTTTCAATCGCATTCTTAATGGATTTTTCACCATTTTTACATAGTTTTATTCTATTTTTGTTTTTAAACACATTACCATAGGCAAAATTAAAATTGTTTTTGCCCACAATTCTTATCATATCAGCTGATGTCTTTACTTTATTTTCGATTTTTATCAATGCATTCTTTGTGTCGTTATTTTGTCTTTTATTTCCTTGTAATCCCGTTTTGTTAGCTAGTGGAGTTTGTAAAATTTCATGATTAGTGAGATTCTGGGCGTTATGAATCATGTCAATGATATGTTCAGGTTTTGTCTCTACACTTTTGCTCAAATCCAATGGAGCTTCTACATCAAGTGTCATTTCTTTTGGTTCTTCAACTCCATCGCTCAGATCAACAACTTCAGGTACATTGCAACTGTTCATTTTGGCAAAGTTTTTGGGCCAGATTTCAGGAGTTTTATCGCTCATCATGGATGCCATGTGAGGATAAACAAAGAGTTTAGTGTTCAAATAATAACTATCATTATTATTGTTATTATAATTGACACTATTAGAAAGAGGAGAGTTAGATCTGGACGAACCATTGTTGGAACTAATGGTAACATTGTTGTTATATTCAGACTCAGGTTCGTGATGAATTGTCTTCTTGATGGTCTCAGTGATACAATTGTTATTGTTGATATTTTGCAATGCAATGTCATCTAACTTTCTTGACTTTCTTTTTGGTCCCCGTCTAGTCCCATGAATATCAATGATAATGTCATTATTGACACTACCATCTTCATTTAGAGTGATTCCCTTTTCATGATTATTCTTTCTCAAGTGTAACTTGAAACTGTGCATGTACTTGGTCGCATAGTTGCAATTCTTACAATGAAACTGATAAAAGCTCTTGTGAGATTTGACGTGCGAATTCAGCATAGACTGGTTATTACAAGAATATTTACAATTACTGTAACTGCACTTGAAAGGTTTCATCTTGAAATGGTTCTTGATGTGATACTCATGATGGTGTTTGTATTCGGTGACAAATGGACAGAGTTTACATTCAAGAAGTTTCTCTTTTTTAATATGGTTGTCTTTCTGGTGAACATAATACTCATCCTTGTCTTTAAAAGTGAGCGTACATTTCTTGCATTTGTAATTCGTTCTCTTGTTGTTGTTTGCATTTTGACTAACTTTACTGATGTTGACGGCAAACTCTTCACTCTCAGGATCCTCTTCGTCATATTCATCCATCATGAAATCCTCGGACAGATTGCTGTGGGTTTCATTCTCGTTTTCATCCTCGGACTCATTGGTTGATTCCTTGTTGTGTTGGTAGTGCATGAGTTTGCTTTCATTGTGAGCATCCCGCATGTGTTTGTTGAGTTGAATTCTGAAACACACAAAACAATTCATAAGTATAAAGAGAATACATAACATATACATAGAAAGACATCTCCAGGTATAACCAGATTTAAATAAAAATAGGTAGGTATAAATCTATATGCAAGACTAGCCGTTAGTCCGTGCTTTGCAACGGGACTAAATTTCAAATTTACTAAGGCATGGCCGTACAGCTGGACAGCAATGCCTTTTTGAACTTTTTATAATTTTTCTGGACAAAGCGATAATGGTTTTGAGGGGGGGTCAATTCTGAGACATTTTTCGCTATCTCTTACCGTTTTGGCTAAACAACTCCGGATAAACAAACAAACATAGGTAGGTAGGTAGTCCTTTTTTCTGTTTTATCTATATGCAAGATAAGAGGTAAGCAAATCATTTTAAAGCCAACTTTTTTTAAAGTTTATTTTTGATCCGGCCCAATGAATTTTTTTCCTGTTGAGTGTGTGAATTATAGCTTGGAAAATTTTCAGCTCAACACATAATAAAAGATACAATGTCGAGTTAATCAGAGTTTGTAGGGAATGATTTCTGTAGAAAAAAACTCACCTGGACTTGGTATTGTAGGAGCAGAAGTAGCACTTCAAGGAGGGAACATCATTTGTGCAATCTACTGCAGGAGCTGGAGCATCCGCCGCAGCACTGTCATTCCACTCGTTCGATCCTTGTCTGATAACCTCTTTTAAGTTTTGAACAGGCGAAGGAGAGCGAGAGTTGTGCGTTGAAACACGAGATTCTTGATTCAAAGATGGATTGTCTGAGGACGCATTGATGGGAGAATCACGGTGTTGGTCATTGAAGTTGGGCGGAGAATTCCTGAGATAACTTGGGGAGTGTGCATCATCAGAATATGGCGAAAGTCTTTGGTTTCCTTGAGAGAGATCAAGCTGCTTGGAGTTCATGTTCAAAGGCTCGTCGTTGGCAACAGAATTCATACATGGAGACAACGAATGAGCATCGACCGGTATCTTTGGTAAGTTGAAGTTGAGAGATCTATAAATATCATTGGGAAACTGCCCGATTCCCATGGACGGCGATAAATGGGAATAACTTTGAGGGCTTTGAAACTGGTCAGAGCTGAAATGTGAAGACCCTCCCGAGGTATGACTAGTGGGAGAGATGTGGTGGTAATCTGTGGAGAGGCTGGATGATGTGCGATACAGGTCAGAATTTCGACAGGGGGATGCACGGAACTTGTCAGGAGTAGATGACTGGTAGACATCACAACCGGTTGGAGATATCTTCTGATGATATAAACCAGAAGGAGATGGTGAAGACAAGATGGAGGTTGGAGAGGTCTTGTGGTGTCCGTTGGGTGAACGGCGATACGGTGACATTCTGTTTGGTGACATCTTGAAGTGAGCTGAAAAATCTCTCTGCTGGTATGTTGGCGAGACATAGATCCCTTGGTGGGCGGTCATTGTGGGTGATGTTGATATGGTGGGTGGAATGAACCGAGCCAGATGTTCGGATCGAGATTTCAGCTGCTCCAGTTCATTTTCAGGGTCGATTATCTCTGTGTCAGCGAAAATTTCGGGTGTAACATGCGAAGCAGAGTCATCCAGTGACTCCTGTTTCTGAAATCAAAGCAAAAATTTATAATTGTAGAGGACACATATGTAGATAAAACTAATTTATTTTAGATACCTATATATTTTTTAATTAGTGGAAAAATCTTCAAAAAGAAGATGACGTTTTGTATGAAGTTGTTCGAAGAAGACGGCCAAATTCTGCACCAGGAAAATTTTCAAGTTGCTTGCTGAATTTATTTGAAAAAAAAAAAAAAAAAATAGATATACAATGAAATACCATACAAAAGACTAAAAACTTGTTAGACTTTTAAAAAAAGTCTAACAAGTTTTCATTTGAAAGAAAAACTCACCATAGGAAAGTGTGCACTTCTCCACAGCAACTCATTGGCGAAAGAATTATGATGGATGGGCACTGAGCTGATCATCTTGTTCTGAAACACAAAAAAAGAAAATCAAAGGTTAAAATTGAGAGTAAGATCAAAATATATTGTATGAAACATGAAATCATTTAGCAGACATTTAATATTGTCTACAAATGCAACAAGAACATGACAAAAAGAAAAAATAAACAAAACAAGAAAATGTTACATTTTTACAGGCTGAGTAGCTATAGTGCTTGGAAGAAAATGCTTATCAAAAATATATATAATTTGTATAAATTTTATATATAATCTTTATATCTCACAGCCTAAATTTTCAATTAAACATTGACAATTAACTCATTAACTTTTCAACATAATAAAAACTTCTTAAAAGTCCTAAATTTACATTCCTTAACTTTAGGGATAATTTGTTTTCAAACTTTTGTACCTATTTGTACTCGTATACGTGACATTGTTCTAGGTAGGTACAAGTGTATAAAATAAAAATGGAATATGCTTTCGATATTTCAAGACAGGAAAAATTCTTCGTTTTCCTTTCCAGAGGATTTCACACCCGATCTGAGAAAGCACAGACGAATCATCGCTTTCTCGGAAAATTAAGACGAGTAAAATAATATGAGTACAATTTTTACACTTCCATCCCATTTCGGAGACAAAATTAAATTTAACGAGAGAGCGAGAGAGGAAAAAAAATACAATATGAAGTGAAGATTTAACCCTTCCTAGGATTTGTACCAATAGATTTCCCATTGTTATGTTTGAAGAACTTTATGCTATTTTTTCAATCGAAAACGTCATTTTATGGTTTAAGAAAAACCATACAAATATAATCAACGTGTAAAACTTGGAGCTGTTTAACAGCTCACCATAACAAGAATGGTTTGGAAGAGATCGCATAATACAGTCCGAACTATTTATCCAGCTTTAAACATGTTCTACTAACACTAACATGTCATGTCTATATTGAATAGATAGTATAGACATGCTGATGTTTCGACCATGTAGAACCAATGGAGATAAAACCTGCCTCATAAAATTGGCCATTGTGGATCATTGGAACACAGAGGAAATCACAATAATAACAAATTAATTTTTCTTCTTTACATGCATTTGAAGGTAAGTTAATTATTGCTACATGGTTTTGACTACTAAAAAATATACCCAAGTTTGAAATGGTATTAGCATCCAGGTACAAACAAGCTACTCCATTATCTATACTAGTCAAATCAACAGAGAAATGGTTATTTTTCAGCATGTCAGAACTCTCAGAACTCAACTTTGTCAAAGTTCAGGAAAGTGTTAACGACAGAAACGAGGAGGAAAAAATAACAAGAAATGGTGAAGATGTACAAAACAAAATAAGTTTAACAAAGCAGAAAAATATAGAATTGACAAAAATCATTTGCTTGAAGATTGTGTATTTTCCTCTCTTTTTTTCTTGAGAAAAAGAAATGAAAAATTGATAAGAGCAAAAATAATAGAATTGAGAAAAATATAGAGAAAGATAATTGGAAGAGGTGGGGGAACGGATAGGAAGAACTGATATCAAACATCATAGGACACACAAATGAAAAGAACAAGGAAAATAGCAGCAATTTGATGGTGAAAACAGTATGAACAGAAATTTAATAAGGTGGACAAAAAAGCCAAAGACGTTCTATGAATGCTCGAAATAGGACTAAAAAGGTGTTTGGAAACAATACACTCATATAGAGAAAAAAAAAATATTCTGCAATTGAAACTCTACAATTGAGAAAAAAAGTGTACAATATTATTACAACATGGATGTTATATTAATAATAAAACTATAGAGAATATTAGTATCAACTAAAATCTAGACAATAAACCTAAAAACTCTTTAACAAAGAATCATTATAAAACATGATGATATCTATGAAAAGAGACTTCTATGTGAAATATTGTTTTTGCTTCACATCAAACATGTCCACATTTCTGCAATGTAACAGAAAAACTCATGCAGGAAATGTTGAGTAAAATTGTACAGTCGGAGAGAAGAAATTAGAAAATTGAAAAGCTATTTTTCTTGGGGCTTTTTTTTTCTTCTTCTGAAAACCATTAAGAAAAGCAATATCTGGAAGGGAAAACTTGGACAAGGTGGTCAGGACAAGGGAGAAAAGCTATATAAAAAAGAAAATATAGAAGGGATGATTTTTCCGCCCTCTTTTTTCAATCTAAAAAATGTGGATGGGGAAAGCTGGAGGGAAAGCTGTTGAGGATGCACATGGGTTGAGAAAGTTTCGTTTCGCACAATGTTTCGCTTTTGGGATGTTGAGTATTTCACCCATCCAATATTTGTGAGAAAGTTGCGAATTGTCTTAAATTGTGTAAATCAAGGCACTTTAATGTTGGAATCCAATATTCTAATGTTTTTAAGAAACTGCTCATGCAAACCAACATTGAATGGAATAAGGGCCGTATTATGAAACAAGTTAGTAAATCTAAGACGACCCTTAGATTTTATCAGCTGACGGATAGGTATTTTAAAACAAGATTTTCCGCCAAAAAGGCTGGCTACAGGTTCGTTACGGGACATTTTTAGTATACAGTTACAAAGCCCGGCTTGGCTATGACCTCTACAGTTGTTGTCAAGGTGAAAGTTAAGGGACGTTAGGGATGTGTCCACTGAGATAAACAAATCCTGTTTCATAATTCGGACCTTAGTTAGCATTTTAAGCATTTTTTTTAGTAGCTTTAGCTTAGGAAAAATACCTTTGGATAAATGTATCTTATCCTGTTATTAAATAAATAAATAAAATTTTAAGAAAAAGCATTTTTTTGCCTGTGATTTACAGGTTTTTGGAAAAGTAACAGTCATTAATTTTTTACTCTAGCCTAATACTTTAATAGTAAATTTAATATTAGTATTTTTCATGAAATTGTCTTGTTCTTACATCATCAGAAATCCCACACATTGTGTTGCTGGCGAAGTCAAAATTTCCTTGTTCATCCTCAAAAGTCTCTTTTTTCTCCCTCAAAAAAAAAATGTAGATACACACGCAGCAAAAAATAATGGTGAGAGAGGAAAAGAAAGGGAGAGAGACTAAGAGTAAGGGGAGAGAGAGAGAGAGAGAGAGAGAGAGAGTGCGGAGGAGGATGTGGAAAAAAGGAAAACATAAAATAAAAAACATAAAAAAATAATTCTTTTTTTCTCTTCAGGTTTTTTTTTCTGTATTTTTCCATCATGGCTGACGTTTTTATCCCCCTCTTCCTTGGCCCTATATTTCTTTCAGGGGCGGCTCTAGAATGGCCATTTGGCCAATCATGTAGTAAAACGTTAACTTCATAACTTGTTCTAGAATAATTCGATTAGATATTTTATAGAATTTATTCCGAGCTATATTACATGAACCTATTTACCTATATTCTTAAATAAGAAATACTAAAAAATCCATGACAAAAGCCTTGTTTATCAAATACATGTTTAATGTTTTTCCTTGAAATTATTCAACTTTCAATTTGAGCTTTGTTTTTTCCTAAAACTAGATGGAGGTAATGAATAAATTAATACCACAAAATTTGGAGTGCAATTTTAAATAAAACATGTGTTACATTTGTTCGTATTGTATAAGTACTTTGTGAACGCTATAAAGACTTCTTTTATAGAGAAAAAAGGTCAACTTCTTTTCTTTTTTTTTCCAATACTTAAAACACCTCCAGAAATTTTACTTCGAGCCGCCACTGCTCTTCAGTTCATATCATTTTTTTCCAAGCTTTGCCTCCCTGACCTCTCCCTCCACATTTTTTCAGCTTTTCTGATATTTTTTGTTTCCTTATCTCCTCCATTTTTTTCTCTTTTATTCTTCTCCTCCTCTTCCCTCTCCGCTCCCACCTCCTTCTCATATTTTTCTGCCTTTCTCTAGTACCTTGAGCGTGAAAATCAATACCCGAGATATGATGTTTCTTTTTTTTTGTCCAACACACAATTTTATTTCTCTCTCTCTTTCTCTCCCCTCTCTCTTCTTCTCTGTCCTCTTTCTTTCTCTCTCTCCTCTCTTACTCTCTTCTCTCTTTTTCTCTCCTCTCTCCTCTCTCTCTCTCTTCTCTTTTTTCTCTCTCTCTTTTCTCTCTCTTCTTTCTCTCTCCCCTCTCTTCTCTCTCTCTCTCTCTTTTCTTGAAGCTTTAGACGTCCTATTCTCTAATATTTCACTTGAAAATATGATATTTTCATCCACAGTCAAGAAATGAGGAGAAAGAGAGGAATAAATAAGAAAAAGAGGCTTCTCACAAAATAAAATCTATAATATATTTTTACTGAAATAAAAAATCAATACATATTTCCCTTGGCAGTTTTTTTTTTTCACTTTGCCTTTCCCAAACCTTATTATTTGCGGTCAACATTGGTCAACCAGGAGGTTGGCATTGTTCAACCTCATGCTCATGGAGCTATCTGCCTGTTATCTGTTTAACGTCCCTCTTTTGATAGATAAAATAAACTATAACACCACAGTAGTAGGTATATCATAAATATTATTATTCTATTAAATTTTGTTAAAAAAATACCTCTCTTCTAGAAATGGGTATTCATGCAATTCAGGTGTTTCCAGGAACAAGTGCAGAAGCGTGTATCCAATAAAAAAGATAGATAAAAAAACATGTGGTAGAATTTATTAGGTAGACATCATTATAAAATTGTAATCCATAAAAAAAAATCATTTTGATTGAGTAGAAAAAAAACCCCTCAATAAAAAACCCCCTCATTAAATTTAAACCAGGGTTCCGATTTCACAAGTATCCTCCATTTTTTGCGTGTTGTTACAATAAAATTATGCTCGGGGTTTTTTAAAACATTTTTTGTTTAACAAGTCAATTTGTTAATAATATTTCGAAGACATAATGTGAGGATTATTACCTCAATATCAAATTTGAATAAAAAATCAACAAAATAGCGAAGGGAGAAGAAGATTTTTTTTCCATTCTTTTTATTTCTTTGGAACCACACAACATACAATAATGATTTTTTATTTTATTTTTTAATGGGCAAAATTTTGTTTTACCACTTTCATAAGTACACGTTGTTAGTTACCCATTATTGTTATTTATTATAAGTCTATTATTGTTGTTGATATTCTTCATCTATTGGCAATAAAAGAGAATAGGTACCTAGTTCATGTTAAAAAAAATACTAATTAGGTACCTACCTAGCTAGTAAAAAAATCCAAGAAGACTATTTAATTTAATTAGATTACCTATAGCTTTAACTATTTTATATGATTTCTAAAAAAACATCTATGGTTTAACTATTAATATGAAGAGCCTTATTGTAAAATTTCTAATAGTAAACATGCTGATTAACCTGTATCAGAGATAAAACCTACCTGTTTATTAATTTACAAACGGGAGTAGTTTGATACAATTTAACATAATTCTAACTGACACTCAATCATAAAATCAATAAAGTTGAACCAATATTGATTTTCAATTCTTTTATTTCAATCCTCTCTCCTGATAACACTTAATACAATGTCCAATTTAATAGCTAAGTATATTTGACATTGGGTTCTTGACGTGTTTTAAAATAAATTGACACTTTTTTGACAAAGGTCAGAAACATTTTTTATCTAATTTGTTGACAGTCAAACTCCCTGACCATTTTTATTCTAGTTTATCTTTATGTTTTTGTGTACTAAAGCTACAGTGTGGTCAAGTTATCAAATGAAACATTTTTTTATCATAATAGGTTCATAACTTCAATCATAACTTCAACACCCATTTTTTTCCCCTATCTAAGCATTTTAACTCTGCTTGGTCAGGTCGGTTCGCGCCGATACACCCATTTTAAGTCAAAGCTTATTTTAATGACAATAAGTTGATAAGAATGTAAGATAGCTATTGGGTATTATAGTAATAAGAGATGTATTTCAATTGTAAACAAGCACTGAATAGGTATTGGCCTATTCGGATATTATAAGGTATTCGGAAGTAAAAATCTAATAAAAATTGGCATTATAGAGCGAAGAAAAATAGTGTTAAAACCTTCTTCTGAATGCATTAATTCTATTTTTAAGAGACCTACAATCGTAACACCGTTAGCAGTTGAGTAAAGTTTATTCCCATCCTGTAGAAACCAAAATTTCATCAAGAAACCAAATTCCGACCTTTGGCTACTTCACAAATATCACGAATTCACGAAGGAGTTCTGACCAAATATTTCAGGAACTGGACTTTAAAAACAATGATCAAATAAATTCTTTTTTCAATAATGTCCTCTTTTTCGTGATAATTTTTTTTCGGTTGATTCCATTACTTTCCTTTCTATAGGATAAGGAAAGTAAAAATAGAAGGTTTCAAGTAATTCACTTATCTGAAACCTAATTGGACTCTCGAATGCTCTTAAAAACATTTTTATTATTAAGTAGGTATTATTGGTTTATCAATTATTCCTGAATATAAGTAGAAAGTATTATTATATTTGTTATAGAATATGACTGTATTAATTATCATTATAGATATGATAAGGGACAATTACCAGAAACCAAAAATACTGTTATCCCACTATCTCTTATCAGTAATCAGTGTGCTATTTTTAGTACCTTTTATTACCTTTTGATTATTTTGTTATATTCTTTATTTTTTCTGGGCAGAAGACTTTAACCAACAATTTAGTGATACTAAAAATACGTCATATTTATAAAGTAGGTACTAAGTTTTTTTAGTTATCATATTTGTGTTAATCACTTTCGAAATATCACTACATACTCGAACTCGCTTTACTGAATCCACGCTGAAGCCGGGACTTGAACCACCGACCTCAGTAGCTTGATCAATAAGGTGACGGACTTGTATACCTGGAGGTCGTGGTTCAAGTCCCGGTTTCAGCGAAGATTTAGTGAAGCGAGTTGAGTAGTTGTGAATATCACGAGGTGATTAACACAATTAATATGATAACTTTTAAGGTAACATATAGGTAAGTAAAACTCATGTGTGAGTCATGCTATCTATGTACTTGCACACTCATTAGCCAAACTGCCACAATCTGTATTACCAGACACCTCGGCTCATATGAATCTTTCTATGTACCTAGGTAAATTACAATGTAAATTGTACATAATATGTAAGTGCTATGTAACTACATATGTAATAGCTATACAACTACATAGACAGTATTAATATAGCTATGTAACTACCTACATCTTAGTACATACAAAGTTATGTAGCTATATACACAGTACATTTATATAGCTATGTAACTACATACATAGTACAATTGTACATACATGAGTATACCAACCTCAGTTCCATTACTCACATTGCCTGCAGAACCCTAATTTCCCAACTTCTCAATTAGCCTAATTACATCCCTAACTGGAATCTATCAAGACCTACACCTTGAACCTATGAAATAATAGACCCACAGGGAACTTTTTTTAATGGACTGAAAAAATAAGCTCTTCTAGTACTATTATAAAAAGTATGCTAGTTAATAACTTGGGCCTTCAGGGTTTTAGGGAAATACTAAGAGTTCGGGTGAGTCAAGTTTCTGTATATTTCTATACTCATTGGTACCTATGAAAAGGCTAATATAGGTCACACTAGGTACCTACTACTTAAACAATTATTACATACTATAAAGAATGGAAATAGATGAAGACAATGAAATAGCTATGATCTGAGAATAGTTTTTTCTGATTGAACGGCACCGGTCGGTACTTATTTTTAAATGACAATTTTTAATTAGGGAATTAAATACAGTGGGTATGACTTGAAAATAGACAACACCATAAAAGTAAAATAATACGCTGACCTGGGTTCGATTCTGAGAACCACCGACCTCCACATTACGAGTCGCCGCCTACGGATCGAGTCGTAAGCACTAGTTAGTTATTATTAAACCCCAAACTGACCTCAGTAGCTTGATCATAAGGCGGTGGACTTAACTTGGTGGTTCAAGTCTGCCGCCTTACGATCAAGCTACTGGTTAGTAAGGCGATTTGTGACATCAGAGTGAACATAATTAATATGATAATCACTTATACTCTTTTTATTTTTCATTTGGTATCTAGATATATTTTATTTGTAAAATTTTTTATCTACAAGTACTAAACTCAAGCAAGGTCCCCAAAAACCCAACTTCAACTTATTTTCTAAAATAAAGGCATAACCAAACCCGTCTATTCTCATTCAACTGGTCAAAAAAAATTTAACTCTTCTTCAAGAAAACCCCTAGTAGATTATTTCAACTCTTAAATAAAGCATAATTGGAGCTAATGAGAAATAGTAGGTACCTAGTAATTAAAATAGTCTCATGAAACTATAACAAATTAACAAAGACAAATTTTGAATAGAATAGCGATGGAACGGTCCGAATTCTAGAAATCATAAACTAGGCACCTCTATTGGTCTATTCATAAAAAAGTTATTCTTTTCAGCCTCAATGCCTCATTTTGTTCAACATAAAAGATTCCCATGATGAAAACCGGATTTTGGGGGCATTTTGAGTGTTAAAAAGAGAAAATGATTAATGAGCTAGGGGAAGGGTGACACTGAATGGTCAAAAGAAAAGGGTGGATTTGGTGAAACCGAAAAGTGTATGCAAAAATTCAAAGGGTTGAAATAGGTCCTTGGAGCTGTCAATCCATTGTTACTCTTTTGTCCAGGATTGAAAAAAAAAAAAAAAAAAACAGAGAAAGGAGCGATAGTAAAGGCCACATCCAATATTTTTAAAGAAAAGTAAACAAGGCTTCCCTGATGAAGGAACACGACCTATTAAACCAAAAAGAAATTGTGACCTCACTTTTGTTGATGCAATACCTGGCCATAAAGGGTTGGAACAAAAGTCCAACAATTGCCGTATTCTTAATAAATTTCCATCATTTCGTATGAAATGTCAATGCTAGTTAACATGCTGGTCCTAAAATAACCTGACATAAATAAGGTCAACCGGGAATCGATTTTTTATTCGAATAATAATTCACACTTTATTTAAAAGCACTGACTGCCAACTTAGACTTAGTCCAGGATGCCAACAGTAGGTGTGGTGCATACTATGTTAAATAACAGATAAATGAGTAAAAAATTAATACATTGTTCGGGATTCGAACCATCAGATCCCGATATTCCGTGATAACCAGACTGATGCCTTAACCCAGTTAGAGCGATGATTTTTAAATTCAATTTTTTTTTTTATGAATGGGTAGGTTACTGGGTAATTACCTACAAAATCTACATATTTATAGAGGTAGGTATAGCATTTTTTCAATGTTTCTTTATCCTATAGACTTGGTCATACCCACACTCCTTTGAGGAAATATTTTTTTTTAATCAAATTAACGTACGTATACTCAACCTACCATAACAGAAAAGTTGTTTTAAGAGGGACCAGTGGACAAACCACATCAACAGTTTATACATACGTTTATTGCTGAACATCCTGGAAGCAATACGGACGATACAGCTTGCAGAACCGAAAAATCAACCACGAGTTGATGAAAAATCACCAGAGTTGATGAAAAACACACACACCACTGATTAGAAACCGGCACTGGTCTAACTGTAGGAGTAAAAAATCACAACTTTTATTTACAGCTTTTAGATCGTAATTCCTACATACAAATTGAACACAATCTAGCAAAACTTCATATAAACCACAAACTGAAAAATTTATCTATGTTAGAAAAATAACTGAGACGGAGAATTTTAAGAGAAAAAACTTCACAGGAAGATTTTAAAAAATGTCGAAAAAAGTTACTGGCCTGAATAGCGGATATTTTTGCTCGAACGTTGTTACGTGGCTGTTTTGGAAAATCGAACAGTCGGAATTTGAAAGGTTTTTCTTCGAATCTGTTGATGAGTCATTTTAAAAGGTACTAATACTTAACTAATATTATTTAATTATTAGTTTCATTTAATTACCTAAATTAACGAAAAAAAATGTCTTAGTTATATCAAGGTACAATGAAACGACGGAAATTTTAAAAGAAGTTAGTCTATTACAAGCTCCAATCAAGTGTTTACTGTGGAATTATACATTGCAATGCTATTCTTTTAAGTTAAATAATTTGTTATTTAAATTGTTTCTTATTATTATTTATTTATTTTAAATGTCATTTTAAAATAAATACGGCAGTTCAGATAAGCCGGTAAAATACAAAATAAAGCAGGGAAGGGTAAATCAGGATTTTCTTTAGCATTAACTAAATAAGTTATGTAGGTATCTATAAGAAATAGTTATGAAAATCATGAAATTCTAAGAAAGACTTAAAGAGTTTCAAGAAAGAAATTAATAATATAATTATTTATATCCTTTGAAAGGCAACTATAATTGGAAATCCACAAGCATGTGAAAAGTCCTTAATTCTGTATTAAACCTTAAAAAAGTATCAAAACCAAACACTAAACTTTTAAAAAATAATAGAGAGTAATAATAATTATCAATTCTACTAGCACTGACTAGCTGCTACCTCACCACTCAAATTAATTATGAAATGAAATTGAAAACAATGAATAAAATATGATGAGTTAAAAATAAAACCCCCACAATATGTGTGTGTAAAAAAGTGCAAGGTAAAACAGGAATTCAAAGGGTGCCTACAAGTTTTCAAAGTTTTGGTATTCGAAGCCGGGTCTGGGAATTAGGTGATCAAGTTTCTGCAAGTCCTGGGACCTAGGAAATACGGATGGTGTTATTCAGCGGTGTCCAAAAGATGGGTCTTGGGGACACTCGACTATTTTTTGATTCTACCAGGAAAACTTTTTTTTCAGTGGTTGTCAACCAACGGTTAATGAGTATTATGAGATTATTAGCTAAACCTAAGTTGTTAGTGAATTTAACATGGAATGTGATGTGATTATAATTTGAACTATGATAGAATATCAGTTCTAACCCAGTTAAGGGGGATAAATGCATACATTGGTTGGGATCGATCCCCGGACTACTTGATTAACAGAATGTGGCTCAGACCACTTCACCTACAAAGCATACAAAGCGTTTTTATTCCCCTCAAATTATTATATTATTGTGTTAATAACACACAATTCGAGAATGATGTCAAAATTACTCAAACTCACTACACTAAATTATTGCCACACCTCTGGGACCCGAACCAAAGACCTCCAGGTTACGAGTCCGCCGCATGATCGATCTACTTAGATCAGTGAAATGATAATGTAAGTAGGTATAACAGATTTTGAGCACTTACCTTTATTAGGTGTATGAGTGGAGTCCGGTTCTTTGATTCAGGGCGATAGAAAGTCTATCTCTTGTCAATGGTCCAATGGCATCTCAAAACTTGACAGCTTTCAAATTCTGGCTCCAAAGATCATCGCTTAAAGTTTTCACTGACAGTAAAGTGTCCAATTCATAATCGAACAAAGGACATCTTAGCTAGCACTAATAACAAATAGGATAGGTAACTCCGTTTATTAAAATTTAATTAATTAAAATTCTAACTTCACAGTGAACTAACTAGATAAAAATGAAATTGTTGATAAGTACGAGCAAAAAAGTTTTACTTTTCTTTCACTGAAAATTTAAAGGAAAAGTCTAAAAAGTATATCTATTTGGATCAAGTCACTGGTAAACTTCTTGAGAATATATTCAGATAAAATAAATTAATTTAGAGAAGAAAAAAAATCACAACACTTTTACGATGTAAAAAAAGTTTAAAATTCATTAAATTAACGAAAATATTTTTTAAAGTAATTTGAAATATTACTGAACGTTTCTTGAAGGAAATCAACCAGATAACTGAGGAACTGAAAATAAAATTTGAAAAAGAGGACCTTCTAAAAAAGGACTCAAAAATAGATTTGTACCCAAAAGGATATTCAAAGGCTCCTGGATTGAAGAGAGACAGAAGTACACACGGAAGGATATCCTAGGAGAAATACGCTATTCCAAATTGTTGTTCTTTTTTTGAAAATCTCCTTTGGAATGAAAGTAGGGGAAAGAATATTGTACATATAAATTTTTGTAGGAGAAATGTGAACTACTGGGTGGTATGTACCTACAGTTGGCAATTCATTTATTGACAATGGGGTGAAATGTTAGTACACCTCCTCGTGGTTCACCCTGGGCAACGCATTGACATGCGGCTAAAGTACTGACGATTTTGGCGATCAGACCATCACTGCCATCAGCTTTCCTGATCAAGTTTATTACTCACTTTTAGATGTGTAATAAAGCCGTACGATAAATAAAAAATTATTGACAATTTTTATTTTCCTTATCGTATAATAAGGAAAGTCTTGTATTCGTCGAAAATTTGACCTACCCAGTATTTTCACATTTCTGGACGAATCATAGCTCCGGATACCAAAAAAAATTGCTTTCGGCCATTGGTCCGTGCGTCCGTCGGGTTCTGTCTGTCTGTATTGTGTTGATCAAGATATCTCGAGGAACCGTAAAATAGGGGACTTGAAATTTTGGTTTGATACCACAAACAACGAAACTTTTGGTTGACATCTTCTTCTGAAAGCCGCCTTTTTTTTTATTTTTTTTAGATATAACATCAACAGTATCAACACTCCCAACATGGTTTTCACCACGCGAGGAGCAACACGAGATGTTTGGTTTGTCTACTATTAACTATTTTCGATCCCACTCTATCTAAATAGTATGAACAATGTATATGGGTTTGATGCTAGGTTGTTGAATTTATACATAGCTTTCAACTACATGTTCATATCACAACGGAGGTGTTACTCTCCGTTAGCAGGAAACTCACAAACCTGCTACCCCCATAACCTCTCTCAGCCTGGGCCGGAATAAAAGCATCACATCACAAAATCTTCACCTCGCTGGACGTTGCTTAACTTCGGTGATCCTACGAGAACCGCTGCATTCAACGTCCCACGGCCCCATAGACGCTGGCACAAAGCTTTACTAATGACGTTGCCGATTCTTTTCTTTTTGTTGTTTGCCGACAAAATGTTGTTTTCTAACTTTTTTGTATATTTAACCAATCCAGAGCCACATTTTACGGCCCTGCGGCCGATTTCAACCAAAAGTTTCGTGGTTCGTGTGGCATATAAGATATACCTGTAGTTTCATACCAAATTTCAAGTCTCTAGGTCTTACCATTCTCGAGGTATTTTTTTCACAGCCGGACGGACAGACAGACGGACGCACGGGCCATTGGCCGAAAGTATCTTTTTTGGTATCCTGAGACTATGATTATGATTCGTCCAGAAATGCGATAAACTAGGTAGGTCAAGTTCAATCAAAGAATCAGTCTCAATTCATTATTAGATAGTGAGAAATACCTCACCTTAGGCGAAAACAATTGCAGTAGACAGCACGAACGACAGGTGTAATACCGTTGTGAAAGTGCTTTACGGGGGGAAAAAAATTGCAGTAGAAAGGATGTTGTCGAAAGTAAACATTTATCCAAGTTATACCTGTTTTTTTTTCAAGTGTACTTACCTACCTATTTATTTCTAGCATTTCTCCTCAATTCTTCCCTGACCAAGTTGTCATAACTACAGTTTCTTCGATTCTTGTAAATAGCTAAAATAGATTACATAATTATACCTCATACCTGCTGAACATTTACATACTTATAGATATGTATTTCCGTTCTTTCTAAAGATAAAGTAGAAATAATTGCATTCATTTCCTTAAAAATCAACATCCAATTTTAATATCTTTTCACATCAAAATATAAATAAGGTGAACTTTTTCTGTCAGGTCATTCACAGGTTTGAAAAACCCAAAATACTTACACCAAATATATCCTGAAGCTATCCATATCCTCAATGATATAAGCGTGGATAAATATAAATATTGTGATAGTATTTATAGCTGTAAAGTCTATAATGAAGCCACAAATCAGAGGTTGCTGTCACGTACGAGTATATAGCTTATAGTTCAATCGGTTCAAGACCCTAACCATAACAGTAGTAGGTACCTATATTATCTACATAATGAGAGTGTGCTCAAATTAACATATTCATTAAAAAAAAAAACATGTTTTGGTGTAGGTGGACATGCCAAACTCAAATTAACTTCAAAACCTAAATCAGAACAGAAAAATGATTTATTTATTTTTAATTTGGGTTTAACGTGACTGCATGTTCTTTCAACTGCATGGTCTCATCACGACAGGGGTGTTACATTCCATTCGCAGGAAACTCACAAACCGACTAACCACATTAAGCCAGCCGGGTTGGGTAGGAATGTCAGATCACGAAGTTTTTCACCTCACTGGTCGTCACTTAACTTCGGTAATTCTACGTGAACCGGTGCATTGCTGGCTCAGAACAGAATAATGAACGTAGTAGCGCTATTGAATCAGTGACCCTTTTTCTTAAAAACCCCAGTAACTGGGAAACTTGGGTCTTTCGGCTTTAAAGCCCCGGTTACTACATGAATTCACTAGCTATTTCGATAGATAGGCGGCGGACTCGTAACTAAAAGGTCAGTGGTTTGAGTCCCAAGTGATACGCTCCCCTGGCGTGCATGACTGCCTGAGTTCAATTACTCGGATTTTTTTTTCTAGGAAAGCATTGACGACGTCGTAGGCAACGGGGGTCTCCTTCCACCTCCTTCAGAAATTTATATCTACGCTGGGGAGTCGAGCTGAAATTTTCAGGTATTTCCATTTCCATATTAAGTGCTTAGAATTTGCTGGGATTAAGCTGGGGACTCGTAATCTGGAAGTGGAGGTGCCTAGTTCGAGTCTCAAGCCTAAATTAGTTTTAAATTCATTGGATTTTAGTAAAAACTTTCATGAGGGGTGTGAGTCACTGAGTCATGATTTGTATTGATTATGGTATCTGCATATTATACATGGAGCATTATCATGATATGGTGATCCCGTGATTTTTATTTAGGTTAAATGGCAGGATTCTCAAATTTGGAGCACTTCCACCAACCATTTTCTCTTTTCCACATTACCAAATTTAATAACAAAATTCTTTCTTCAATCAGATATTTTTTAAGAAATTTCTTCACAGTGATTTCTCGATTGAAAAATTACTTTCCACAAAACCACATAAACTTGGCGCAGTAAACTGCCGACGACCTGTCCTTTTAATTTCCGGATATAGTGCATTAGTGGTGTGCCAAATATACTCGTCAAGTTCCTTGGTCCCCAGAAATCCCCAGGAGATATCCTCTTTGTGATAAGGGACTGAAATGATGTAACACCCCAGGGTTCATCATGTGCCCGCAAAGGTCGGTCACCTCGATACAAACCGCTATCATTTGACCTTTGAGGGGTCAGGATAGTTTTCTGGGTTACCCCCGAGCAAGTGTTCCACCATGTCTGCGCTGAGATTTAGAGGTCAAAGCACTTCGGCGAATTTCATTTCGGGGTCCATTCATACCTCGTGAGGAAAAATGAGTAGCTGCTTTAATGTGAGCAGCCACCAGTGGCGGAATTATAGGCAGTAATAAGATATTAGGATATTAAAAGATATGGACAAGTCCTATCTTTTAATCCCCCCTCCCCCTCTTAATTTTGTTTTTTCTGTTTCTATTACCTCCTCCAATCCTTTTTTTTATTGTACATACTTTTAATTGTTTATTGTTCCTTTTAATTTTCTTATTCTTTTTTTTGTGTTGCCCTTATATTTTATTTTCATTTTTTTTTTATCAAGGGTGGTGTGGAAGAGAATGCCGTAGGCATTAACACCGCCCTTGATCAAGTTTTGCTTAATTATTTCAACTTTATTTCTTGTAAATTGTATATATTATATTTTGTAAATAAAACTTGATTAAATCTGTTTAATAATAATAATAATAATATAATTCTGCGCTACCCACTAAAAATTGTGATATAATAAAACAAAGAAACACATTTATTTCGGGTTTATCGTCGCTTTAAACTGCATGGTCATATCACGACGGGGGTTTTACACTCAATTCTTAAATTACAAAGCACCTACTCAAACCTCACCTAGCCTGAGTGAAGCCGCTAATAGCCAGCTTCACGAGAGTATGAATTTAAATGGTCACTCATCCCAGTCCTAGGGCTAAATTATGAAATAGGATTAAAGTTCAGGTAAGCCAGACACCATCTCAGGTCGGAGTTTTGAACCAATCATAGCGCACTATAGCGCTGTTTAAGGGATAGTGTCCACTTAGATTAAATCTAATCCTGTTTTATATTTTGATCTTTAACCTCACTGGACGTTGCTTAACTTCAGTGACAGAACTAAAACTGGTGTAGGTATATTAATTATTCAACATGCCATTGACGGACGTTGCGCTGGGTACCTACTTTCGTGATTTTCAATTCGTTATTTCGGCTTTACGTTTTTTGTTGTTGTTGTAAGATCCCTCCATCCACCCCTGTTGGGCGATTGAAAGGGGGCACCTGCTAGCATTAGCCTCAATCCCCTGGTCAAACCTCCATACAGTCATCTTTCTTTTTTTCAAACTATACCTATCTACCTATGCATGGTCATTTTGGTCAATACACATTAATGTATTATTGATTACGATTGCATGGTTACAACGGATGGATGCGTAACCAAAGTCAGCAATCTATGTACTATCCAAGCTGGACGTTGCTTAATATTTGTGTTCCCTGGGGAATTAGTCCTTTTTATTTCTGCTGGCTTCTGTGTACTAAACTTGTACTCACCTGCACTTTATAAAGTTCCATCACCTGATATATAAGTCTGGCTGGGGGACTATAACAGGGAGTTGACCAGCATTAGCTTGGTTCTGGGGGCCCTTGTCATTTATTAGCCTCCTTGTAAAGACTGTGGTAGAACTGCAGAGTCATTCCTCCACTGTCTGGCTACCATCGTTCACGATGACGCCACCCTATGATAATGATGATATCAATATGTATATCTGTAACTATAGCTATAATAAATAATCAAAAATTGAATGTACCTATAAAGGTAGAACCAGCTGCCAGTTGCCAAATAGAGGAAAATGCCTTTCATGGGTAGATTGGAAAGGTTCTCCTAAAATGGTGGTTTAATAAAATAATCCTTTACCTACTTATGAAAACAAGGACCAAATTGAGTTCTGCACCCAAATAGAAAACCTATATTTAATTTTATTTTAATAGATACTAAGATATTTTTGTACACCATTTTGAGCTTATAAACAGATGTTGAAGATAGATATTCCAAGGACCCTAAAATTACTTTAGGCTCTTCAAAGGATTCAAAATACTCATATTTCACCCTTTTTTTCGAAAACAAAAATCAGCCACCCTTCCATATTCTCGCATCCTGCACAGATACACGCACGCTTTTTACTTTCCTTATCCTATAATAAGGAAAGTATTGTATTCGTCGAAAATTTGATACCCAGCTTTTCACATTTCTGGACGAATCATAGCCTCAGGATACCAAAAAAGTGGTTTTCAGCCATTGGTCCGTGCGTCTGTCTGTGTGTGTGTGTGTGTGTCTGTGTGTGTGTCTGTGTGTCTGTGTGTGAACAGGATATCTCAAGAACGGTAAGAGCTAGAGACTTGAAATTTGGTATGGTAATTAATTTTATACACCAGACGAACCATGAAACTTTTGGTTGAAATCGGCCGCATTCTGCGGCCGCAGGGCCGCAAATATAGGCCGCAAGCACCGCTTCTTTGAATAGGTTAAAGATACAAAAAAAGTTAGAGAACAACATTTTCTCAGATTAAAAAAATAACAGGGGTTCACTCTGATCATTTTTTTGATATCTTTAACTTTTTGGAAACCGGCCCCAATTTACCGGTATTGTAGGGGGACTCGATTGGACTAACTTTTTTATTATTCATCCTAGATGGGGGTTGTGACATATCAAATGAAATGATTTTGAAGTGCTGATCACGAATTTGGCATTGATTTTTAGTTATCTGTTACCGTTCAGTCACCAGTGGCGGAATTCGACTCCTTTTTGGGAGATAAGGAAAGTCGTGTGATGTTTACACCAGATTTTTTCTGAGTACATTCTTTTTTATCCGAAAAAAAGTGCCAGGACTCCGCCTTGAAATATGATTTAAAAAAATATATGATAGGAAAACGCACCAATAGGAAAGCTGGAGGAGATAGAAGGAAGAGATACGGGGAGGAAAGGAGAGGTCGGGGATGTGTTTTTTATACCCGAAGCTCGGCGGGTAACGTGAATGTATATACTTGTGTGATGTATATCAATAATTGTATATATACATAAGTGGTACATAAAGAAAAGTTTAACCCTTGGTGGTAACTTGTAGCCTGTTCCAGAAACACTCTTCATAATACGACACAAGACCATACTTCATAGGTGTGGCCTTTAGTGTGGGATGACGACAGCCAAAAGAAACTGGCATAAGTTCAGTTAAAAATACTATGTAAACTTGTAAACTGTCATTGTTACTAATATTTGAACCATTCACTTGTCATGTATTTAATAAATAAAATAGTCATCTCCAAATTTCCCTTTCAACTGTCACATAACACATTCTGATTTGTATTAGTATTACATACATATAAAATTTTATTAATATTTTCTAATCTGAGCGCACGGCAGCGCCAGGCCAAGTTCCAGCAAGCACGGCAGTGTATCTTTACACGAACCGATTCACCCGGTTTTTCACACACTCATATCTTCGGTTCAATTGATTATAGAGATATGAAATTTGGAACAGAGATTGTCCTAATATCATTAAAAAGACATTGAAAATTTTAAGACTCTATGCAAAAAACTTTAGGAGGAATGTAATTTTGAAAATTTCAATTTTGATACTGACTGACTGACTGACAGATCATCAAAATTATGAGGCACTTCCCGACTACCTAGAAGGCTGAAATTTTGCATGATGGTAGGGTTTATTGTAAAAGTACAGGAAAAAATCTGAAAACCGGAAGTTTTTCACTTATCATGCTGTTAAACGGTGTCGTTTTAGGGAGGAAATATATAATCGATTATGGATCTAAATTATGAAGCACTTCCCGACTACCTAGAAAGCTGAAATTTTGCATGATGGTAGGGTTTATTGTAAAAGTACAGGGAAAAATCTGAAAAAGTTCTGAAAACAGTTAAACGGTGTCGTTTTAGGGAGGAACTTTACTCAATTATGCATATAAATTATGAGGCACTTCCCTACTACCTACAAAGCTGAAATTTTGTATGGTGCTATGGTTCATTGTAAAAGTACAGGGAAAAATATGAAAACCGGAACTTTCGCACTTTTCATGCTGTTAAACCGGTTAAACGGTGTTATTTTAGGGAGGAAGTATACTCGATTATGTATATAAAAACTTTAGGAGGAATGTAATTTTGAAATTTGCAATTTTGATACTGACTGACTGACTGACAGATCATCAAAATTATGAGGCACTTCCCTACTACCTACAAAGCTGAAATTTTGCATGGTGGTAGTGCTTACTGTAAAAAAAAAAATGAAAACCGGCACTTTCACACTATTTCTGCTGTTAAGGGGTGTCGTTTTAGGGAGCATATTAAAGTGAAGAATCCTGAAATTTTTCATAAAAAATAATGAAACGTGCTGTGAAACGAAGCATTTACAAAAAGTAATGATATCCCACAAAAAAACTACCGTTAAAAAAAGGGCCAAGTTCCAGAACTCCTATCCAAAAAGGTTTCGCCAATGAATGCAGTGATATCTTGGTTGCGGCCAAGTTATCTTGGTACTAAACTATTTCTTTTATTAACACCCGTTTTCTGAGTTTCTCATTTTGTCTGTTTTTAACTGCAAACTATCCTCTCACTTGGCCAGTTTTATGCCATCGGTTGTATGGAATATTACCACTATATTTATAGGTACAGAATAATAATATAACCATCACAAGGAGCTAAACTGGCCAAGTTAGAGGATAGTTTTCAGTTAAAAACATACAAAATGAGAAACTCAGAAAACGGGTGTTAATAAAAGAAATAGTTTAGTACCAAGATAACTTGGCCGCAACCAAGATATCACTGCATTCATTGGCGAAACCTTTTTGGATAGGAGTTCTGGAACTTGGCCCTTTTTTTAACGGTAGTTTTTTTGTGGGTACAAAATATTTCCTCCACCTTTGAGGGTCTTAGTACAGTGTCCATCACTGCTGCAGAATTTCCTCGCTGAATGGCAAATAACGAATAACACAGTTCAAATGGAGATTCTGCGATTTTGAGAGTGGAGAGTGTTTCTTGAACGGACTACTGATAGCTGATGGGCGGTGTCTAAACATTAATATTTTTTTAGAACATGTACCCTAATAACCAATTTTTAAACACAAGATTTCAAAACATTCATCAATACCTTTAAAAAAAACTTTGGGAAACTGCTATAGGTCACAAGTCACATACATAAGTACATACCTCTCTTACCTCTTACATACATACTTCTCTTACCTTACAAAAGTCCTGTCTTATATATTTATTTATTTATCGTAAGTCTTTATTAAACATCTCAAAGTGAGAAGACATAAGTAATAAACATGATCAAGAAATCTGATGGCAATGATTGTCTGATCGCCGAAATTGTCAGTACTTTAGCCGCATGTCAATGCGTTGCCCAGGTGAACCACGAGGAGGTGTACTAACATTTCACCCCATTGTCAATAAATGAATTGCCAACTGTAGGTACATACCACCCTGTAGTTCACATTTCTCCTACAAAAATTTATATGTACAATATTCTTCCCCTACTTTCATTCCAAAGGAGATTTTCAAAAAAAAGAACAACAATTTGGAATAGCGTATTTCTCCTAGGATATCCTTCCGTGTGTACTTCTGTCTCTTTTCAATCCAGGAGCCTTTGAATATCCTTTTGGGTATGTCACCCTGGGCAACGCATGTCAATGCGTTGCCCAGGGTGAACCACGAGGAGGCGTGCTAACATTTCACCCTGTCTTACATCACTGTCATCGCATTCACTGATTTACCATTGATGCACTGACTGCCTGACTTACTGCGTCTCTAAGTGAGGTCGGTACCCTTTCCAAACCCAAGTATTTTCTTCATCACATAACATCAAGAAGGGTTAATCTGCCCGATGTCCCGAGGAGATGTGAGAACAGCAGTGCGGGGGAGATGAAAGCTTAGGAGAGGATAAGATGATACAAAAGAGAAAGAGAGAGAATGTATTAGAGGAAAAGAGAGGAAATTGAGGAAGGTTGATAACCAAAGAGGGATAGAGAGATAGGGAAAGAAAGGTATAGATAGGGAAAGAAAAAAAGAGGGAAAGAAGAAGAGACAAAAAAGTAAAGGAGGGAGGTACGTATAGGAAAAGAGAAACTAAGGAAGAAAAAAGGAGGTAGCAGATAAAGAAAGGATAGAGAGAGAGGTATAAATAACGAAAGAAAGAGAAATATGTAGAGAGAGGAAAAGAGACAGGAAAGTAAAGGAGGGAGGCATAGGAAGAGAGAGAGAGAGAGAGAGAGAGAGAGAGAGAGAGCCCACAAAAAATGTAAGAAGAGGAAACAACTTGAGGACCTCAGCAAAGGAAAAAGAAGCGTGAGGCCTTCCTATGCTTTCTCTTCGGTCAGTCGATGATTTATGACTTCACAACGCTCCCTCAAAATAACTATAGCGTTGTTGGTCGAGTACACAAGTTTCCGGAAAATACATGATGTTAAGCAACGTTAGGTTGGGACTAGGTGATCAGGATGATCAGAACCACTCTAAAGCTAACCCTCGTGATGAAGGTTATTCTCGACCCAATCCATGCTGGGTGAGTTAAGTGTGGATACCTAATTTTTGCGCTACCAGTTATAAAATAAATACATGTGTTTCTTGTGTTATTATATCACAATTTCAGTGGGTAGCGCAGAATTATAAGACTTTCCATAGCTTCAATATCCCAATATCTTATTTTTGCCTATATAATTCCGTCACTGGTCGCTGCTAACATTAAAGCAGCTACTCATTTTTCCTCACGAGGTATGAGTGGACCCCGAACACTCAAGTACAGAGCAGAAAAAATCCTGCCCCGCTGGGGATCGAACCCAGGTCACCGTGCGTGCAATGCTAGCGCGCTAACTCACTCTGCAACGGTGACTACTCCAGTTATGATAATAATAATAACACTCTTTAGTGGAAGGTAACCCCACCAGGTGATGTTAATGTTCAAAGCACTTTCTAACACCTAACCGACGTTGAAAGACACAAAATTTTCCAAAACATAATTGAAAATTTGGCCCCAAACTCCTTATTTCCTTGTATTTCCTTCACTCTTTACGTCTCTCTCTTTCTCTCTTCTCCTTTTCTCATTTCTACCTTTCTGTGTAGGCACTACTGTTGATAACTATACAATACCTGTGTATATGACTTTTTACTTTTATTCTTTTTTATACTTCCTGTGATGATCGGATTAGGTCCATCTTATTTCGACTTCGAGTTTTCTTTATTGCCCCTTCGGCACCACTTTAATACTTTCCTCTGTTTTGACTTTTTCTTCCCAATCTTTATTAGGGTGGATTTTGTTGAAATTATTATTCTTCATTTATTATTGTTTTTAGTCGTTACCATAGCCGAGTGGTTTAGAGCACTAGGGTTGTCGGCAGGGTGGCCTAAATTTGAATCCTAGCGGAGTCGGAATTTTTCATCATGTAGGTACTTTGTACAGGATGAAAATATCTAAAATCATATTTTTCCCATAATTCCGCCACTGGTCACTATACCTATACTACCTACTACCCTGTAGACACCGTCAGTTTTATTACTGAGCCTGTCTTCCCTCCTTCTCTCTCTCTCTCTCTTATCTATCTCTCCTCTCTCTCTCTCTTCTTTCTCTCTCTCTCTTCTTTCTTTCTCTCTCTTCTTTCTCTCTCTCTCTCTCTCTATTATTTCTCTCTCTCTCTCTCTCTTCGCCCTCTCGTTTTTTTTTGACAGAACTTTTTTTATGAAAATGTTCTCGTATCTTCTTGTCTTTTCCTTCTTATTTTTATTTTTATTTTTTTAAAGATTTTTTTATTAAAGTTCTTTTTATTTTTTTCTCTCTCTCACTCTCCTCTTTCTCTGTCTGTCAAACGTTATTTCTTCTTCTTTTTCGTCTTCTCTGCCTCTTTCACTTCTTTCGATAAAAATGTCAATATATTTTTTTCCTCTTTGTTTTCTCTATCCATAAAACTTTTAGTCGGAGCCAGGGAGGTACGCTGGTATGCATCAATACTAGTGATGCCCGATCTCACATAAAAGATCGATTTATTGAATCGATTTAGATCGAGGTGTAAAAATCGATCCGATGGATCGATCTCACCTAAAAAATCGATTTCGTAGAAATCGATCTTCGATTTTTATAATAATAAAAAAATATTTTTATAATATTTTTACAAGAAATAAAGAATTAAAGAAAAGAGAACCAAACAGAAGTTGTTTACTGTGTTTATAAAAAAAATAGTAGAACCACTATCAGTGATGCCAGAGAGTCGAAATAAAAAACCTCTGCCTTTATAAAAAAAACCCTCAAAGAACCTCAATATAATTATTTAAAATAGAGTGATACACAAAATTAAAGAAGCAATATACCATTTACCTAATACTCTCTTCAATCTTCAATGTAGGAAAAATTTACCACTATGTGGTATGAGGTTGCCTTAAACGTAAGATAAAATTGTGTTACCTGCACTCTGCAGCTTGACTGAAAAAAAACCTTTGATAATCCTTTGAATATCCTCAAAGAGCAAAAAAACCTGTTTTGAGGAAAAACCTTTGAATCTGGCATCACTGACCATACGTCACAATCAGCTTATATTTGACCTTCGGGACAGTTCGGGAGGAACGATTAAAATTAAAATTAAAAATCTAAATCCTTAGTCGGTAGCGGCTCTCAAGTCTCAAAATTTTGATATTTTTTTCAAAGCCAAATAAACTCAAAACGCGTTTAAACGGTTTTTAATATACCTCCGATCTCGATTCTCGATCTGATTCTTTTTTTTGATTAATCGATCTTGATTCAAGATAGAAGATCGATTCAAAAAATAGATCGAATCTCATCAAAAGATCGATCTCCGATTTAATCGAAGATCGATCCCCATCTCTAATCAATACTACTTATGCATTTCAGCAGTCTTCTAAATGAATCATTTCTGTATTTTGAGGGGTGGAAATTTTGTCATCGCATTCGCCTCAACTTTTGAATTTTTCTCATAAAATGTTTTTTTTTCATATTTTTATTTAGTACTCCCCGCCCTCAGCACACGATTTTTATCTTTTGAAGGTGGGGTATAGGTAATTAGGTACCTACCCATATTATTGTTGATGAAGTTTATTTGTTGAAAAAAATTACACGAAAAATCAAAAATATATAATTTAAAACTTCAATACAATAAGGATTTTTTCATCCTTTCTTACAAATACCTACTTTTTCTAAACAAAACCGTGATAAGTCCCAATCCTTCTTCTTACACTCTCATAGTCTCTCTCTATTCTCTACTAGAGAGTGAGCCACAAGTTGAGTATTTATCTTCTAAAACTTGACAGTTCTGGCAGTTATTAGGAATAGCATTGCTTTTTTTCACTCTTGAAGATTTTTACAAAAAATCTTTTCTCAATTTTTTGTAAAGTAACTTTTAGCTTTCGACCCAACTTTCTTCTTCCAAGTGTAACCTATGCTGTCTATTTAATTTTCTTCTATAAAAGTTGTTAGACGTATTGCAGCACAGATAACAAAAACTATACGTAGGTAATATTTCGTTGTGGTAACCGTGCACTGGTGGTCAAGTGGTTAACGCGCTCGTCTGGTAAGCCAGATAGCGTAGGGATCCGTTGGTTCGAATCCCACCCAGTGCATGAATTTTTCTTATGAGTTTGTGACAACATAATAATAAGACTCTGAGGGTTATGTTGTAGAAAATGCTTTGAGCATTAACCTCGCCTGGTGGTTACCTTCCACTAAAGATTGTTATTAGTATCATTATAATATTTTCAATAGGTATAGCTAGTGTTGATTGGCACCTTTAATACAAGAATTTTCGTCAGATCACTGAAGCTAAGCAACTTCCAGGGAGGTCAGGATTTAATAGACCACTCTAATTTGAACCCTCATGGTTCTTTTAACATAATATTTATTTCACTTACTTCTTACTGACTTACATAACATTGTATAAATGAGAAACTTGAAGCATTTATTAGATGTTCACAAAAATTATATTGTGAATTCATAGTCACACACTTAGAATACCCTGAGGTGAGGCACGCGTTCGTGGTTTGAACCCTTATGAAGTGATAATATTAACATTATTAACAATACCTATAGATATAAGAGGAGAAGATGATGAGGTTTAAAAAAGGTTCAAATGGAGAGATCCTTGAGCAAATGATGTTAGTACCAGAGTGTTTCCTATAGCTGTTTGATAATTTTTTTTATTTTTTTTTCATCTATTTCTTTAATTTTTCTCTTCTATCTCTTCTCTTTTTCTTTTAATTCTTTTCCTTTTTTTATTGCTCTCCCCCTCTCATATCTCTTTCTCCTATGCCTCTTTCTCTTCTCTTACTTAGTATTTTCTCTTCATTTGTTCTCTCTCTCTCTCTCTTCTATCTCTCTTTATTCTTTTGCTATTCTTACAGTTCTTCTTCCCTTACCGTCTGTTCATCTTGCTTATTCTCATCTCTTTCTTTTCTTGTACCTTTCCTTATCTTTCTTGTTTATTATATCTGTCATATTTAATTATCTCTCATCTTATCTCTTCTTGTAACGCCGCAGTCATAACTTGAAAAAGCTCCAAGAACAATTTCAAAACAAAAGGTCTTAACTACCCACCATCATCAATTTTAATATACCTAATTATTCTCTTTCCATCATTCTTCTTGTGAATTGATTATCTCATATATTGAGTCGTTCAATTTTAAAACAAAGTGTCTTTACTGACCACCATCATCAATTTTAATATGCATACCTAATTATTCTCTTTTCATAACTCCTCTTGTTAATTGATTATTTCATATTATATTCAATCGTTCAATTTCAAAAGCTGTTGGTATGATGGGACGCGTCTTGCTCTGACAGTTCAAATAAAGCACTTCTTGTCCTCGTACTTATTGGGAAATCTTTTATTCAATATTCTTCTATATCTGTATCAGTGTAACAGTCTCCGTGGCGTAATGGTTATGACTACTGCCCGTAGTCCAGAGTTCCCGAGTTCAACTCCCGGCTGGGGCAGACTTTTCGAAGAAAATTCTGTTCCATCCAAACACGTGAGGCTGCCATTTCCGGCCCTACCCAGGCTGGGTGAGGTTAATGTGGGTAGCTGGTACGATTCCCAGCGAATGGAGGGTAAAACCCCCGTCCTAATCCAGGACGTTAAATCAAATAGAATCGTTGGCGTTAGGAAGGGCATCCAGCCATAAAAAACGTGCTCCACCCTACCAACCTCAACCATGAGGTTGAACAATGCCGACCCCAAAAGCAACATAAGCTAATATGGGATAAAGGCAAGGGAGATTATTATTTATCTGTATCAGTGTATCTTGTAGATGTAGAAATACATAAAAGACTCTCTAACTGCAAGTTTTGAAAGACGCACTACTTGTTTGTATATACATGAGGTACACATAGATAATACATATGTCCTAAGCTTTTTGGATATAATTCAAATTGAATAGAAGTAAGTACTAAAATAATATTACTATTATTTTTATTCTGCAGACAGACACGTACCAACATCACCAACAAAAGAACCATTATTTCCACATATTTTCCAAATTGCCAAGATAAACACATCTGTAACTGACTCTTCTTAGAATGGCACACTTGAAAATATCAGAAACACGCTTGTGAAGAAAATAAAAAAGAGAACAAGAGAACAAAAAACCCGCAATACAGAAAGCCACTTACCAAACGAAAATGGAACTCAGAGACATCGTTTGAGAACACTTTAAGATACGCTCACAATGCAATAATACAACAAAAAAACAAAGTAAATGTAAACCTAAAACTGTTAGAAAAAGAGTAGGATTTCTTATTTATATTATGATTATAGCATATTATTATAGAATATTGTAGCAAAACAAAGAAAGTATGCTCACATGAAGTAGAAGACACATTGAAAAAGACAAAAAGCTACTTTGGAGTTGAACTAAGCTATAGATTTCAACACAACTGTTTATTTGGGAAGGATAGTAAAGTGGCTCACAATAAAAGTTAAAGTGCGAAAACTAAAAGGACCCCATAGAAAAAACTTCTCATTGATAGCAACCAAAATTTTCTTTAAAGTTCCAACTGAAATTGGTTTTATTAAACGTGCTGAAAAGAAAATAATATTTTGAGCGCCATTTTATTCTTCTCGTATGTTATGAAATCATAAATAATACGATCATTAAAAAGGGTTACGCTCATCCCCCATCGTTTCTAATTTAAATTTCCTACCATTATATCCTGAGCTCTCAATTTTTTTATGAACAGCTTTTTTATTTTTGGATTTCTACCCTTGTTACGCCTCTGAAGGGATATAATAATAAACATTGCATTCAATATGGCTGCAATACCTGGGGCTTTTAATTGGATGAATAAAAAACGCGAAGAACAAAAAATAGTATTTTTTTTTTTTTTTTAATACTTAGGAATTGCTGCACATTCAATCATGTTACTCGGGCTGTAAATACTGGAACAGTTACATAACTATACAGAATTTTATCTTATTTATAGGTAATGTTTACATAAAGGTTATTTTAATTTTATTGTATTCAAAAGACATTTTCAAGACAACTTTTGTTGTATGGGTATGCTGCATGAAAAATTGAGTGGTTGAGTGGAAGAGCTCACATGTGAGAACCCTGCCTGCCACTTTAAAGAAAGCCAAAAAAAATTACCACTCAGCAACGAAATCTAAAATCTAAGAGCTTTCGGAAAATGTGAGAAAATTGACAGTTCGGTTTTTAAAAGTATAATTCTTTAAGTATAGCTAAATGAAATTTGAACATTTTGTCGATAAATTTCAAGCCCGTAACTGGTTATTACCTAACATTGTCATAAAATGGGGAGACACTCTTTTTTTTAATTCAGGACACACAAAGGATAATTCAATTGACCCCAAAAAAGTGTAGAAAAATAGTGCATACAAATATTGAAACCCCTTGATTTATGACCTTTGAACCACATCTGGCCTCTCTGGTAGCTATTTGACCACTATTATCTTAGACCCCTCACCTTTGCTTTGTTTTCCGTTTCACCTTTTTTTTTATTTTCTATTGGATTTTTTCAAAGGAGACATCTTGTCGATAAATTGGCCTCATTTTTCATCGCTTATGACCCCTATATTTTTTTTCTAAATTTGAATCGGAGCTATTTTTCACAGATTTATGTCTTCTGGATTCATCTATTCCTATATTTTTTAAATACTTAAATTTATCTAACGGTTCATTTTTAAATGGTATATTTTTGAACGCAGAAACGACGGTTTCTTTCGCTCTATTTTGAAAACTTATTGTACCGAAGTGTCCCAGAAATTTCTATTCCTGATCTGACAAAGGAGTTCAATAAATCTTATTTGGATTTTTTCTAGTTTCGTTCATTTATTTTGGATCGCGGTTAAATTTATATAACATTTATTTTCTTCTCAATAATACTTACCAGTTATGTATGCTGTATGCAGTTTCGTTCATTTATTTATGCTGTATGCACTTCAAGTATACACTGAGGGTTTTCCTTGTTATTTTCAATATAATTTTCTCCTCTGAAATAGATTTTTTTTTGCTGGGAAGTGTTAAACAGATACTTATTTTGCCAGTTGTGCAGCAGACTGATCCATTAGTAGGTACCTATAATAATTCCTTCTAGTTTAGGTAAGTGCTTTTGACAGCCTCCGTGGCGTGACGATTGAGACTACTGCCCATAGTCCAGAGATCCCGAGTTCGTTCCCCGGTTGGGGCAGACTTTTTGAAGAAAACTCTGTTCCTTCTAAACTCATGAGGCTGGCATGTCCGGCCCTACCCAGGCTGGGTGAGGTAAATGTAGGGTAGTTGCGAATGGAGTACGATTTCCAGCGAATCGAGGGTAAAACCCCCTGTCCTGACAATCCATCTCAATCAGGACGTTAAAATCAAATAGAATTAACTGGTCACAATAGATCTAAAAATGGTCGGTGTGATATTTGGAGCTTCACTTGTGGATGTGGAACTCCAACCAGGCTTTAATCAGAATGATATGTGTATGCATGTAACAAGTGCTTTAAATATGGTCTCATTTTCCCCAGTTTGATATTGGGTCAAAGTCAGTCGACAAAGATCGATATTAGTCCCTTATTGAGCAGACTCATCAGCCTTGTTTATTGTTGTGCTTGAAATCTTCTTTAAAATGTCTGTCGAATGCTGCAAAACGAGTAAAAGAACCCATCAACGAAACCTGATATATTTTTTTATTATTGATTTCAAGTTTTTTTTTTTTAATAAACATTTTTACAAGTCACACAATAAGTAGGTATAATTACAGAGTACAATATTTAAATATTGATGTTTAAATTTTAATTATTAAAGTAAACAGATAACTGATAGTATCGACCTATTTACATCACATACTGAAAATGGCATTGGTGTTCTTTTTCGCACCATCCAGTATATTTTATTGGCACTATTAATCAAGAAAACCCCTTGATTTAACAAATTCATTCCGATTTCAAAGTTACTTTAAATAGAACGGATTCAAAACCGTACCGATTCATGTGAAATTTATTTTTCGTGAGGAAATGGTTATTTCTGGAATATTTTCGGTAATAAATTAAAATTATTTGAATTAAAAAATAGATTAAATTTTTATGAAGGGGTGAATCGGACTTTTGTTTATGTCCACTCAGTGCGGCCTTTGACTGGACCAAGTATTGATACAATGGGGCCCATGTGACATCTGCCCTTTGACTTTTCCCTCGCCTTTGATCTCATTTGAGCCTCAGAGGTGAGAGGTGTCACGCAGGGGTAATTTATTGACCTCTACGTGAATATAAAATATAATTGGTTTCGCTTTTAATGTTTTCAATTTTTGTGATTTGGAAAATTTTAAATTTTTGGTGATTTTTCATTTTTGTCATGAGTGATATTTATGGGTCCATTGTAAAGTATTGAATTTTACGGCTGAAATGGTGACCAGGGATTCTGAACTTATGGTTTAATTTAATGGACAGTGCTTTAAAATTACAATGCTTTCAACGGAAGTGAAAAAGCTTGAGAAAGAAAGAGAGAGAGAGAGAGAGAGAGAGAGAGAAAGAAAGAGAGAGAGAAAAAAGAGAGAGAGAGAGAAATAGATAGATAGATAGATAAATATGTAGATAGATGGAGAGTAGATAGAGGATAGAGAGAAAGGTATAGATTGGGAAAGAAAAAGAGAGAGAGAGAAGGAAGGAAAGAGGTTAGGGATGAAATCAATTGTAAATCATGCATTATTCGTAATGGTAATGGAAGTTGCATTTCAAGATAATTACACAGGACGAAAGCTAAACGGAACTATGTAATTACTGTCGATATTATAAGTATTTGCAACATTATTACATAGGTCAGTTGACCAGGGTCGGTGTACGTGTGAGGAACCGATTTTTTTTTTTTTTTTTTTTGAGGAGGAGGAAGGAAGGAATGTATTTAATTTCATTCTACAAACTACATTTTTTTTTTTTTTTGATTTTTGATAATTGGCCGAAATATGGTCTTTTTCAATGATTGTTTCACGGCTTTTTTTATCAAGCTCGCCTCAGGTGAGTGCTCGTCAAGTAGCACTCACCACCGGCCTATATTAACACGAAACAGAGTTTATATGTATTTTGTTTTATTGTTTTCGCCCACTTCCCGCTAACTTTTATCAATTTTTATTTAATATACGTAAATAAACGCGAAAATAGATTGTGTTTCACGAAATTTTGATTCGAACTTTCGAACCCAGGATTTTTTGTATGATAAACGAGCATCTTATTATTGAGCTACTAACTTGTTGGGACAATTATTTTATAATTTACCTACCACTCAAGGAGTTGAACCCAACCTCTTGGATCTCAAACACTCTCCTTCAACCATTGATCTTGTGCATGGCTAAGGGTAGTGCAATGTGTATTACTAATGTAGATACTATAATAATAATTCCGTGTCTCTGAGGTAGGGACAGATACCTAAATCACGGTGGTGAGAGGATTATATGGACGCCCAGATCCAATGTCTAAGGCTCCTCTCATGTCCATTGATTCTATTTGGTTTTAACGTCCTAACTTGAGGTAGACAGGACGGGGTTTTACCCTCCATTCCCTGGAAATCGTACCAGCTACCCACATCAACCTCACCCAGCCTGGGTAGAGCCGGAAATGCCAGCTTCACGTGTTTGGAGGGAACAGAATTTTCTTCGAAAAGTCTGCTCCAACCGGGGATCGAACTCGGGATACTTATGACTTACCTTTAAATTTGAATGTTACTTCTGTTCAGGCCGTCCAGGGGTGTCTATTTAATGGTACTGAGGAGCTGCAGCACCCTCAGAAACAGAGGGTAGAGGGAGTAATAAAAAAATATCCCTTACATTTACCAAACTTCAGAAGTTTCATGTAACAGAGTTCTGTCTAATTTTATAATTTAAAAACTGAACAACTTCGGCGTCACAATAATAATTGATCCCTGTGACCTTTGACCTTTGTTCGGCCCTGGGGCTGTGTGCGCTCTAACCCCTGACATTAATTTATTGCCAATATGACCCATTGGCAAGGGCCGTCCAGAAAAAATAAATAAAAACGACCCCATCAAAAAAGGCGAAATTAAAAAAGGAACAAAAAAAAAAAAACAATAATTGCTAAGTTGAAAGAAAAAAAAGGGTCATCTTGTACTCGACAAATATTATGGAGGGTAAAAAGACATTAAAAACGGTAGACCAATGGTCAGTTAAGCTCTTTTTTCTTTTCTTTTTTTCCCCGAAATTAGAAATGGACCCAATTCAAAAGAAAAATAGCCGGGGGGGAGACAACTATTTATCTCATAAACTTTCCATTTCTCACGGAAATCTTATTTGCGGAAAGCGCTTTCAATAATGTAGGGGATTTTTCCAATTTAAATTTTCATTTCAAATTGGTTCCTGGCGGGTGATATAAATCTGATTAATACTATTGCTTTTCACAGTAGAACACTTCTTCTTGATTCAAAAAGAATTTGAATCGACCATTCATATCAAATCATTTGAACTTATTAAAAAAATTACCTAAACTTTTCTTTCACTGTCACGTTTGTATAAAATTATATATACAATCATACTATTCATGGTCACTGGACTGAAATAATTCCTCTTGATGAGAAGGAAAATAATTGAGATAATCCCAATCCACATGGTTAAACGATATTTTTTTTAATATGAGTGTTTCACAGCCGTTTTTATTTCGTAGCCATGAAACAGGAGCTACTGTAGACGCTTGTGATCTGTGTTCTGTGTTGTAGCCTGCCTATCCCGTATAGTATACCTCCCCTCTGATGGGCTAGAAGTGAGACAAAAATTCGGGACTTGAACCACCGATCTCCAGGTTAAAAGTCCGCCACCTTAGATCTTATCGATCAAGATAAGTACTGAAGTCGGCTAAATCCATTAAAACTTGGCCTCTAAATAAAACAGCTCGCATTTGGATTTTTGGAAATCCCTTGCGTTGCATTGGACACTGCTGATCTACCGAAAACCGAATATCAAGATAATAATAATAATAACAATCTTTAGTGGAAGGTAACCACCAGGCGAGGTTAATGCTCAAAGCATTTTCTACCACCTAACCCTCAGAGTCTTATTATTATGTGGTCATGTACAAACTCAAATTAATGAGGAAATCTGGGTGGGGTTCAATCCAACGGATACCTGGATTACCAGACTAGCTCGTAAACCACTTGACTACCAGTGCACAAGATAGTTAACAGGAACCAACCATTTGTCACCTTTCTACACTTCCGTTACCAAAGCAGAGTGTTACATAACAGCACAAGTCCTGGCATGTGTCCAAAGGGTCTTTCACCTGAAGAGAAAGAAATACTCAGCTCAGGAATCCCCCATGTTGGTGTAAATAAAGATGCCTTTTTGATTTTGTAAGGTGAAAATGTCAATGATCTTTTGACAGAAAATATGATGTAATAATAGTTTCTTTGGAGTTTCCTGCTTTAGAGTTATTACGGGTGAGGTATCTATGAATAATAAGTACCTACCTACCTATTAGCCGTGCGAGTAACTTACTATAATAAGTAGTTATCAAATTTGTGTTAATCACTTTCGTGATATCACAACTACTCAAACTCGCTTAACTAAATATTTGCTGAACGTGGGACTTGAACCACAGACCTCTAGGTTACAAGTTCGCCGTCTTATCGGTCTTATCAATCAAGCTGCTGAGGTCGGTACCTATATAATAAGTATTAATATAATGAACAATCATTTCAAAGATGTTGGAAAAAATATCTCTGATAAAATTGAAAGACTCACTACTACTGAACAATATCACTTTAACGAATTAAACTTGACTCAAGACACTGAAAACAAATACTCTACTTTCTCACTGACAACTTCAACTGAAATTTACAAAACAATTATGAAATTGAAAAACAGAACTACTCCAGGTCAAGACGGACTACAAACAAAAACACTTAAACATATTGCACCATACATAACTGAACCACTTAAACACGTAATTAACTTAAGTTTAGACAGTAGTACATTTCCTTCTTGCTACAAATCCAGTATAATTGTTCCTATTTACAAGAAAGGAAACAGACAAGACTTGAATAACTACCGACCTATTTCCTTACAGACAAACTTCAGTAAAATACTTGAAAAATGTGTACAAAACCGACTTGAATATTATTTGACAACAAACAACCTTTTAACTGACAAACAATATGGATTTCGACGTGGCATAGGTACTGAAGATGCATTACTTGACTTAACAACATACTTACACAGTAACATAGACGACAATAAAAAAGTAATCGCCATTTTTCTTGACATTTCAAAAGCATATGACTCCATAAAACATTCGACATTACTGACACAAATAAAAAAATTAGGACTAACAGACAAAGTACTTAAATGGTTTGACTCCTACTTGACTGACCGAACACAAAAACTGAAATTGAATTCTCAGTTATCTGAGAGTGTAGAGTGTCGTGCTTTTTCAATTCCGCAGGGTACAATACTTGGTCCTTGTTTGTTTAATTGTTTTATTAATTCGCTTCCTGGAATAAGCAAGGGTCAAGTATTTTGCTATGCAGATGACACAGTACTATGCTACTCATCAAATAACTGGGAAGAGACTCACCGACTCGCATCTACTGACCTGACAAACATTCAAAATTGGTATTTACAAATGTCCCTACAAATCAATCTTTCCAAGTCTCATTACATGACTATTTCATCAGACAAAAGAGGACAACCATTAACATCAACAATACAATTAACTGACATTGAAAACAAAACAATAACATTACAAAAACTGACAAACATACGTTACTTAGGTGTTACACTTGACGAAAACTTAAAATGGACAGCACATATTACTTCACTTAAAAACAAACTACGATACTTGACTTATGTTTTCTACAACCTAAACCAAGTTTGTAATGATACACTACTTCGCGAAGTATATTTCGCGTTAGTTCAATCACTCTTACAATATTGTATCACAGCTTGGGGAGGGGCGTATGAAAATATAAAGACTCAACTTAGAAGGACTCAAAATATACTACTCAGAACTATACTAAAAAAAGACAGACTTTTTCATACTGACCAACTATACGAACTATTTAACGTTCCAACACTAGATGACATTTACATTTACAAAACAAGTACTTTCGCAATAAAGAAAAAACATACCTGGACTATAAACCCTAACACATACACCACAAGACAGACTGGACAAATGATACAAACACTCAAACACAAATCACTGACAAAAAGACATTTTTCATACGTAGGTAGCAAAATTTTAAATGAGATACCTGAAGATATAAAGGACAATCCAATTTTAACAATTTTAAAATACAGACTGAAACAATGGCTGTCTATATTAACAATAATAAAAATAAAATCTTAAATATTTTAAAATAACAATTTTTCCCTAATTATTTGAATGTATAAGTACTCAATAAAACAGACATAACAATCAAAAACACTCCACACATAACATAAAAACATTTTTTAACATCTTCAAAATTTATAATATATATATTTTTTTTTTGTTAAACTACAAGGACAGTTTTAAATAATAATATAATTATAATAAAAAGTGGCCTAACACATGCTTTGCATAATTGGCCACTTAACTTGCCATGTTCCTAATTTTCGTTTTATTAATAAGTTATTTTTTACATTTAAATTTTATTTATGAAGATGAAAGAATTTGTTCAATAAAAAATAATCTTTTGAAAGTACAAAAAAAAAAAAAAAAAAAATTAGTTAACATTTATGTAATAAAGATTAATACAGTCTAACTTGGATAGTTAGTGAATAAACAGGGATTCAAAGGACTGGCAATATTTCCCTGATTATGATACGAGTTTTCCTGATTTTTTATTTTTTATTTAAAGCAGACCACCTCTATAAGGATCACAAGTTTTTCTTCCAGTTCATCTAAGTTTACACAAGAGTTTCAGCGAATGGCGGATAAAATCCATGTCTCGAATGAATACCTAGATGCTATAGAGACATTCAACCGACCTCAGTAGCTTGATCGATAAGGTGGCGGACTTGTAACCTGGAGGTCGGAGGTTCAAGTCCCGGTTTCAGTGTAGAGTTAGTAAAGCGAGTTTGAGTAGTTGTGATATCACGAAAGTGATTAACACAAATATGATAACTAACTAACTAACTTATTATAATAATAATAAGACTCTTTATTTGAGTTCAAATTAAGATATTATCTACAATAAATGTAAAAAGGGCGTGATTATTGCCTATGACAATCACTTCCATCCAATATTGACACGTTCTGCAAAAAAAGTCTGATTTTATAAAACTGTTACCACTACCGTGTACCGTTCCATAATACGAACACATTTTGATAGTTATATTACCTATATACACGTACGAGACACGTATGAACCACAAAATAAGATACAAAAGTGCATAAGTGCATAAGTACCTCTTCAAATGCCACGTGTCATTACAGCTGTCTAAATAGGACCCCAACATTGCATCATATGCAGATTTGGGTCCTTGCAGCAGTTGCAGCTTCCCCCAGGTCTAGTTAGCAACTAGAACACTAAGAACATTCTAGCGTTTCAGAACCCTTTATTTATATACAGTACCATAATACACCGTATAATAGGTTTGTACTTTTTAATAATTTTTGCATCTTTCATCGGAAGTCAATTGAGTGATCTGAATCATTTGAGTGATCTGATTGATCTGAATTATCGGAGTGATCTGAGTCGGGACACACGACCACGCAACCCATCAAGTCCTAAACTCGCACTTCAGTGACTTTACGAAAACTGGTTATAAACTAAAAACTAATGTTCAGTGTTCAGTGTACCATAAAAATCATAGCCTTTTTGGCAAGTTATGGTCGAAAGCTGGGTTCGACTGTCGTAGGTAAATACCTACTTAAAAATAATAATAATAAAACTCTTTAGTAGAAGGAAACCGCAAGGCGAGGTCAATGCTTGAAACATGATCTTCCACCTAACCACCATAAATAATAATTATGAATGAATAACTAGTGGTTACTGCATTAATTTTCTTTTATTCTGTTCTTTCTTCTTGTAACACAGCCTGAGTCGTTCCAGAATACCAATAATTATTTATGAATATACCTATTACCTACTGATGGATCCAAACTCAAGAAAAGCACCAGCCCATGTCTTATTCACGCTTACTTTATCGGCGTTGCTTAACTTTTTCGAACTGTCGGGAAATGGTCTATCAAAAGTAAGACGTCTTCTATCTAATTCCATCCTTAAAATACTTCCATCCAAGCATCTTCCATCCAAGCATCATCGAAACTTTCCGCTCCCGAAATTTCCAAATTTTATAGATAAATTTTATTTACAAGTGTTTTACACAAGTACGAAGTCCCGTGTGTGTGTTCCTCCTCCCTGTCCTGTAGACAAGCACCTGAGTGTCATCTTCTCCTCTCCATCCTCAGGTGTGTACCAAGTCCCGTGTGTGTGTGTTCCTCCTCCTTGTCCTGTAGTCAAGCACCTGAGTGTCATCTTCTCCTCTCCATCCTCAGGTGTGTACCAAGTCCCGTGTGTGTGTGTTCCTCCTCCCTGTCCTGTAGTCAAGCACCTGAGTGTCATCTTCTCCTCTCCATCCTCAGGTTTGTTTGAATGCTAGTGTCCTCCATGTTCTACTCCTCCTCCTACTACTACTGCCACTACTACTCCGCGTGTCCCTCATCTCCCTCGGAAAGTAAAGAAAATGGAATCAAATGATGATTTAGAAAATAGTGCAGTAACAGAAAGTAAAGAGGAATGCTTGATTTGCCATAGATATTTTAAGAAAAAAGGATTACTGATACATATAAGTAAAGTACATAAAAACCAACAAAACCTTGTTCCTGATTCACAAAGTTTACCTACATCGTCAAATAACCACAATATTGAAATAATACACAATACTTCAAATGTCTCAGCGGATATTTTGCCTACTGCTATACATGAAGACGATGATCGTCCTCGCCAAAAATGCCCTCATTGTATGGGACATTATGTTGTTGGAACTGGTTTGTTAAATCATATATAAATTCTGCCCATCCCTCTCAATCTAGATTACAAAGAAATGAACGATATGAGCAGTCAAGATCACAGGATCAAACATTTGAACAAGTGAATTTACATTCCGATCCCTCAGCTAATCAGAATGTACTTATTCAATCAAAACTTGCATGTTTAGCTCGTGACTTCGAATCTATGCTTTCTTCAACATTAAATGAAGACCTTCTAGAGGAAAAATGCATTGATCTACATAAAACTTTGAAAGAAGCTATAAAGATCCTTCCTGGTCCAAAACATCCTGCTTCCAAACATTTTGAAAGAAGACGAAGACAACGGAATCAAACAGAATTTACAATGGAGCAAAGTCGAAATCCTGCAAGAAAAAGTAAAGCTGAGCGCGACAGAAGAAAAGCAAAATATGACTATGAAAAAGCTCAGTTTATGTATTATAACCGTAGAAGACATGTAGTTCGAACAATCCTTAATAAAAACAAACCAAAACAAAACAGACTCAATACAGAAAGTATTCATAGTTACTTTCAAGAGAAACTTACGACTCCCAATGATAAATGCCGAGAATCCTATTTGAATACTCCTTTTGATGAGTCTGTTGTACTGATAACTAAAGAAGATATAGAAAACGCAATTAAGAGTGTGAATTTTGACAGCTCCGCTGGGTTTGATGGTGTGATTCCTCGAGCGTTAAAACAAACAGACTGTTCTAAGACAATTGCAACTTTGGCAAATGTTATTATTAAGTATTCTGTGATCCCTAAATGTTTTTGCCAGGGACGCACTATTCTTATTCACAAGGACGGAGACTCTTCAGAACCCAAGAATTATCGTCCGATTACCATTTATCCATTAGTTCGTCGAGTCATTGAGAAATGCTTAGAAAAGAAATTGAGTTTTTATACTTCCACTGCTCCAGAACAACGCGGATTCAAAATGGGACCAGGAACGCACATCAATGCTTCACTTATCAACGGATGTCTCAAAGATGCTAAATCAAAGAAAAAAGACCTTTGCATAGCATTTCTAGACGTTTCAAAGGCCTTTGATTCCATTGGACACATACACATTGAAAAGACTCTTCAATCATCTGGAACACCTTCTAGTCTAGTGAAATGTATCATGGCTTTTGTTAAAAATAACACAACTATAGTTGAGAATAAAATGGAAAAGACTAACCCATTGAAATCAAAAGGGGCGTGGCACAAGGGGCTCCTACTTCTCCGTTGCTATTTTCATTGGCAATTGACCACATAGTAAGAGAACAAAATGAAAATTCTATTAAAGAAGCATACGGATATGAAATAACTACATCCGAACAACTATCACTCCTTGCTTTTGCTGATGATCTCGCAATTGTAGCAAGAAATAAGGAAGCTGCATCTGCTCTTATAAACATGGTGGATATAAAATTAAAGGAGATAGGACTAGACATGAACCCAGGAAAGAGTCAAGCAATATTTTTATCGAAAGGGAAATTGACAAAGGAAAATATATTCTCATACAGAGGAATCATCAAAACTATAGATAATCATGAGACCGTCCGATACCTTGGAACAAACTTTTCTGATGAAATACAATTAGATCCTGTTACCCTAATGTCCCAATTGACATCAAAGCTTCAAAACCTAGCAGAATCACCTCTACTCCAACCAAGCCAAAAACTTAATGTGATCAACCAATACATCTGGCCAATCCTTATATACCCTCTTCAGTGTGCGCCTCTTGACAAGATTCCCTCTCGTTTCCTGAAAGATGTTGACATTCAAACGAGAAATGCTGTAAAAGAGATTCTGAGTATTCCAATGGATACGCCGAACGGTATGATATATGGTCCTAAAAAATATCGTGGATTGGGAATTATGAAAGCAGAGTGGGAAGCTTCTCTCCAGAATATTAATATCCTAAAAAAGTTATCTGACTCAAATAATCCTCTTTTGAAACTTCTTCGCAATTGTGAAAATGAAATTGTCGTTGCGTGCAATGGACTTCAAGTAGAGAATAGCTTGACAGTAAAGATGATGCGTGAAGTTTTGCGGGTACGTGCTTTTGATGAGTGGGCAAACATGTCTTTAAGAGGAATTGGAGTGGCTGTTTATAAAGAAACAACAAAATGTAATAAGTGGGTTTATGATAAACAAACTCTATCTTCAAGTGAATGGACAGCAGCCCTCAAGATGTCAGCAAATATTGCCGGAGTTCGAGCAATTCCCGGCAGGACCACTGGTACAACCCTGTGTCGCCACTCTGGCTGCACAGAGATAGAAACCCTCCCCCATGTACTTGGTTCCTGCCGCAAGAGTGAGCTCCTCCGAAATACTCGCCACCACACCGTGAGGTCCACTATTGCAAGTGAAATGCGTCACCTTGGATGGAATGTTGACGAGGAAATCAGCTGTCTCTCGGACGACTCTTCAACTCGTCGTTGTGATATTATTGCTGTAAAATCAGATTCTAGTCAAGTGCTCATTCTTGACCCAACAGTAAGATTTGAAAAAAATGCTTCTCAAGCTGATGAAGTGGACAGAGAAAAGAAGTCCATTTACGAGCCGTGTATTGGGGATCTTGCTCGTAGATACCAAATAGAAGCCAACAAGTTCAAGGTGATAGGACTTTTATTTGGAGCACGAGGTGCAATACCTTCTTTCACCTTCTCAGTGTTGCGTGATCTGGGAATCCCCAATAAGAAGATCATTGATATGAGTTTAAAAATCTTGAAAGATTCAGTTCAAATTCTCAACTACCACTTATTCCATTAACCAAACAAATTTAAAAAAAAAAAAAAAAAAATTGATGAAAATGTTCCACATTCACACTGAAATATTGTAAAAATCTAGTTAAAAAAAATGTCCAGAAAGCCGGACTTTGTAGTCAAGTGACGTAGTCGTCACACGGCCGTATATAAATAAATATACTTTCTCTCTACAAAAGATCACATGTGTCAACATTTCAACATTCAGCGGGATCAAGGAAGAGATTATTAAACTAATAAAAAAATACGTCAGAAATTTGGAAACATAAAAAAAGAAGTGAAACACATATTTTACAATTTTGTTGACTTCTTAACATTTTGAACCCTTGGGGTGAAATAAATAAAAAATCAGGATTATTAAAAAAAAGGACTTCTAATTTACACTAATCTTAGTGTTTAAACTTGTTATTAAAAATTGTACAGGGTGTGAAAAATCGTGTAAAGAATCACAGCTCAGCTTGTACAGTGCACTGGTATTAGTGATTAACGCGCTAGTCTGGTAATCCAGGTAGCGTAGGGACCCGTTGGTTCGAATCCCACCCAGTGCATGAATTTTTCCTCATTAATTTGAGTTTGTGACCACATAATAATAAAACTCTGGGGGTTAGGTGGTCGAAAATGCTTTGAGCATAAAACCTCGCCTGGTGGTTACCTTCCACTAAAGAGTGTTATTATTACTAACCTGCGATATTCAGGCTTCAGGTTAGTACTGAAGCTTTTTATAAAAAAAATTAACCAGTAGGTAAGTTCATAAAATTATCCAAAAAGTGTTTTGGAAAATTCATAATTTATTGTCTATGTATTTTGTTTATTGTAAATAAAGTAATCATCGAAATAATTTGAAAATAGATAACACTTGGCTTTTTTCTTTTTACTTAATTATTTATTTTCGGATGGCCTTTTCACCAGTTACGACATCGTCAGTGAACCCTCTGAAAATAAATCTTCCTTTGCTCTGTCTTATCCCGCTCAAGCAGGGTCGACGTTGTTCAACCTCAAGGTTGAGGTTGGTAGGTTTTGGCACATTTTTTTCGGGTGGATGCTCTTCCTAACGCGAACGATTCTATTTGATTTAACGTCCTGGATTAGGAGGGTGGTTTAACCCTCCATTCGCTGGGAATCGTACCAGCTACCCACATTAACCTCAGCCCAGTCTGGGTTGGTTTGGCTTCCTGAAAATAAATAATTAAGTAAAACAAAAAAAGCCAAGTGTTTTCTATCTTCAAATTATTTTAATGTTTATTTGTTTTACCAATAATTGTATTTATAAAAATTATAAGTTTTTCCTGAGTACTTATATATTTCATTGTTAAAAAAGTAAGGTTTAGTACTGAATTACTATAATTCCGTCATACTATACGGGACCTATTAAGTATCATGATAATTGAAAATAAAATTTCTTGGGTTGAACCCTGTATGTCAGCCTCCTAATTTTTCTTCCTCGCAGAAAAGTCACCAGACAGGAGATACAAAGCTGCAGACTCGAGGGTGTCAGGACCCTTCGCCCTGTCCGGTAAAAAATAGAACCCGCCGGGATCCCTTGGGGGATTAAAGGGTCGTTTAATATGCTAAGCTTCCGGAAATCTGGCCCAGATATAGCATGTCTGGCACCCCCCTCCCCTCCCCCTCCCCCTCCTCCACTAGAGAGTAGGTCCTAGGTCTCGAGGATCATGGGGGTGAAATGTAGCAGGGCGGCGGTGAGTATGGAGTGACGAATGGTTTCCTCGTGATTATTTCAGTTTTTTTTTTTTTTCTTCTTTTTTTTTTAAGATGAATGTTTCACAGCTTTTTTTATTTCGTAGTCATGAAACAGGAGCTACTGTAGACGCTTGTGGTCTGTGTTGTAGCATGCCCATCCCGTACTCTACCTCTCCTCTGATGGGCGAGAAGTGAAACAATACTTTTAGGTGCTGGGTCAACACGAGCTCACCGGAAGGTATCCCGTAACAAAATATTGAATTTGGTTGTTAACTCACAGTTGAGTTGTTACGTGGTACTGGCCCAGAGTTCACGGTATAGGCCTCCGTTGTGTGGCCGCGCACTTATGTACATCCATTCTCGGAAGCACCACTCTCCAATGCATGCGTTTCGTCAGCTAGGTTGTGAACTCCTCGTCCCATTACACTGTTCATTATTGTTCTAAATGATCCCCTCCTAAGGGCGTACGCTCGCTCTCTTGTAGTAATTAATTGTTACAAGAGCAGCTGAAACATATTAGCTGAAAAGGTTACAAGAATGAACTCTATAGGTCTTAGATCTGAGTATCATGGGTCTTAATAATAATATTCTTTAGTGAAAAGTAACCACCAGGCGAGGTGAATGCTCAAAGCATTTTCTACCACCTAACCCTCAGAGTCTTATTATTATGTGACAACTCAAATGAATGAGGAAAAATTGGTGCACTGGGTGGGATTCGAACCAACGGATCCCTACGCTACTTGGATTACCATTAGACTAGCGCGTTAACTACTTGACTACCAGTGCATCAGGTCTTATTATTGTTATTATTATTTTTGAATTATTAAATAAATTTGTTTCTTTGTGTTATTATACTATATTAATCATAAACGATATAATGATCAGAAATTGTGATTTTTACTAACTCGGTTACAAATTACAAAATCGACTAAAAACCTATAGGTAGAGTTTCTGTTTTCACAAACCTTTAGATCTGATGTACGTACTTTCTAATTTATTTTATACCAATAATGTCCTCCTACTCATTGAGTGATTTCATATTTTTAGACAGGTACCTATTCTTTTTTCTTTGCCAGTACGGTTTATTAAAATCTGATAATGCATTCGATACCTCATAAAATATTACCTTTTCTAATCAATGTGGTGTGCAATTAAGTTATCTTAATACACTTAATTTAGAAATTAGAAAGTGCTCAGAAAAAATTCCAGAAAAAAGATTATCAGGTAAAATCGTCAACTCTTAATTGGAGACAGTCATGTTTTAGTACTACTTTTACCAGGAAATAATATGACATAATAATATGACCTACCTATTAATAGTAATAAAACTATTAAGTCAATGTTAATTGAATTTGGAAAATCACCTGTAATGTTTTAACATAGGTACACAAACACTTCTACATTAGGTAGCGTTGATCAAGTGTCTGCATTTACCAAATTTATTTAAAATTTCTGTTTCAGGTGGTATTTACTTCCCATATATTAGAAATCGCAAGTATTGTGTTCGTTTTGAAATAAATAAATATTTTTTTGCTCCAATTTTTTTTGTATATCTGGACGTTTCACAACATCTTGAGCAAATTTGGTGTCTGTCTGTCGATCTGTAGGGGGTGTATTTTCTTCGTTTTTTTTTTTTTTACCGATAATGCATGCAGGTATTTTGGTAAGTTTCCAAAGAATGGAGGGTACAAGCCCCATTTTGATATGACACAGTGGCGTAGGAAGGGGAGAGGGTTTTGGGGACAAAACCCCCTCACCCCAAATTTCCAAGAAACCTCTGCAAAATAAATACGAGGGAAAACCAAAATTAAATACAATACTCTCCGTATTATAGGATAAGGAAAGAAAAAAGGGAAAACCCAATATATCACTTTTTCAGAAACCGGAAATAGCACTAATTAGAACTTCACAACATCACAACAAGGTATTAGTATAATATTAAACCCTCCAAGATGTAGTCTAAGAACTATTTAGTGATCAGATTAATAGTCAGATATAACCCAGATAACGCCGTGAAATTTTTTGTCTCGTTTATCCATTGAAATTTACAGCTATCCAAACTTTCACACGCAAGAATAAATCAAAATAAAAGTGGTGTCAACTTATCACTTGGACTCTAAACAAAGAGTTTGAGGTGTCGCCAACTATCCCCAACAAGTTGAATTAATTAGAAAAATCCACAGCGCAGTACCTTTGAAGCGTCCTTCTGGAAGGACGTCAGCCCCATCTGGGATAAGTAGACGTCAATAAAAATTCATACCTATACTTATTTTTTTTTTTTTTTTTTTTTTTTGTGTGGGTTTAACGTCGCTTTCAACTGCCATGGTCATATCACGACGGGGGTTTTACCCTCCATTCGCAGGAAACTCACAAACCTGCTACTCACATTGACCTCACCCAGCCTGAGTGGGGCCGGGAAAAGCCAGCGTCACGAGAATTAGAATTTGAATGGTCACCCATCCAAGTCTTAACCTCGCTGGATGTCGCTTAACTTCGGTGTTCTGAAGGGAACCGGTGTATTCAATACCTATACTTAGATAACTAATAAAAGGTCAAAATAATAGAGAGAGTCAACTTACATCAGGTCATTGTGCGAGTATGAATGGGGCCTGAGGTCTATTTCATTCATTCATCCACTAAAAGAATTCATTCCATTCATTGATTCATACATGTCAGAAAATTATGTCACGATCATCTCAAAATATTTTCGTCAAAAGGCATGTTGACACTTAATTTTACAGAGCGGTTTATATTGAGTTATGATTTACCTGTGTTACCAAAATGGACGAAAATATAAAGAGAAAACATCGACATTGAATTTAACATGACTGTAATTATAGTCCATTGGTAGTCAAGTGGTTAACGCGCTAGTCTGGTAATCCATCAGGTAGTGTAGGGATCCGTTGTTCAAATCACAACCATTGCATGATTTTTTTCCTTGTTAACATGAGTTTGTGACCAAATAATCATAAGACTGAGGGTTAGGTGGTAGAAAATGCTTATTGACCCGGAGGTTGCGGGTTCGAATCCCGGCCGGAGCGGAAATTTCTATCCGAAATTTTCCGTTTCCGGAATGGCATGGATGTAAAAGTAAAGTGCCTAGAAGTAACGCGAAAGCGGTTCCGGGGCACACTTAAAAAAAAGGTTGATGGTTCCAAGAAAAAAATTATTTACAGGATTTGGAAGGTAACCTAAAGTCTAACTTTGCACTTTTTTCCATTCATTCATTGTTTTGTCTACTATACAATACAGCTAAGTTTAACCATTCATTCGTTAGAACACAAACCAGCCACGAACATCAACCTCACCAAGCCTGGATTGGGCCAGAATAAGTGTGGGCCTGGATTGGGCCAGAATAAGTGTGGGCCTGGATTGGGCCAGAACACGAGGAATAAGTAATTTATTTGTCTTGGTTTGAGAATAATTTATTGAAGATTTGAAGTGCTAATCGGGCAGTATAAATAAGGTGATATTATTATTGTTATAATTATTGTCTATCTACCACAAATAATAATATTATTCGGAGTATAAATATCAAATTTTGAAGCATCTTTCTGCCATTTCTTTTTTTATTTCACTTCAAAATATTATATCTCTTGATGCCTATAGGACAATCTTAATGAACAATTATCGACGAAATAAATTTATGACACAAATCACTGAAACAATTAGGACTAAAATTCAGAACAAATCAAGTATCTGAATTCTGGTGTAACTATAAGTTGGTATAAAGTACATTAATTATTTGAAAAAATCGACCCTGCCAGGAATCGAACCCACGGCTTCTGCTTACTACTAACTGGGTCACAATAGGTACCTGTCCCATGTGCATCCTGAACCATTCTACCCTGACCCTTCCTCTGGATTTGAATGAGAAAGGGATAGAGGAGAAAGGTACCTGATTTTCTTCCACTTTACCCTTGAGCAGAAATATGTTTCGGATTTGGTTTTGCACAAAGGATAATCGTCATCTTGCAAAATGATTGCCATTTCCCCGCAGGCTCAAGATACAGGGACATCTGCTTCTTAAAAAACCAAGGACAGAGGCAAAAGAGGTAATCCTGTGACCAGGGACTTTTTAATAGATCTCTATACAAATACATAAAACTCAAAACTGTGCGTGTCTAACTGGCTGACTATGTCGTCTTAGGGTTTGTCTGTTTACAATACCACAGCCCAAACGGTAACAGATATTGAAATTTTCATGAGAGTTGACCTCTAATCCACCGTGAGACTATCGAGAAAATTATCAAATTTAAAATATTTATATTACCATTTTCAAGATATTGGGATTTTCTGGTAGGATTATAAAAATTCCAATAATTTGAAGATAGAAAACACTTGGCTTTTTTGGTTTTACTTAATTATTTATTTTCAGGAAGCCAAACCAACCCAAACTGGGCTGATGTTAATGTGGGTAGCTTGTACGATGCCCAGCGAATGGAGGGTAAAACCTCCGTCCTAATCCAGGACTTTAAATCAATTAGAATCGTTCGCATCCACCCGGGTTTTAGCTAGTTGATAATAAATGTAGGTTTGAGAAAAAACAAAGTGAAGGAAGAAAACATCTAATGCATACTTAGGTATACTTTATTTCACTTTGATCAGTATTCAGTTCTTACTCATATTTTGACCATCCAGAAAAGAGCTGAGTCATTAACATGCAAAAGTTCTAGGCGAATGATCATGTCACAAAAATATTCAATACAATACTCTGTTTATCTTTTTTTAGGGAAATTGCGCGGAACCGCTTTCGCATTACTTCACTTGACCTTTACATTCATGCCATTCTGGAAACGGAAAACTAAGTTAGAATTTTCTGCTCCGGTCGGGATTCGACCCCGCAACCTCCGGGTCAGCAACCAATGCTCTTAACCACTGAGCCACGGAGGTCGGCTCTGTTTATCCTGTTCCTGTATGAAACTTAACGAAGAGTGGATAAAATCTCAAAAAAAGTGGGTTTTATCTTTTCTTCGTTGATAAAACATAGATATCTACCAAAAACAAATTATGTAGGTATGTTGTTGTAAAATGGTTTAATTGAATGTAGGTATGTTGTTGTAAAATGGTTTAATTGAATTTCTATCTACAAACTTCAAGTGAGTCGTTTGTTTAATCATCATCATCATCATAGGGTGGCGTCATCGTGAACGATGGTAGCCAGACAGTGGAGGAATGACACAGCAGTTAGCACTTCTACCACTGTCTTTACAAGGAGGCTAATAATTCACAAGGGTCCCCAGAACCAAGCCAATGTTCAATGATAGCTAACAAAATATGGACATGAAAGGAGCCTAGACATTGGATCTGGGCGTCCATATAATCCTCTCACCACCGAGATTTAGGTATCAATACCTAACTCACGGACACGGAATTATTATTATAAGCTGACAAAATATAGTAAAATAGGTAGTTAGGTACCCAAAACTGATATCCTGTGAAAGTATGAATCCTTTGAAATCATCCCTGTGCCAAATTTGTAGTGAAATGGGTTTTGGTTCAGTTGATGGATATTTTTTCTCCGGCTGAAATTCGAGATGATTTTTTGGCAATAAGTGAGTTCGGTGCGAAGATTACCCGCACCTTTTTCGCATGTATGAATTCGGTGCCGCCGAAAAAAGGTGATGTATGAGTTCGGTGCGGTCCTAATGACTTATAAATTGATTGTTTTTTATAATGTACTCTGTTGCTTGTTAACAGTCATCCTGCTGTTATTAAGTCAGTAGATTATGTTGTAGACAGTTACATTCAGCAAGGCTGTCCATTTCCTCCTAGAAGGCCATGCCTAGGGTTAATAGTAGGGTTAGGTAAAATAAAATGAAGGCCATGCCTTGGGTTTATAGTAGGGTTAGGTAAAATACAATGAAGGCCATGCCTTGGGTTTATAGTAGGGTTAGGTAAAATACAATGAAGGCCATGCCTTGGGTTTATAGTAGGGTTAGGTAAAATACAATGAAGGCCATGCCTTGGGTTTATAGTAGGGTTAGGTAAAATACAATGAAGGCCATGCCTTGGGTTTATAGTAGGGTTAGGTAAAATACAATGAAGGCCATGCCTTGGGTTTATAGTAGGGTTAGGTAAAATACATTGAAGGCCATGCGTATAAGGAAAAAAATACTATAATTACCTGATCATCAGGGCAAGTACCAGGGCACCGAATTCATACATGACCTTTTTTAGGCGGCACCGAATTCATACATGACCTTTTTTAGGCGGCACCGAACTCATACATTTTTTTATTTTCCGCACCGAACTCATACGTAGCCGATTTTTTAGACCCTAACCCAAAGGTTCCCATGGACCCTCAGCATGCCCCTTTCTAAAAAACACAAAGGAAGAAAGTAGCCTTAACCCTTTCATGATCTCTCTGGAAATACGATTTCCATTCACATATTAACAGATATTTTCTATGTAAGTTTGTGCACTGGTAGTCAAGTGTTTAACGCGCTATTCTGGTAATCCAGGTAGCGTAGGGATCCGTTGGTTCGAATCCCACCCACTGCATGAATTTTTCCTCAATAATTTGAGTTTGTGACCACATCATAATAAGACTCTGAGGGTTAGGAGGTAGAAAATGCTTTGAGCATTAAACTCGCCTGGTGTTTACCTTCCACTAAAGACTCTAAAGAGTGTTATTATTTTATTGAATTTGTATTATCAAATGAACATGGAAAGTAAAAGTAAGTAAGTATCAAATGAACTTTTACTTTTTGTAAACTTTTATTTTTATTTTTCCTTTCTTCTTTCACTTTCCAATGTTCTTGTAACAGATAAAAAGACTCTGATTGACATGGTTCTAGGGAATCTGGGACCCTTGTCAATTATCAGCCCCCTTGTAAAAATTCAATAAAGGAGTACAATGCTGCACAATTGAATTTGGCAACCGTCAAGATGGACGATTGTCAAGAGCTACACATTGACGATAAAACTTTTATGTTGCATCACAAAAAGGGTTTTTTACTTTTAAGTCGAATTTTTACCATAATTACATAATATCTACTCATCCAATAGATTTAATGCAATTTGTTCTGAAATTTCCAACCCTTACCCGAGTTACTCCGTATTTTGTCATCTCAAAAGACAGTAATAGTAAAATATTTGGCGCCCATAACCGGATTGACGTTAGGAAGGCATCCAGCCATAAAATGTGGAAGCAAGAGTGCCAGAACCAACCAACCCCAACCACGAGGAAGAGGTTGAACAATGCCAACCGCGATTAGGTTTGAGAAAAGACAAAGTGAAAGAAAAAAAAAAACTCAGTAATGGGTTAAAAGTGTAGGATAACAAAAATATTATGCATGATCTTCTTAACTCTTTTAAAAAGAGAAGAAAAAAAAAAAAAAAATGGACAAAATTTGGAACCTTTCGCATGAATTTATCAAACAATGAGGTCGGCCTTGAAATGTTGCAAAATTTGGAGAAAAAGAATACGAAAAAATCTTTTGTTTGGTTTTGTTGTGTGATTGGAAAAGGAAGCCAGAAGATACCTTTATTCAAGTTTTGATAACTCAGCAGCTTTTTGTTGCAGCTGAAACCCTTTCTTTGTGTGAACTAACTAGGTAGGTACCTACCAAATTTTATTTATTTATCTATTTTACAAAAAAAAGCAGAAAAAAAAGAAATGTTACCAATGTGTCTCGTACATTTTTAGAAATTGTTGATTGTTCCTAAAAACTATTTGTTATTTTGGAACAATAAATTGTGGAATCTTGAGAAGAAAAAGTAACTTATGCAGCCATATTCATCATCATCATAGGGTGGCGTCATCGTGAACGATGTTAGCCAGACAGTGGAGGAAAGACTCAGCCCTTTTACCACTGTCTTTACAAGGAGGCTAATAATTGACAAGGGCCCCCAGAACCAAGCCAATGCTGGTCTACTCCCTGTTTATAGTCCCCCAGCCAGACAGGCATATTATAATGATTATTTATACGAATGACCCGTATAACTTTCGCTGCAGATTCCGCTCTCAGGTGGTAAAAAGTTCTAGTTAGCTAAAGTTCTTGGCGTTGTTGCTCAGGCACTCTGTGAACCAAGAGAATCCAGATGTCGTGGGTTCGAAACCCAGCCGGGACATGACAAGTTATCCTCCCATTTGAGATTTTTACCACAAAATAATATGTCTTGGGCTTACTGCTGGAATAATGGGACTTTAATAGTCTTAATCGGGCAGTATAAATAAGGCGATATTATTATTATTAGTAGATTCAACTTAAAAGTGGATGAGTTTTATCCTAAGACAAGCGCCCATTGAAGAATAAAAACAACAAATTCAATAAGATCATGAAATTAACAATGTTCTATGTAGGACTGTAGGTTTGTAGGTGCCTACCTATTTTTTCTTTCAGTGGAACTAATAATAGGTATGAGGCAGCCTCCGTGGCGTAATGGTTGTGACTACTGTCCGTAGTCTGGAGATCCTGAGTTCGACTCCCGGATGAGGCAAACTTTTCCAAGAAAATTCTGTTCCCTCCAAACGGCATTTCCGGATCTACCTAGGCTGGGTGAGTTTAATGTTGGTAGCTGGTATGATTTCCAGCGAATGGAGAGAAAACCCCGTCCTGACTATCTATCTCAAATCAGGACGTTAAACCAAATAGAATCAACTGAGATCTAATAGACGTCGGTGTTGAAATTGGGAGGGGCTTTACTTGTTTAACTCTAAGCAGTCTAAAAAAAAAAAAAAAATGTACCTTTGTGTTCAAATTCCTAAAAAATTATTTGTAATCTTCATAGATTTAGAAAGTAGATAACGAACTCTGGTCGATAAATGAAGCACCCCTTCCTTCTGCATGGGAAATAGCATTCAACTGCCTCAATACAAAATGGCGGACACCATGCTAATACACAGCATATTATTTCCACCATTTTCTATTGGGGAAGTGCTTCACATGAGATGTCCAGAGAGTTTTGGGAGTTCTTCATCTATTTATTGTTTTTAAATCTATGGTAATGTTACGCCTGACAAAACAAACTAAATGCAAAAACCTCGCGTATTGCATAACATTAAAGCAAATATTAATGAAGGCATTTAAGTTCTTTTTCCTCAAAGTATTGCAAATTGCAAATCAAAAGATTGAAGGCGTTTTATTTACATACAAATTTTCAGGAAACAGATTTCTATAATTATTATTATTATTGAAATCTCTGTTCACAAAAAAGTATTCAGGGAATCAATTATAATAAAATCTCACATTATTTTATTTAATTTTAAATTCCTTTGATAATAATCTGAATAAAGTTAAAGAGATAGGTATTCCGAGAAATCAAATTTGTATGGTTTGAATTAAATTTGTAGGTGTAAAAAATATTTGTAAAAATCTGTGGTCATGCTTTGAAAAAGAAATCTGTTACTTGAAGAAATGTAAACAACAAAACGTCAATACAAAATTTCAAAAGTGATAGTGAAAATCTAGACCAAATAAATTCGAAGTAAAATTTAATTTCTATCTATGAAAATACGGAAAATTGCGTTATTTCCCCGGAAAAACTGACAGATTCAGAACTTTATCTTGAAAGTGTCGTTTTCAAGGCCTACTGCTATCAATAATTCGTACCCTCTCTGTAGAAAAAATTGGTAAGTACCATATCCGTCTAAACTTCTAGTATGTAGGGATCTATAGATACATTTCCCTTCTCAACTGTTAGCTTCTGGTAACTAGAATAAAATATTTCAAGACTCATGAAGAAAATACTAATAAATTTGATATTGCAACTGACCAACCTGAGTAGCTTGATCAATAAGGCGGCAGACTTGTAACCTGGAGGTCGGTGGTTGAAGTCCTGTTTTCAGTGTAGATTTAGTAAAAGCGAGTTTGTTTAGCTGTGATATCACTAAAGCGATTAACACACATATGATAACTGATATTTCAACTGATTCATAAATCAAAACTTATACTAATTAGAAAACCATAACTTTTTATATCAAATACCTATCTGACTAATGTGGTTAGTGAATGTACTGTACACTTATATGCACCAAATCCGCATAGATGTAACTATATGTACCAATTATTTAACTGCATTGATATTCAAGTCATTAAGGTGCTAGTTTAGTAATCCAGGTAGTATTCTGACCAACAAATCCCACCCAGTGCATGAATTTTTCCTCATATTTTTAAGTAGTGCCCACATAATAATAAGACTCCAAGGGTTAAACGGTAGAAAATTCTTTGTGCATTAACGTGTTTTAGCTTTAAGAGTAGCAAAATTTTGTTTATGGAACCAAAAACTGTAGAAACATTTAAGGGACTAGGATAATAAATGAAATTACAAAATTCAATTTCAAATTTGAACAAAACGGTTGGCCAAGCAATAGTAAATACCACAGATTTTCAAAATTTTGAAGTATCAGTACAGGAGTTATTGTGAAACTAACAGACAAACAATTGATAGCCAAACTGTCCACTATCCAAGTTTAACACGTTCGTTACCGAACGGCCATATGTGGATGTTTTTGTGTTTTTTCTGTGGGACCAAAACACACATGTGGCCGTTATCAAAATTTTAACGAGGGACCGGACATCCATATATGGCCTTTTTGAGGTAGGTTGTTAGTATTAGAACAGATATAGGATTGATTCTTGTACAAGTACGATGCCAAATATGCAAAAAAAAAATCATTTTGGTACCCAGGATGCAACAGCGACTTTACCGCCTGGTCCCTATGTAAAACTTGAAAAAATTGGCTTGGTAACGAACGTGTTAAAGTGATCTCACTTAGTGAGGTCACTTTGCTCTTTTGCTTTGTTTGGTCAATAATACTCACAATCCTAAAGAAAGAAGTTTTTTTTTTTCTCCATCAAGTACTTGTTTGTTGGATGAAAGGTTCAATATTAGTTGTTTGTAATAATAGCAATACAAAAGTGCATTCAAAAAGGAGCATAGTGTTAGGTCTTGCTAGTGGTGTGGACTTGCTTGAGAGTTTTGCAAAACTAATGACTGGTCTATTTCTTCTCATTCCAGGCTGCAAATCTAATTCAAAATTTATCCAGACACACAAAACCAAGATTCTTTTGCACAAATCTGTAACCAAACACTTAATTAATACTCACTCACTAGTCACACCATGGACACGGCACATCCCTCACCCCCCAAAGACGTCAGCCATGCCCCAGCCTCTGCTGGTGGTCCAGTATCGGAAGAAACTAAATTTGCTGTAGATGAAATCTCTTGTATTATCAAAGAAGCAATTGAAGACTGCATTGGAGGTAACACATATAATTCAGCCAAAGTGTCAGCATATGTGTCTCAAGTTGTTGAGACTATTATGGCCAACTTGATCAAACTAGAGAAACCTTTCAAGTATGTTGTCAATGGAACTGTCATGCAAAAGCTTGGAGCAGGCTTGCACACATCCAGCTCTTGTCTGTGGGATGATAACACAGATGGTAGTTGCACTGTAAGGTGGGAGAACAAGACTATGTATTGTATAGTGAGTGTGTATGCTTTGTCTCTGTAGACACCATATCCTCACCATTCCTCTGTACATAGCTGCTTACTGTTTCACTCACGGATTTAATTATTCATTACTAAAGGTTCTTATGTTATGTTTCACAAAGAAATTCTCTTATGAACAGTTTTAAAGCATTTCCACTATACATAATTTCCTGTAGCTTTATTGATTTTATTGTTCTTGAGCCCTAAGATGAAAAAGTATTGTAGATGATTTCCAAGCTACCATTAGATAGGCACCTAGTTATTATAAACAATATTTCTACCATAACAACAAATAACAAGTCCAAGACTTGAAAATATTATATTTTCTTTTTTCTTTTTATAAAAACAATTGAAAAAAAAATTGAGAAAGTTTTTACCGAAAGGTACAATATCTGATTGAATTTTCAAACAAATTGCGATACAACTTTATCTTAACACACAAGGTCGAACATTTTCTCATGTAAAATAATAATAATACTAACATTGTTTTAGGCCATATCTAGATGTAAAAGTACCCATAAATAATTCTAAGACTTGTACTGATAGAATTATTGTATAAAAGTAATAAAATAAATGATATTTTACCTAGTATATAAACTTGATTTTCTTTTCTTTTAAATCATTTTACTTTTTGAAAACCCCAACTATTACTGTAGGTTCCTAGTCATCAAAAACTTTTTTGACAAAGTAAGGGTGCGTGTATCAATTCACTCTATTTAATCAACTACTTAATGCTCAATGGTCATTGGTCAACTGCCAGCCCCTAGCCCTAGACCATCAATATACTGAATAAGTATTGCATTGATCAAGAAATTAAATATCACCTCAATATCTATATTTTAATGTGCATAAATATCATTCAAGCCTTCCTTGACAATTGATATCACCCTTCTAAATCAATGCACATTGATAAATTGTGGTGTTGAAATAGGACTTTTTTGATCATGAAATAAATGGGTATGCTACTTCTCTAAAATTATAAATACGAGGTACGTCCGGAAAGTAAGGGGACAATTGATGTTAAAACTCGAAAAATGCATATATTTTCAAAAAAATTTACAGGGTAAGTTCCAAATATAGTCCTTTATTTCTCCACATAATCACCGACAAGCTCCACACACTTCTGCATCCTGGGTCCGAACTTTTTTATGCCTTCGTCATACACGCTCCGCTCCACCTCCAACAGCCACTTTTCCACAGTCTCCTTGACCTCCTCGTCGCTGAAAAACCTTTTTCCAGCCAATAACTCCTTCAGTTTCGTGAACAGATGAAAATTCGAGGGCGCCAGGTCAGAGGAACACGGTTTTGAGGGTCACACGACGATCGCTGCGACTTTTTCATTGACTTCCTGCACAAGTTCTTCTGAAACGACAGACGGCCTCTTCTTTCTTCATCGTGTGTGTTTGTGCGACCTTCTTTAAACTTCTTAACCCACTTGAAAACCTTGGAACGTGAAATCACCTCAGGTTCATAGGTTTTCAGTAGCTGAGGATGGATTTCAGCAGCTGAATTCCTACGCAAAGTGATAAACTGCCCGAATCTCGCACCTGCGGTAGGTGGAGCGAACGGCACGCTGTAGAGGTTGACGCGACGGGCTCCTGCGACGACATTTTCCAATGAACTGAGATGGGCAAGGGCTCATTGTGACCGTTAGGAGTTCCCCTACAAGCAGGTATGCCAACCTTGAAAAAAGACATTCCTACCAACCCCTACGACAAGTGTCCCCTTACTTTCCGGACGTACCTCGTATATATTTAAATAGAAAATGATGGAATTTTTGGTATTTTTTATTGAATTTTTTTAAAATAAGATAAATATGTGAGATACATATCTCAAGGGTTCGAATTTAAATAGTAACTTATTCAAGTCCCAGCCTCGCTGGATGTAGCTTAACTTCAGTGACTGAATGAGAACTGGTGTATTCAACGTGCCATCGACGCTGGCTCCTCCGGCTCACTGGATGGCGCACACCGATGATTTGACACTCTGGGCCGCCACTGGTTGCCGGTGTTGGGTCTGGATGATGTCCGCCTTGAGTACAACACTGTGCTCTTCTATCTCACTCTTGCTCAGACGGAGCCCCAAATAATCCGCCACCATTTTCTGCATCGCGTTTGTCACCTGGAAATAAAATGGGGGTTAAAATAGTTATATAAGTTTTTTTTTTTTTTTTTTTTTTTTAATGGAAGGCAGGAAAAAATCTTTCAAAGACACCCAGATCCTGGGGTGTGGGATTTCCACCCACTAAAAACCCACCTTCTCTAAAAGCTAACTGGGAACCGAAAAATATCATTACTTCAAGTGCGGCGCTGTAGGAGGGCACCTACTGATTTCGTTGTAGTGCCCTCCCATCTCTCTTTTATAACTATGATCTCTCTCACCATTCTCTCTATACACTCCCATTTCTCTTTAATCGTTAACATTTCCTCTATTATATTCTCTACACTTAACACTCTCCCTAACTTTGTATAAGGTAGGTATAAGATAGCGATGATAAACTAATGGCTTGGTCGAGATGCCCCTGCCAGTTCCTACCTAGCCAATGTACATTTTTAGGTCATGTTATCATTCTGCAGCTCTGTGATTGTTGGAAATTGATCACGTGACCTCACATCTACAAGAACCTGGTAGGCGTATCTGGACCCGGCCATAAGTAGATATTTCAATGAGTAGTCTTTTAGAAAGAAATAATATGAATATCTTATAGTAGAATGTTGTTAATTATGACATACTGGCGTTAAACCTTACAAAAATACCAGGAATTATGAAACAGGATTAAAGTTAAGATAGGCCAGACACGCCCTCAAGTCGAAGTTTCAAGAATCACAGCTCGACTTGAGGGACAGTTAGCTCTTTAATCCTGTTTTATAATTCGGCCCCACGACTTGGGTTTTTAATTCGGCCCCACGATTTGGGTTTTTAATTCGGCCCCACGACTTGGGTTTTTAATTCGGCCCACAACTTGGGTTCTGGAGAAACATAAACACTCAGTATTATTAATACGCCATAAGTCCCTTGCGTCCATTAACAACACAGCATCTTATCAATTTCTTATCAGGCACATGGTGTACTCTCCTGTATACAAATTAGTTTACCAACATAAATGCTGAGAGTGAAGTCACACCAAAAAAAAATGGAATAGAAAAAATTGAAGGATTTTTACCTAAATCTATCTTTTGATCAGCAAAATAATAATAATTAGTTATCCTCAAAACTACGTATCTCAAGTTTTTTATTTTGGAAAGGAAATTCAGTAAACCGTGGATTTTCAATCGCTCAATCTCTCCTAGAAGAAAAATCATGTTGTTCACCAAAATTTTAGTCCCGCGTTCAAAGGAGAGATTCACAAGACCTAGAAACTAACTATGTGGAATTCATTTTATTTTAATAAATACCCAGTTAATTCTATTGTGTTTTTGAAGAAAGGCAGGTGTTTATTTTTCTGACATCGATATTTAAAAGTGTATTCCTTATCATGTCTGGCGATCGATTTATATCCTTGAACTACTACTCCGAAAATATAGAAGGAAAAGAGATCTAGCCAGAACAGGGTGCAAGGATCAGTATGCAGGATGGTATCCTACTGTGGAGCTGGTGTGTTGTTCTGCTATGGAAGTGGAGTACAGGTTATTCCATTGATAAGTAAGTTTCTTTCTGATTGAATAGATAGAGTTTAGACTCGAGTACAGTTATTCCATTGATAAGTAAGTTTCTTTCTGGTTGAATAGATAGAGTTTAAACTCGAGTACAGGTTTTTCCATTGATAAGTAAGTTTCTTTCTGGTTGAAAAGATAGAGTTTAGACTGGAGTACAGGATATTCCATTGATATCTAAGTAAGTTTCTTTCTGATTGGATGGACAGAGTTTAGACTCGAGTACAGGATACGTATACAGGGAACATAGTATAGACGATTGGATGTTCCTGTGTACGTAGTATTGACAATTAGATGTCCTTGTATAGGTAGTAAGGACAATTGTATGTCCCTGTATGTGTATAGGTAGTATGGACAGTCAGATGTCCCTGTATATGTAGTATGGACAATTAGATGTCTCTGTATACGTAGTATGGACAATTGAATGTCCCTGTATACGTAGTATGGACAGTTAGATGTCCATGTATAGGTGGTAGGGACAATTGGATGTCCCTGTATTGATAGTATGGACAATTGGATGTCGCTATATACGTAGTATGGGCACTTGGGCAGTTGTATGTCCCTGTATACTGTATAGGTAGTGTGGACAATTGTATGTCCCTGTATACGTAGTATGGACAATTGTATGTCCCTGTATTGATAGTATGGGCAATTGGACGCCGTATATTACCCTCTGTTAAACTTTCAACCTCCATCACCATCATCTATTTTAGACCGCAGAGCAGGGAGGTGTCCTGTTCGTCACGTGTTACAAGTATCCTATTACATTTTGTATTTTCTGAAAAGAGACGCTGTCATCAGAGTTGTGTTTCCTCTAATTTATGATGAGTCCTTTGTTCTCGTTCAAAAAAATACAAAAAGATCGATGGTCATTTGTTTCGAGCAAAGATCAAAACCCTCGTCAGTCTGTTCTCAAAGAACCCCATCTGGCTCTCGTCAGTCATAAAAGGGTTGGGTGGAAGAGATTGTCATGGGCAATAACCCCGCCCTTTAGTTACTTATGTATATATTTATCTATAAGATAATTCTTTGTACTGTACAAGTAACAAGTGTACATAATTATGTCTTTATATCTGATGAATTATTTATAATAATAATAATAATTGCCTTCGTTGTCAGAAGGATAGGTAGGTGTATTCTGTGCCTTATAAGTACCTATTTAATACTGATATCTCAAAAAGCTTTTGGATGATGTTTTTCCATCCAGAGTCGAACTGATTTACGATAATATTCCTCAACACAAAGCAATTGGATGAGGGTTTTTTCCTTTTACTTATCTGATTAATCCCTGACTAAAGCAACACCCTTACATGAAGACTATTCTCCTCCATTATCTGATTGAACTTGAGTAGGAGATATAGTTCCTACTCTCGATACATTAGAGAGGTAGACGTATTTCAAACTACACTCAATACGTAGCCAGCGTTGGTCAATGGCAAAATAAATTCAATAGTCCTTGTTCTGTCACTGAAGTTCAGCTACGTCCAGCGAGGTTAGGATTTGGATGGGGTTAGGACTTGGATAAACTCCGGAAAAAAATTGTAGGCAATGGATGCATGCCATAAAAAACTGTCCTCCTCAAGTAAGGATCTCACTGAGTGCAACATTTTTTCTCGAATTTTAAATGGGAAGTGTTGCAAAGCTTTGCGAAGTCAGTGGGGTTCAATTTTATTTTTATTTGATCCTAAAGGTAAAGTGACCCATGAAACGCTGCGAAACATTGCGAGACACTATATTACACTCATTGAGATCCCGACCACCGATCACGGCGAAAGGGAAACACACGAAAAATGACAACCCTATTATACATACAATACATATTTATCATACATAGCATAGGTACTATTTTATGTACCTACGATAAAATGCACAAAGAAGGAAGATAAGAAAGAGGAAGGAAAACTTTGAAAAATGGTGTGTGGGAACAAACGGCTTGAAGCTTTCGTCTTTGTGAGACAAATGGCGTCGATATGTCTGTCTCGAAGATTTGTCTTCGTTTGACGTGAGGGTTCTCAAGTGTTGTATTGCAAGATCTTGAACTTCACGCTATTCCTGCACGAGCACAAAGTGATGTACAGGATGGTTGTGCAAAAATTGCAATACCTATTTTATCTTTATTTTCATTTTTTGGGGGGTTTAACATCTCTTGCAACTAGATGTTCATATCGCGAGGTTCTGTAACATCTAGGTATTCTAGATTATATGAGCCGGGGAGTTTACCCTCCATTTCTTTCAAACTCACTAACTACTACTTAATAACCTCACACAGTTGGTTTGGGTTGGGAATAGCCATCACCACGAGGGTTCGAATTTGATTGGTTACCTATCCAAGTCCTAACACCGCTGTGGACGTTGCTGAAATTCAGTGACAGAACGAGAGAGGTATATTTAACGTGAACAACACAAATATATTATAATTTCGTATCTTACTGGGGGAAAAAGTACAGTTATACCTGAACATAGGTGTGACTGTATTATAGTCGGTCGTTTTTTCTCGCACCAGTTTCGTCCGCCCATTCTGGGCGCACATGTACTCGCAGCGAGAGTACGAGGACGCCCACATCTACTCCACCTCCACCCGCCACTACGGCCCCACCTCCGTGGTTCTGCACGAGGACCCTGAGATGGGCGAGGTCTACACATTCACCTACCAGCCTCCCCCCTCCACCATGGAGGTGAGCTTCCCCACCATCCCACCCGACGAGGCTTGGATGAACGCGTCCTGTTCACACCAGGACAGTGGACAGCTGTTTGCTCAGTACAAGGTAAGCCCTTATTTGTTATCAGGTTCATATTAGAAATCCAAAGTAATGTTAGGCTGTTTATGTCAGTAATCGTGATCAAGCCTACGAGTTAGGCGAAACTTAAGTCGAAAAGTGAGTAAAAATTTAAAGAATCCTAGTTTTATATTAATATTACATATACCTAAGGTAAGCCCTGTCAACGTTGTTAAACCTCATAGTTGAGGTTGGTTGGTTTTGGCACATTTCTTTTCACTAATTTTTTTTTCGGAGTTCTCAACCAATCACCAACCAAATCTCAACCAATCAACCAACCAAGTTGAGTGTATTTTATATTTATACTAGCGGGCTGTCGCCCGCTTTGTGGGCCGAAGCATGGCCGTGAAAGCAAAAAATCCTTTTTCGCCAATGGCAGGTGTTGTAGTGGGAGTTTCGAAAAATCCCGTCTTATTGCACATCTAGACTATAAAGCAAAGCTACCTACCAAATTTCAGCTCGCTAGGTATTACGGTTTGGGCTGTAGAGCGATGATCAGTCAGTCAGTGACTTTGACATTTATATATTAAGATTTTCGTTGATGTTTCAGCAATTTCGACGTAAATTCACACTTCCAGACGAGCTGATACCCCAGACAACCGTCGGCGACATGTCTCTAGCCAGCGGCATGGAGTCCGGGTGAGTAACATGGGTGCTATTTCCTGGTACGCGGAAACACCAAGTACTGTGTATTACCAACTCTCAGGTAAAGAAAAACACTCTGAGTAAAAAAAAATTATCGGTCTTATTTAAAATTGAAAAGGGGCAAGGACTCTGAGAGTTACAGTCTTCTATTTAAATAAATGTTCATTAAAAAAATCTTTTTTCTTGGAGTAGGTACCTAGGTCCTTTCGTTTTTCTTCAATTTATTTTATTTTATTCAATACTAAAAATAGTTTGTTATTATGGCCAACGAAATTACAATTCGTATGATTTTCTTACAGCTTTTCCTTAGTGTAACTCAGGAAAAGAAGAGCAGAAAAAAATAGAAAAATCAAAATCTTGGGAATTATTCTTGTCCTGAATTTTGTGACGTCTCTTGAATTTTCTCTATTCATATCGATCTTTACTCAATCTCTCCTCTCTACCAGGAGCATAAGGGACAACATTCGCCTCTACCTAGACCGGCGGTACAGGCAGGGGTTGACCAACCGCAACCCAATGACCCCTATGGTGATCATACAAGATGACGTCACAGCCAAAACCAAAAAGAAACGCGGCCGCAAGACGTCAGGTATGGTTCTGTGAGCCACGGGTGAAAATTATTACCTCTACTTGATTAAGGGAGAAATTAATAGACAGATTCTATAACTTAAGTCATTGCTAAGCGACGGTTTTCCATATCTTACATAGTACGCAAACCGTGACTTAGCGCCACAAAGGTTTTTCAAAAACGTCTATTGATTCCACCCTAAGTGTCTAATTTGCTTGAAATCACAATAGTAATAATAATAATATCGCCTTATTTATATTGCCCGATTAATCTCTATATATAAATGAGAAATATGGACGGACTTTGTGTGCAGGAATTGTTTAGGCGAAACGGTAAGAGATAGCAAAAAATTGATGAGAGATGACCCCAAGTAAAATTGCCGAAAAGTACCAGGAAAATTATCAAAAGTCCAAAATTCCAAACCGTCCTTGAGTTGTGACCTTCCTCGAGTATTGCCTTGAGGAAGGGTCCGATTTTAAGACAGTCTTTGCTCTGGAACTTGAAATCTATCGCGAGGACCTATATTTTTTATTATTTAATAACACATTAGACAAAATTAGCTTTCATTTAATTCATTTTAGGCCACATACTGACGTACCGTTCTCGAGATATAAGCCAGAATGTTCGAAATTTCGACCTTTTTTTCAGACTTTTCACGTTTTTTAACACATTTAAGCGCGGAACTTAAAATTTATCGCGAGGACATATATTTTTTATTATTTAAAAACACATGAGACAAAATTAGCTTTCTTTCAATTCATTTTAGGCCACATTCTGACGTACCATTCTCGAGATATAAGCCAGAATGTTCGAAATTTCGACCTTTTTTTCAGACTTTTCACGTTTTTTAACAGATTCCAGCGCGGAACCTAAAATTTATCGTAGGGACCCATATTTTTTTTTATTGTAAAACTCTCTCAGAACATCACATGCTTATTTGAGCCCTTTGTTGCCATATTCTGACAAACCGTTCTCGAAATATAGGCCAGTTTGCTACATTATCAATATCCGCTATGAGAGATTTGGCTCGGGATTTTGAAATTTACAGCGATGATTGTTGTGTGTGTGTGTGTGTGTGTGTGCGTGTGTGTGCGTGTGTGTGTGTGTGTGCGTGTGTGTGGATGTGTGTGTGGATGTGGATGTGTGTGTGTGTGTGTGTGGATGTGTGTGTGTGGATGTGGATGTGTGTGTGTGGATGTGTGTGTGTGTGTGTGTGGATGTGGATGTGTGTGTGTGGATGTGTGTGTGTGGATGTGTTTGTGTGTGTGGATGGGTGTGTGTGTTGTGTGTATTTGGTATGGTGTTTGTGTGGTGTATGTGTGTGTGTGTGTGTGTGTGTGTGTGTGTGTGAGTGTGTGTGGATGTGTGTGTGTGTGTGGATGTGTGTGTGTGTGTGGTGTGTGTGATGTATGGGTGGTGTGTGTGTGGTGTGTGTGTGTGGATGTGTGTGTGTGTGTGGATGTGTGTGTGTGTGATGTATGGGTGGTGTGTGTGTGATGGCTTGGCGAAGCGGGTGCAGCCCGCTAGTAAGACTATAAAAGTCCCATTATTCCAGCAGTAAGCCTAAGACATATTATTATGTGGTAAAAATCCCAAATGGGAGAATAACTTGTCATGTCCCGGCTGGGTATCGAACCCACGACCTCTGGAATCTCTGGATTCACAGAGTGCCGCCTTTACCACTGAGCCACGGGGCAATACAGCTTGTCACGCATTTAATCCATCTTGTGTTTCCACAAGTTGGTAATTTCACCTCAACTTAATACCATCTTAACTTTTCTATTTATACTGATTGTACCATGTTTTTCCACAGCAGCAAAGAGGCAGCCCCTGAAGAAGAAGAGGCCAGGCAGGAAAGAAGGACCAGAAGATCCTGATGATCCCAAGGACGCGGACTATGAGGGGGAGGAGGAACTGGAGGTATGAGGGGGAGGAGGAACTGGAGGTATTGACTTGGATAAACTCCGGATAGTCTGGCTGGGGGACGTTAAACAGGGAAGACCAGTGTCTCGTTAGAGGACTATAAACAGAGAACAGACTAGCCAACCCATACAAGCCAGGCTAGCTTGCAGTTTCCTTAGGGTTTAATGGCTTGTACAGAAAAGTCCAAGTCCTCATGGTGGTTGATCGCACATAGAAATATGTGGTTCAGGACGAGCCAACTTTTGAAATAAAGTTGGCTGGAGACCATCACTCACCCCTCCAGCTGTAGCCAAGCTGGCTACAACAACAACAACATAAACTCCGGAAAAAAATTGTAGGCAATAGATGCATACCATAAAAAATTGTCCTCCTCAAGTCGGGATCTCACTGAGTGCAACATTTTCCGCCAAACTTTAAATAGGAAGTGTTGCAAAGCGTTGTGAAGTCAGTGGGGTTCAGTTTTATTTTAATTTGATCCTAAAGGAAAATGTCTGGCTGGGGGACTATAAATAGGGAGTAGACCAGCAGTCTAGCTGAGGGACTATAAACAGGGAGTATACCAGGAGTTGGACTGGGGGACTATAAACAGGGAGTAGACCATCAGTCTGGTTGGGGGACTATAAACAGGGAGTAGACCAGCAGTCTGGCTGGGGGACTGTAAAAAGGGAGTAGACCATCAGTCTGGCTGGGGGACTATAAACAGGGAGGAGACCAGCAGTCTGGCTGCGGGACTATAAACAGGGAGTAGACCAGCAGTCTGGCTGGGGTACTGTAAACAGGGAGTAGACCACAGTCTGGCTGGGGGACTATAAACAGGGAGGAGACCAGCAGTCTGGCTGGGGGACTATACACAGGGAGGAGACCAGCAGTCTGGCTGAGGGACTATAAACAGGGAGTAGACCAGCATTGGCTTGGTTCTGGGGGCCCTTGTCAATTATTAGCCTCCTTATAAAGACAGTGGTAGAAGTGCTGAGTCATTCCTCCACTGTTTGGCTACCATCGTTCATGATGACGCCACCCTATGCTGATGATTGTTTGTTTGCATCTACCTATGTGGTTTTTCTTTGTCTTTTTATGTCCCAAATGTAGTGGGTAGCTCGGCAATACGAAACTTCAAATTTCATCATTTTTCAATATTCATATTCCTTCTCACAATGCCGCCACTGGTCGCTAACTATGCAAGTAGCTATTAATTTTAAAATTTTATTTTGCCTTTATTTCTGCCACTGGTTGCTCCACACATGAAATCAGCTTGTTAATTGTTATATGTTTATAAAAAATAAATGATGAAAAAGTATTAAAAAAAAAAGTAGTGTTCAGATTTCTGCGCTGCCGGTGGTTAGTAGAGAATGTTTTGAGCTTTAACCTCACGTAGTGGTTAACTTCCGCTAAAGTGTATTATTATTATTTCCCAGGTGGATGAGATGGAGAAGATGGCTCACTTGTCCGCGATGGACACGGACGAGTTGTTGAAGGAGGAGAAGAAAATCAAGCTGGAGAAGGAGGAGAAGGCCAAGAAGAATGTGAACATTGTGCTGAGGGACTATGATGAGAGGAACCGGACGGGACTCAAGTACAAGCACAAGGAGTATGTGAAGAAAGGTGAGCAGTGGGCTGCCGGGCAGAAGGTCCGGGGTTCGAGTCCAGGGCCTCGGAAAATTCCCAAATTTAAATTTCAACCGTCAAATTTTGTTCGAACAACAAACTCGCTGATGTATTTTTCAACGAAATTTGACGAGAGGAAGGGAGATTTGAGGATTTTGTTATCTTCAAATTTGGGATTTTTACCACATAATAATATATGTTTTGGATTTACTACTGGATTTATGGGACTAATCGGGCAGTATAAATAAGGCAATATTATTATTATGAGAGTGAGTCCTTTTTTTCTTTTTTCTTCTTCTTCTCATTTTTCAGATTGAATTAATAAGAAATGACTATTGGTCAGTATTCCAAAATGTTTGTCCTTGCAATGCAATGTAGATATATTGCAATTCTATGTTTGCCTGTTTGGCTTTATTGTAATGAAATTTTGATCTTGGAAATTTATATATTCAAAAAGCTAAGTGTTTTTTTTTGTCTTCAAATTATTACCTATTAAATTTTAGCTTCCTAGGACTTACCAGTTCGGAGAAACAGTGATGAGTCAGTCAGTCAGTCAGTGAGTGAAACTATCTTTTATAAGTATAGATATTTCATTGTCGGTCTTTCTATCTCTTACTAACAATGATGAAACTGAAACTAACGAAGCCGTGTGAAAACTAACAGTGTGAAAAGCCGACTCGATGGTGTTTGAAGATTTCAAGTTTTATTAGAAGATTTCATGCCAGACTCCGTGGCGTAACGGTTGTAACTGTTGCCCGTAGACCAGACATCCTGAGATCGGTTCCCGGTTGGAGCAGACTTTGCGCACAGGAAATTCTGTTCCCTCCAAACATGTGAGGCTCGCAATTCCGGCCCTACCCAGGCTGGATGAAGTTAATGTGGGTTGCTGGTACGATTCCCAGCGAATGGAGTGTAAAACCCCCGTCCTGTCAACCTCAATTCAGGACGTTAAAACCAAATAGAATCAATGGACATGAAAAGGTCTTCTCACCACCGTGATTTAGGTATCAATATCTATCTCACGGACACGGAATTATTATTATAAGAAGATTTCAAATGAAAATTGCTTCGAATTTCAAAATAACTTTAATTTTTCCAGTTCTCACAATAACATACCTACTATTGATTGACCTAGAGGCAAATTGTCAATTCCTTTTCCCACTACAAAAAGAAATCACGCTCCAGGAACAGAAAAGTCAACACCAAAAGACAACACTGTACACTATTAAGAAGTGTACGAGAGGTAAAAATAGATGCCAACAAATTCACTCCTGCAGAAATAATAAGTTCAACTTAAGATAAATACTTTAGTGATAAAAGTTTAGCAACCATTATTGAAAATTGAAACAAACGAGCGAAGAAAAGCAAACTTGCGAAGAACTTGAGATGGTAAATTCTCCGAACTACACGAGCTGTCTTCGGTAGAGAAGTTGTCATTCTGCTAGCTAGGAAGCAGGGTGAAGTTGTCATTCTGCTAGCTAGGAAGCAGGGTGAAATTGTCATTCTGTTACCTAGGAAGCAGGGTGAAGTTGTCATTCTGCTAGCTAGGAAGCAGAGTGAAGTTGTCATTCTACTAGCTAGGAAGCAGAGTGAAGTTGTCATTCTACTAGCTAGGAAGCAGGGTGAAGTTGTCATTCTGTTAGCTAGGAAGCAGGGTGACTACTCAGGTGCCCATCTTCTTCCGTGTTCCTCTCTCTCTCTCTCTCTCTTTCTCTCTGTAGGGGTCACTCTGTTGTTTTCACTGTCCATAGCGTGCACGAGCTGTTAAATGTGACATTGTCTTTCTTTGTAAATGGGAAAATGCGAGCTATTCCAGGATGTCGGGAGGTCACACAAGCAATGTGTCGTACACACATGTCGTACACGGAAAGTCACACATAGTATTCAGAATATAGATAGACGCATAAGGTATTTGTAAAGGGATAGAAATGGTCCAACTCACAAAGGTAAAATTCATAGTTACGTTTTCTTCCGAAAATGAAATTTCTGGGAAGTAGCATATTCAACATTAAACGCACAGATCAACAACTTTGGGATTGAGCCTAAAATGCGAAATGCACTTTGAAAATAAAAAACATTTTCTAAAAGTAAAACCAATTCTAAAATTTGTTTATACATACATTGTTTTTCGATACACACATTAAATTATTATTATGGAACATCGCTAAAGCTCGATCCTAAACAACTACATATTACTACTTCCAGGTTACTACTTCAAGGACGAGAGTGCCCAGTTCATACGTGGCTCCCAGGAGTACCTACCCAAGATCTCATCCAACCACTCGAATCTGAACCGGTTTATAGAGAAAATCCAACAGGAGCCTCCGGATAAGGGAGTCAAAACCGGGTACAAATATCGGAAGGAGAGATTCAAGCAGGCCGGGTTCGACTACAGGGACGAGGCAGGTAAACGTATGGACATAAGACCAAAGGCCGTATGGACATGAGACCAAAAGGCCGTATGGACATGAGACCAAAAGGTCGTATGGACATAAGACCAAAAGGCCTTTTATTACTCAACGGACTTTACTCCGAGAGCATTCACGAAGTGAATTGCACATTGCATAATTTCAAAGATACCAGGCGTGCATATAAATTTCCTTCTTATTTTAAAACTATTGCACAAAAATACACCTCGGTATCACAAAATAAATAAATATAGAAATGCGATTTAATATACTCAACACAGCAAATTTTAACAATGAACGTCACATTTGACGTGTGCTCTGGGACACGATTTTCAAATCGATTTTTTTTTTCTAGACAAGTAAATCTCATTTTAAGTTTTTTTTTAAATTTTTCATTGGATTTCTTCTACCTATCTTATCTATAAAGTTTACTTCCTTGATTAATTAAAAAAAAGAGAGGATTTTTTCACAGCCGTTTTTAATTCGTAGCCATGAAACAGGAGCTACTGTAGACGCTTGTGGTCTGTGTTGTAGCCTGCCCATCCCGTAGTATGCCTCCCCTCTGATGGGCGAGAAGTGACACAATACTTCCCATTTAGGTGCTGGGCCAACACGAGCGCGCCGGAAGGTGTATCCCTTACAAATAATTGTAACCAAATTAAGAATACAAAATTTTGTCGGCACGGGGCATCGAACCCGGGACCTTCTGCATGGTAAGCGAGTGCTTAACCACTGAGCTAATCGCGCGCTAAATCTTTAGCTATCTGTAAACGCGGAGGAACGCGTTTAGCAGAACTAATATTAGGACTGAGATCATAATATAACATAGAGGGAACCTTACCTATCTCGAGTTGAACAAATTTATGTGTCCAACTTTGAACAGGTGATGGTCCCTCTTTCAATAAATCCCGGCTTCTGATTGGTTCAATGAATTTGAATTTTTTGTTTACCTCATGCAGTGGCGGATATCTAAACATCCTTAATTTTCACGTCAGATACCAAATGTTATATTACTACATAATAAGTAGAAAATAAAGAAAGTAAAAGTGGAAGCAAAGAAAAAATTAACTGATAAGTAAGTATGAATAAAGTAAAAATTATTATTTTAGAAGAATGTGGTAGTTTAGGTACCCACTCTTTCGCGAGAGAAAAATTACTACAACTCCGGCACTGATTTTGAAATCAGCTGATGGTCCCTCTTGGACGCAAATCTTGATACATCGGGTTCCCTCTGTGTTATATGATCTCAGTGAATATTAGTCACCTCACATTTTATTGCAATGTAATTAATAATTTGTTCACTCAGGCAAATTCTACCGCAAGAACATGGAAGACTCGCGAGATGCCCACAACTATGATGTGGGCTTCAGATTCAAGGACACCATAGTGAACAACTCCCTGGGCAAAGTGAAAGCCATACATCGAGTAAGAGAGGGTAGGTTCTAAATTTCATAAGTAGGTATGCAATTTTTTTTTTTTTACTTTCCTTATCCTATAGAAAGGAAAGTAATGGAATCACCCAAAAAATCATTAATAAAAATAATCAATAATTTAAAAAAAAATTGTAGCTCAGTGGTAAAGGCGGCACTCTGTGAATCCAAACGGGACATGAAAAGTTATCCTGCCATTTGGGATTTTTACCACATAATAATAAGTCTTGAGCTTACTGCTAGAATAATGGGACTTAATAGTCCTAATCGGGCAGTATAAATAAGGCGATATTATTATTATTATATTATCATTGTTATAAATGGGAATACCTCCCGTCAATTCTTGTAAAAATAATTAATAATAATAATTTTAAATACCTAACAGCATTAAAACATTTTTTACGGCGTGAACGACCTGTCTAGTAACAGAATTAAAGCACTTAATAGAAGAAAAAAAAAAAACCATTTTTTTTTTTTTTTTTTTGTCAATAAAAAAATATCTCCTCCAAGGATTTGGGCAAGGCATCCAAAATAGATGTTGTATTCTTTTTTTTTTAAGTGGGGTTTAACGTCGCTTTCATCTGCCATGGTCATATCACGACGGGGGTTTTACCCTCCATTCGCAGGAAACTCACAAACCTGCTACTCACATTGACCTCACCCAGCCTGAGTGGGGCCGGGAAAAGCCAGCGTCACGAGAATTAGAATTTGAATGGTCACCCATCCAAGTCTTAAGATGTGGTATTCCCTGGTTGAATAGCAAGAGAAAATATTTATTATATTTCAAAGCTTTGAAGCAGGTACTAGGTTTTGTGTTTCTGGTGGGGCTGGGAAACGTTAAACAGGGATAAAACCTCGCTAGAGAGCTATTAACAGAATAGTAAACTCACATAAGCCAGGCTAGCTTGCAGTTTCCCCAAGGGTTGGCTTATTATAAAGAAAAAGCCTAGTTTCTCAAAAAAAAATTTTTTAGGTGTAACGTCGCATGGTCATATCATGACAGGGGTGTTACGTGTCACCCTCCATTCGCAGGAAACTTGCAAACCTGTTACCCACATCACCTAGCCTGGGTTGGGCCGGAATGCCAGCATCGCGAAGTCTTCACCTCGTTGGACGTTGCTTAGCTTTGGTGATCTTACGAGAAACGATGTTTTCAACGCGACATCGACGCTAGCTATCGAATTACAGCTGAGTTCAGCATCTTGAAAATTCTAGATCTTACCTATGTACTCGTAGTATAAGAAAATTTGTTGTTGGTTATTGTAACAATTCAAATTTAAAAATCTCTCTTTCTCTATCTCTCTCCTCTCCCTCTCTCTCTCTCTCCTCTCCCTCTCCCTCTCTCTCTCGCTTCTCTCCCTCTCTCTTGCTTCTCTCCCCTCTCTCTTCTCTCTCTCTCTCCTCTCTCTCTCCTCTCTCTCTCCTCTCTCTCTCCTCTCTCTCTCCTCTCTCTCTCCTCTCTCTCTCCTCTCTCTCTCCCTCTCTCTCTCCTTCTCTCTCTCTCTCTCTCTCTCTCGCTTCTCTGCCTCTCCGCTCTCTCTCTCTCTATCTCTCTCCCCCAGGAACACAGTTCAAGAAGGGATTCGGAGGAGCTAAGGACTACGAGCACAAGTTCCAACACGAGTATGAAAACTATCAGGACTCCCGGGACCGCTACAAGAGGAAGCAAGAGGTACTGAGCTGATCGGGTGGTCGTGGGTTCAATTCTTAAATTAAAAAAAAAAAAATGTAACATAATGACTATACATAAGACAACTAACTGACATTAAACACAAGAAAAATCTTTTTACTCGCCGAAATACTTAGAAATAAAATTTTGAACTGACCCTTGTCTTGCATCCTGTTTTCCAAAAACCACAAGATAACTTATTCTAGATGCCCGAGTAATGCCTCCTAATTTTAATATCACCTTTTGGGGGGTCTGGCTGGGGGATGTTAAACAGGGAGAAGACCAGTGTCTAACTAGAGGACTATATTGACTAGCCAACCCTTACAAGCAAGGCTAGCTTGCAGTTCCCCAAAGGTTTAATGGTGTGTAAAGAAAAAGTCCAAGTCCTCACGATGATTGATCAAATGATCAAAGAAAAATTCGTGCACTGGGTGGGATACGAACCAACGGATCCCTCCGCTACCTGGATTACCAGACTAGCGCGTTGACCATTTGACTACCGGTGCACCAGTATCAGTAGTTAATCACCTACTATCAAATTTGTGGTTGTGGATTTTGAACCAAGATTCAAACCAAGAAGAACGGAATGATTTCTGTTACAGGTACACAAGGTGGAGAAGAGAGGAAGCAAGAAGATAAAGAACCAGAAGATCTGCTTTGAAGTGAAGAATGAGCAGTGTCTGAGACCCAACGGTAGCCAGCTTCACATCGATCATTTCGATTACGGTGGGTATAATGTCACATTACCTGTCTAAACCTGTCATAAGTAGTCGCCGTGGCCGAGTGAGTTAGCGCACTAGGCATTGCACGCATGGTGACCTGGGTTCGATCCCCATAGGGCAAGATTTTTTCTGTTCTGTACTTGGGTATTCGGGGTCCACTCGTACCTCGTGAGGAAAAATGAGTAGCTGCTTTAAGGTTAGCAGCGACCAGTGGCGGAATTATAGGCAAAAATAAGATATTGGGATATTAAAGATAATCAGAAGTCCTATAATTTGGCGCTACCCACTAAAAGTGTTATATAATAACACATAGAAACACATTTATTATTATTATTAAACCTGTCATACTTATGTGTACCTGCCATACGTGTTGTGTAAACAACTTATTTATTTGGAAGAACCTTTGTATAATCATGCACACTCGAAAACAACATAATTATTTGGAAGGACTTTTGTATAATTATGCACACTGGAGACTGACAGATGTCCAAACATTGTAACACGTGTGACAACTGAATTTCATGAAAGTGAACAAATTAGGTGTCTGCGGATATTAAACCACGTTTGATAAAGCACAGGAGCAAATAGAACAGCACCAACAGTCCCAAAAAACAACTCAAACAAAATGCTGACAAAACTAGGAGATGTGTCTCGTAATTAAATTGGTAAAGGTCAAAGTTTTTCTTCGTCTAGTGAGAGGTTGAGTGCAGTGAGGTCAGGACTTGGATGAGAGATAATTTAAAATAGAACCGATGCTGGCTATTCCTAGCCCAAACCAGGTTGTGTGAGGTTAATGTGGCTGGCTGGTTTTATTATTATTATAGTATGTTTTATTAGGTAGAACAAAATATATACAGTATAATATACAATGAAATTATAAAGAAAATTAAATAGATTGAGCAAAGAAACAAGAACAAAAAAGAGAAAGAAGCTAAATTCCTACCTAAAGGGCGGGGTTTTTGCCAGTGGCAATTTGTGAGTTAAAAGCAAATGGAAGGTAAAAACCTCCATGGAGGGTAAAAATCTGATCCTGTTTTATAATTCGGCCCTAACTCTCACTCATGCGATAAATCTCAAATCATGTAAAAGACCCAAAATAAATATCGTGTAGATAAAAAATGAATAAAGTTAGTGGATGACATTCAATTTAACCACTTCATATACCTTTAACGAATACATAATATACACATTACAAGATAATGTTCACATACCTACCAATGTAAAACGGATTGTCATTATCAAGAAAAATAATTGAATTTTCAGAATTCAAAAGAACTTGATTTCACTCATGCAAATAAACGAAAAAAACTTTAGTTAACTTTGAATAGGTTCAGCGTTCACATACCTCATGTCGTGAAAATAGCTTTCTTATCTGGTAGATCTTATCAACGGCCTAATTTCCCACGGGAGAGAATAATGATTAAGTTCTGTGAAATTTATAGCTCACGCGCTAGGGCTTCTAAATGTTATAGTATATTCTTTTGGAAATATCCTTTGTCAGAAAACGACGCTAAAAAGTCTACACAGAAATTTGGCTCTATACATTCACTGGCAAAAAAAAAAAAAAAAAAAAAACGTCTGTGACTTCCTAAGAATAAGTTTCGAAATATGGCGACAAAGAGGCGGGGTTTAAATTTATATTGTACCACTCATCCTAAGTCATCACGTGATAATTGTCATGTTTCATTCATTATTCACATGATTTTTATTATTATTATAGTGTGCTTTATTAGGTAACACAAAAATATATACAGTAAAATACAATCTTAATATATAAATGTCAAAGTCACTGACTGACCACTGACTGACCACTCACTGATCATCGCTCTACAGCCCAAACCGTAAGTCCTAGGAAGCTGAAATTTGGTAGGTAACTTTGTCTTATAGTCTAGATGTGCAATAAGACGGGATTTTTCGAAATTCCCACTACAACACCTGCCATTGGCGAAAAAGGATTTTTTGCTTTCACGGCCATGCCTCGGCCGGCAAAGCGGGCCACAGCCCGCTAGTGAAATTATAAAGAAAAAATAAATAGTTTGAACAAAGAAACAAGAACCAAAAAGAGAATGAAGCTAATGTCCTACCTAAAGGGTGGAGTTATTGCTTGTGGCAATCTCTTTCAACCAACCCTTTTTTTGTGTGAATAATGATAAATTGATTGTATTTTTTACTGTATATATTTTTGTGTTATTGATAAATTCATTATTCACATGATTCATTCATTACGCACGTGATTCATTCAAAAAATTCCATGCATAGTATGATCACGTGATGAATGTTTCATTAACATCTTCGAGAATCCTTACAACTGTTTTCCCAGTCTTTTTCTTTTGACGCCTTCAAGTTCACCTCGTGTTAGCCTGGTTGAATAACATTTCTGGTTTTCAAGGTTTTGTGTGTAAGACGATGAAGGTTGATAATAATAATAATTTCGCCATATTTATACTGCCCGATTAAGACTATTAAAGTCCCATTATTCCAGCAGTAAGCCCAAGATATATATTTTTATGTGGTGAAAATCCCAAATGGGAGGATAACTTGTCATGTCCCGGCTGGGTTTCGAACCCACGACATTTGGATTCTCTGGGTTCACAGAGTGCCGCCTTTACCACTGAGCTACCGGGACAGACTTGATGTGAGTGGTAGGGTAGCTTACCCAGCGACACGTAGACTGGTGGGAAAAATGACGCCCCCAAATGATCCTTGAATCCACGTTCACAAGATATAAGCATTCAAGCATTGTATAGCTGGTTGCTGGTGGGCAATGACTCGAGGCGTATCAAAAAACAATCTTACTTACTACGAAGAAACAGAAGTCACTGTGGCCGAGTGAGTTAGCGCGGTAGGCATTGCACGCACAATGACCTGGGTTCGATCCCCAGCGGGGTAGGATTTCTTCTGCTCTGTACTTGGGTGTCCGGGGTTCACTCATAACTCGTGAGGAAAAATGGGTAGCTGCTTTAATGTGAGCAGCGGCCAGTGGCGGAATTATAAGCAAAAATAAGATATTAGGGTGACAAAGATACGGAGAAGTCTACCCACTAAAACTGTGATATAAAACCACAAAGAAACCACATTTGTTTATTTATTATTTATTTATATACTACGACGTTACGTTATACGACAGGACGTTAAAACCAAACAGAATCGTTGGCGGTAGGGAGGGCATCCAGCCATAAAAAAACGTGCTCCACCCTACCAACCTCAACCATGAGGTTGAACAATGCCGACCCCAAAAGCAACATAAGCTAATATGGGATAAAGGCAAGGAAGATATATATATTCTATACTACGAAGAAACCAACCTCTTTTCCATCAGATAAAGTGGAGCGAGGGCACCACATGAAGCAGCGGAAACCTCTGGCGGACCGCCGGTACATACCACACGAATTGGCGGGCGGCGGATTCGAACCTGTGAACCAGGCCATTGTGGAACGCCACCAGAACCGGAGCTATGTGCTGAGGCACCAGAGGGGGCGGCTCCGGGTGCTGAACAATGGAAGTGTGGAGTGGCTGCCTCCTCAAGGAGGTTATGGGTGAGTTCTCTCTCAATTTATTTCCCGGTAGCTCAGTGGTAAAGGCAGCACTCTGTGAATCCAAAGTTTCCAGAGGTCGTGGGTTCGAAACCCAACCGGGACATGACAAGTTATCCTCCCATTTGGGATTTTTACCACATAATAATATGTCTTGAGCTTACTGCTGGAATAATTGGACTTTAGTAGTCTTAATTGGGCAGTAAAATAAGGCGATATTATTATTATTATTATTATTATTTAACCCGTGAGTGGTTGCGTTCTGCCGACTAAAGGGTCATTTTCATTTATCTTGGGCAATTGGATTTTTTCAAGTCATGAACGTTACCTTTTTCCTAAACATTTTTTAGGCTCAGAAGACTAAGACAAATACCTTTGAGCAAAAGCTTTCATTTAGAATATTTCTAGCAGCTACCTCTTCACACAAAATTACAAAAACTTAACGTACCAGGTAACGTTCATGACCACGGGTAACGTTCATGACGGTAACGTTCATGAGTAACACGCCACTAAAACAATCTTTTCTCAATAAAGGAATATTCACTTTACAAAAAAAAATATTTGATTGGAAAGAGGACATGCAGAAGAATTAAAGAAATACATTATATATTAAAGAATCATTACAATTTATTTAAAAAAACCGCGTAACGTTCTTGTCAAAAAAAATTAGACCCACCATTGTCCCTCACTGTACTGCATCCAACATCCAACTGACAGGAAATTTCAAAACAAAAACAAAGTCATCTGTAAGAAGCAAAATGGCGGCAGCTGCTAGCTTCTCATTCTAAGGGTTTTTCAAAATGGTTTACATTTTTTTCTGGGTAACATTCATGACGGAGATTTTTTTTTCTTCGTAGGGACACAACTTTACACGTCTGTAGATTGAGGTGAACATTATTATTTTTATGAAAACCAATGGTCACAGCCTAAATAAACTGTATTTTTCTCATTTATATTGGATTTTGGTGAAAATATTGGGGAGAAATGCATTTTTTTCTATCAGACACAGTAAAATCTTAGACTAAGGGACACCTAAAATATCATGAACGTTACTTACATAACTGGCAATTTTGAGTCTCCATATTAGTTTAAAAGACAATTTATTATTGTAATTTATAAAAAAAATTGTTTCCTATGTGATCAAATAGATTTTAGTCATATATCCCTATTATTTTCACATTTATTAAAGGAGAAAGGTTGCGGACTTGATATGCCCAAGATAAATGAAAATGACCCTAAAACGAACGATCGACTATAGAGATTTTTTCTCACCCTGTGTTTTGCTGTGTTTTCAGTTTCTTAGAAGCAAATAACTGATTTTTTTCAAAGAATTTGTTCAAAAACTTTTTTGTCATATTAGGACGGCAGAAAAATAAGAGAAAACAAAGGCAGAGTTTGAAAATAATTCGTAGTAAAAGTAAATTATGAAAGTTAGAGCGAGAGTTTTTTTTTCTTCAATAAGTACTTTCTTTATTTATTCAAAATACCATTTGAGGTAACAATATAATACATATACATAAATATATGCAAATGAAATGAAATGAAAAATATGAAAGTTATTATAGCCCTTTCAGATTAATGCTGGTGTTGGGCTATAGAGTATTGTAAAAGGAGAGTGAGACAGATATAAAGAGAAAATAAGGAGGCGAGAGAAAGACAGAGAAGAGCGAAGAAAAGAGACAGGAAATTAGAGAAAGTGACAGCCAGAATATAAGGAGGAAAAACAGAGTCTTCCACAAAAATAAACATAGTTAGGTTAAGTATACATATATTCGGGCTCACAGTTCACCAACAGATGTGGTCTGAAAAGAAAATTTATGGACTCGCGTTTTCTGAAATTTTATACCATTAGGAACTGCGGCCTTTGAAACTTTGTATAGTTTATAGTACAATGTTGTGGAAATAGGAGTGATGTGATGTTTTTATTGTAACAGATTTGCTAAGGTGTGGAATCAGGCTAAACGGAGGTATGACTGTAAATTTCAGCCTCCGTGGCGTAACGGTTGTGACTACTGCCCGTAGTCCAAAGATTCCGAGTTCGATCCCCGGTGGGAGCAGACTTTTCGCACAGAAAATTCTGTTCCCTTCGAACATATGAGGCTGGCAATTCCGGCCCTACCCAGGCTGGGTGAGGTTAATGTGGGTAGCTGGTACGATTCCCAGCGAATGGAGGGTAAAATCCCCGTCCTGACTATCTATCTCAATCAGGACGTTAAAACCAAATAGAATCAACTGGTCACAATAGATCTAATTGGTCGGAGTGTTAATTGTTAGGGTTTCACTGAAAACCCTGAAAAACCAGATCAGATAATAATAATAATAATAGTACAACGTTGTGGAAATAGGAGTGATGTGCTGTTTTTATTGTAACAGATTTGCTAAGGTGTGGAATCAGGCTAAACGGAGGTATGACTGTAAACTTGACGTTGTGCTTTCAGGAGAAAAAATCGTAATCCATGCCATCGCTCTATGCCAAATAATAAATTTGCAGGTCAAAAAATCCCCAATTACCTATGTTGTGCGGTTGTGTGTGTGTGTTTTTTTTCTTTTTTTTTTCTCTTCTTCTTCTTTTAACTCTGTTTTAATTCCCTAGTCTCAACACCACAGCGGTTCTCAAACCACGTCTGCTGCCGCGTCGCGGGACTCTGGACTCTGACGAACTGGTCCCCGACACCTCACACATCGGTTCCCAAATCAATGTCAACGAGACCGGCGTGCAACTTCGAGACGAAGCATTTGAAGAGGAGGCCGCGTGGAACTACAAGTACAACAAGTCCTTGGGCCGCTTCTATTCGAAGCTGGGGCCGCCACAGGAGGGTTATCGAGATATTGTGTTCAAATATGTGGACACCTGTCAGAGGAACAAGGATGGATACAGGAAGAGTGACAGGAAAGGTAAGAAGGGAGGTAGAGAGAGAGAGAGAGAGAAACAGAGAGAGAGAAAGAGAGAGAGAGACAGAGAGAAGGAGGGGGAATACATATTTATAGAAAGAGGATATCACATGATGAAAAAAAAAAAAAACACCTATAAAAACAACATCAACATACGTAACGGTACAGCGCAAAATTTAAGCACCTCAACTAGAATTAAGAATATTTATGTTTATGTACAATTGTATATATATTTTACTTCTTACTATAACCTTTTTAGAATAATATTGCTTATTAGATTTAATCTATATTGTAAAGTAATAATAAACGCCCAAAGTGGGATTTATAATGAAAAAAAAAACATACTATTAAGATAAAATCATTATTATGACTATGTCACCAAGAGCCGCCAAAGGTCATCAGCTTCACCTGAAAAGTTGATTTTATGAAACAACCCTCCCCTCCCGCACCCTCCATGCATCCGCCTCCATGCACCCCACTGCGGAAAGTTTCTCTCTTGAGGTAGAAACTGAATGAAACTTTCTTCTAGTTCGCGCCAATAATTGGATCCAATTAAACATGAAAGCGGCTCTGGCCTGAGAGACACATGAGCTACTCACCCATGTAGTCTAGTGGTTAACGCGCTAGTCTGGTAATCCAGGTAGCGTAGGGATCCATTGGTTCGAATCCCACCCAGTGCAAGAATCTTTCCTCATTAATTTGAGTTTGTGACCACATAGTAATAAGACTCTAACCTAGGTGGTAGAAAATACTTTGAGCATTATTATTATTATTTTATGCTTTATTACAGGACATACATATACAATATTTACAAAATAAAATAATTTGAAAATTCATAAAAGATACAATTGCTTGATTTTTTTTTTATTTTAATTTTTTAAATGTTAATCATGTTTTATTTAAAATTTACAAATGAAATGTTTTTTAAAAGAAAAATAGTCGAGCTCGCTTTGCATGCTATTACTCTGAGGCATGGTATTTAAAACAGCGTGCGAATTTCCCCTTTAATAAAGTAGAAATAACAATGTCCTAACTAAAGGGCGGTGTTATTGCCTGCAGCAATGTCTTCCATCCAACCCTTTGATGTATGCAATATCATACGTACATCAACAGATGCGATTGACACAACTGAGATGCACTAGGAAACACCTGAACGGAACTCGGAAGTAGCACTCGAGAAAAATTATTTCACAACTTCCTTCGAAGTGGAAAAATAGGGACGAGCGAGCGAGGGAGTGGTTTTCCTCGAAATAAGTTTTCCCCAAAAAGCAACATTCAAGTCGTAATGATTTTTCCTTCATTAGAATGGCAATAACCGAAAGTGAAAATATAAATTTCAATTCGAGAAAGACGGTTATTGTTATTAGCTTTTAGGAGTCGGTTACTTTTTCTTCTTCTTTTAGAAATAAAGATGGCCACCCACGTTGTCCGTCCAACTTTCTTTCTTGTAATTCTTTTAGTCCATTTTATTAGAGTAGGTATATTACTGTCTGTCATTTTGATCCTACGATTAAAGGAAGTTGAAATTGACAGTTTTCTCGGTAGTTTTGAGTGGGTAGCTATCCGTTTCTCAATTTCTGTGTAGGCAACTAGAGAGAGAGAGTAACTATTACTACTGAAACCCATCTGAAGTCTAGTTCAACGTGTGGGAGGTAGAATTTCCTTGAAAGGTTCATTTTATTTCGTTTTACTTTGCCTTATTTTTATATTTTTTTTTATGTAGTATTGACCTGTCATTTTGTTTATTTTTATTTCAATTTTTTGTAATTTTTGTGCTGCTTTGCTTTTGTATAATGGGAATTTCCCCCCTCGATTTAGTAAAAAAAAACACAAAACAGATTGAGAATTCCTTTTTTTTCTTTCTTTTTTGAGCACTTTAACCAATATATTATGGTTGTTCATGCCGTTCCTCAAGTTCTATACAAGGTGAAGAAGGTTTACACTTTACAAAAATATCATCAATGAGTCCACATCACTGGTAGAGTTCATCAATGATGGTCTAGGGTCAAGGGATAGGCGACATGCAACATAGATCTGACATTCATTTACGATGTGACGAACAGACAGGGGATCACCACAGGTACACACAGGACGAGGGGTCTTGATAAAGATGAAGGAGTGGATTAGTCTTGTGTGACCTATTCTGAGACGAGTTAGCACCATCTCCTCGTATTTAGTCTGGCGAACTGCAGATTCCTATCTCCCAACTTCCTGTTTGATAGATTTTAATTTATTATTGATGACACTAAAAATAAATAGTAATGTAAATAGTCTTAACACTTAGACGACCGGGTGTACCACCGGTGGTACACGCACGTTCGTACGGAATGGACCGGGTGTACCACCGGTGGTACACTGGGTCGGTATAGCCGCATTATCGCCGGTCCCACAAGAGAATTCACGAAAAACCATGCCGGTCGTCTAAGTGTTAATTAAACTTATCCACTTGGACAAAAAATTGTTATTTATATTTTTGTAATGATGTACATAGGTAAATGCTAAAAAACTAGTATTGTCAGCTCCAGTCTTGTATATTTATTTGGCTTTGGCTGACATAAAGGTTAATCGCAATGTAGATTTAGGAAAAAATAAATAAAAAAACCTAGCAAAATGTGATGTTGGTATCTAAGGTGTTGTTGGGGGGGGGGGGGTTAGGAGTTAGGAGGTAGAGGGAGGATAGGATTAGGGGGAGGGGTAACGTCATTTATATCTTTACCTACTAACAGTATAATTATGGAGATACCATAATACATTTTCATCATTTCTGTACATACTACAATAAAACTCGCCCAAGACGTTTATAATTTTGACCTTTAAGTAATTTATGGTATAGGTATATTTTTTTATTTTCATTTCTAAGAAGGTAAATAACATTAAACTCAAGCTTGAGCAAACTTTTTGAAATCCAAGATACTCGTAAAATTTTAAGATCTTGTTTTTCAAAACAGATACTCCCACTATTTTCCTATTATAAGAGAATTACGAACATTGAACATGGAGTAAAAACTGAAAATATGGAATGACTTTACAGTCCATATACTTATGAACTCTGGTGTAATGGAACCAAAATGTTGAAGATTTACTCATATCTAGGTATTGGATGAACAAAATTTAGCGAAATACCGTATATTTTGTTCCATGATCAAATGTTGCATAGCAGCACGTTCAATACACGAGGACCCGTATTGTATGCCTCATTGGAACATAATTACTCAGAAATTGGAAAGTGAAGAATTTATTTTACCTCCGATAAATTTCTAATATTAGAAATCGGAAGTGTTGTATTCGTTTTATATAATAATAAATAATAAAAAAAAAATTTTTTGCTACGATTTCAATTTTTCATTTTTTTCTTCATAATTACCTATGCATTTTTTTTTTTTTTTTTTTTTTTTTTTTCTTTGTGGAACATTATTGGTGCTATACATATAGTTGACCTAGGTACTAGACCAATGTGGAGAAACTCTGTGATTCTCCTACTTTAAAGAAATAAAAAATAGACAAATATGAAATGTATGCAAACTGTAGCTCCCCTAAAGTAGTTCTTGCTCATCATTAAAAAAAAAAATTAAATCAAATGAATGAAATAAAATGAAGAATTTGGAAACAATTACCTAGTTTTCAAAATTGTACAAAATTTAGTGATTCTCAATTCATACTACAAGTCCATAAAAATTGAATGTCAAATGGATTCATCAATGAAAGTGTCTCTTGAACATTTTCAATGCCTCAAACTTGAAATTTGAATTTCTCTCGAGATATTTCTTTTGATGCCTCTTAAAACTTTATGAATATCTGAAAAGTTTCAAAAAGTACTTGAATAGTATCTTAAATGGATAACCTAAAACTTCTTTTGGCATGAAAATTAGACTTGGAAAAAGTTTCGGACAAACTACTTTCGAATTACCACAAGGAGGTTAGAAATAAAACTTGAACTAAGTAAGTAATTGTGCTTAGTTTCATCATCCTAGATTAGAAGTTTCCTAGAAGTTTCCCACAGAAACATTTCCGTTGCACTTTATTATGTGATAAGAATGATGAATAAACGTAATTAACAAAGGAAACTATTGTAAATTCTCTAAAAGATGTCTTCATAACTGAAATACGTATTAAATTAAACGTCATTAAACATTTTGGAAAATATCCATTTTTTTTCTCTCTTAAACTCGTTATAAACATCAAAGTAAGCCGTATCTGGAGAAGAGAAAAAAAAGACCTTCCCTAACTTCTATTCTTTCTTTTCTTTCCAAATTTTCAGGAAACATCATGACACGTGAGAAAATCTCAAACGTCTCCTCGGAGAACAAGAGAGCCTACAACTTGGTCCATGAGAAACTGGTTCAACCCAACTTCAAGATGATCAATGAAAAGGGCTACATCCAGGAGATGAACGACTACGAGGATTACTATGACAAAACATTCACCCACTACTTGAAACAGTTCAGGAGCAATCAGCTCAAGTACACAGAGCAGTACAATCAAGTGGTCAACATGAATAAACAGGTTAACAACATCAATCCCTCATCTTCTTCTTCTTCTTTTACTCTGTCTTATCCCGCTTAAGCAGGGTTGACGTTGTTCAACCTCATGGTTGAGGTTGGTTGGTTTTGGCACATTTTTACGGCCGGATGCCCTTCCTAACGCCAACGATTCTATTTGATTTAACGTCCTGGATTAGGACGAGGGTTTTACCCTCCATTCGCTGGGAATCGTACCAGCTACCCACATTAACCTCACCCAGCCTGGGTAAGGCCGGAAATGCTAGCCTCACATGTACGGAGGGAACAGAATTTCTGTGTGAAAAATCTGCTCCGACCGGGGATCGAACTCAGGATCTCCGGACTACGGGCAGTAGTCACAACCAATACGCCACGGAGGCTGACTATCAATCCCTCATAAACACTCATAAAAAATTAAATGAATCATAAAGATATAGATTAATGAACATTCTTACAAGACCACGAAAAAATGAGAAGGATAATATGAACATTTAGGAAGAAAGGATTATCTTTGATTGTCCTGTTACTTTTCCTTTTCCCAAACCTACTTCGGTCCTGCACTGCTCAATCTCTTCTTCATAGTTGAGGTTGGTTGCTTCTGGAACTAGTCCTTACATCCACATTTCACCGTTGGATGCCTAACGACAACCCTTCTAAGGTGGTATTGTTTTTTGGCCTGACAAAGCTAATTAAGTATCTGTTTAACGTCCCAGTTTTTTTAAAGAAAAAAACACAAGGGTGGAATCAGTAGAATGTATTGAAGTTAGTCAAAACAAAACTAATAAATGACACCTTAATTTGAGATAGACTGGTACCTCATAATATTAGCAGAAGATCTTCAATTTATTCTCAGTGTATTGTGATTTGTGACCAAGTTGATATAAGAGAATGCCAAAGGCATTATCACCACCCTTGATCAAATTTTGTTTATCTTTCATTAATTATACCTTTTGACTCCACCTGTATATAAATATATAAAAAATTGTAAATAAAGATTCTTAAAAATTGTTGAATAATAATATAAAAATTTATAACTGATTCTGACTAAAACAGCTTCAACATAATTATTAAGAAAAAGTTTCCCATGTTGTACTGTTTACAGGTTATCAACAACACTAAACTGAACATATCTTATGCGAAACTTATGAGGAAGTCGCACGACCAAGTCCAATATCGGTCCCCAAATGAAACTTGGTCCATGGCCTGGCATGATCATCACTCCTATACAATGGTCCCTGAAATGAACTACGTCCCATTATTGGGTACAATGGAACCCGATGAAGGTAAAAAAATTAATTACTTTTGTTGCAATAAAAGATTATTCACTACACTGCTATAAATTTGAAGAAAAACACATCCATTAAAATAATAAAATCAAGCAAGGTTTAATCTCTCCTATTTAAATTGATCCTGATCAGTTGATCATTTCTCCTTTTCATGTCAATTGTAACTATCTAAACTTGGATTTGATTTAAACAGAGCTTACTAGGTATGATAACTAAACTTTCTAACGAATTTCAGATTTCTTGCCTGAATCGGAGCAAACCGAATCCCCCTCCACCAAACAATTCTTGCTTGGGCAGAAACTCAGACAATCTAACAGATCCGCTGGGTACACCTATGAGGAGTCTGAGTATGGAGACACTATCGATCCCAACTACTTGGATTCGAAAGGTAAAATTACTTACAAGCACTTCATCAGAAAGTACTTCACCAGCAAGTGTTTCACGTAAAGTAACGTTCCTCGAAGTAAAAATAGATCTTGATTGTGATATACGTTTACATTTAATCAAAACAACAACCTTTACTTGTGAAACTACTGCCAAAGTGTTCCAATATCTAAGGGCGAAATTAATAGACAAAATCGAGATCTTAAGTCACGACTTAGTATTAGTTTTCCTCATCTAAGACAATACGCAAAATCTTAGCTCCAAACAGGTATTACAAATTCTTCTATTATTTCAGTCACAAGACTCAAAAGCTTCAAATCTTTTCAAAGACGTGAAATTGATCCTTCGGGCAGGTCTTTGAAGGAAATTTAACACGTCAAAGACAAAATAAAAATCACCTAAATTCTGAAATAAGACAAGTCACACCTATTGATTCACAGGGCACTGGATCTACCCGAACTCGCACGAAGTTTCCACGGTGGCATCTCTGTCTTCGCGAGAGATCGCAAAGATGGCCCACTCATTTAACGGCACTCGCGAACATAGGGAGTTCAACTACGTCGACTGGCAGACATTCGAAATGACGGACGAACCGAAGACGACGCATATCTGTCAGATGCTTTACAACGCGAACGAGAACAAAATGGAGTTCTGCAAGCATCCAAGTCACCAGATCACGTGTCCAGAATGTAACAAGACGTTCAAAGGTAAGTTAATAAGACAGATAGAGTCTACAAAGAAATTTCCGATCTTTTTTTCTCGTTTATTATTGGGAGATCCCAAACTTTCTAAAAAGTTCATTGTAAAAATAAGTCTTTGTACTATTTAGACCAAATTTATACGAAAAGTTACCTTTTTATGATTTGTATCAATGTGCCCCCGGCTTGAATTTGGGTAGATATTTTTTTATTTCTTCTTATATTTCTAACATTTGATTTGGTCTAAATAATACAAGGAAATAATTTGTGACAGCTTTAACATAGACCGTTGACGTTTAAAGTAGCCTTTTTCTGGCACATTTCTGGGAAGAAAGGAAAGGATAATGTATGCAAGTTTCACAATTAAGTTTCTTATTATTTATCTATTCTCCTTTTTTTCATCATAGGGTGGTTCGAGTACAACCTCCATCAACAAGCAGTCAAGAGGAAGTTCAAGAAGTATATACTCGAAGAGCAAGGTCTTTTCAATGACATGATCACGTACAAATTTGTCAACGCTACATTGAGGCCTGGTAAGTCTTTATCCTTTTATCTTCATTGGTTCTTCTCATTCTCTTTCTCAACTTCATGCTTAAGAAAAAGGGATAGCTTTGAATGGTTTGTCACACCAGTTTCATTTCCTTTGGCAATTACTACAACTATGTGTTTATGTTCACCTAGTTATTTTTCTTGTTGTTGTTGTTATTGTAACCATCATAGCTAAAGATTGGGGGTATTGATGGTTTCCTGCCAACTGCCGTTATAAAGTTGGCTCCTCCTGAACCACATATTGTTATGTGAGATCAACCATCATGAGAACTTGGGCTTTTTCTTTATTATTTAATCTATTGAACCCTAGTCATGTTATTTGAAAACTTTCTATGGTTTCCAATGGGTTATATGCAACACCACCCTGCCACCTCTTTCAGTATCCTCTTGTTAAGAGAGTAACACTTCTCCTACTTATATGAAATATCCCTCATCTTTCTAACCCGCAGGTATTGACACGGTCATTAAAAAGCCACAGAATTACAGCCGAAAAAGTGGCGGAAGTGACTTCAACTTCATGCCTTTCGAAAATTTCAACCCTCTTCATTTTGATGATCCTCGTCGCCGCAGTACCTTCAGACCCATTTCGCTGGAGACGCGATTTTCAGATGCATCCGATGGAGAGGACCTCTACGACAGTAAGGAGCGAATAGAAATCACACGGCCTGATTTTGCGTTTATGTATCGGCGCAACAAAAGTGGAGAGTCAGCCGTTGCTTATCAGAACTATAGTGATGCGGAGAGCACGGAGGAAGAGATTTCAGTGATAAAACTAGGGCACGCTGGAATCTACAAAAATATGGTGTATTGAGTGAAGCGGTTTTAAAAAAAAAACATATTTACATCATTGTCTATACCAGGGGTACCCAACCTTTACAGAAGAAGATCTACTATAAAGATAATCAACACGATCAAATGGCAGCCCTGGTCTATACGATAACACCCTGAAATCGCTCATAGTTGAGTACTAATCAGATAGTTTTAATATTTCACTTTGATTTTTTTAAATTTTTTCCTACTTAAGAAAAAAAAAAAAAAAACATTAAACCAAAACAATATATTGTATACTTCATTTTGAAAGCATTTTCCAATCTACCAGTAACCGACTTTTGTAGAAAACGACCTTTGAGTTTTAGGGCATGTGACCTAATTGTAATGTCATGTGACCCAGTTGTAATATCCTACTAAATTTGATAATGTTGCTGTTAAGAAATGAAAAGAACAATGTAATTTTTGTGGCAAATTCAAAACAAAGCCTTTTTTACTTATTTTTTTAATTAGATCTTTTTAAACTATTGTACTAGACCTACTTTATATCCCAGTTATTTTGTCACAACTGGGTCACATCAACTGGGTCACACATTTACAACTCGGTCACTCATAAAATGTGACCTTGTTGTACGTGACCCAGTTGTAAAAATAAACATTTTCATTTTTTTAATTTTAAAATTGATTTTAACTTTAAAAAGGTAATTGAAATTTTAAAATAACTAATATTTTACACTTATTAAAAAAAAAGAAAAAAAAAGAAAAATAATTAATAACGAAAAAAAACTATGTGACCTAGTTGTTAATCATGATCGAAATATTTAACTTACCAAAAATTAATTCAGAGAAAAAACACTAAAACGTATGATGTTCTCATCAAAAATGTTACTGGCCAGCTAAACTGATCCCTGTGCTTCAATGAGCAATCTCAAACATAACGAAAACTTGTTTTCTTTTGTCTCCTACTCAAATCACTTGTTGAACAAATAGTTGTGACCCAGTTGTACAAATTTTGAAAGACTAATTTTCAATCAAGAAAATCGTTTGGAAAAAAATAATGAATTTTATGATACCATGAAATTCGCATTTTAATTACTCTTCTAAAAGTATTTGATTACAAATTTTTAAAAAAAATATTATACACAAAAAAAATTATTACGTATAAGATTTCAAAATAGTGTCGGGGACATGTGACCCAGCATGTATTTCGAGTACATTGAAGACTTAAAACGATCCAAATTCTTATTATATGATATATTTTTTGCTCTGGGTATGTTAAAAAAATAATTCTCTATCATTAATTGGTTGCAAGATTATCGGAAAACACTAAACCACAAAGAAAAACAGAAGTGACAAAAATACTAAAACTATCTGATCAGTGCTCAGTTACTCTTTTCTACTTTAAAATGAGAAACAAATGAAGTAGACTGACAAGTAACGCAATGTAACCAGAGGATTAAGGTAATGATATAACTTTGGAGTAATTCTTACTAGGTATCGTTAGTTATTGTAAAACGAAATCTGTAAACTTTGTAAAAAAAAAAAATGTATTTGTTTATCAAAACAATGTATACCTAATAAAATGCATTTTTTTCTGCAGTCTAAACTTTACTCAGTTTTTCTTTCTGTAAAACAAACAGTTCTACCTTTTGTGTTCTGAAAATATTTAGAGCACGTTTTTTTATAAGTAAAAAAAATATACATTCCGACTTTGAATAGTTCTTCTTTTGAAGTTTAAAAATAACTGATGAAATAAACTAAGAAAAACTTTTGTTTGTTACTGTTTATTTAGTTTAATGTCTTTACTTCATTATTTAAATAGAATGCGCGTCTCGAATTTTTTTCATTCCCTAATGACGATGTCGTAAGATAAGAAGGTTCGCTACAAAATAAAAAATGTACAGGATGTAAATAAAAATTAGTATCTTGTAAAAAACACAAAAAAGACGACCGAAAAAGTATCTAACTCGAATCACCACAAGTACCTAATGGTTCATTTCAAAAATCCAATTAGATGATGTTAAAAATATTTTATATTAATGTTAAGTCACTCAGATTTTGATCATAACCTATCTTTAACCCTTCAAAAAAACTTGAAAATAAAATTTCTGACATCCATTGAAACAAAAAAAAAAAAATCAATCTAATTAATATAACTTCTGTTTTTATTAGAGTATCAATTTTTTTTATTTTTTTTTACTGGATCGCACCCTGTACCAATTATTTATGTTCAAAAAGCCTTATTAAAATAGCATACATTCATCCTAAGCTATGTTGACTGTTGATTTTTTTTTAATAATCAGCGCTCCTTTAATGCAACATCAATACAAAACTTCAGCCTCCACTGAGAAAAAATCTCCTCCTCAGCAATTCCTACCGTGACCATGCCACTGGTTTTTCTTTGTTTGATCACTTCAGAGATTAGTCTAACACTTCCTACGAAAGCCCAATATACAACAACTACATACATACCTCTCATTACAATACTAGTAGGTATAGCTTTATTACTTTGTAGTATACTTTCAGTGGGGTCAGTTGTGTTCTTCCTCAGTGCAACATGTGACCCATAATGGTCAAGTGGTACTCTGGGTATGCAGTGCTTGTTGTGGTTTATATTTGGATCATACAACAGATCTCCGAGATTCATTGGTAGGTAAAAGTTATTAGTGTTTTTTTTTCCCGTAAGGCGCTTTAACTCTGTGATTTCCAGGTCCTTCGCGCCGATTCCTCTATAAAGTTATCATATTGATGTGTACAGGTTTAATCTTTTTAAGTAACACAAGAGTGAATCGACGCTCTCGACGTTGTCTATCAGAGCAGGAGGTACCGGAAGGGAGGATCGAATGTTGACATGGTTTATACATGATAGGATGTGATGAACGGATAGGTTTTCACCACAAGAACAAATAGGTGGTGCGATGCGCTTGAAAAGGAAATTATGCGTAGCTCTCGTATGACCTATCCTCATTTTACATAGCACAACCTCTTCGAATCTGTTTGTTCTGTTACTAGAGCACCCATAACCAATAAGTGGTTTAATGGCTTTTAATTTATTAGTGTTAGGGATAGTGTCCCATGATATTAGTGTTTTTATGTTGATGATATACTGTTATTTTTTATTTTAGAGTACGTTAAAGCCGAATTCTTTTGGGCGAAAATGATGCGTGTGTTATTGTGATTCGTGTCTTTGAGCTAACCTACAATATACCTTTTGGGGTTATTGTGTGTTCGATTTAAGGTTAATTGCAATGGTGAATTTCACTGAGATTCCTTTTATTGTAGGGATAAAGAAAAATAAAGAAAATGGCAAGGAGTACACTTGCATCATGTTTGATATTACTTATTTGTAGTACATATATGTTTTTCAATTTTCGCACACTGAAGAGCACTTAAGTGAACTCATGTTGCACTTCTTTGCAAATCAAAGTCACTTAGATCTTAATGCAAATCAATTAATTATTCATTTTGATTCAAGTTACGACGATCTATTTGGCGGTCCAGTATCGGATCTAGGAAAATCAGGGTTGGGAGGAGTAGACTTGTTGGGGGAACTTCTGGCAAAAAAGGAAGAAGAATCAGAAGAACCCATTACAATACCAGAACCAGAATATTATTACTCACCTGTCACTTTAGTTGCAACGAAGAAAAACAGAACAGGTAAGTTTTATTTTCTAAAGTCATATTCCACATTAGAATAACATATTCACTATTTTTTTTTTTTTTATGAAACTGACATGGCATAGGTATGTATATTTTATTAAACATAAAAAAACATTGTTCAGGGCATCATCATTTGGATGACAACCCAAAACGCTTGCAGCATTGCCTCGTTGAACTGCAAGGCTTATCTGTTGCAGCAAATAATTTCCCGATCTTGGGTCTCCAGTCTTCTTTACAATGGATCTTTTCAGTTCTTCTAGCTATTGTTTAGCTTCTTTACAAATCGGCCCCATTGTTTCAATTGCAAAATCTTTCAAAATGTCATTCTGTCCTTCTAGATGGAGATATTTTCAATGTTTAAAATTCACTAATTAAAAATTATGTACAGGGTGGCGCATAAGTAATGACAACAAGTTTTTTTGTGATATTTTTTTTATTATTTGTTCAATCGAAAAAAAAGTTTTATTGGTCGATTCTAGAGGCTTGGCGAATTTGTTCCATACTACACATGGAATATTACGTCACGTAAGTGTTGGCCATATCCAGCTTCGCAAAGTCGGGCTCTTTCCAGGGCATTTTCCATAACTGATCGGAGAACATTTGCTCCTAACGCTTGAATTTCTTGTGTAATGTTGTTCTTTAGTTGTTGAATGGTCCGAGGTTTGTTCACGTACACCCTTTCCTTCAGATATGCCCAAAGAAAGAAGTCTGGGGCGGATAATTCAGGTGAACATGGGGGCCATGGGAAGTCGCTATTTCGGGAGATTATGCGATTTTCAAAAAATTCCCGTAGAAGTGCCATTGTTGTGCCTGCTGTATGTGGTGTGGCTCCATCTTGCTGAAACCATATCTGTGGGTGATTTTCAATAGCTGGGACATTCCCAATTGGGTTGAGCGCCGTCGTGTTGAAGTGCCTGGGCTGCTTTCAATATTGTCAGAAACGCGCTGTCGATTTGCTTCAGTGACGACTGAACGTTGTCTTCCTGGTCTCGGAAGGTCTCTGACTGCACCTTGTTCTTGAAAACATTCAATTATTTTCATAATTGTTCTGTAAATCGGGGCCTTTCGAACTTGGAAATATCGCTTGTACGCTAACTGAGTTTGTGTAATTGAACGTCCATTTTCAAAATAAAATTGTACAATTTTGGTTCGTTGTAAGGTTGTGTACTTTTGCATAATGACCTTGCATATAGTTTATTTCAAGGTTATGAAAAAATTACAAGAAAAAAATATTAGAAAAAAAGTTAAAGGATTTTCAAATGTTGTCATTACTTATGCGCCACCCTGTACTAATAATGGAAATGGATTTGAAAAACTAAAGTAGGCATTAAAAAATATGTTTGCAAATAATAATAAACTAAACTCGTTATTCAGATAAAGCTGATTTAATTTGCTATACATATAACAATAAGACTATTATCAATTTGCAAGTTCTCTCTATAATATAACAATCTACTATTTTTGAAGAACACAGGGGTAGAAAGATGAATGTCCAAAATTTCTAAAATTGAGTTAGATAAAGATTAGATGTCTTTGATACTGTAAAAATACGTAGACATGTTCAAAATATGGAGTCAGGTTGAGGGTAAATACATATTTACGTTTTTAAAACATGCGGTCAGAGGAAGAAAGAATACAGTGCAATAGGTTTAAAAACTTAAAATAGAATTATCTCGAAAAAATGGACATTCATCTTTTTTCCGCTGGCCTCGTCATTTTTTAAATGCGATTTCAAATTTGCAGCTCAATCCAGTGAATTCGTCCTTGAAGATATGAAACAAAAGAAAATATTTCAGAAGACAAAACGTGGAGAAAATATTGTTAGAGTCCTGGAAGATTTGTCTTACGATGATGATTATGCTGATGATGAAAATGTAACGATGTACAAAGAAGTATTTTCCCACGAAAAAAACAACCCTAACACAAGCACCAGTAACTAAAGTAGTACAGGTAAAAGGAAAACGAAAAACAACTAAAGGATCCGAAAAAACTGAAACACTCGATGAAGAAACTGTGAATTTAGCAACTGAAAACACGGTATCATCCATGTATGATGACGAAGAATCTAGTAATACTGATAGTGGGCCCAAGCAGATAACCTCTCACGAAGTGCCTTATGAATATCTCATCGACGTGTTGTCAAATAATCAAACAGTATTCAGAAGAATTTACCCAACGCCTCGAACTGTTCAAATGGACACTAGAATAGGTAAAGAATTTAATGAACCTAAGTTTTGTAATTTATCAAAAGCAGATAAGAAATCATCTAACATAACAAAACGCAGAAGAATACGGACCACAACTGAATACAAAGCATTGAAAACCGAAAAATCTCGGTATAAGTTTCACAGACTTGAGAAAAAATACGGACACTTGATCATCGGAAAGCTACCGAATACAACACGAGAGAAGGAGAGGGATTGTCTGGAAAAAGAGATCCTGCATATATTTACAGTAGAAAATATGAAAGGGTATCTTACAGAACTCATTCACAATTATAAACACCATAGAAGCTATTTCAACGATGTTGTCAATCTAGTCAATAATGTCAGCATATTTGACATTGAAACTGACGATATCGGAGATAAAAAACACAAGCAGTTCACTATACTCAGTAATACTATAAACCATTTAAATTTGAAGTCTAATGCCACCAATGTAAATAATCTTCTTGAAGGAGAAGTTCACTCCAGTAATCTATCAGAAACAGAAAGTGCCACACATGTATTTACTCCAAGTAAGATGACTATTCGTCATGCTGTGCAAAATGGAGATGGAAATGTATTCCTTAACAGACACTTAAATGAAAAGTTCGATTTAGCTGCTCTTAACAACTTATTTAATGATGAGAAAAGGATCATAACGGACTATGATAGAGATAAATACGATCGTATCAACGTTAATCTAAAACATATTTTGCATTGTTTAAAAATTAATCTGAATATGCATAAGTATAATTACATCAACGATACCAATGTAAAGGATCTGATGGAGATCATTTGGAAGAATAGGATTAAGTATGATGAATCAGACTATGCCAGTGAATATGAAGACTTGTATGAGTTATGTAAGACGCTGGACTACTATGAAGTTTCAAGTCAGTACGAGGAAGAGTATCAGTACCACTTGAATGAGCACAGTGGGATTGAAGAGAAAGAGCCTTATTCTAGAAATCCAGAAACACAAAGTAAGTGATACGAGCCATTAGTAATTACTTTAAAGATAATTTATCACTACCAAAAACGTGATAGGATTGTAACACATTTATCTGGAAGTATTTTAAATATATAAATATAATATCTTAAACTTCCTTTATATTAAACAGTCGTATTTTACGTTTATTCATTTATTGTATGACAAATTGTTTAAATTTTACTTGAATAAATTTGTATAAAGGCCAGGAGATCTGATATTATTTATTGTCATGCTGCCTAAATTGTCAGTCCTCTATTTTTTTTTTTTTTTTTTTTTCTTTTTTTTTCTAATTAGGCACTTTAACTCTGTGTTGCAACAGGTCGTTCGCGCCGACGACCCCTATTTAAATCATGCCATCAATACTTATTTTAATAAGATAAAGCAATAGATAGTCAACGCACTCCACCCTTGTGAATGTAAAGGACAAATCAGAATGTGTCGGACAGTGAGATACTCTCCGCAATCACATAAAGGCTGAGGTTTTCTCTTGAATAAAAAACTATGTTTTATGGTCGCTTGAATGATCGATAGCCAGCGTCGATGGCATGTTGAATACACCGGTTCCCTTCAGAACACCGAAGTTAAGCGACATCCAGCGAGGTTAAGACTTGGATGGGTGACCATTCAAATTCTAATTCTCGTGACGCTGGCTTTTCCCGGCCCCACTCAGGCTGGGTGAGGTCAATGTGAGTAGCAGGTTTGTGAGTTTCCTGCGAATGGAGGGTAAAACCCCCGTCGTGATATGACCATGGCAGTTGAAAGCGACGTTAAACCCCAATAAAAAAAAAAAAGAATGATCGATCTTTGCTTGAAATTCAACAAAATTTCCTTTTTATGAAGTTGAAAAGAAAGTAAAAAAATATTATAATTATTACTTTACCTTAATTCACCTAAATTAGTTTTTAATTCCAATTCTAGATGTCATCAAAGAAGTGTTACGCAATATATCACAAATTCGCAAAGAGCGGCATGAATTCGACCGTGGTATCTTGGAGGGTCAGGTAAAGAATAGATGCCACTATTGCGGCAAGAACTATTCAACTAGTCAGGAGATGCGGTATATGAAGCACGTCCATAAACATATTCTGGAGGAGTTAGACGGGTCAAACTATGACATCCAAGGAGTATACGTTAAGGATCAGAGGTGTTGGGACAAGGCATTTCCGTATATGACAAAAGGTAAGACAATAATACTTCATTGACTAAATATACCAATGAATGTGTTAAATAAAATACTGTGATCGAATAAGAAAAAAACAGTAAACAACATTTTAGTCATGACATTTTGGTTTGTTCTTATTTGTAGATAGCTTTCAACAAGTATGGTCACTTCTATGACATTTAGAAGAGTCCAAATACTGACACAACATGTGTGGTAGTATCAGACCAAAATAAGGTTATGTATACTCTTCATTTCATCATAATTAAAATAAAGAGTTGATGATGGTGATGATACGTATTTGGCAGAACAATAATACTGAGGTGGTTGAATATTTATAGTAAAGATCATTATGATTTTTCACTTTTTTGTATTTCTGAGGGAATTTTTTTTCTCCATCTTATTATAATAGTCTTACCTTTTAGTACTTTTAGTTTTACTTAATTTAGTGTAGCTAAGCTTTTGATGAACAGGAGTCTCTTCAATGGCTTCGCTGGTTCGAAGCCATTGATGCAATGTCTATTGCACCCACTCCAGTTTCATAGCTCTTACATCTCTCTTTATGTTGTGCAACCACATTTTTTTTTTTTTTTTTTTTTTTTTTTTAAGATTTATTAGGTAGAACAAAAAATATATGTACAGTAGAATACAATGAAATATAAAGAAAAACAAAAACATTAAACAAATATACAAGAAAGAAAAAAAAAGAGAAAAAATCTCTTCCACCCAACACATTGATCTTGGTCTCCCTCGTAACCTTTGACCTTCCAAGTTGTTATCAATGTATTTCCATAATCTCGTATTGGTCAAATAAGTATATTATAATTTCATCTTCCTCTTTCCAGCCACTGTGTCAACGCTACCTACCATCGACATATTTCCCTACTACGCAGAACTAGGTAGTCGGGAGCTTGACCACCGGTTTCAATACGAGAACTACACCACAAGAGATTTACATCAACTGGCGGAGGATAAGCGGAAAAAGGATAGAAAGAAAGAGATGCTGGATCGGAATTTTGAAGAAAAACACAAACGTGCCGAAAGAGATAAAGATATTGAAGACATGAGGAAGTTTATAAGGAATAGAGGTAAGGATATTGAAGACATGAAGAAGTTTATAAGAAATAGAGGAAAGATTTAATCAGTACCATAAATAAAAACTTGGTGTGTCAAATACTTTTTCTCCAACAGTTATTGTAAATAAAAACACTGAAAAAAATCAAATATTATTTATACTAAAAAAAGTGAAATGAGTGAAATGAACAAAAGCTAGCTATAATGACACATTGAATAAACTATCTAACAATACCAACTTCAAGCGAGGATAGAATTTGGTCACACCAAGTATGAAACCTGATGATTTTGCTTTTTCCGATCTAACCCAGTCTAGATGATGGATACCTAAGTTGTTAGTTTTCAGCAAATTGAAGGTAAATCCCTGCATTGTAATGAAAACCGTAATGTATAAACAGGCAGCCAATATTATCTGAACAGACTTGTCGACACAGAGGCTGTGAAAGTTCAGAAAGAGCTTTCTATGGAATAAAAAGAATGTGTGTGACATCAAAATAAGTAAATTTTAAACCTTTGTGCAGTCAATGCAGTCATTCTTATTTAATTCATTCCTGTTTTGCAGATTTCGTAACATTCTCTGACGAGTCTCTGCCGGGAGTGGTCAAACGTTATGTCAACAGGTTTGCAAACCATAGTAGACTTCTCTTAAATCGTACCGGAAAAAACCGATTCTTCCCGGAATTGCACGATGACAAATTACCGAAAAAGCTGGATGAAGAACCAAACATACTTGGTCAGTTTGAACAAGAAAAAGAGCAGCAGGACGAATACAGGTAAGTCCATATCAAACTTGCACCTATTTCAACTTTTTGCAGTTCCACTTAAACAATATGACAATAATGTGTAGTACGGTACTCTGTAGAATGTTTTAGGACCATTTGAAAAAGAAGCACCACAGAGTAGCTGGAACGTTGAATTTCTGACACTTAATAAGCAACACCAGCGAGGACTTGGTGAGTGACCATTCAAAATCGAACTCTTCTGATGCTGGCTATTTCCAGGCCAGACCTAGGGCGGGTGAGTTTATTGTGGTTAGCTGGTTTGTGAGTTTCCATTAGATTTAGGGTAAAAACACCGTTTCGAATGACCAAGATATTACAAAAAACTTAAGCAAATTAAAGCAATGAGATGTTTGTTAAATCAAGCTTACTGTAGCATGTAGCACGTTCCTAGAAACGTCTTCTTGGCATATTTTTCTGTACGCCGCATGCTTCAATAAAGTCTCGGTGAAATAACAACTTAAACTTCAATATGGTCTCAGTGGAATAGCAAATTAGAGAATTGCCCCTCCATTTTCCTTCAGAATCAACGAGCTGAAGCAAGCAGCTCACGAGTTGCTGAAGAGGAAGGACTGGAGGTCCCAGTTGAACATGCATCCTCTGATGACGACCACAGATGTGGATGTGGAGAAGAGGGAGAAACAGATGAAGCAAATGAAGAAGGTTCAGCGGAAAAGGTGAGTTTTGGTTGGGCTTCTTAATAATGCTTTTCAGTGGAAAGTAACCAAAATCAAACATTTTCTACCACTTAGCACTCAGAGTTTAGACATTTGGTCACATACTCAAAGAAATGAGGAAATATCCAAGCATTGGATGGTATGCGATCCACAGATCACGGATCCACGAGCTCGATTGTTTACAAATATAAGTCTAGCGACATAACCACATCAACTTCTTAATGGATAAACGTTAACCTTTTTGTTAAATTTGAGTGAAGAATTTGATATTTTCTCAGAGCTACATAACATAATAACACAAATATTCTGAGTAAAAAATCGTCAATTTAAATTTGAAATATAGACATTGTTTCGATCCACGGTTTTCTCTACTTGCAAATGCATGTGGAATTAAGTAATGACAACTACCGATTCTTTTTTCAGGTATCAGCAAAAACTGTTGAAGGACAAAAAGCAAAGAGAGATGCAAAAGATGTGGCAGCAAGACAATTTGAATGCAGACAAGTGGGTGTTTAAAACCAATGTGTGGACGACCCTTGTGCCACAGTGATTGTGGCTAAGTCATTATTATTTTCAAAGAGCAATATTTATTTTTACATGAATGATTAGTGTGTTGTTGTCTGAGAATAAACAGTGGTGGTCTTTGGGCCCAATTATAAAATAATCCTGTTTTACAATGGGGTCATTTAATTAAGTCAGAGAGACTCAAATTCTACTGGGAGTTTCAACAATTCATAGAGCACTTTAGCCCGAGTTCCTTAACTCTGGCTTTTCTGAAATTTAATTCTGTTTTATAATTCGGCTCCTTGGGCTGTTTTTGACACTCAGACATAAATAAAGTATTTTATATGTAATTAAAATAAAGCTATAATGTTTATCTAGCTATTTCATAAGAAAAGACATTTTCACTTGCTCTGATAAGTCACACATTTCGTGATCCCAAACAGCATTTAAAACGCTAAATATTACAAATTTCTCTTCAAATAATTTCAATAGCAAATCTACATCCCTCTCTCAGATAAACTTCTCCATTCATTCATTTGAACTAAGTTGTCTAACTCTCAAAAACGCAATTTGTGGTTTGCATTCTTACCCTTAATTAAACCTTAATTTGCTTTCTCTATTCAGAAGTGAATTCAAAACTTCACTTTAACATATTAAATAGAAACTTGAGATAAGCATCTGATTCAGCTGTATGCTTTTAATTCAAACTTTCAGCTAAAAAGAGAAGGGCACAAAGTTCCTTATAATTTATAAGAAGCTGACTGCAAATTACAGAGGTACCAGAACTGCATAGTTTCATGAGGAATACAAAGGTATAAGGAGTACCAACAGATCCACAATTTAATAATAACATCTTAAGTTAAATATATTCAGACTGACAGAATTCTAAGTTAAAATAAATAAATAACATAGCAAGTGTAATTTGTTATCCTTGCTTTTATAACCTGATCTTTTTGGGATTTGAACTTCGCCTTTTTTTTAAATAGATTTAGTTTTTTTGGAATCTCATTACTTTTTCAAAGATCTCCTATTAGGTCCATAATAAAGGAAGTGCTTAGGTAATACCGTACAAGCAAGGTAACATTTGCCATATATTTAAGATTTATAAATCTCGACAAGAGTGACCCTGGTATACCTAGTGTTTTGTTCTTTTAAATTAAATCATTAACAGTTTTGTCATCATAACTGTTGTTATGACAACAATCATAACATCAAACACCTCGGCCGAGGTGTGATGAACGCCAATACAAAGAAAGAGACATATCAATAACAATGCAACGCGATGCCTAATTGAAGTTTATTTACAATCTTGAGAAAGAGGACTATTGGTATTTGGTGGATCGATGACCAACGATGACGTTCAAAAAAAGGTCTTCTTGAACACAACACGTCTTTCATCAGGATATTCTCAGTCCTAAAGGCTGCGCTTTGTAGTGACAGCCAGTCCTCTCTATCCAGCGCCCAAGACAATGTTGGACTAACTGACAGCCAAGATGACAGCCAAGATGTTCTTGATGCTTAGAAATACGGAACGATGTCAACAAGGAACAAAGTGTCCAAGAATTTGACATTTCTATACAAATGCATTGTAACATTTTGGAACAGCCAAAACCTCCTATGTATGACTCATGATTATAATGTCGGTAATGTGTTGACATAATATTAATGCATTAGTATGGAGTATAAATAAAACAGAGGCGAAGATGTATGTGTAAAACTTGGGGTTACTAAGCTTGTTGCGAACGAAAAGTAATTAAGTGATTTCTACCTTTAACACAAGCAGCACTTGTCCATTTCCATCTCTCTACGTATGTATGTCAGTATATCTGTCAGTACGTAGGTAGATCAATAAGTACCCGTGTTTAGGGACATGTTACATCATTGGTGAAACTTGTTGATACTTGTTGATGGAACGACATCTCAAATGACCACATCCAAAGTTTGAAACTGATTACTCTCTTAGTTTTCATTTATCGGTCACTTGAAGTTGTTGTGTTGCGTATAGTTGAGTGATATGGAAAAAGAACAGTACCGAGCAGTTATTCGATTCCTTTTTTTGGACGGGAAAAAATGTGATGAGATAAAATTAAAGTTGCTGTGTACGGGAGCTCTTCACCTTCTATGACCACTGTTTGCTTTTGGTTTAATGAATTTAAACGAGGGCGCACAAGCATTTTTGACGAGGACCGCCCAGGACGCCCAGAAGACGTGTGTACCGAGGAATCGTGGAAATAGTGCATGATATGATTCTCAAAGATCGCCGAACAAAAGTGCGTGAAGTAGCTGAGAGTGTGGGCATTTCATATGGAACTGTTTTTAAAATCCTTCATGATAAGCTGGGCATGAGAAAACTATGGGTGCCGCGATTGCTCACAATTGACAACAAACGAATTCGGCTGAATTGTTCAAAGGCTAGTTTAGAACTCTTCAATCGCAATCCAGATGATTTTTTGCGTCGAGTTGTGACCGTTGATCAAACCTGGATACATCACTATACCCCAGAAACCAAACAGCAGTCAAAAGAATGGACTTTGGTTGGAGAATCTGCTCCAAAGAAGTCGAAATCGGTCCAATCGGCCGGAAAAGTCATGGCTACCGTTTTTTGGGATGCAAAGGGAATTATTCTGATTGACTTCTTGGAAAAAGGAAAAACAATAACTGCTGCATATTATAGTGAGTTATTGACACGATTTGATGCAAAATTGAAGGAGACACGCCCCCATTTGGCGAGAAAGAAAGTCTTGTTTCACCATGACAATGCACCAGCTCACTCATCTGGAATTGTTGCTGCTAAAATCCATCAACTTGGATACGAATTATTGCCACACCCACCTTACTCACCTGACCTAGCCCCCTGCGATTATTTTTTGTTTCCTAACTTGAAAGTTTGGCTCGGTGGAAAGAGGTTCAGCTCAAATGATGACGTCATAAGCCAGACAAAGGGCTATTTTGAGGAGTTCGAAGGGAGCTACTTTTTGGAAGGGCTAAAAAAGTGGCAGGATCGCTGGAAGAAGTGTGTAGCCTTGAAAGGAGACTACGTCGAAAAATAGAACCCAAAAATGTAAGTATCTCGCACTCTTTTTTCAAACACGGGTACTTCTTGATCCGCCCTCGTATGTTTGTAACGCGATAAAAATTGTAATTTTTATCCAATCGAAGTGAATTTTTTTGTATAGTTTGAACCACATTACTTGCGAGCAATGAAACTAGGACACTTGTCTCCTTCTAAATTCTACTATCGCTGTGACGCGATGCATGCTTTTGAGGCCCAGTGTTATACCTTACTGAAAAGTAATTTTTTTCATCTCTCAAACACAGTTTGTTTCGTTCGAATCGGCTTTATTTTTACCGAGCTATGGTAATTTTAGACAGACAACTCCAAATAAACAAGAAGGTACCCTTTTTTTAAAATCTGTTGAATACGTAAAAAATTCATTTTAAACAATTTTGGCCAGTATTTTTCTTTCTTTTGCTATTCAAATGATGATTTCTCTACATCATATCATTATCATATTTTGTTCTGTGAAAATGGACACAGCTCCTGAAGTAGCTTCAAGTGGCTTTGCTTGAAAGTGGTTTATCAGTGAGAAATGTTGCAAATCAGCTCAACATCAGCAAAGCTACAGTCAGCAGACTGTTTAAGAGGTACAGGGAGACCAATAGCTTCAATCGCAGACCAGGATCAGGTCGCACCCGCAAAACAACAGCTCGAGATGACCGATTCATCATGATGACCTCTCTGAGAAATCGTCACATTTCCGCAGTTGGTGTCCAGCACGAGCTGCAGAGGACACGGGATGTACCTGTTAGCGAGTAGACAGTTAGGAGAAGACTGAAAAAGAAAAACTTGACCCTCAAAAGAGCTGCTACAGGCCTAAGGCTGGCCCCACATCACCGACAAGCACGCCTGGACTTCGCACTCCAACATGTCAATTGGACCCATGAGGAATGGAGCCATGTATTGTTTACGGATGAGAGCCGGGCATGCTTGTATGTGAATGACAGGCGAGAAAGAGTATACCGAAGACCTGGGGAGCGGTTTGCTCAATGCTGTATCAAGGAAACTGTGCCATTTGGTGGTGGTTCCTGTATGTTCTGGGGTGGAATTACATCAGAAGTTAAATCGGACATTGTTTTCATCAATTGTGGACAAAGTTTGACGGCAGAAAGGTACATAGAGGAAGTGCTAGAAGACCAGGTGATACCTTTTGCTGCATTTTATGTAGAAGAATTTGTCCTCATGCATGACAACGCCCGACCGCACAAGGCAATCACTGTCACTAGTTACCTAGAGGATGTTGGAATTGATAATTTGGTCTGGCCTGCAAACAGTCCGGATCTAAATCCCATTGAACATTTATGGGATATTCTAAAGAGAAAAGTCCGAGCTAAAAATCCGTCTCCTGCGACCACAGTGGAGCTCAAAATGGCACTAAGGGAGGAGTGGGACAATTATTTACCTCAAGATGTTGGTAAAAATCTGATCTTTTCAATGAAAAACCGACTGGAAGCAGTAATTAGGGCCAGGGGGGGGGAACACAAACTACTGAAAACCTTGAAAATGTAATAAATTTGTAAAAAATAAAATGTTTATAATGACTTTGTTAAACCCAAATGTATCCTTTTTTTTGAAATTTTTTACATTCCACCCTTTTACTTTAAAATAAGTTGTCCAATCTTCCTAATTTTTTCTATAAATAAAAGAAAACAGAATTACCTTTGAAATCAATATGTTTCAGGAGAATATTATCGGAGAGTTTAAAACTTGGAATTTTCAAGTGTCCTAGTTTCATTGCTCGCAAGTGTATCAAGCAATATCGAGCGAGGCTAAGAAATGGGTCAAAATGTAGTATTCAAAATGGTCAAAATGCGATAAAAGCTTTAAATTTTGTCCAATCGAGCTAAAATTTTCAAACGATATTTCATTTATGCTTATCAAAATTTATTGTCTATTACTTCCGAGAAATTTCTAATATTAGAAATCGGAAGTACTGTGTTTTTCATATTTCTGGACGTTTCATAACCTCCTGAGCAACTTTGGTTTTGTGTTCGTCTGTCGGTCTGTTAAAACGGTTCCTTGTAACGCGCAAATCTCGGAAACTACTCGACAGATTTTGATGAAATTTTGCACACATACAGGAGACGTTCTGTAGATGGTCCCATTTTAAATTCATCGAATTCGTACCAGCGGTTCTGGGTGAAAGAGACCATGCACCTGACCACTAACTTTTTACTTAAACGCTTATATCTCGTGAATGGTACACCCAATTTTGATGAAATTTTGTATGTATATGCATATTATTGTTTTACATATGGTATTTATACTTATTTTTTTAATCAAATATAATTAAACTCTGATATTTGAGAAAATCCGAAATTTTTGACAAAAAAGTCAAAAAATAAGGTCAAACACTTGCCGATACAGAATTTTTTATAAAGTCTAGAATATAGGAAAAATAGTATTCTACCACATAAAACAAATTTAAAGAAAATCGGTCAGGCGCTTTTGGAGATACAAGTGATTCAGTATAAAATCTCAAAATTGACACGTGTATACAATGTGAAAAAATCACGAGGAAGTACTGTGTCCACAATTGGCAGTGTTTTTTTTAATGATACCATTTCAATCAACGTTGAACTTGGCTAAGAAATAGGTAAAAAATATGGACCGTTTCATTAAGTTCTTTATTATTTGAAATCTGATTGTTACATGAAGATTTTTTTTTTTTTTTTTAACAATTTTTTTATAGATGTATTTTACAACAAGGTTTATTACATGAAGATTTCTTTCCATATGTGAACTCAGAAGTGAACTCTGATCAGTTTGATCAAATGATCAACTAGTTTATATTTAATTTATGACTAGCAGAATAAAGAACGTTGTTTGATAAAATATAGTCGCTTGTCCTTTCAGGCGGAATCATCCTCGGAGATGTCTCATTGGATTTCACAGGTTATTAAATTAAATAATTATTTTCTTTCTATATTCTTCACTGACTGACTTTGTTATCACTAAGCAACATCAGTGATTGAGTGAAAATAAGGTCTCAACGCTGTTAACTGTTGAACAAGAGCTATTAAGCCTTTTCGTATTTAGCCTTTGCTTCGTGCAAACCTCACCCGTAGCAATGGTGTATTGATAATTCCTTCTAATAATTGTGAAGACAGGTTTTTAACTGTATTATAAGCAAGAAACCCAGTAGAAAGGTGAGTTTTATTCTTCATTTTTTTATTACTAATTTTTGGTATTATCATTCTTTCTTTTCAGAGTAACTGTTAAAGCTAAAATCTTTCAAACTATGAAATGAAATTTATACTTGAAAAATCCAAGAGAACACATTCACGCATTGAAAAAAACACTGCCAATTATAGACACAATACTTCCTCGTGATTGCTTCACATTGTAAACACGTGCCAATTTTGAGATTTAAATAAAAATTACTTGTATCTCCAAAACGGCTCAACCGATTTTCTTCAAATTTGTTTTATATGGTAGAATATCGTTTTTTCTACATTCTAAATTCCACAAAAAATTCTGTATCGGCAAGTCGTGGTCCTTATTTTTTTACTTTTTTGTCCGAAATTTCGGATTTTCTGAAATATCAGAGTCAAATTATAATTAATTAAAAAATAAATATAAATAGTCTATGTAAAACAATAACATGCATATACATACAAAATTTCATCGAAATCGGGTGTACCGTTCACGAGATATAAGCGTTTAAGTAAAAAGTTAGTGGTCAGGCGCATGGTCTCTTTCACCCAGAACCGCTAGTATGAATTCGATAAATTTAAAATGGGACCATCTGCAGAATGTCTCCTAGATGTGTGCAAAATTTCATCAAAATCGGTCGAGTAGTTTTCGAGATTTGCGCGTTACAAGGAATTGTTTTAACAGACAGACCGACAGACGGACACAAAACCAAATTTACTCAGTAGGTTATGAAACGTCCAGAAATATGAAAAAAATTGAAATCGGAGCAAAAAAATATTTTTTTTTACAAAAACGAACACAATACTTCCGATTTCTAATCTTAGAAATTTCTCGGAAGTAAAATTAACTACAGAAATATACACAAGAAAAAAAGAGCTTTCAAAAAATAAAGCAGGAAGACCAAAGTAGTAAAATAACATCAAAGGTGAAAACAATTTTTTTTTTTTTTGCTGGATTTCCGAGTATTCTTGATATTCGAAGTTATAAAAATAAACTATTTCACCATAAACATGTCAAACAATATTCCAGTGTCTCTTAATTCTTTACAGGGTTCTCCTTCGGCTATTAGAATAATGGAAGATCACAAAAAGAAGAGCAAGAAAAGAAACCAGAACAAGAGACCAACTGCTGAGCAAATCAAAAAACTTCAAAATACTATTGAACAAAACAAAGATAAAGTCAATGGAGTTCAGGAGGAGTCTAGTCAAAACTTAAGTTCAGTAAAAAGCTTTGAAAACTCACATGATGTCGATTTAAAAGTTGAAAATCTTCCTGAAGCTAATGGAAATAATAAGAAAAACAAAAAGAAGAATAAACAAAAAACTAAACAACACATTGAAAGTGTAATACCATCTATGAATGGTCATTTGGAAGATGGAGATTCAATCGATGATCATTCAAAGTATAATGGAGTGGATACCAAACACAAAACAAATTCCCAAGCAAAAAATCCCGTTTCGCCTCAAACTAATAACAATGGTTCACAGGAACACGAGAGACCAACTTCGAACTGTTACCAGTATCATGGAAATGATGCCCCTACATGTTCTCATCACATTCAACATCATATCAGTAATATCAATATGGGTGATTTTAAAATAGATATTGATGTTCAGAAGGAGTTATCAGAAATTACTTCTTCTTTGGATTCACACGAGGAAAACTTTGAAGCAAGAAGAGAAAACAATGTAAATAATAGTCATCTAAACTCCATGAAAGATAATGTAGCAGATAAAAGTCAATTTATTCAAGAAAATATTGGAAATGCGAAACTTGATGAAAATAGTCTGTCCTTTGAAAATATGTTTGCAAATATTGGAATGGGATTTAAATTGAATGAACCACAAGGTCATGTTCCACTACCATTTGACCCAAATATTATGATGAAAAGCATGTTTGCTAAAAAAGATAGTCTTGATGAGACGGCATTCAATCCAAACGAACTATTAAAAAACATGTTTGGGTCAAACCAAAGTCAGGCTTTCAATCCACAAGATATATTGAAGAGTATGATTGTTGGTGAAAGTAAGCAAGACCATTCACCAATGAAGCCATTTGAAATGATGAACAAAATGTTTGAAGGGAGCAAAAATGAAGGAAACAAGCCTGCAAATCCTAATGAGTTTTTACAAAATATGTTTGGAGGAATTTTAAGTAATACAGGTACATCTGGTAATCCTGCTAAAGAGATTAAAAAAAATATAATGGGTAAAGAAGAAGAAAACCACAATGATTTAGAACATCCCAGGGACATCCAGATACCGGATATGTTTAGTCAAATGAATGAAATGGCCCGACACATTGATCCAAATTTGATGAGCAGTATGACTCAAATGGTAGCAAGCATGGATCCTTCTATTTTGATGGGTGTAAATAATATGGTAGCCGGTATGATGCAAAATGGTGGATTCCAAGAAACAATTCAAAACTTAAAGCAAATGAAAAACAATAGTGTAAAAGAGAGGGAAGCCAAGGTAGTTGAGTGCAGTAATAATCAATTTCTTGACTCTGGAATAGAATTGTCAAATTCAGTTGAAGAAAAAACCTCGAATATTATTATCAAGAGTTCGGATGATGTCTTGGAATGTATGAAGCACGAAGAAAAAATTCCAAAAGAAAATATTTTTAGTCAAGAAAACAATGATTCAAGCGAAAAGACTGATGACCCACTTGTGAAAGACAGCGTTTCAGAACCCTCCGAGGAAGATAAGAAAGAAGTAGAACAGACCATCCACAGCGACAGTGAGAAAGAGGATAAGAAAAATCAGCAAAAAATAAAAAGATTTGTACGAGAAGAAAGCATACCAGAACTTTTGGATAATCTAATAAAAAAGGATACGAACAAAGAAATCAAAATAGAGAAAATAGAAATCAAAACAAATAAATTCAAAACAATTCTAAACAAAGTTTTGAGAAAAGAAAAGAAATGTGTCGAAGGAAGTACCAGCAAAGTTGAAGTCAGTGAAGAACGGATTGAATATCAAAGATTTAAAAAACCAAACATAACAAATGCATATGAAAGTAAATCAAATATTGTCATGGAAATCGACTATGATAAGTTACAACATGTGAAAGAACCATTAGAAACACAAGAAAAAGAAAATAAAACTTTAAAGACGAAAAATCAACGAACATCAGATCAATTTCAAGAGGTAGAAAACGAAAAGGACGAAAATAAATCAGATGGAACAGGTGAGTTCAATAAAGATGATATAAACTTATTAGAAAGCAAAGAAAATTTAGTTCCTGATGATTATATTGAGTTTAACCCTGAAAGTGTGAATGAACTTTTTACAAATTTATTGCAGGGAAAAAAGATGCTGAACAAAAAAAGACAATCTGACAATACTGTGGCAAATTCTGATTCTGAAAATAAAAATCCTGTTGGAGGTTTCTTGAAGGATTATACAAGTTTACTGGAGAGTCCAGGGTTGAACCAGAAGCAAGGAGAAAATATGAACCCCACAAGTGGTCTCGTAGATTCTGGGAGCACAAAAATGATACCACTTTCTATGATGATGCAAAATATGTCAAATGATTTTGGAGCTTTGTTTAATCAAAATAACGTACATGACAAACAATCAGGCGGGAGCGAATTACAAGCAGATGAACTAGGTAGCTTTAAAAATATAATGAGTCAAATGTTAAATAACTTCTCACCTGTAAGCTCGGATGCAGATAAAAATTCTCATGTGCTTTCTAGTTTAACGGGAAATAATGATGATCTATTACAAAATTTACAACAAGTCTTAATGCAACAGTTTTCTTCAAAGAGTAAAGAAGACGAAAATCAATCAAATGGAAATTTATTTGAGAATATGGGTGAAATGTTTGAGAAAGTTTTGTCTAACAAAGGGGAAAGTACATTTCCGAATATTCAAAATATTTTTGAAAATGAAGAAAATATGAAAGGAATTCTTCAAATGGGTGAAATGTTGTTTGGAAAGAGTCCATTCGATACAATTGAAGTTAGAAAAGAAGAATGTAAAATATTAGAGCACAAATCATGCGAAAGTGAAGAAAAAATGTCTACCTCTGATCAAGATATAAATAACGATGATGAAAAGGTAACAGTAGTTCATTTCAGTAAAAATGTATATCAACACGAAAGACCTAGTGTGTTATTAAAAGAATTACTAGGAGAGGAATTTTGGAGTATTCGGAAGAAGAGAACTGATTTGATAAAGGACGTTAACACCAAGTCAAAGTTTGAAGAGAAAAATAAAAGAAAAAATGTTTCGACGAAGATTGAAACGCAAAGTGAAATCATATCGTCCAAACCTTCCAGTATAAAAGTATCAAGTGAACCTGAAATCATGCCATTTGATTTAGAAAAAGAACTTGAGAAAGAATCACCTCTGGTAAGAATGTTACACAAGAAAATACAAAAAGACACAAAACTACAACAATTTCTAAAAGAAAAATTACAAAAGGATCCGAAGATGCAGAAGTTCATCCAAGAAAGGTTACAAAAAGACGAGCGAGTCCAAAAATTTATGCGGGAAAAACTTGCAAAAGATAAGAATTTAAGAAAAACTTTTGAAAATAAATTGAAAAATGATCTGGGATTAACAAATTTTTTACCAAAGTTTGACGATGATGATAGTGAAGATGAAAAAGAAACATCAACTAATCAAGGTGAAAGAGATAGCCAAAAGCCGAATAATTTATTTGATAAACAATTTGTAAGCGAAGAGAGAAAGGAAAATTTAAAAAGTAGTGTAGAAACTAGTTCAAAGAAAAATACAGGACTTCTCCTGAAGAAATATGCTGAGCTCACAATGTGTTTGGTTGGTATCATTTACATGGGAATATTATGTTACTAAAGACATTTAGGAGACTAGTTTAGGTATTCAGGTGTAGAGAGAGATCCCTTTATAATTATTATGCTTTGAATCCTGAAAATACATACATACGAATTGTTTTATATGTAAACAAGCAATACTTGAAAATGGATCTAGCTAATAATTTTCAATCAGTAGGTAATTTCGTGACACCTTCCAATAGTGTACAGTACAATATTTTGTTATATATAATTATAATTTAAGTATTAAAAATATATACAAGCTCAGCTGCTCTTAATTGTTAAGTTAAAGGACTCATGACCACTTCAAGTTCTAAGTACATAGTTTTTTTTTGTAAGGCACGTTTCTGTTATTGTGATGATAACTTAAATAAAAATACATTAACCTATTTGTTAAATTTGTAGATATCCTTGAACATGATCGAATCAATTTATTAAGTTCAATAAATATTTTATCCTTGTAATGTCCTCTTATTCGTCTCTGTGCATTATTTTTTTAGAACTAAGAGATTCTTTAACCTTGGAATTAAAATTGCGTTGTCACCATCATGTTAGGTCCTTTGTTATTTGCTAGTTGTTCTTTGAATAGAATGAATCCAAAAAATCATAGAAAAACCGTGTAGTTATTTAGAAAAAATACATATTTCATAGTATATTAATACAACCAATTACATTATCATCAAATAATAAATAAAAAGGTTAATTCTGCTGAAAAGATAAAAAACACATGATTACAGCAGTCGTATAATTTCAAACAATGGATAGCTATCCTTACACAAGCCAGCCTCCGTGGCGTAACGGTTGTGACTACTATCCGTAATCTAGAGATTCTGACTTCAATTCCCGGTTGAGGTAGTCTTTTCGAACAGAAAATTCTGTTCTCTCAGAACACGTGAGTGTGGCGTTTCCGGGCCTACCCATGCTGGGTGAAGTTAAAGAAGGTAGCTGGTACAATTATCAGAAAATGGTGGGTACAACCCCCGTCCAGACTATATCAAATTACAACGTTAAAACCAAATAGAATCAACTGGTCACAATAGAATCAACAATCTAATAGAGGTCGGTTTGATAGTTGAAGCTGCTCTTGTGAAACTCCGACCAGTTAATAATGAAAAAAATAATATCCTTTCACAAAAACAAGCACACAACACACACAATCATGTAGGTATTTAAATAAGATATTCTAAGCAGTTTTATTTTCGACAAGCTGATAATGAGAATACTCCATTGTTATCTCTAGAAAAATATTTAACCTTCGCCCGATCCAAAATGTACAAACCACTACTATCTTTCTGCACCAATAACACCACCATCATCCCCTCCACCATCAGCCCATCCAGCTCCTGGCATGACACCATCAAACCCTCCATAGCCTCCACCGTTAGGACCTCCCCCATAACCACCACCGCCCCCCCAGCCCCCACCCGCAGCGGCACCAGCAAACTGTGCGTTTAGATTCTCAAGTTCAGGAGGCACGGCTTTGTAGCCTTTCATCTTCAGCTTGCCTTGCGGGACGAAAACGGTGTTTTTCTTCGATTGTAGTGTGCTGGTGTTCCTTCTCAATGTGGGCTATGAACTCTGCGCTGGAGTTGAAACTGGTGACGAATTGACAGTGGTGACAATGGAAGAGCTTCGGACGTAGATCGTCTGCTGCTTGTTGTATGCGGGCTTCCTCTATCAGTTGATTCTGGGCGTCAATGTTTTGTTGGACGTGCCATTCAGAGTGCTTCACAAAATCTTCTTCGTCGTCGAAACCTTCTATTATATTGTCTTTGGCGCACTTCTGACATACAAACTTGAAGGCGCCTTGGACCTGTAGGCAAAGGAAAAAGTTATTTTTTCTTTGTTGTTTGAATCAGGCGAGTCTTAGGATTTAGTAACTAACAACAATGAATGTAACTCATTGAGTACATTGAGTTACAGAGTTACATTTATAGTGTCCCAATTTTAATATGATGAAACTAGCAATTGTGATGTTCAAAAATTACTCAATTTTATTTAAATACTATGAGTTTTAAATTAAATTAATCACGTGATGTGATGAAATGTGCAATTTAAAACAAAATGAAACATAATTGAAGCCATGGGATTTGTGATCGTTCTGGTTTCGAATGCATCCAAGGTCATCATGGCAATTCTGCTGGTTAGTTCCAACTCCACTCAGGCTGAGTGAGGTTAATTTGAATAGCTTGTTTGTTTACTAAGCGAATGAATGCGAATGATGTTGTGATATGACCATATGGAAAGCAACGTTAAAAAAAGAAAAGAAATACAGTTGAAATCAAAATGAGGCAAGATTTTAAATTTCATCTTTAAGTAGTAATTCAACGGGTAAATTCAAATTACCTCCTTACCTGCTCTTTTTGACATCCTTCGACTTTGAAAGTTTTATTTTCTAGTATACATATACCCAATGGTTTAAAGATAAGTATTCACATTAATTTTCAGCATTATATTGAATAGTAGTCCTGAGATAAAGTACTAACAAAAGCCCCAGGTTGGTTTTCATCAGACGTGTGAAGCGATCGAGTCTTTTATTATCGATCCTAATAATACATATTCTCATTATGAGTCTAAGGGCAAGATTATTAAACAGTTTTGTAATAGTCTGTCGTCTTAAGACTAGTTTTGGCGTATTATTTTAAACGGGAAAATATCAGTTCTGACTCGAACTTGTAACCACAGGTTCATCTATTTAAGGGAGTTCAATAAAATTTACCCTTGATTTTTAAATAAACTTTATTTCTTTATCTTTTGATTTAAGCTCTACTATTTTAAAAAGATGGTTTCATTGTTAAATTGATTGGAATTTTTAATGAGGAGAAATTATTTGATTAGAAGGGAAAATCACTGTTCAATTAATTTTGGAAGTGAGTATATTGAAGCAATTGCAAAAAATAATGTCAAATTTGACTTACATGACAAACGAAGAAAGCTGCCAAGAGCAGCAGCAATGTCTTCATGGCACTCCACTTTGGTCGGATATCAACAAAACACTGGCAAACTCTCCATTGTCTACTTCTGATCTCCGAACAATGTCACTAGTCAATAGCTTTGTCACTGCATAGACAACAGTCAACACCTCACCACATCACAATGCTTTGTGGAAACTTTCACAAAAGTGAAAAATTATTTGTAAACTTTTGGACATTTCAATGAATTATGAAACACTTCAATATGCTTCTGGACAGTTCAATAGATTTTAAAACACCTACAATGGACGTTGGGTTGCTAAATTGAATATTTTTGGCTTTTGTGAACGACGGACGGCGAGAAAAAGTTTTTTACGACATAATTAAAATGCGAAATGATTTGAGTTTAGTTGTGACAGTTTGAAAACTTTTTACCGTTCTGGTGAACATTGCCGTTTATAAAGTTTAGACATTTACGTCAGTTTCAATTTTGAAACTTCGCTCTCGATAGCAGGAGGGGATGGATTTGACGTCTTCCGTCGAATTGAACTTTCTTAGCTCTTCAAATGAAGTTGATCATGGTTATTAAATTTGCCTTTTCTACTGTTCACGATATTATGTAAAAATAAAATCTCTTGGAATTTTTCTTGCAAAAACTTATGGGCTGAAATTTTTCTATCGAGATACTATGTCCTAGAAATACCCACCACATTTCCAATCCGGTGTATGGTACTATTAAATGTATTAGTACTCAAATGCTTAAATAAGTAAATAACTGAGGTAGGTATGTATATTATTTATGTTTCTGCAAGTCTTTCTGACGAAAGAATGCCCTTTGTATACAAACCTAGAAGGCCAGTTGAAGTACTCACATTGGATTACTTTCTTACTATAGTAATCTGATTCTTGAATAAGCAGACTGATGGTCTATTGGCAGTGTCAATTCTTCTGGAACAAAGCTAACAAAGAATCATTTATATCAAATAAATTTTCCGTCAAACAATTTCGTCAGTTAAGTAGGTGCAAAAAGCTTTCCGACAAAACAACTCGATCGAATTTCAGTGTACTTACACACAGCTTCTTACTGTAAGACAACAATTGGAAACAGAAAAATGAAAAACAATACAATAAAACTAATCACATGACACTTTCTAAGAATGCCACTGGGCAACAGTTCCTCATGTTCTTTTTTCTCAATATTTTTTTTCTTATAAGTCACATGTGTGTGAAAATATTTTAAGAAAAACATCGGACGAAAGATGTCGCGGAAGAAGCATGGAAATTCTCTCTCGTTGTGAAAGGCCTATAAATATTTACACATTTAACCAAACACTATAATAAAGAACCTGTGTGTACTATTTATTTTAAATATATACCAACACTCTATTACTTACCAATACATACCTATTATATTTTTTTTTAGGTAAGTGTGCCCGGAACCGCTTTCGCATTACTTCAGGCCACTTTACCTTTACATCCATGCCATTCCGGAAACGGAAAATTTCGGTCAGAAATTTCCGTTCCGACCGGGATTCAAACCCGCAACCTCCAGCTCAATAACCAATGCTCTTAACCACTGAGCCACGGAGGTCGTATTTTATTACATTCACTATTACATAGGTACACAAATTGGTCATATTGCAATACATATTTTACATTAATCAATCCAATCCTTCTTATAATAGTGATGATATCGATTTGTAAAGACCATTTTGAGTTTAACAAAATATATTTTAACTGTCAGAAATAAAATTGTTTAGTGAAAGTGTCAATCTCTTTGTTTCATGATTCATAATAAGGGACATTGTTATAGCATTTCAGTGCAGTGATGAAATCCGATTGATTTCTCGTGTAATTCATAAATTTCTCATCGGCTTTTCTTCCAAGTATATTGTCAATGCTACTTCCATGAACTTGGCCTGTGTCGTCAGAACCTTGTTATCTTTTTACATTGACTGGATCAAAACGTGCAAGGTATTACCGCTATTACAGCAGAACTCTGATTTTATATACTTTTAGTTAATAAAATCAGGGTTCTACTGTAATTGTGTTAATACCTTGCACATTTTGATCCAGTCAAGGTGAAGAGGTAACAAGGTTCTGACGCCCCATGCCAAGTTTATGGAGATAGCATTGATAATGTACTTTTCTATAAAACAACAATAAAAGCAGGACATAGAATTACAATAGGCTAATGAAATAGGATTACAACAAAAATAAGCCACACAGTCTTTCAAGTCGGACTATGATGCTCTGTGATTGACTTGAGGGACGGTGCTCATCTTAGTTGTAATCCTTTTTCATATCGGCTCCAAGTCTTGTCATCAAAAACCGTGCTACACAAAAATTCCAAACATGTTTAATATGGTTGAAATACCTCATGCATTTCAAATATGAGAAGCTCCATTGAGTGAAGCTGGTCGGGAGGCGCTCGTCAAGAAAAAACGAGCCTGACGGTCTGTAAAATTACGACACATGGTTTGTACATATATTTATTTAAATCAAAAGATGTTTCACCCTTCGCAAAGACTTTTAACGTAATTTAGTTTCACGCCTTCATACTCTTAGTAGACAAATAATATTTATTAGGTAAGCTAGAATTTTAAATAAGCAAAATTATTTTGGATTTTCTACTTTTTACATGAATTATTGACTCTTTTTAATACCAAGTACTTTTTGATAATCCCAATTCTTGACTGCTTCCACTACACGAAATGTATTTTGGAGATTCATTATTTCCAGAAACTCATTAATTATTTGTTCTTCCAAGCATGTTCTTTCTACAGATTTCCAAATTTCATTCACATTCTTTGAAATAAATTCGAAAGTTTTCTTCTCAAACTCTCCCAAAGTCTTGTTGAGAACCTTCTTCTTTAAAACTCGTTAACATGTGAAATGCTCTCTATTTTCCTCTATCTTTCTCCCTCCATCACAATATCTGAATTATCTCCCTTATTTACTCTCATACTTGAAATTCACATAAATAATCAAGCTGAGATTAAAACAATACGTTCTTAATAACACCATTATCTCAGGACCACTACACACTTTCAAAATCATCTCCGAGTATTTAAAAATGATGTCTCAAAGAAATTGATGCTATCATTTTGATTCTATCTCCGTGGACTCAAGTTCAGATTTTGCGTATTGTTTTAAAGGGAAACATGTAATTTCTGACTAGAACGTGTGATCTGGATTTTGTCAAATAATTTGGTATCATATTTGTTTATACGTATAGTGCTGATCCATTTCTGAATGTTAAACATCAATATGGTGAATATGGTGATCACAATATCTATGAACTGCATCTCTGAATAGTTCTCCTAAACCGAATAACAGAGCTGATTTTCCACTGTCCAAGTAATTTAATGTTTAGAAAGATAAAATGGAATTTTTTCATGTAGGTATTAAATTTAAAAATAATGATTTCAATACACAATAGTTATATTAATTATGTAAAAAAAACTTATCTGTATCTGGGCCTTATAATTTTTAGAAGATTTTATGAAGACTACCTAATTTGAAATCAACCAGCTGGAACAATTTTCAGTATTTTCACCCTTTTTTAAAAAAAAAAAAAATCTTAACAAATTTTAAGTCCTAGCCAGTGCTTGAAGTGTAGAAAAGAATTGAAAACGAAGCAAAGTACTTACTCTTGGAATACATAATGCAGCAATGTCTTTCACTCTCAAATCATAAATATTCACGAAAAACAAACTGGTGGAAAAAAAATAATTGGGACACAATAAGTTTCCAGGGACTGGAAATTTACTTGCAAATTTTACTCCAGAAAAGTCAGGTCCTAATTTCAAAGGTGTGCGGGGATCGCGTGAAATAGGATAGAGAGAGATTGTCTTCTTCCTCCATTCACATCAAGTGGAAGTTTTCACACGAACAAAAGATTTCCCCGTCCTTCTCTAGCTATTTTCTTTCTTCATACCTTTCCTTGTTTTTCTAGTTCCCCTTTGTTCTTCCTTGTTCCTCAAACCTGTCTCTCTTGTTCCTTTCTTGTACCATCTTTTTCATTTCTTCGTCCCTTGTTCGTAATCTGTCAACACTTCTTTCTTTGACAGTCTCTGTACACTCCATTTTCTTACTTTTATTCATTTTTTTAACCTAGATTTGTACATCCCTGTCTTCAATCCCATTCAATTCAGATTGATATTCTAATCCCAACGCCCTCGATGTTTTTGTTTTGTTAGAATCATGAAATGAAGTCAGTCGGAAACACTGCAAATCTCTTCTCCCGACGCGCGACGCAGGTATGTATGTAAGTATTCTTGGAACGAAGAAATCAAGGCAAAACATGATTTTCGTAACACGAATTGAGGGAAGAAATTAGAGTAAAAACTAATAATGTGGATTTATTATTAATAAAAAATAGATGAGAAAAGAGACCAATAATTTCATGTTTACTATTAAAAATAATTATATTTATTTATATGTATAAAAAAGCAAGGACTCTAAGGCAGCAAGGTAATAACGATTTTTTTAATGGTCCAATTATGAGTAACAATCTCAACCATAAAATTTCAAATGAAGCGTGTGTCTTTAAATGAAAACATAAAAAGATCATGATATGTATAGGTATAGATATTATGTTTATTATTTATTTCTCATTCCATTTTCTTTTCTCTTCAATTAAGTTTTCTCACTATATGTTTCTTTCCTCATTTCTTGTTCCTTTCCTTTTTCTATTCTCGTTCTCCTTGTTTCACATGAAATCCACATTATTGCTTTTTGGAACGTTGGATATTACTGATTGATAAATAGTCCGTGTCAAAAACAGACTGCTGTGATTAAAGGCCGAAATGTGACCCAATGCATTGACAACTTCAAACCGATGAAATGCAATAATAAGTATGGGTAACAATGGTGCTTATCTGAGAATTCTGAGATATTGTTATAGGTTCCAGGAGAATATTTTTTATTTATATGTGGGTCTGTAATTCTGAATAAAAATACAGTTAATATATGAAGTTACAGCAATCTATTTGTTACCTAATAGACGTAGGCATATGTAGAGAAGACAAACATGAGGCCGATATGGCAACAATCTAGATGGCAAGTGAAATGATGATGAATATTCATGAAGAAGCACTTAGGTCTGTATGAAATAAAATTGCTGTCATAGTTGTTGAAAGTCAGACTGCGAAAGAAAAATGTATAAAAGTAAGTATTTCTGTACAAGCATTTTTATTCATAGGCACTAGTATTATGAACATGAGAAGCTAACTAACGTTCATTATGATTGCAGTTATGAATACAAGCCTTAATGACATCACGGGGCCAAATAAACCTCCCTGCAGCGCACCCGTACAACTAATGATTCTCCAGCAATGTCAATCCTAACAAAACTTGCGAGGACAATGGAAACTTTGCCTGAATGGAAAATGAACAAGGCGACTGTTTTCCACTCCAGTGGAGTCTGTGAATGCATTCAAAATGAATGACCTTGAACATGGTACAAATGCAAATGTTCTCTCAATATCCTGAAGTTTACATGAATGAATACAAATGAGAGAAACGTCGTGATTTGCGTTTCAATTCTTCTTCGTTAGACAGAGAGGGAGAGAAGACTGAAGAGAAAATAACCGAGGGGGACAGAAAAATATACTGAGACAGAACTATCGACATTTTACCAGGAAAAATAAACAGCATTGTGAAATAATATACTTCAAGGAATTTTTAAGTGGTCACATTATTTGAAAATGAACAACCACAAAAAAAGAGTCGCGGACATGAAAAAATGTGCTTGATATGTACGCAATAGTCATTTTGGTCCTTACAGTGACGACCCTTTCGGTGAAATGGAGTGAAACGGCAAAAGTTAACCTCACAGCTGACCGACTTCTCCTGCTGGAGCTGGAAAATAAATACTTGAATGTCTTTCAATCCAGGTAAGAGAAGCATAATGAATACCTTATTATAATAATCATACTCGTACATATAATATCTGCTTCATCTCAAAGAGCTGCAACGTGTTTATAGAATATGGTTGTATTTTACAAAATTCTAATGGTAGGTAGTACCTACTAGGTACTATTATGTTGTACCCACTTTGCCAAATCATAAAACATCGGTAAAGATTGGTTTTGTGTCTGTTATTTTTATTCCTTGCAACGCGCAAATCTCAGAAAATGAGCAGTATAAACTAAATAATTAGTATAAACTAGGTACCTAATTGCCATCCACTTTGATTTTGTTATGCCCTATAGTTCTTTCCTTTATCTCTAACTCGTTATCAGCCTTATCTAGATAACATTCTGATCGGATTAATCTTCAAATCACACCATTTCAAAAGATATAATGTTGTGTTTACACAAGGTATCTCTAATCATCATGTAGGTTTGACGTTTAATCAAATAAAAGTTGTTACAATGACAAAATCGATCTGTTAATTAACGCTGCAATCTAAAAGTACATAAACACAGGGAATGTAGATACATATTATCCATAATATATGTTAGGCTCAACTGCCGAAATCACATGAGCGAGAAAAATATTACACATATCGCGATGTGGATTGTGGAATCTTCCAAATTCTACGAGCCCAAATTTCGGCTATCAAGCAGGCTTACAATGTTTAGTCCAAGGGCGTATTATGAAACAGGATTAGTAAACCTTAGATTTTATCAGTTGACCGATAGGTATTTTAAAACAAATTTTTCCGTCACGAAGATTGGCTACAGCTCCATTACGCTATAGAGCTAATATACAGCTACAAAGCTCGGCTTAGATATGACCTCTACAATTGTTGTCAAGGGATAGTGTGCACTAAGATTCATAATTCGGGTCTTCGAGTGTTTTTTTGCTCCATAAGAGATTTCAACAGTTGAGCCTAACATTTATTATTTTAACCATACCTACTTACCTATTATCTAGTTACTTTGAAAGTTCTATTAAAGTGAAAATTGAGCAAATGTAAATTCAAAACATACTCGCATCTCTACAGTGGTCAAACAAAATAATGTACATAACTCAGCTGATCAAATAAAATGTAAAAGCTCTGTGTTGAAAAAAAAAAAAACGAGAAAAAAGTTCAACCTGTGGACATTATACTATCATCACTAATTGGATATGGAAGGGGAAGGGCACAAACTATACGACGAAAAAACAGAGAACAGGGAAAACATCATGAAAAATACACAAGACAAATACATTACTTACTATGACATAATAGAAAATAATATTCAAGCTTTGCACATCATCATCCCTGAATCAGTAAATGGAGGCTTTAGCTGTCTTTTCAAATTCATAAACTATCCTCTTTATTTCAATTTTGACTAACATTTCTAACAAGACAAACTAATAATCCCCACCTACATAGTCTCTGTTCCAAGTACAAGATTAATATTGAAATTTCGCCCTCTGGGAGTTGAAAACTCGTTGAACTTGAGCTCCCCCATCGCCCATCTCGCAACCCTTACCTCCTCCGCCACAGACCTATCCCTTTCCAATTCTATTTTAGACTTTCCCTAATTCTCTTATCCCTTGGGCCGTTATAAATTACCCTGTATTTTGTCACCCGGTCTTGTATCCGTTTTACTTTCAGACCGACACGGTGTAAAGGGATTTGTGTTCCCAACACTAGGAACGTCGGTGAAGTCCTGAGGTCGTCTAGTCTATCTCCTCTTTCAATTTAGCTTCTCTCCGATTTAATCCTGACGACGGCGACGGGAAATCTAGCAAATTTATATTCTAATTTTACATGTACAATGTAGGTACTTACAATATACAATATTTGAAAGATTTTTTCCAGGTGTTTTAAGATTTTAGTAAAATAACAATTTATCATGCGTGTAATGTATCAAGGGATAGCCACATTTTAATATTGTCACTTCCTCTCAAATGAGAAGTCATGGTTCTCACAGTAGTAATCTTTTTTTTTTTTTTTGCATTTTAACGACTTAGTCGTCATTCGTGCCATTCCCCGCCATGTTTTATATTAAATACCATAGAAACATTATTCCCGTAGTAATTTATTTCCCTAGGACCGACTAATTCAAAGAAATTAAATCAACTTTAAAAAAAATATCCAGTTTACTCAAATTGATTAGTGGTATGTATGTACATTGTACATGTGCAATGTACATATATCTACTTCCAGCAAAATTTCAACAAAAAAAAGTCATTTTATACATTTTATTTTCTTCTTCTTTCAAGTAACTGTCCGATGCGCCGGAGCACCAAATCCGAGAAAGACATCATGGACTCTCTGGACAGATGTCGCGATTCTGATGAACTCCTAGACAAGATGATCACCAAAGTACAGGACGCTCTCGAAAGAGTCGTAGCCTTCATCAAGATCCACGGATCCAGCACAACACTCTCGAAGATGCAACTTCGACGATTGCAGAAGTATCGAAACCAGCTGCATGGGGACAATTTCATTAGTGTATTCACGTGTCCCATTTGCTCCATAAAGTCGATTACTTTTATAGGTAAGAGGTGTTCGTGATGGATGAGTATGTGACCACATAATAATAAGACTCTGAGGGTTAGGTGGTAGAAAATGCTTTGAGCATAAACCTCGCATTTTGGTTACCTTACACAAAAGGAGGTATTATTGTTATTAGGTATTACTTATTATAGTATCCGACAATGTTCCCAATTTAATGTTGTCCATGTGAAAATGAAAAAAATTATCAGAAAGTTGTTTACAATCCATTTATTCATATTACTACTATTTAAAATAATTAAAAGCATAAAGCACTTTTGCACCAAGGTTTTCAACTACCGTTGAAGTGATAATAATAGTCTTGGTTGTAATAATCAAACTATTTTTTTTTGTTTGCTGCTTAACGTCTGTTTGACATTTAGCTTATTTGAGACACAGGTTTTACCTTTCATTCGCTACAATCACAAACTAGGTACCCACTTTATCTCACCCATCCTGAATTGGGCAAGGAATAGCCAGTATCACGAGAGAGAACGAATTTGAATGACCACTCATCCAAATCTCACTGGAAGTTCCTTAACATCAGTGACAGAACAGAAATAGGTGTTTTCAACGTGGCATTGACGTTGGCTTCTGTCTAAATTATTATATTACAAGACGATATTCTGTAGTATGTCTTCACAGTACCGAGTCTTCTGTTATTTATAGCTCAGAGATTTAATACCATGAAAGCATAGTACAGAAAATCTTCTTTTAAATGATAATGAACGTCACATGGCAAAGTCCTTACTTGTAAAGTTTAACCCTTAATCTTGCAAGATAAGGTTTATCTAGCTTCATTTGGGTAGTGACTCCTGTTTTTTACTTATCCATAAATATCCACTTCCACCTTGATTGTTGTTGTTATTCTTTGTGTATCTCTTCGTACTGCATCTTTTTCGAGATCTTAAAATGTTCTTAGATACCTACTAAAGTTACAAAAAAAAATCTCCAGGCCTTTGGAAACACATGAGTGAGCTGCACAACATCTATCTCCGAGCCAAGGGGATGCTGTCTACCATCATCGCAAGGGACGCATTCATAACGCCACGAAAGCTCATCCTAAAGCGCAAGTTTGCTCCAACAGATTTATCTGAGGTCAACGGCACAACTGACCCTATGGCAACCACTGAAAAACCCCGACGGGTGCTAAAGAAAATACGACGTCGAAAGAAGGTAAATATTTAATAAAAAAAAAACCTTCTGCTTAGTGAATAATATGGGTCATTGGAGATTTTTATCTATATTTGTGTACCTTTAATGAGGATTAATAGAAAAGTGAGAAGTTGTACTAGATGTACATGAATATCAGAACATACCTGGACAGCTGTTTCGAGCTTATTTGCTCTCATCAGCAGGTAATAGTTCTAATTATTCATGTCAGTATATCAGTATAAACAGAAAAGTGAGAAGTTGTACTAGATGTACATGTCATCAACTAACCTCTCTATTTTAATGAGGACCTCTCTATTTTAATGTTTTCTATTTTTCACAGGTTGCAATTACAGTAACGACCGTGCCGTCACCAGGGTTGCCATTGCAGGAAAATGAATATGGCGACACGGATATGTTCTATAGCTATCAGGATCCGCAGGAGAGACGAAATTGGAATTCGTTTAACGAAACTAGAGATACGAAAGAAGATAGCAATAATGTGAAAGCTCGTAAAAGATTGAATCGCAGGTTTTGATGAACTAATCACTGAGGGTCACACTGTGCAAGTGATGGTCAAGTTTCATGAGATTTTGGTTTACCTATTTATCAATAAATATTACAAAGCAAACTCAATAGTTACTTGACCTCGGCAGTAAGTTATGATCAAATTTCATACGCATTATCCATAAACTTACAAACTTTTTACAGGTATTGTATTTAGTTCTTGTGTATATCATATTATCCCAAATAGATAATTATCTACCTAGGTAGGTGCATACCGCTGAACATTTTTTGTAAATATTTTTTTTTTTTTTTAAATATTCTATTATTTTTTGTAAATTGAATTGTCGAATTTGTATAAAATCATGAGTGTCTTTTTATTATCTATGAAAACATATTTCTATTAGTAAATAAATTTTGAGAAGAATTTTTTTCTACTTACGTTATCTCCCGTTCTAGCTGACACTGGAAAAGGATGCAGCTGAAGAGAGTGGACTAGCTTAGCGTGCCGTTCAAGAGTGACGACTCGTTGATGTTCCATATCGCACTTATTGGCCACCAAAGCGACGTAGGAGGGAGTGTTGCCTTTTCGGTTAAGATGGAACAAATCAACCCATCCGGCGATTGAGGAAAAGCTTTGTGAATTGGTAATGTCGTACATGAAGATGACGATCTGGGAAGGGAATAAGTATATGATGTGTGGCGAAAGGGAATAAGAAAAATAGATGAACATGTGTGTGGGTTATTATGCGGACAAAATGTGGAACAAATGGTTCTGGAGATTAAATCAAAACCATAAAAATCGAAGAAAAAAAAAAACTTAATCGATAAAGAAATACCTAATACATAATATATTAATTTACCTATGAAGTCCCAGAGGAAAATAAATAACATAGAGGACAAATTACATAACTAGTGCTTCATTAGATAATACGCACAAAAAATATGCCTCCTGTGAGGTTTGAACTCACGACCCCTGGTTTACGAGACCAGTGCTCTACCACTGAGCTAAAGAGGCAGATGAACGTGCGGGCAAAATTAGCACAATCTGGATGAGTGTTGAATGAAGAGCGATGAAGTTGCTTCCTCACTGAAGTAGAAAATGAAATAGGTACTAAATAAATTACTGAATTTTACTATCATAGGGTAATTAATTGACCAAATAATATTTTACTTCCGAGAAATTTCTAATATTAGAAATCGGAAGTATTGTGTTCGTTTTTGTAAAAAAAAATATTTTTTTGCTCCGATTTCAATTTTTTTCATATTTCTGGACGTTTCATAACCTCCTGAGCAAATTTGGTTTTGTGTCTGTCTGTCGGTCCGTCGGTCTGTCGGTCTGTCTGTCGGTCTGTTAAAAACGATTCCTTGTAACGCGCAAATCTCGGAAACTACTCTACCGATTTTGATGAAATTTTGCACACATCTAGGAGACATTCTGCAGATGGTCCCATTTTAAATTCATCGAATTCGTATTAGCGGTTCTTGGTGAAAGAGACCATGCGCCTGACCACTAACTTTTTACTTAAACGCTGATATCTCGTGAACGGTACACTCGATTTTGATGAAATTTTGTATGGTTATGCATATTATTATTTTACATAGGCTTTTTATATTTATTTTTAAATTAATAATGATTTGACTCTGATATTTAAGAAAATCCGAAATTTTGGACAAAGAAGTCAAAAAATAAGGATCACGACTTGCCGATACAGAATTTTTTGTAGAATCTAGAATGTATAAAAAACAATATTCTACCATATTCTACAATTTGAAGAAAATCGGTTGAGCCGTTTTAGAGATACAAGTAATTTTCTAAAAAAATCTCAAATTTGGCACGTGTTTACAATGTGAAGCAATCACGAGGAAGTATTGTGTCCATAATTGGCAGTGTTTTTTTGTTTTTTTTTATTATTGTATTATTAGTAATAAATTAACAAGTTATTCATGATAATGAAACAGGAGATACTCTAGACACTTGTGGTCTGCGTTGTAGCCTCCCCATCCCGTAGTGTGCCTCCTCTCTGATGGGCGAGAAGTGACACCATACTTCCCATTTAGCTGCTGAGTCAACACGAGCGCACAAGAAGGTATCCCTTACAAATAATTGTAACCACATCAAGAATACAAATTTTTGTCGGCACGAGGGATCGAACCCGGGACCTTCCGCATGGCAAGCGAGTGTTTAACCACTGGGCTAATCGCGCGCTCATGAAAAGTGAACATCTTTTCCCAGTAAAACTAACACATAATTGGTAGGTAGGTACATGAGTGATGGTAAAAAAAAAAAAAAAAAAAAAAAAATCCGCAACAAAAACAGCAGGGGCTACTAAATAGATATCTACTCACGTTGGCAGAGGACACATAGGTCCGTATCAGGGCCGGGCAGGACTCACTAGCCCGGCCTCCTATGTCCCACAGGATCAACTTGACGCCCCTGTTCTGTACTGTCAGGGGCTTCAGGTGGAAGGAGGGACCGGGGGTGGGGCAATATTGGCGACTGAATTCGTCATGGGTGTAACGTGTGGCGAAACAGGTCTGAAAATCAGGGAGGAGGGAGATTTGGAAATGTTATTATTATTATTAAACTTGTTGGGTCAAGTTCTATTTACAAGTGACATAGAATATATGTTAATTGAATTTAAATATGTTAATGGGTCAAGTTTTATTTACAAATGACATAGAATATATGTTAATCTATGACATAGAATATGACACAGAAAATATTAACTCATGAGCCGTAAATATGGCTTTAAAACTTCTAGAAGCTAGCTGCTCTGGTAGGGCCAGTAGTGGTCGAAAAGACAAGGATTTGCTCTGCAAATTGTGACCTGAAGTTTGTTGTTTAAAGTTTCTATTTGCAATTTGAAACCTTTTGAATAAATATAAAAATGAAGAGAAACGTAAAACGGAATGGCTTGTTGTCAACCGAGCTCTGCGTCTGTTCTCCATAGGAAATTAAATTTCCTGAAGAATATTTTGGACACCAAAATCAATCGTAGTGTTTAGGTTAGTTGCTCCTTCGGCATCTGAGAGAGCATCATGTTATGAAACCCAAAATAAAAATAGTCGAACCTGGATAAACAGAACTTGCGTAAAAAAACTGGATGAAGTGAACAAAAACTTGTCTCTATACAAGTTGAGGTTTCCTGATTTTTTTTTTTAAGCAGGGAAAATTCATAACTAGAAAAATATTGAAGGTCCTTGAATTCCTGTTTGTTCAGGTTCACCTTTAATACGTATGGTGGACTCTTTCAAATCGTAATAATTATAATAAAAACACTCTTTAGTGGAAGGTAAGAATCTGAGGAAAGAACCTCACTATCAGGTGATGTTCTTTCCTCAGATCTATTTCCTCAAAACCATTTAGCCTCTTTGTCTTACATATCTCTGAACATGTAGCTCATGTCTCGGTCAGGATTGATTTTCAGATGTCTAGATGTGTTAGATCTTCTTATTTTTTCAATCTACCTTTTCATAACCTACTTGGAGTCAGCTTTGTCTTGTTCTTCACTTGTTTTTTTTTGCGGAGGAGTCCTTCATATTTCAACCCTTCTCTTTAAAATCTTTCTCTGCTATATCAGATGTCTGAAAAATTTCTGGGAAAATATTTAGTCTATTCTACTTTTACCTTTCTTATCTTAGGGATAGTAATATAACCATGTGGCCAAAATAGCCAGATGTTCCTCACCTTGCCACAAGACGGGTCTCCCAGGATGACCACTTTCAGCGGGATCTCATAACTGTCGTAGTTGTGGAGGTTGAACGTCATTCTCGCCGTTCCAACGTCCTATCAGTTGCCGGATCATGAGATATAATGAGCGAATTCCATGTGATGAGTGGCGATTAGTTTCTAGTCACAAAAAAAATATATTTATTTTCTTCCCAAAATGAATCAAGAATCAACCAACATACCAAAATTAGTTTTTCCGCCAGTACTTTAAAATAAAATTGCTAGAAACAAAATTGCTGACTTAGGTAAACTTGTGGATCCTATTCGGTCTATAAATTTTGCCATAGAGTCTGTTGTTTAAATCCTTAATTTCCAATATATATAAAACCATTTGAAGAAATACAGAAAATGAACAGGAAAGTACATGGAAATTGATTGTAAATTTGGGCTGATTTAAAAATATGATGATAACTTTTTTATTATTATGATACTCCATCAAAAAATGTACAGAGGTGCTCTCTCATCGAAAGCTATCATTAAGCTTGCTGAAAGCTGTGCGGACGAAAGACAACATTACTTTTCTCACATTGACAGATGGGTAGAGACGTTTTCAAATATTGAATTATTTTTTTAGGTAAAGCTGCAAAAGCTTTTACACGTTTTTGGTTAACACAGCGTTTCTTACTGTGAGATATTTGTAACTTTAGATGTTTAAAGTTGTCAATTTTATTTTTATTCTGAATATCCTGTCAGTAGTTATTACTCTTGTAAAGGATCAGAACTTTTTTGTTGTTATTGCTTAAAGTCTCTACATTGAGGTTATTAAAAAAAAAAAATCACTCTGAGATAAAGTGCATCATACTCATACTACATACCTCCCTGTTTGAAACTGTAAATATGAAAGTCTATATATAATTATTTAAAAAGTCTAGGGACTTCCTGAAATACACAAAACATTTCGATTAGCCGGCAGATTTAGAAGAGTTTAGTCACTAACACGAACAGAAGAAAACACAAGGTTTGCAATTTTTGTATAAAATATTTTGTAATTTTGTATGTTTGTTATCAACTATTTTAATTGTGTAATTTAAATTATTATTTCTCGAAAATTAATCAATAATTTTAAAATAAATTAGAAATAATAAAATTAAAATTTATGATAAGTAGCAACATACAAAACACGAAAATCCAAGGGTTGGTGATATGAGGCGTACTTTTCCGGATAATTTTCTAACTGTTATATAAATATTCAACCTTTCAATTATTCAAAGTAACCAATTAATTTTATGAGTTGGTGATATTCGTTGATTGAGTTTGATGTTTGAATAAACAAGAAAAGTATCAAGGACTGAGAAAGTTCAATGTTAACAAAAAAGTTACCTCTCCTTCAGTGAGAGTGGAAAGGTGAACTACTTAATGTTTACCAAGTGGTTGTCATAACAACCTTAACTTTATATGTATTATATAACTAGCGGGGTGCACCTACACACACACATAGAAAATTACATATACTCTCACACACAGTAGCGCATACACAGATATACATACCACACACCCACCCACTCACCACTCACACCAACCATGAACATAAATGCACATAAAACTAATACACTCACCAACACACACATCATTACTGACTATTCGACTATCACCACCTATTGATAACACAGTACCAATCACCATGGTAACCACCACAATAGAAAACAATCTCACCTGTCGCCAAGATATCTGTGGATACAATGAACAAAACAAAAGGTCCAGACAGAAGGAAAGCGGAAAGTCAACTCTCTAAAACCTATTTGTGGAAGTCTTGCTATGTTTTGTTTGCAGTTGCTTCTATTCTTTTACCAGATATCGTATTAATTTTGTGTGAGTGTTTGCAGTAAAGGCACAAAATCCATTCCTTGAGTAAACAAAGGCCATAATGGGGGAGAGAGTTTTTTGAGTGAGGAAAAAAAGAAAAGCATTTCGTTTCCTTTCCATTATTTGTGAGTATAGGTGTTAAAATACATGGTTTTGCACACGTCATGGAATTAGGAATTAAGGGCTTATATGATTTAAAATTCCTGCTTATCGGAAGAGATGGTTAGATGTTATGTTCACAGAAAATGAACATCTTACAAACATATACAATTTTATTACTCTTTGTATGCATTTATTATTCTCTGTATTTATGTTTGTCTTACCTTGTGATAATTTAAGTGAGTCTTTTGCAAAAGAATTTATCCACCCACATTATTTCACTAAGTTGCATATTCTTTCATCGAAATAATAGTGCTGGTCGCAATCCCTACAAATAGCTACTCATTTCTCCTCACGAGGTTATGAGTGGATTCATGAATTCAGGACAAATACAATCAAAAATACCTTCTTTCCACTGCCAGCGTATAACTAAAGAGTCTCTTTTTGCTAGCAGTACATTGAAGAGAGTTTTGAGATTCTTTTTTAGCCTACATACTTTTTTTATCAAATTTAAGTAACCAACATATTATTTTGTGAAAGTACTTGTACATCTAATTACTCTGATAATTTTTTTATATTTATTTAACTGACACCTCAGTGATGCTTGCCAGACGACACAGTAATAATTTCAAACAAACTAATTTTGGTCAGCCTTGACCCGATTATTAATACAGAGGTCGCGGGTTTAAAACCGGCCGGGGCATAACGAGTTACCCTCCCATTCGGGATTTGGACCACGTAATAATATGTCTTGGACATACTGCTAGAATAATGGGACTCAATAATCCTAATCGGGCAGTATAAACAAAGTGATATAATTATTATTATTCATACTGTAAATTTGTTTAATAATAATGAAAATGTCAGTTCATTAGCATGCATTTAACATGCCATGCAGGGATTTCAGGCTATACCACAAGGATCTATTTGTCACAATACTTAAAAGACTGAGTGAAACTCAAAGCTAGAAAAGTTCCAACGATCAGGAATGGCCATGAAGAGGATTCTTGAGACAAGGAAATCAACTTTACGACTTAAAGCGGTAAGCTTCTAATTGGTGTTTCACTGGCTTTCAGTCCTTCTGTCTCAATTTTTTGTCGTCACGGAGGATCGAACCTGGGTCCTTCCGCATGGCAAGCAAGTGCTTAACCACTGAGCAAAATCATTTGCTAACTATCCTAACTAAGCTAATACAAAAATGGACCCTAAGACTATCTAACGCTATCTATAACCTAACAAACCTACTACCTACTACCTATAAAATTACTTTTTCTTTGAAGTCAGAATGTTGGTTGTTGCATTTAATTAATTATTGCAGATGTAGAAGACAATTTACATACCTTTTTCTACAAATCGTTGATATTAGACTTTAAGGCAAATACCTACATATATTATAATATATTTGAATTTATGTATATTCTTTGATGCATGGATAAATTGTTTTTCCTCCGCTTCAAAGGATCATCTTTCATCAGAAGAGTAAATAACTATCCTTTTCTTTTTTATCTAAGGGATACGAGTAGGTATGTTTATACATATGGGTAAACAGTGTATGAAAAAAACAAGGACTGCAAACCTGTTCTTTGATGTCTTTTAAAATTCTATCGTGCTTATGGCGAAAAGGTATGAATGAAGCTAGGTATATTATTATTGCTCAGGTTGGACTCTTTTATACTGAAATTTGCGATGAAAAGTCTAGGGTATCATCTTACAAACTAAAGGTACCCATACGTACATATATTTCAATGTTTTTTCATTTTTTTTCTCAGTAAAATAGAAATTAATATAGGAATGTATAACATAAAACCCTCCCTTACATCTGCTTTCCTCTACATAGTACCCAATACAATACACTAGCTAGCCGTATTTCCAACTTGGACATCAGACAAACTGATCAAACGGGGTTATTGCCACAGGTAATAATCCCGGCCTTTAGGTAGGACATTAGCTTTTATTTTCTTTTTTTGTTCTTATTCCTTAATTCAATCTATTTTTTTCTTTATAATTTCACTGTATTGTTCTATAAGTATTGTACTTTGTCCTTACCTAATAAAGTGTAATATAATAATAATCTTTGGATTTCAGTTTTGGTCAGCAAATATGAAATGGTCCACCAAACTAAAGCTTCATGTACCTTACGAATTATTATTATTATACAATTCTTTATTAGATATACAAAAGGACAGTATGTACATATAAATAATAATTTTAACAGTGAAAAAATGAAAAAAACAATATATGTATACAATAAAAATGAAGAAGAATAGAAAATATTTTAAACATATTATGTCCTAACTAAAGGGCGGGGTTATTGCCTATGGCAATCTCTTCCACCCAACCCTTGGAGTTCCCTATCTAGATATTTTTTTTTATCTTCTTCTTGTTGTTATCTTCTTGTTGTTACAACAGGCTCTGCTGTCCCGCTATCAGCAGACAGCGACCAGCAAGGATGAGATAGTCCACCAAACTAAAGCTTCATGTACCTTACGAATTATCTTCTTGTTGTTACAACAGGCTCTGCTGTCCCGCTATCAGCAGACAGCGACCAGCAAGGATGAGATAGTCCACCAAACCAAAGCCTTATGTACCTTACTATTGCTAATTAATTATCTTCTTGTTGTGACAACAGGCTCTGCTGTCCCGCTATCAGCAGACAGCGACCAGCAAGGATGAGATCGAGCGACAGGTGGAAGAGCAGAACACGAACTTCAAGGAGCTGGAGGCTATCTATTCGAAGGTACAACATATTATCTTTTGAGAAGGTTTCTTTTTTTTTACTTTTCTATAATAATATCAAGTATGAACTTTAGGTCAAGGCTTAAAAAATTCCATTATACATATTAAATATCTACATATTTAATTATACATATTAAATGTAAATGTGTTCTTTTAAAGCTGTTTTTTTTTTAAGTATGTATCTGTAGTATACTTATAATGATTGGATACTTATCTATTTACGTACCTTTATGTTTACTATAAAAATAATTGAAATATGTGGGAACATCAAAATTGAGAGTTCATAATTCTGAATTTTAAGAAATATTTTTATTTTTGAGTTTATTTATAAATAAAAAAAACACTACTCAATACACCACACATAGACCACGGAAGGAGCCCAGAAAATTGCTTCTGGGCGTCCACAGGGATTCATACCCTGATCAATACTTCCACCACCATGACACAAAGTAAGTATGTATGTTTATTTATGTATGTATACTTATTTTGAGATCACTAATAAAATCTGTGTTCCTGTTCAGGTCATCGAGGAAATCCAGGCTGAGCCCAAACTTTCAAAGTTCGAGGATGACATTGCTCGCCTTTGGGACTCGCGGGTCAAAATCAACGATTTCATTCGTATCTTGGTGGACAAGATACAAGAACAGAAGAGGGAGAATGCCAAGCAGCAGGAACAGTTCAACGAGACCCTGAAAAGCAAAGAGGGAGATGGTTTGGCCATTCAGGTGCTGAAAAAAGTGAGTTCAATTTAGTTGGAAAATTTAATAACAAATCCAATCCAATCAAATCTAATTCATAAGACAAGTTTTTTCCCTGGACATACAGAGGGGTAATGCGGCCAGCATCCTTGGCCCATTACCAGATGCTGTCCAGATGAAGGAATTTTTTTACTTATAAATGTTATCTTCTTGTTGATTTAAAATAAAATATAAAGTATACCTATATTAGTATCTAGAAGTCTTACAATATTAAAGGAAGATACTAATAAAAAAAAACAGAGACATGAAGAAAAAAAACACAACAACAAAACAATTATAGAAATAAACATTGAGTACCACATAGGCGTTCAAGAATAAAAGATTACTAAAGAAAACACAATTAAAAGTTAAGCTCTAACAAAAGACAAATGAGGGAAAATTAGAAGACGAGAAGATTGCGAACAAACCTCTACCAACATCATCAACCAATGTTGACGTGTAATTAAAAGAAACAAAAAGTATAACTTACAAAGACGTTTCTGACGCGTACAGAAAGAAAGACAAAAAGTTAGTGAGAAAAGTCATAAAAAAGAAAATGAGATTTTGAATAATAAATTGAGAGAAAAACATAAATTAATAAAATCTCAGTCCAGGAGAGTTTGTTTACATTGAGGGTGCTGACTTTATTTCTATCTTCTGTTTGATAGATCAACAGTTATTTTAAAATTTAAGATTTGAAGTTTATATTAATGCCCAAAACACTCAATTTACAAAAATTAATTCATAGTCATCGATCTTTGAAACAGCCGAATCAAAATAATGACTCCAAAAAGTGGCACAGTGTCTTTTTTTTGGGAATGTACCTAGGTGCGTACTAAAAAAGGATTTTTAAAAATTCCAAATTCGGCGCTAGAAAATTCCGTGTTTCATCAAGTAGGTGTATTACAGAAATTTACTTGTTAAAAAAATATATGAGAATTTATTATATTATTCTCTTCCTAATTTTTTACGTATTTGACATCAAAGTTGTCACTTCAGCATAACTTTCCTGGTTCTTAATGTTCAGACGTCTTTTCCCCTTTCAGATATTAAAAAAAATCTCGAATGGTTCACTGGTTTGTTTAGCACATAGAAAGTTTTCTACTTGAAGTCTTCAGTTAGTACATAAATAAAATATCTCCCTAGGTATTAATTCTCTTTTCTGATTATTCTAAAGTTTATGACAAAAGGACTCTGAACTGAAAGACAGGCAGAAGAAGATTTTCAATCCTGGAGTACATAAATACTTGTTCTATGTAATTCTATGAATGTTCATGATAGTTCGTACCGGAATATTGTTTTATTTAATTTTAAATAGAGTTATTGAATAATTTAAATCATCTGAATATTACAAATTAGTTTCTACACGTAAGTAGGTATTAACCAAAACTTTGTCGAACTCTTATTGCTCACTTACACATGATTTTGAAGGATACAAAAAATCAATCCCCATCTGCTCAAAAAGAGATAATATTAAAACAGCATAATTCAAGTACCTTTTCCATTTTAATGTATATATCCAGAAATACTGACGCAGTTCATGCATTCAGTATTATTTTAATTTTAATTGATTTTCGTCACTTTTGAAAATTCTTCTCACAGGAAATCGAGAAACACCAGCACACCATAGAGGAGCTGAAGCAAGTCGAGATCGAGGCTGAAGAAACAGCCACCAATCTGCGCGAGCATATCTCTGTGCTGAATGCAGAGATAGACACGCTGAAGAAGAGCATTGAGTCAGAGGACAGTGGAGTCCCAGCAGCCAAGACCAAGGAGAGTCAGCAGCGAGACAGAGAGAGGTTGCTAAATGAGATTGAGAATCTCAAGGTAAAATATAATATAAAAGTTATCATATTTGTGTTAATCACACTCGTGATATCTCAACTACTCAAACTTGCTTTACTAAATTTACGCTGAAACCGGGACTTGAACCACCGACCTCCAGGTTACAAATCCACCGCCTTATCGATCAAGCTACTGAAGTCGGTTGTAAAATATAATATATTATCCAAGTAAAACAAATTCTCAAGGTGGGTCTGCCGCAAAGAATGCCACAATGGGTCTCCAAGTACTTGTCAATCAGTAATCAAAGTTACATCTTTCAATCACTTGCTTTTGAGAAGTTGAGGCCCTGAAAAAAAGAAGTGCATGGATACTTCAAATACTTTTAAAGCATCTTTTACCGTAATTGTACATAAGTAAAGGGCTTAAAAACGTCTCTTTAAATTTTCATTAGGTATAATAAAATTATTTTCGAAGACTTCTGCAAACACATCTTTCAGGTGGAGTTGAAGGAGATGGCGGACAGAGCGAATGGAGTGGAGAAGACTTGGGAGACACTGGACGAAGACTTGACGCGTATGAGAATAGAGCTGACGCAAATGACCCATGAGAGGAACAAACAGGCGAAGATAAGAGACACTCTGGAGACCGAACTGGAGAATGCGCGAAAAGGTTGAGATAAATACGTAATCAACGAAAGCAGAAAAGGTTGAGATAAATGTGATTTTAAAGATAGAAATAAACAGAAGAGATGAAAGAATGGCAGAAGAAGAACAAAAAGTACAGAAATGATCTGTTACCGAGAGATTGAATATACATTACACAAATAATACTCCATGTATTGTTTGTGTAATGTATTTTCAATTCAAGAACAAACTTTAAATGCTATTATTATACAAAAATATAGATACTATTTTAAACTATAAGGGTTGAATAAAAGTGGAATTGAAAGAATAGAACAGAAATTCAGAAGTATAAGAAAGGGAAAACAAGTTTGATAGTCCAAAGTGTTCTTTAGCGTAAAAATAGTTGAAGTACCTACCAGAGAATACTTCCTGACTATAAAATATTGAAGGGGCCACTGAGAAGACTAACAAGTGATCTGATTGATAATATTTATGAGAGGTCAGAAATCGAATCAATTTTTTTTTAAGTTTAGATGCTTAATTTGTAGAGTGAAGTCTAATGTTTCTAGAACCACAGGTATTCTAGTCCTTTTGATTCTTTAGGTTATCTGGACAAGTGAAGTCTGATGTTTGTAGAACCACAGGTATTCTAGTTCTTTTGATTCTTTAGGTTATCTGGACAAGTGAAGTCTAATGTTTGTAGAACCACAGGTATTCTAGTTCTTTTGATTCTTTAGGTTATCTGGACAAGTGAAGTCTAATGTTTGTAGAACCACAGGTATTCGAGTTCTTTTGATTCTTTAGGTTATCTGGACAAGTGCATTGAGATGAAGGAGTATGAGAACCAGCATGCCAGGATGCAGCAGGAGTATGGAGAGCTGGACCACCAGTACAAGCAGCTTAAGGTAAATGGATTGTGGATTGTGGAACCATAAACATTATGTATAAGAAAATGATAAAAAATTTGTTTTGTTTTGTTTGTTTGTTTTTTTTTTTTTTTTTTTTTTTTTCTTCATCTTCTATCTTAATTGTAAGGCAAAAATAAATCACTTCCGATGTAATTAATTTTAACACATTGTGTGCCGACCCAAAAATGATGATTATCCCCTGGGGCCACAGTACAAAGAATTGTCTCTCATTATGAGAGACAATCATGATCGATGAAAACCAAAACATACCTGGATTATCCACAGGGGCCACCCTTAAAACTCTCCATATAAAAGCGTGGCTCAATATTGAGAGACTATACTTGAAAGTAAAATCTAATGTCGCTCAATATGTTAGTATGGTTTATCCTACAATCTAGATTCCACAAAAACTTCTGTATCGGTAAGTTGAAAAAACCTTATTTTTCACATTTCTTGCTCGCAATCATATTTTATAAAAATAAATACACATACAAATGCGCATATATGTACATACAAGTAATTATTGAGATTTGCGCGTTACATGGAATGTATTTAACAGCCCAACAGAGAGAAACAAAACCAAGGTTACTCAGGAGGTAACCTTGGTCCAGATTTTTTTTTTAAATCAGAGCAAAAAATTCTTTTTTTACAAAAACGAACACAATACTTCAGAATTCTAATATTAAACATTTATCTGAAGTAATAGAAAGAAATTGAACAAAAACCACAAAAAGATTGTATTCATATTTTTCCAATTTCTATTACACTGAGTATTTTCTCTCTTGTTTTTTCTTCTCCTTCCTTCCTTCTTCTTGCTACCTTACTTTCTTCCTTCATGTTTAACATTGATATTCTCTCAGCAACCTCAATGTTCTCTATGAAAAATACTCAAATTGATCTCTCCCTCATTCTTCCTTTTTCAATTTCCATGCAATATGCAATGCCGCCTGATTTCAGAGCAACAATTTATTTTCACTTTGTGGTTTATAATGCTTTGATATTTTTTTCCATAGATTTTTTTTTTTCTCATTAATTTCCTTCGTGTTTCTTTTCTTGTAAGGGCATCTTCTATTTCAATGACAAAATAATATTCATTGTTAGTTTTACATCTATATGTATGTATCTTTTCACTTCTTTTAAAACCATTTTATTGATTCTTCTAAAATTCATCTTTTACAAAAACACTTGTTAATTTTGCTCGTAGATAGACATATTCATTTATTTTATTTTATCTTCAATGATTCACTTCATGAGGTATAAATTTATGTCTCTTTCTTTGTATAGGCGTTCTTCACACCTCGGCCGAGGTGTTTGATAATCTCTTTCTTCTTCTCTCAATTTAACTTTTTCCAAATAATAATAACCAAAACTATAACATAACACATAATTATTACTTCAGATAAATTTCTAAAATTAGAAATCGGAAGTATTGTGTTCGTTTTTTTTTTTTTTTTTTTTTTTTTTTTTAATGATATTTATTTACAGAGGAAACTTAACAGTCCTTGCTCCTTTTCTTTTCTTTTCTCTTCATAATTTGACTAGACAATGTCCATTCCTTTCAGCTTTCTTACGAGAGACAAACCCTGCTGAATGATCAAGTCAGCATCCGCTCCGTAAAACTACAGGACGAGCTGACTCAGACCCAAGCAAAGTTGAAATCCATCGATCAGGAATTCTTGCTGGTGAAAACCCAGTACGCGAACAACCAGGCGGAGATAGCGAGACTCACCAGCTTGAACAGGAAGTTCGACAAATCCAAGATGATGAACCAGAACAAACTAGAGAATGTGGAGAAGGCCAAAAAGGCTTTGGTGGTAAAGTAACATTATTATTATAAAATTATTATAAAACCTGGTTGCAGGGTTTCAGCTGAAACACCATGCAATTAACACTGCGACCTAGTGAGATCTATTTATTGTGACCAGGGGTGTAAAGTAACATTGAAATAGATAAGTTCAATGAGTAATACAAGAGGACATTAGCGCGCGATTAGCTCAGTGATTAAGCACTCGCTTGTCATGCGGAAGGTCCTGGGTTCGATCCCCGTGCCGACAAAAATTTGTATTCTTAATTTGGTTACAATTGTTTGTAAGCGATACCTTCCGGTGCGCTCGTGTTGGCCCAGCACCTAAATGGGAAGTATTGTGTCACTTCTCGCCCATCAGAGGGGAGGCATACTACGGGATGGGCAGGCTGCAACACAGACCACAAGCGTCTACAGTAGCTCCTGTTTCATGGCTACGAGATAAGAAAAAGGCTGTGAAACACTCATCTTTAAAAAAAAAAATAAAAAAAATACAGATTGTCCCTCAACTCGGGCTATAGTGTGATGTGGTTGAAAAGTTATGAGAATAACATCACACTATGCTAGTCACAGTAGTTAAGGCGTCAGTCTGGTAATCCAGGGGCACGGATTTGAAACCCAGCCGGTACATGGCAAGAAGTTGGCCCTTTTTGGGATTTTGACCACATAATAATACTTCTTGGGTTTACAGCTGGAATAACAAGACTTATTAAATTCAGTTTGGCAGTATAAATAAGGTGTTATTATTATTACTATCACGACTCGAATTTTGTCTACTAATAGACATCAGGGAATAAAAAGTCCTTGAAAATTAATTAGTCGACACTCCAGTCGGAATAGTAAGTAGGTACTTGAAATATGAATCCTAATTTTAAATGAGTGTTTTTTCTATGTATAAAAAAAAAACTTTTCATAGTTTTTCCTCTGAGATTTATGTACATGTAAATGTATTCATAGAGAAGCCATATTGAACAACGTAATGACTTTCTCTATTTTGTATTTCATTTTACACTATTATAATGGAAGTAAAATAAATAGATAGCATATAAATTTTATAATATATTCAAACAGTATTTCGAGGACACTGTGAATTAGGTCCCAAATTAATTTCAACGAGTCATAATTTTTGCCTTATTATCTAAAAATATTTTTTTATTGCCTCAATCGTCTAAAAATAATACCTAATTGTTCAGGTGAGTATTTTTTTAGTAAATCTAACTAATGTCTCTTGGTATACCAAGCTACCAAGCAGGGGTAGTCTGTTTACGACGGGCGGGGGGCTAGACTTATAATGTAAAGAAAAAATTCTAGCGTATTGATGCGTGATCTATGGATCGTATCTCACCATCTACATGGATTTGCTAATTTATTTTAGTATGTGACCACATAATAATAAGACTGAAAGTTAGGTGGTAGAAAATGCTCTGAGTAGTAACCTGGTTGTTCATCATCATAGGGTGGCGTCATCGGGAACGATGGTAGCCAAACAGTGGAGGAATGACTCCGCACTTCTACCACTGTCTTTACAAGGAGCCTAATAATTGACAAGGGCCCCCAGAACCAAGCCAATGCTGGTCTACTTCCTGTTTATAGTCCCCCATAAAGCCAGACTGCTGGTTGTTACCTTTCATTAAAGATAATTATAATGGTAATTTAATGCTTACAAATAGAGTACATTCCATATCCACACGTCATTGTATCGTGTACCCATTGCAGATGGAGAATGAGAAGCTGAAGGAGAAGTTAGTGAACCTGGAGAGAAACATAGAAACCTACAAGACCATGCTGACTCAAGAGAAGCGAACCTTCAAGCAAAAATGCTCAGACTTCGAACTGTTGGAGAAAAAATTGTATCAGCATCAAGGTACCTATGATAAAAATTTAGTTCTCACAATCTAATCTCTTAGGGAAAAAAATCTCTTAGGGTCAAGGTATAAAACAGAATTGAATTTAAGATAAACTCCTCTTATCTGGCAGAAGTATACCCATCCAAAAATTACCACATCGATGCAAGGTTGCAAGGGTTTTTATTGTTCTCTTCTAGTCACCGTGGCAGAGTGAGTTAGCGCGCTAGGCATTGCGCGTAAGGTGACCTGGGTTCGATTCCCAGCAGGGCAGGATTTTTTTTTTTTTAACGTCGCTTTCAACTGCATGGTCATATCACGACGGGGGTGTTACCCTCCATTCGCAGGAAACTCACAAACCTGCTACCCACATTAACCTCACCCAGCCTGGGTTGGGCCGGAATGCCAGCATCACGAAGTCTTCACCTCGCTGGACGTTGCTTAACTTCGGTGATCCAACGAGAACCGGTGCATTCAACGCGCCATCGACGCTGGCAGGGCAGGATTTTTTCTGCTCTGTACTTAGGTGTTCGGGGTCCACTCATAGCTCGTGAGGAAAAATAAGTAGCTGCTTTGATGTAAGCAGCGACCAGTGGCGAAATTATAGACAAAAAAAAAACGCTTGCATACGAGTCTGCAACCATTGGGACATTTTCATCTTTACTATTCAAGGTCTAAAACTTAACTGACCAAATTTCGTATTGTGCGCATGACACATACTTTTTCTCTTCTCTCTTTTTATAATTTAATATTTCGTTACATAATTTCGTCACATAATTTCGTTACATAATTTTGGTTATGTGCCAGAGCAAAGACATGAAAATGTCAAAATAAGATGTTGGGATATTTAAGATATGGAAAAGTCCTATAATTCTGCGCTACATACTAAAATTGTGATATAATAACACTAAGAAACACATTTATTTATTTATTGTTCCCTTCGGCAAAAGATTTTATTTGATATATTAAATCGATCACCACGTCCACTCATTTGCTCAGAAAATTTACTTCAACCAAATAAACAAACACTTTAATATACAAGGCTTTGTTTCAGTGCAACAATTGCTACTTGTCAATACCTACCATGTGTGTTCAAATTATATCCACATCCACAATCCATATCCAATTATTTTCCCTATTACATTTTTAATCACAAGAATATGTTCCACAATCCGCATTGTTTAAACGCATTCGCTCGTTTATTTTTTTTACCAGGTTCCCTTTTTTCCCTCAAATTCTCATCATTATCTTTCAGTTTACTTTTTTTCTCTTGTTCTCTCTCTCTTTCTTGTGTTCCTCTATCTATATTGGAAAGTGCCAATTTATTGAAATTGTGTCTGCTACGTTTTATTCTGCTTCAATTTCATCATTTCCTTTTCCTATCTTTTTCTTTTCTGGTTGCCTCTCCTTCTTGTCTCTATTGCTTCATTTGTTTTTTTTTTTTTTTTTTTTTCCTCTTCCTACTTCTATCTCTTTCCCAATTTTCAAATTTACCTGCTTATCTTTTTTCAATGAAATGATTTTTTTTCTTTCCGTCTGTTTACTTTTCTCGTGCTTCAATTGTTTCTCGTTCTTCTGCGTTCTCTTCAAGTGTGAATTTACATTTAACGACACAATACATGAGCCTCTTCCTTTTTTTCTATCTGTAATTCTCTCAATCTCTCGTTTTCTTTCCAGGTGCCGTTTTTAAGGTGCTTTTACGATGTTTTTACTTCTAAGTCTCCCATCTGCTTTTTTTCTTCTCTCTCTTCTTGTTCTTACATTTCATCATGTTACCTCACATTTCCTTCATTACTTTGCATTTTGGTTTTATCATTTCCTTATATTACAGTGATTCTGCTTAATTATTTCTATTGTATCTCTTAATTTAGCTTTTATCCATTTATTTTCTTTCTTTCTTTCCGACAGTTAATTTTAAAATGTAATTCTCGCTGGATCTTTTTTTCCTTGTTCATATCTCTTTCTTCTCTATCTCACTCTCTCTGTATTTCGTTAAGTAATAAGGGCGTATCCACCTGGGTCTGATATAACCTTGCAATATTTCCTTATTCTATCTCTCCTACTCTGTCTTCTATCTCTTTCTCCTCTCACTCTCTTTCTCTCTATCTCTCTTTTTCTCATTCTACGAAACAATGCTCGATTGAAATTGGAGATCTCTCAACTGACACCATGAATTATTACCCACCTATCGTTCTCGCACGAGGTGAAGGGACATGTGGAGTGGAAAGGGAGGTGTTATCTATTTATTTCAGGCGTCAGCGGATGTGATAAGACTCGAACATAAGGTGAATGCAGTGGTGAGTTGCTTGGATCTCGCTAGCATTGTATGGGAGTTCTTTATTGTTCGCGGGGGGAGGATTGTACGATAACTTTATGTTTAAAAAAAAAAAATACGACCATGATTTACTATAGGTACCACCAATACCTAATACATACTTACGAATTAAAAAATGATTTAAAGGTCTTATTTATAGCCATAATATTACTCTTATTCCTTCATTTTGTATATGTTTCCATTTCTAAGTCGGAAAATACCTACTGATGCGGTGGAAGAGCTCCAAAATTTAACATATTTAACGTGTGAAATTTTCCTCCATTCAGTAACGTGTCATCGGCGCTGACTGACATTTATAAGAATAATATTGTCGCCTTATTTGTAGTTCCCCGAGTATACTACGCAAAGAACTAATGAGTCCCATCACCCATTATTACAGAAGTAAGCCCCAGACGTATTGATATGTGGTCAAAAACCCAACTGGGTGGACAATTCTATAAGTCCTAAATGGGTTCGGAACCTTCCACCTCTGGTTTACCTGACGGCTTGACCATTGAGTAAACAGGGGTTCGGTGGAAGAGAAAGCCACAGGCTTTAACCTCGCCCCTTGGTTCACTACATATTCTATTTTTTTTTTTTTTAGCATGTCTATTTTGTTGAATGTATGTAGTTGACCAATAAAGAGTTAAATAATAATAATAATAATAATAAACGGGACGGACAAAATTTAGATATTTATTTATTTAACAGAAACCATCGAGGGGTTGCAGAAGATGCTGACGGAGAGTGAGAAGGAGAAACAGGAGCTGGCCAGGAAGAATAACAAGATGGAGGATGAGGTGGCCAAACAGAAGCAGCAGAAACTGGCCAAGGCTCAGAACCTGAGTCTCAACCAGACGAGACAACAGGTGAAAATGAATGAACAAACCTTTTTTTTTTTTTTTTTTTTTTTTTTTTTTTTTTTTTTTTTTTTTTTTTTATTATTTTTTTATTTTTTAAGTGGGGTTTAACGTCGCTTTCAACTGCCATGGTCATATCACGACGGGGGTTTTACCCTCCATTCGCAGGAAACTCACAAACCTGCTACTCACATTGACCTCACCCAGCCTGAGTGGGGCCGGGAAAAGCCAGCGTCACGAGAATTAGAATTTGAATAGTCACCCATCCAAGTCTTAACCTCGCTGGATGTCGCTTAAACTTCGGTGTTCTGAAGGGAACCGTGTAATTCAACATGCCATCGACGCTGGCTTGAACAAAACCTTCATTTGGAAATATAAAGGAAAATGAACAAACCTTTATTTGGAATATGTATAGGGAAAATTAACAAACATTTACTTGGAATAAAAAGAAAATGAACAAACCTTTATTTGGAATAAATTTTGTAATTAGTAACTTCCTCGTTGCAATTAACCTGAAAATAAGAGAACTCAAGTTATTTCCATAACTTTGCATGAGAGTATGGAACAACAAATAACTACTGATTGAAAGCTAACATGTACTCTTTTGTTTCATCTTGATTATCGTACGACTTTCTAAAAATCTGAGGCCCGAATTATGAACAGGATTTGTTTATCTCAGTGGATCCTTACCATTAACCCTTGACAACAACTGTAGAGGTCATAATATCTAAGCCGGTTTTATGTAGTATATTACTTCTGTGGCGTAACGAGCTGTAGCCAGCCTTCGTGGCCAAATCTTATCTTAGAATTTCTATCGGTCAGCTGATAAAATCTAAGGATCGGCTTAGACTTACTAATCCTGTTTCAAATCACAGCCCTAAGTTTCTGTTCTTCTGAAAGCTGAAATATATACCCCGTTTTTAACTTCAAAGCATTCCTCGTTTTCTAGGAGGCAGGCAAAACAAACGAGGAGCTATCACGCATCATACGGGAGAGGGAGGCCGAGATAGAATCCTTGAAAACCAACAGGAACCTGATGCTGTTCAGGACCAAACATGACGTCATCGCCCTGGAACAGCTCGGGAATGAGAAGCTTATAGTTCAGAAACGGTTACTCCAGGCACAGGTGAGACATAGTGAAAGATGTAAATACAGAAGAGTCAGAAGTTTTCGTAGATGTAGAGAGAAGGAGAGATTAGGAACCAGGAAAATTATGTAGGGAGAATATTTTCGACTACATTTTTGTGTCTTATGTAGTTAATTAGTTATTTGGGACCCTAGGGAAGCGAGACAAAAGAGTTTGTGCGAGTAAATTAGTGCATATAACGGGAGATCCCAGATCAAAAATCCACCTGAAACAGCGTCTCAGCCTGGCGGTGAAGAAGGGGAATGCAGCAAGTATGCTTTCGGCTCTTCCCTCAGCTGAGTTTGTAGAAGTCTACGATCTATAATTGTATTATTGTTTTATTTACTCTTAAATAAACTATGTTATATAGGTAACTAGTGGAGCAATGTCCAAATAATTATAGTCCATATAGTCCAAGTTGAGGTAATCTCTGTTGGAAATTGAAGACGCATTAAATAATTATGGCTCTTTTGTGGAACACACATTAAAATTAAATTTCCCATCATATATGACCAATATGCGCTTGAAAAACGAGTAAAAAAATCCCTGTGTTCAAATTTAAATTTGGAAACAGTGGTGTTACAACTTACTCGTATAATACTAACCTTGATTTTGACCATTGCCAGGACGATATTAACACGCTGAAATCCAAGCTGAAAGTGATAAATCATCAGGTGGAGCAGCTCAAGGAAGACATTACCTACAGACAGAATCAGCTGATTAGGGAACAGAGCCGTAAGTTTATTTATTCCACTGCTAGCTAATAACCGATTATGTCTCTCTGATGTTTCAGATATTCTATGAAATAGATTATCTACATAATTACAGAATTTTTTGAAAATTATGTTTATATTAGTCATCTTATTGTGAATTCATTATTGAAACACTTTTACATGTCTAGGATTCGAATTTTGATTGCTTTCATTTTTCTATTTTATTTAAACATTGCGGGACGAACATCAGAATATTTCAAAAAACACGATGATAATATGAGATGAAAATTCCCGTCCCCTATTCTGGTATTTTCAAGGTTCATATATTATAATATGCTGTCCTCCATCTTTTGATCTTATCTACATTCATAAGTTTCCTATCTCTTTTGCCTTGAGCTCTCTTATTATTATCACGAGAAGAGAATTCCGTAGGCACCAACCTTGAATCAAGTTTTGTGTTAATAATCTCAATTTTTATGTAAACATTACATTTATCCTTATTATAAAGAAAAAAAATGTTTAATTATTATTAGTGTCTTTGGGACGCACAAAGGAAATACTAAAGATAGAAGATCCTATTTATTTTTTATTTTGTTTTCATTGTTTCATTTTTCTTCAATAGAGGTACTCTCAATTTTTTCATGTTTAGTTCAGCCTGTTCACAATATTAATTTGATCTTTTCATTTCTATGAAGAAGACTTTTTGCTGACGAGCTTATAATTATCTACTATTTAGAATTAAACTCGGTCAGAATTTTTCGCTCCGACCGGGATTCGAACCCGCAACCTCCGGGGCAGCAACCAATGCTCTACCCACTGAGCCACAACCACTTGGCATGTCAACCTAACTTTTCGTTTCGCCCGCAGTGCGTGAGAAGATCCAGAAGGAGAAGGAAAACCTGACGGCCGAGTGCAAACAGATGAGGGTGGATAACGAAGCCGCTAGAGAGCGCAACGAGAGACTAGACATTGATTTGAGCGACATGAACAAGATGTTGAGCGAGATGGAGCGAGACAGAGCTGAACTGGAAATGAGGAACAATCAGGTTAGTGGAATGCAAACAGATGAGGGTGGATAACAAAGAGATACAAAATGTCTGTTTATTTTTTCCTCAAGATCCGGTTCTGAAGGTTTCTCAGGAAAGTAAAATTATTAACAAACGCCAGCGCCCATGGCGCGTTGAATGCAACGGTTCTCATAGGATCACCGAAGTTCAGCAACGTCCAGCGAGTTGAAGACTTCGTGATGCTGGGATTTGGCCCAACCCAGTCTGGGTGAGGTCAATGTGGGTAGCAGGTTTGTTAGTTTCCTACGAATGGAAGGTAACACCCCCGTCGTGTTAACACCCAAATTAAAAAAAACAGCTGTTTATCACAATTAGCTACTCAAAGTGGGACATATTAACCGGAACCAACGACCCCTAGATCACCAGTCCTCTCCCTAATTATTATGAGGTGCTTTGTTAAACTGTTGGCATAATGGGACTACCTATCTTGCGCTGATAGTCTAAAATAAAGCACTACTTATACATATTGGTTTGGCTCCTGAGATCAGTGAATCTTTGATTCAGCAAATGTGGTCGGTGAATCAGCACTAACTTTGCTTTATCTCGCACATGCGCAGCTGCTGAATGATCGCGATGTGTTGGCGAGCAAGCTGATGCGGACTGAACGCACCCTCACGCTGACCAATGAGAAGGTCAGAATATTCGAGGTCACTCTGCACAAGGGCAAGATGTGGTACAACCGAAAGCTGAAGGAGTTACAGCTGCTCAAACTCGAGATCAAACATTTGAGGTGAGTAAAACCTGTTGTGAAAAAGGAAAAAATCAAACATTGACTCGGAAACTCGAGATCAAACATTTCACTTGTAAGTAAAACCTCTTTTAATAAGTTCGGGGGATAACCATGCAGAGGGTATATCATGCAGAGACGATAACCGACTTTTTTTTGAGGGAAAAGGAAAGTTGTGGATGATGTTCACAAAAATTTATTTAGTGTTGGAAACTTGAATTTTGATGCTTTTTAAACTCTAGATTCTAGAAATATAGAACATGCTGAACCAAAGAAAGGTATGAAAAAAAAATCTGTCAAAAAAAGTCGAATGACACTTTTAATACCTTTATGCAAGGAAAGAATAATCCCTCGTTCTCTATTTCACTCTCGCAATCAATAGCGCATTAAAGTGAATATGTCATTCATCAATTTTATTACAACCATAAAAGATATTTATACAGGGTTCACATAATAATGTATTCCAGCTGAAATCGTACGTTTGAGAGGATTTTATGAACCTTTCTAAGATTTTTACTATTGAAGTATTATTAAAAAATCGAAATTAACCTTGGAAATTCATTTAATTTTAAATAACTAGGTTTTGACACCATATTTTATGAAATCACGAAAGAGAACAGAAATGCTTTTCAAAAAAATTCTCGAGATGAAACAATTACAAACTGATTTTCAAACAGCTTACAATTTTCATCAACTTTGGGAAATAAGAGAGATATTTAAGTATAATTATTAATACTGTCAGTGGCAGACAGAAGGTGCCAAGTAAGTTTGAATTAACCTTTCTATTCCACCAAAACTTCATTTTAGCTGTATTTATCAAACAGTGAATTGGAAAAAAATCTATCTGAAAGAATTCAAGGTTCTGTCTGATTCTGCACCCTGTATATTCGTATCCAAGATAGAAAATGATATCAATCTATTTCTATTGGCAGTCCATTCATCATTCTAAATTGGTCGAGCGCTTTGCTCATCAAAATTCGAACACTGCCATATTGATATCCACGCAAATTTCACACTGCAATAATGATTAATAATCTTGTCAATTAGGTAAGTATATTTCTATAAAATTCATATTTTATGCTAATACCAACAAAAAACTTGCTCTACATCTGAAGTGCCTTTCAGTTATCAATTTTTCACTCTTCTTCTGTCATTTCTTTATCAGTGATGGTGTCTAGCCAACTTCAGATGGCTCATCCTGAACCACATAATCCATATTAATCCACATAGGTGTTATATATTATTCTTATGTGCTAACCATAATGAGAACTTTTTATAGAAAATATTGCCCTACCCTAGGATCGAACATCTCTGAACCACGGCCAGTAGTCTCAACTTTTACACCATGGAGGCTGGTCGTTAATTATCTCTATACAGGAAGAGAATGCCGTTGGCATTAGCACCGCCCGAGATCAAATTTTGTTTCATCAATTTCAATTTCTATGTAAATTCTATGTAATTTATTGTAAATAAAACTTGATTAAACATGTTTAATAATAATAATATACATAAAAATCAAATCTGTGCATGTTTGGCTGACTATGTCCTCTTAGGGGTTTTCTGTTTACAATACCACAGCCCAAACAGTAACCGATATTGAAATTTTGATGAGAGTCGACTCCCCCTAAACCACCGTCGAACTATCTAGAACTAGAAAATTATCAAGATTAAAATATCTTTTACCATTTTCAAGATATGGGTATTTTTTGGTCCAATAATGATACAAATAAGACGCCAAGCACGGCAATAACCTCAACGCCGAGAAAGTGTCGGGAATTAGCTAAAAATGTATAAGTAATAATAATAATAATAATATCGCCTTGTTTATACTGCCCGATTAGGACTATTAGGCCCCATTATTCCAGCAGTAAGCCAAAGACGCATTATTAAGTGGTAAAAATTCCAAATGGGAGGATAAATTGTCATGTCCCGCCTGGGTTTTGAACCCGCGGCCTCTGCAATCTGTGGATTCACAGTTACCGCCTTTACCACTGAGCTACCGGGACAGACATTTTAGACTAAAGTAGTGCTTTTTATATAATTTTAGACTGTCAGTGCAAGATAGGTAGTCCCATTATGCCAACAATTTTTTACGGAGCTCAATTTACTAAACAAACATGCTAAACAAAACGTTAAGATAAGTTAAAAGAGTTATCATAAGCGTAATAAGCGTAATATCACAATCAATTACTCTTAATCAAACTCGGCTTATTAAACTTATGCCGAAGTGGGACTCGAACCACCGACCTCAAGGCTCCACGACCTTATCGATCAAGCCATCGAAGTTGAATGAGATGCTAAACAATTCACCACTGAACAGTGCTAAGAACTTTTGATATCCAGTTGTTTTTACGACATCAAAGGAACAAGGAAGCTTTTAATTTCGCGTAATTTATGGCTTTCGATGTGCTTCGGGAACATTAAAGAGAGCAAGAAAAACAACATTAAATTCCTGAGCACTTGGGATCAGTATAAACAGAAGAGTGAGAAGTTGTACTAGATGTTTATGATGGAATTAGTTGGGTCTCTAGGGATGCTCTGTCAGCGGCATGGCTATAGCAAGATCGTTGAAAAGAAAGAAGCTTGTAACATTATGTATCTAGGCACTGAGTACCTACTGACATACTCAAACATCGATTTTTAGAGCCATAGAGCCAAAAATGGATTTAAATGCCAAAATTTTCATTTGTTTTCAAGGTAATATAATAGATAATAGGTACCTGCTATACCTATTTTTGTACGAAATATTTTCCCCGCAATAGAAACATCTCTACCCATTGAACACGTCGAAATTGGAAATTTTGGAGAAAAAACTACTTTTATTCCACGTTGTTATTATTATTATAATAATAATGCTTTTTCTTTGTGTTATTATGTCACAATTTTAGTGGGTAGCGCAGAATCATAGGACTTTACCACTTTAATTTACAATATCTTGTATTATTTTTTTGCCAAGATTCTGCCACTGGTCGCTGCTTCACATTAAAGCAGCTACTCATTTTTCCTCACGAGGTATGAGTGAACCCCGAACATCCAAGTACAGAGCAGAAAAAATCCTCCCCCGCTGGGAATCGAACCCAGGTCACCATGTGTGCAATACCTAGCGCGCTAACTCGCTCTGCCACAGTGACTACCGTTATTATTATTATTATTAAATCAAGCTTTGTTAGAAGTACAACTTATAAAATATTTACGATAGAAAATAATTTGAAAATTAATAAATAATAAATTAAAATAAATAAATAATAAAGAAGAAAATAGAAATGTCCTAACTATAGGGCGGGACTGTTGCCTGAGGCAATCTAATTTTAATCCTATAGACTATCATTATCATTATTCACACTATCCACATATCTTCCTGCCTAAATGCTAAGAGGTAAGAAACCCTCGAAAAATAACTTACAAAAAAGGCACCGAGAAAGATTTAAAGGAGTATCTGGAACTATCTTGTCTGTTTTATCTGAAATGCCATAAATAATTCTAATTTCAGATTCGTGTAACGTGTAGAGGAGGATGGGGAGAATTGGGACTTGGGGAGAAGTGACACATTAGAATTTAAGATTCAAGTGAGGTGTAGGGTAGGTGAGGGAGGATTGGGACACAGGGGGAGAGGTGGCACATTCGAATTTAAGATCCGTCGGAGGTGTATTTTTTATGGCCCTTGATTTTATTGCTCAGGAAATTAATTCTCTCCCAATTATTCCGCTTTTATAGCTTCTTATGTAGCATCCATTTTAACATCCTCACGCCTTCTTATTTTATGCTATTAGCTCCTGCTCTCTCTCTCTCTCTCTCTCTCTTTCTCTCTCTCTCTCTCTTTCGCTCTCTCTTTCTATCTCCCTTTCATTGTCTCTCCTCCTTTATTCTAATTTTATTTCTATTGTTCTGTTTCGCTCTTTTTTTGTTGTCTTTTAACTGTCCTCTCTTTCTCATAGATTTTTTTTGTAAATAAAACCTGATGAAACATGTACCATGAGTTTTGCTTTCATCCTTGATTTAGATAAATATGTGTATTGAAATTGACATAATCCGGGGATACCAAGAAATCATAAAAAAACGAAATGCACCATGCTGATATAAATCACAGGTGGTAACTTTCCTTATTATTATTAAACACTTTTTTCGATAAGAAGACATAATATGTACAATACAAATAATTATAACAATGAAAAAAATGGAAACAAAATATACAATAAAAAGTCCTAACTAAAGGGAGGGGTTATTGCCTATAGCAATCTCTTCCACCCAACCGAATCTCTTCTTTCTCTTTTGTCTCTCCATTTACTTCTAGCAATCCGTCTTAAATATTAGGTAATTTATCTAATTTTCACACGTTGGCATTGTGTCGTTTATATTTCTTTAACTCTCCAACACTGACTTACTCTTCTTTTTCTTTTCTCCCTTTTTTATTACGCTACCTTTCTTTTTTATGTCTCTATGACATTTCCATTTATTTCTTCTTATCTCATTATTCGATGTACTTTTTTTCGGTTTTATTGCCTCTAGTTTTACGTTCTAATGTGTCTTTTTCTGTATGTGACTTCAGAATGAAAATGGAGCTATTTAAAAGAAAAAGGATAGTCTAGGAAATATATGAATAACTATATGGCAAAGGTATAGATAAAATAAAGAAAGGAAGGGAAAATGGTAGGAAAAGAGTTGGGTGGAAACGATTGCCATAGGCAATAACCTCGCCCTTGACTTAGGACAGATATGTGTATTTATCTATTTTTTACATTTTTTGTTTATATGTTTATATTGTTTCCATTTTCTTTAAATAATAATTATTTGTATTGTACATAGCTATATAGATGTATATATGCATTTAATAATAATAATAACGCTTTGAGCATTAACCACGCCTGGTGGTTACATTCCATGAAAGAGTATTAATAGTAAATTAGTGCATTTTTGTTTCTTGAGAAATAAAAGAAAAAGTTCAAAAACATGAGGACACATCCCCACCATGCTTTGGTAAATTTTAAATTCAAGTCCGTTTTGAAGTACGGGAAAACCGCTAGTTATTTATGAATAAGTAGCAGATGGGTAGATAAAAGGAGACACACATTATGTAGGGGAGGAGATATATATTATGTAGGGGACTAGGCATACATAAGGATCGTTCACATCGTCTGGAAACACATTACACGCATCGTAAAGTTTCTGAGGCTCCTTACAGGGTGAGAAAGAATGAGTGCAGCATTATTGTAAGCAGTCATGTAGTCAAAGTTGGAAGGAAAGAGGTCACTATGGAAAAAGATTCATCAAGCAATTCTCTTAACCAAAATTCAAACTATTCCTAAGCAGTCATGTAGTCAATGATGGAAGAGGAGATGTCACTATGGCAAAAGATTCATCAAAGAATTCTCATAACTTAAATTCAAATTATTTCCAAGAAGTCATTTCTAAGTAGTCATGTAGTCAATGATGGAAGAATAGAGGTCACTACGGCAAAAGGTTGATCAAGCAATTCTCATAACCAAAATTCAAACTATTCCTAAGCAGTCATGTACTCAATGATGGAAGGAGAGAGGTCACTACAGCAAAAGCTTCATCAAGCAATTCTCATAACTAAAATTGAAATTATTTCTAAGCAGTCATGTAGTCGATGATGGAAGAGGAGAGGTCACTATGGCAAAAAATTCATCAAAGAATTCTCATAACTAAAATTCAAATTATTTCCAAGAAGTCATTTCTAAGCAGTCATGACTGTAGTCAATGATGGAAGAAAAGATGTCACTACGGCAAAAGCTTAATCAAGCAATTCTCATAACTAAAAGTCCACTTATTTCACTAGTTGTTGTGTTGGCATTACTAGTATGTGGTCTCAATTTAATGAGGATAAATAAAATTCATGTATTAGCTTGGATTTGAACCAACCGTACTCTACACCGGACTCTGAGGTAATTAAAATATTGTTCAAGTGTATGTATGTTAATCATAGAGACATTTCTATGTTTGTCAATCATAGAGACATATAAAATAATTCTTATTTCTACGAAGCCACTGTTCAGTTTTGATGGTAACCCTGTTTCACCCTATTACTCGTATATTTATTACTTGTGTCTTAAGAGAATGCCATTACCATGTCTTATACTCCCTCGTCCTTAATATTTCCCTCCGTTCCTTCTTACCCATCTCTCCCCTATTTGTGTCTACTCTCTCATTTCTACTTCTCATTTTCATAATAAGTCTTGAACTATCTTGTCCTTAATATCTCCCTCCGTTCCTTCAAACCCTTCTCTACTTTATTCATGTCCTCTCCCTGTTATCTGGTCTTTCTTACCCTTTTCTCTCCCTACTTATGTCTACTCTCTCCGTTCTCTGTTTCTTCTTACCCTTCTCTCCTCTACTTATGTCTACTCTCTCCTTTCTCTTGAGACTTGAACCACAGACCTCCAAGTTACAAGTCCTCTGTCTTATCGATCAAGCTACCGAGGTTGGTTTAAGATAAATAGTATACATATAAGTTTGTACACATACAAAATGTATCTTTTGGTAGAATAAATTTCAAATTGAAAGGTGCTCAGGAGGTCACATTTCCAGACTTTTATAACATCCACACATAGGTACCTACATTATTTTTTCTTACAAATTCACCCCCCACCCTCTTTTTTTGAAAAATTCAACCCCCAACCTTTCTTTTTAAACAAATCACACCCACCCTCTCTCCGCCCAGACAGGAGAAGTCCCTCATGAAAAAGAACATCGACAACACCGCGAACATTCGCTCTGAGATGTTTTACCTGCAGCGGGACCTGTGCAGAGAGAAAGTGAAGTGTCGCGTTCTGGAGGAAGAGTTGCAAAATCCGCTCAACGTGCACCGATGGAGGAAGCTGGAGGTAAGCACGGTTTCATTTTACTTTAACTGAAATCCTTTTATTATTATTTTTATTTTATTTGACAGATGGTCTTGGCAATTATGAATGACCCGTCAGAAATAAAGAAGTTGAAAAAATAAGCTTATAATTTTCCGAATAAAGTAGGTATGTTATTTTTTTGTAAAAATAAATAAAAAAAAATCTGTTAAAAATTGCTTGTTAAGGTACATATTATTATTTCGTTTAACTGAAAGCCTTTCATTCAATCAATAATAATTAAATGAGAATAAAATTTAATTTAATTCCCTGATTTTTATTTAAGAATGTTACTGAAGAGAAATTTTTCTCTCTGTCAGTTTGTTTTCTAGGCATTCAGAAACTACGAAACTACTAATCCGATGCATACGACACTTTAGGAGTATAATAATTCAAAGGTCCCAGGGCAGGATTTTGTAAAGGTTTCATATTGCTATCAGAACTCTTGTGGGTGAAAGACCAGCGGACCCCTCATACATTTTTTCACACATAATAGAAAAAAAACAGAAAGCTTAAAAAAAAAAAAAAAAAAAAAAAAAAAATAGATGAGAATCCATCCTACCAGGAATTCAACAAGCTATTGGACAGTATCCTAAGATAGAATGTCTGAGATTTTTTATAGGAGGTTTATTATATTGTTTATTATATTGCACATTGCATACGTACAATATTTGCAGGCGTGCATACAATAATTTCACTTTTACCTCCTAATTCGTGTTCAGACTCTGAAGATTAGGTGATAGAAAATGCCTTGAGCATTAACCTCGCCTAGTGGTTAACTTCCACTAAAGAGTCTTATTTTTATAATAATTCAAAATGAAAAAAATAATAATAACTTAGGTATCTATCTTATCCCCCACTTCCAACACTATTTCCAACATGCTCTCTAATCTGAAAGCCATATCAGTCAGTCACTATGACTAAACCACTGCGACTTATCTCCCTGTCAAAAAGAATCACAGCTTAACTTCTCAATAAAATTTCTCTTGAGAGTTTTTATCTTCCAGTTCCTCCCACTTCAACAATAGTTAGATAAAATCCCATTTATTTCTTTCCCACTAAAGATTATATTTTTTTCCCCCATTCTCCACCACGAAGAAGAAAGATACACTTGCGATTCAACAGATTGTGAAACATCAATTTTCTAGAATCTGTGCTTTTACTTCCTCCATTTCTTTTTATTTATTTATTTTATGTCTCTTTGACGCCAGCCTCCGTGGCGTAACGGTTGTGACTACTGGTAGTAGTCCAGAGATTCCGAATTCGATCCCCGGTTGGAGCAAATTTTTTGAAGAAAATTCTGTTTCCTCCAAACATGTGAGGTTGGTATTTCCGGCCCTACCCAGGCTGGGTGAGGTTAATGTGGGATTGCGAGCGACGTTGCCGGTCTCATTAATTTATTTACCCACCTCGTATGTAAATGTGGAATAAAGGCAAGGGAGATATAATTATACTTCATGTCCCTGTTACTTATTCGTAATTTTGTCCCTTCTCCTCCACTGGATATATTATGTTTCCTTCCCAAAACAGCCCCAAGTCATTAGGTATTATCACGGCGAATGTGTATCTGATTATAAACATATTTTTCGGTATTCAGTGGAAGAGAAAGCCACAGGTTTTAACCTCGTCCCTTGGTTCACTACATCTTCTATTGTGTTCTCTTCATTTCATGTCCTATGTTGCAGAATGTATCATGTAGTTTACCAATACAGTGTTAAATAATAATAATAAACATAGTTTGAGTCTTCTCGCCGCAAGATAGTAAGGATAAGGAATTAAGGACCCGCGTTGCCCCACTCAGGCCGCTGAGGACAGGTTAATGCATCCGACAGAATGGTGTCAAGTCAGGGGACGATACTTGATAGCTCTTCTCTGAAAAAAAAAAAAAAAAAAACATTTGGTGAGACCTTGGCTGGAGACGCCAAGTACAGTCAATGGTTGTGATGCAATTTCTCCCTTAGAAAGTTGAAGATAGATATAAGTTTAAAGAAAGGTTCGAAGAAAAACATTTTTGATTGGAAGTTTTTTTTGTTGTTGTTGAGAAGACCTGGGTAAAAAACTAGCATTGTCATACATTTGAGATTATTGAGTTCGTACTTCAATAGAGAAGGCGGTGTTCTTTTTGAACTGTAATGACACTTATTTCAAAACTAGCTAAAACCTGGCACTTTGTTAAGGTTTCTGCCCATGGATTATTTAAAAATACTTTCATTAAAAAAAAAAAAGTTTCTGCCTGGTTGGGAGTCACGCGTTACAGCCGTTTTGGAGTTCTGTAAATTAATTTTTCTATAGGTATGAAGATAATAAGTACTCTCTGAGAGTAGCTATTTGCTATTACAGTAGGTATGCCGATTTGATTAATCTGTGGATTTTGTTTTTGCTTGACTTAACCACACGACCGTTATCCTTTTTTATCCTGCAATGCGCGACGTGGTCCTCTCTCTCTCTCTCTCTCTCTCTCTCTCTCTCTCTCTCTCTCTCTTCCTCTTCATCCTTTTCTTTTGCTTAATCACTATATTCTTTACCTCTAACTCTCTCTTACTCTTTTTTTCTCTCTAACCTTTTTCCTTACTTCTACTTCTATCTCTATCTTTGGAAGTTACTCTGTCTCGTCTTTCTTATCTTTTTCCTTCCCACCATCTCTCTCTTTCTATCTCTCTCCTCTCTCTCTTTCTCACTCCCTAATTTATTTCTTTTCCTATCTCTCTCTATCTACACCTTCTAGCTATCAGCATTACGGAAAACGATATGTTCAAATAATGAAGATACGATGTGACGGAGAAAGAGAGAGAGAGAGAGAGAGAGACAGAGAGACAGAGTGAAAGAAGAGAGAGAGGAGACTAAGAGGGGGGAGAGAGAGAAAGAATCGGAGAGAGACAGAAAGGAGTGGGGGGCAGAAAAGAGTGGGGGAAGAGAGAGAAAGGACTGGGGAGAAAGAGAAAGAGATAAAGAAAGAGAGAGAGAGAAAGGAAGGGATGGAAGGATAAGTACACAAAAGTGTAATTTGATGAATTAGCAGCAGCACACGCCTTACTTTTTACGTCAAGGGAATAGTGTCGCCGAGTTTAAAAAGTCATTTTCTGCTCATTTTCACTTTTTTCCTCTTTTATAACATTTTTTACGAGAATATACATACCTACACCCTACAGCCCCTACACCTATATAAAATAACGTTTCCTGCCTTTTGCATGTTTTCCTAGTAATGTGAATAATTCTGATACTCTTCTTTTTTTAAGAACAATTTATTTTTTTAAAGGAAGATTAAAAAATTTGAGTCCAATCTTTCTGATACTCGTGAAAAGTTTGTTGTTCTTAGACGGTACAAAAAAGATGTTTTTTGTACCTAGACCAGAATTAAAGAACGCTGCTATGGTGGACATTTTGAGACTGCTACTGTATTATAGCATAGAAAAAAATCTTTTCCATCCAGTAGGTATAATTATGCACCTAGTCTCTCTCTCTCACACACACTCTCTGTCTCTCTCTGTCTCTCTCTCTCTCTCTCTTACACTCTTTCTCTCTCTCTTCCTCTCTTCCTCTCTCTCTCTCTGATACACAAATCTTATTATCACCACCACACACCTCCACCTCCAGGCCTCCGACCCAGAGAGGTACGAGCTCATCCAGAAGGTTCACCTCCTCCAGAAACGCCTCCTCCTCCAGAACCAGAAACACCTCCGCCAAGAGCAGCGGTTCCAAAACGTGCTCCGCCTCCAACTCAAACTGCAGAGCATGCTGTCGAAACAACCCTCGGCAGAGGAGGTCAGCAAACTGGTGTCCTACAAGTACTTGGTGAAGGAGAAGAATGGGACCATCAAGGTACCGTGAATTGAATTGAATTGAAACATCCGGGCCGGGCGATTGGGTTGGGTGGAAGAGATTGCCACAGGCAATAACCCCGCCCTTTAGATAGGTAATTTTCTTTTTTACTTATATATTTTGTCATTTGTTTGTTTTTTCTTAATTTTATACTGTTACCATTGTATTCTGTTCTCCTAATAAAGCATACTATAATAATAATAATTGGGGATTGGGCACATGACGAATTAACCCAGATAACGCGGTGAAATTTTTTGTTTTATTTTTCTTTGAGTGATATTATTGAGTCCTGAATCAAAATAAGTGCTGCCAACTTATCACTCGGACTCAAAACAAAGAGCTTGAGGTGTCGCCAACTAAACTCAACAAGCTGAATTAATTAGAAAAATCCACAATGTAGTACCTTTCACCAGATGGGGCTGACGTCCTTCTGGAAGGACGTCCTTCCAGAAGGACGTCAGCCCCATCTGGGTTAAGATAAGAGATTAAGAGCTACAGAGCTGGTTATTTGTGTTAATATTCCACAATTTTTAGTGGGTAGCAGAGAGAAAGTGAAGTGTCGCGTTCTGGAGGAAGAGTTTGAAAATGCGCTCAACGTGCACCGATCGAGGAAGCTTGTCGAACTCGGGTCACTTGGAGTGCAAGCTGAGCATGCTACCGCTAGGCCAAGTGACTACTTCACACATGACGAATTAAAAAAAAACTAATTAGCACACAAAAAGGCATGGCCGTACTGAAAAAAGGCATGGTGGATGTATTTTCAGTATTTTCCCCATATTTTATAACTTCAGTGTCTCTTCCGTTCATTTTCGTGACTGTCTCATCAGTTCTCTGGGTGTGTGATCATGGGTGCATGAAGTTCAGTTTAATCCCGTTGTGAAGTTTGTTGTTAAACAATACTTTCTTCACTTTATAGGTAGGTAATGGAAAGTAATTTTCAGAAATAAATTATTTTATTTCTGAAAGGTGAGCTATTTTATTACTATGTAAAACTGTGCAAGTAGAAATAGTAACATGACGCATTTTTTATGTGGAATATATTTAAAGCAGACACCCTGTATGAAATTGAAACTTTAGTGAACTTAGTTCGTGCGGTTTTCACCACAGTAGTTGCAGGGTTTCGGAGAGATAAACTTTGAAGCCAGGATAATCTCGCCGGCGGTTTCAGGATTTGCTTTCCAAGAAGGTGAAGGCTGCAGGAATTCCAATCTGAGGTTCAACTCAACTGTAAACCGCGGAAGATAAATTACTGGCCTTTTTTCTCCCTCTCTTTTTTTCTCTCTCCCTCTTTATACCCTCTCCCCTACTCTTTCATTTTTTTCCTCCTTCTCTTCTTCTCTCTCCCTCTCTTTCTCCCTCTTTAAAATCTCTCCTCTCCTCTTTCTTTCTTTTTCTCCCTCTCTTTTTTTCTCTCTCTCTCTTTACACCCTCTCCCCTCCTTTTTCATTCTTTTTCTCCCTCTCTTTACGACCCTTTCTCCTTTCCCTCCTCTTTCATTCTGTCTTACTCTCTCTTTGTTCCTGTCATTCTCTTTCCCCCTGCCTCATTATCTCTCTCTTTCCCTCTATCTCATTGTCTCTCTCTCTTTTTTTCTCTCTATCTACCTAGTTTTTTTTACTTTTTGTATTTCGATTTCTCTCTCTCTTTCTCCAACCCCCCTCCCTCCTCTTTCTTTTACTTTAGATACACATATCTCCTTACATGCCTATTGTTTCTATTTTTCCTTCATTTAACACCCAAAATCACTTATTTCTTTTCCCTTTTCTTTCTTGTTCTTTTCTCGGGGAAAATATTTTTTTTCTCTTCATCTTTTGGATAGTCTTTCAAGTCTTATCTCTAAACCATGGTCTTTCATCATCTCTCTTTGTTTCATTATTACATTCTTTCGTTTTTAGCTCTTCTTTTTTATTTTTATCTCCTCTCTTTCTCATTCTTCCTATCTCTCTTTCTTTCTTTCCCTCTCTCTCTCTCTTTCCCTCTGTCCCCAGCCTACCATCACATTTTCCTCTCCTCTCCTCTTTTCTTCAATATCGTTCTCTATTTATGAGTTTGTTCATTAACACTTTGTACGCCACGTCGCTCAATATGAGCGACAGCGACTTCCCGCTGGGGCCACGTCTCTCATTTTGAGAGACACTAGACCTCACTTTGAAGCATTGTCTCTCAGTATGGGCCACACTACTGTGTATTTTGTATTGAGAATTTGAAGCGTGGCCTCCTGAGGATGATCAGAGTGTGCTTGGTTTTCACCTATCTAGTTTTGAAACAAAGTTATAAGAAAATGAAAAAAAAATGAGTTTTTTAGACTTTTTACACAGGATAATGGCATAATATTTTATTGAGTAATATTTTATTATTTTTGAGTAATATTCATAATATTTTATTTATTGTTGTTTTTTTTCTACCCTTTTAGCTAGTAGGTAATAAAATTAACTAAAAAAATATTCTGCTTTTGAAAAAATCAACTACTTTCTACCCTCTTGAACATTTCATCCAACAAAATGTAGGTAAATACCTTCTAAATCTCAATAGAAGCAAAAATTTGAAACTTAAGACTTGTTATAATACTTGTTTGAAGATGAATAGAAAAGAGAACTGAAAGATTTTTCAATTATTGTGTCTTTCATTGTAACACTGTAAGCATAGAGTGGGTTGATTAGGACAATTGGGACAGTATGTGTATGCATTCTTTGCCTTTGATTTGGCAGTTCTTCGTCCCAGAGTGTCTTGAAGTCTTGAGTAACACGCAATACATCGTCTCCTGATTTTTACACCAGCTGGATTTACTCTATCGACAAGTCAAGTAGAAAAAGTTAAAATAAAGTCAACTAAAATACAAAAACAGAGGTAACAAAGTGTCTCTCAATATGAGCGACGTGGCCCCCCATGAAAAACAAACTTGCTGGGGGCCACGTCGCACATATTGAGAGACAATCCTTTGTATCGTGGCCTCAGGGGAAAATCACGATTTTGGGCTTGGCGTACAAAGTGTTAATTCTACGATAGCCATTCTTCTTGGGTTTTTTGGTTAGCCCTTATCCTCTTATTTCGTTGAATTTTATCCTCATTCACTTACTTTATCTTTTTCTTTCCCTCTCTTATTTGGTTTTACTGGTAGTCAAGTGGTGAAGACTCTGGTTATCCAGGTAGCGTAGGGATCCATTGGTTTGAATCCCACACAATGCATGAATTTTTCCTCATTAATTTCAGTATATGACCACATATAAATTAGATTGTGAGGGTTAGGTGGTATAGAAAATGCTTGAAACAGTAACCTCGCCTGGTGGTTACCTTTCACTAAAGAGTACTATTATAATTAAAAGAATCTCCCGATTTAAAAGTAAATCGGGAGATTGTCTCCCGTGAATGTCTCCCGTGAAGTTGATTCTAAAATTTTCTGAAAATACAACTTGTAGGCCTGTATATTCAAAGAAGAGGTAGCTATACCTAATACTTATTGTAAAATTATAAAGTTTTTATTTTCACTGCCGTCCACAGGATTTGAACCTGGATCTACGCACTACAGATCACGTGATCAAGCAGTACCAGTTTGAAGTCGACAAAGCGAGTGAGGAGTTGTCTTCTTGGAAAGCGCGATACTTCCAGTTGGTAAGTATCACCAAGTTTGGTTAACCAAGCTTTTTTTCTCTTGTGTAGGTACCTATGTATATTTGGTTTATATTTGTACATAAAAAAAAAAAACAAAAAAAGATGGAATCTATTTATAAAATTCCAAATTTGATACGAAGACATTCTTGTATAATTTCGTATTTCGTTCCATAAAGTTTAGTTTTAATGAAGATAAATAATAAGCCCTTGGATGCTTGGATCTATTACAAATTTCTTCGAATCTAGGAAAAGAGATAATACTAGGAGAACAGACAGGGAGAAAGAAACGGGAGAGAGATGGGGGAAAGGAGAGAGAGAGGGAGAAAGGGGAGAGAGGGAAGAAGAAAGGGGAGAGAGGGAGGGAGAAAGGGGAGAGAGGGAGGGAGAAAGGGGAGAGAGGAGAAAAGGAGAGAGAGAGGAGAGAGACATCGGAAAAGAGAGAGAGACAGAATGTGATAAGAGAAAAAAGAGAGGGAGAAAGGAGAGAAAGAAAAGAGAGGGAGAAAGAAGAGAGAGAAAAGAGAGGGAAAAAGAAGAGAGAGAGAGAAAAGATAGAGGGGGAAAAACTAGAGAAAGAAAAGAGAGAGAGAAAGAAAAGACAGGAAGAAAGAAGAGAGCGGGAGGAAGAATAGAGAAGGAGAAAAGAGAGAGAGGAAGAAAAGAGAGAGAAGGAGAAAGGAGAAAGAGGATTGAAGAAAAGAGAAAGAAGGGGAAAAAGGAGAGCGAGAGAGAGAGAAAGGAGAGTGAGGGACAATGAGAGAGAAAGAAACGAAAAGAGAAGATAGAAAGGGATTACAAAAAAGCAAGATTACTGGAATGTTCAGAGTTTCAGACTCTAAACAACATTCACAGTAATTATAATGCGATCGTTAAAATTCGCAGCATGGTGTTTACAATGTGTACACGAGAAGTGAGGGAGGGCTAGAAAGATAAAACATTGAGATAAACAGAGATACAGCACGACATAAAAGAGAAATAAGCTATGTTGTTAAAAAAGAAGAAAATATCTGATAACGGCATAGTTATTTGTATAAAAGGCATAATTATTTGTATAAAAAAATGAGTGTTTCACAGCCTTTTTTTTGTCGTAGCCACCGTAGCTACCGTAGACGCTTGTGGTCTGTGTTGTAGCCTACCCAATTGCCCATCCCGTAGTATGCCTCCCCTCTAATGGGCCACAAGTGACTTATTACTTCTCATTTTTGGTGTGGTATTCATCTCAAGAGCAAAGTCATTGATGTCACAGTGATTATTGAATTTGGTTTTTCCTAAATTTCTCCGTATGTCCGGACTCAAACCACCGCTTACCCAATAACGAGTCCACTGCTTGACTAATGGAGCCAAATTAAGTCAATGTTTGTACATAATAATTTTTACGATAAATAATAAAAAGCCAAGATGATTCTGACTCTTTGCACTTGCGAAAAATTCAGTCGAGTAGCTATCTAAGTTTGAATTTTCGAATTGCTACTTAATTTCGAATTGCTACAAGCTACATACATTTAGGAAGAGAATGCCGTAGGCATTACTATATTTTGTAAATAAAACTTGATTAAATCTATTTAATAATAATAATAAAAATAAAAATAGGTATTGTATTGCCATACGTTTAGATAATTATTGTATTGCTGATAATAATGGACTTATTATGATATATGTGGTAAACACAACGGATACATCAAATCTTCTTCTTCTTCTTTTACTCTGTCTTATCCCGCTCAAGCAGGGTCGACGTTGTTCAACCTCATGGTTGAGGTTGATTGGTTTTGGCACATTTTTTACGACTGGATACCCTTCCTAACGCCAACGATTCTATTTGATTTAACGTCCTGGATTAGGACGGGGGTTTTACCCTCTATTCGCTGGGAATCGTACCAGCTACCCACATTAACCTCACCCAGCCTGGGTAGGGCCGGAAATGGCAGCCTCACGCGTTTGGATGGAAAAGAATTGTCTTCGAAAAGACTGCCCCAGCCGGGAGTTGAACTCGGGAACTCTGGACTACGGGCAGTAGTCACAACCATTACGCCACGGAGGCAGATACATCAAATATTCATAATAAAATAAACTATTCAAAGCTAGCCCAATCAAAATAACCATATAATGGGACTTGAATCACCCACTTCCCGGCCACAAGTCACCTGCCTTATCAATCAAGCTGATAAGGTTGATTTTCCGAAATAATTTTTGATTACATTTTTTTGCAACCTGATGTGGTGTGAATCACCGTAACTGAAATCAACCATTTTCGGGGAATTGAACCTCCTATCCCCTGGTTACGAGTACGCTGCCTTGAAGATCACTGACAAAATATTCTTACATAGCACTAACCTCACATCCAACATGAAACTTTCAAGCAAACAAACAGCCCAAGAAAATGTAACAAGAAGTTGCCTGTAAAATTCATAAGACAGAAATGGGTGAAAGACATGTTTAAGCGACATGGCAAGGAATGTGGGTAATATGAAAACAAATAAGAAAATAAGTACAGGTGGAAGGGGCAGAAGGCAGAAAAGGCTTTCTAAATGCAAAGAGGAAAGAAAAGTGAGTTAGTGCAGAAGGAAAAGTTAGCAAAATACGGCGCGCATATGGTGAGATAGGCCGCGGAAACGACAAACTTGTTGGAACTGAGAAGGAGTGGGGAGAGATGGAAAAAGGAAGTGAGAAAGAAAGGAGAACACATATTGGAAGTAAATCGAGAAGGAAAAACAATAAATATGATAAACTTGGGTATTACTTGCCAGTAGAAGAAGATACAATATCCATGGTAGTTTAGGTTGTAAATAGGTATGAGGTATTTTACTTCCGAGAAATTTCTAATATTAGGACTCGGAAGTATTGTGTTCGATATTTTTTTGCTCCGATTTTATTTTTTTCGTATATCTGGACGTTTCATAAACTCTTGAGCAACTTTGGTTTTGTGCGTCCGTCTGTTAAAAATATTCCTTGTAACGCACAAATCTCGGTAACTACTGAAGGGATTTCGACGAAATTATGTAAACATATAGGAGACATTCTACATATACATAGTCCCATTTTAAATTCATCAACTTCGCCTTAGCGGTTCTTGGTGATAGAGACCATGCGCCTGACCACTAACTTTTTACTTGAACGGCCATATCTTGTGAACGGTACACCCGATTTCGATGAATTTTTTATATACATGCATATTATTGTTCTTACTTACTTACTAGCGGGTTGTAGCAGGCCTTGAAGGCCCAAAACCTCTCACGAGCATCCTCCTCCATCTTGTTCTGTCCTTTGCTGCTTCTATCCAGTTCTCTTCTGATATGGGTGATTGTTCTCTGTCTTTATTATACCATTTCGTTACATTGTCTTCCCATCTTCTTCTCGATCTTCCTCTACTTCTTCCTTCCTCGTAATTTAGTTCTAAAGTTTTTCGTATGATGGAACTATTATCTGCTCGAGCCACATGACCATCAGCCCGTCTCATGATGTTTATGTTTATTTTCACTCGGTTTGCTATCAGGGTTTCATTGTACAGCTGCCAGATTTCAGCTTTTTTCTTAATTCTCCACTGTCCTGTTATCTCATCTCTGGTAGGACCAAAAATTCTACTCAATATTTTGTTCTCAAAAGTCTGAAATTTCTGTTCTATTTGTTTAGTAGGTGCCCAGGTCTCACTTCATTATAATAGTATAGGAACAATAATGGTTTGATATATTCTTATTTTTTATTATTATTCTACATAATATATTTATAATTATTTTTTTAATTAATTATGATTTGGCTCTGAAATATAAGAAAAACAAACAAAAAAAAGAGACAAAAAAGTGAAAAAATGAGGTTCTTCGACTTGCCGATGCAGAATTTTTTGCAGAATCTAGATTTCTAGAATGTAGGAAAAATGGTGTTCTTCCATATAAAACAAATTTAAAGAAAAGCAGTTAAACGGTTTTGGAGATACAAGTGAATTACTAAAAAAATTCAAAATTGCCACGTGTAGGTATACAATGTGAAACAATCACGAGGAAGTATTGTGTCCATAATTGGCAATGTTTTTTGTAATATGTACCTATGAATAATATTGAAAAAGTCCTACGTTACATTACACGTACATAGAAGTACAGCTACGATTTTGAACTGAACGTACTCGTATTACTCGTATAACGTATACACTGGTAGTCAAGTGGTTAACGCGCTAGCCTGGTCATCCAGGTAGGGATCCGTTGGTTCGAATCCCTCCCAGTGTATGAATTTTCCTCATTAATTTTGAGTTTTTGAACACAAAATAATGAGACTCTGAGTCTTAGGTGTTAAACAATGTTTTGAGCATTAACACCGCCTGGTGGTTACCTTCCACTAAAGAGTGATATTATGTCCATAATATATGAGTATTTCAATATCTACTGATATGGTATACAACAATACACTATACATCTACAACAAGTATACATCATGTACTCATGTTTACATTCATAATGCAATGTATATACAATTTTACATAGATAACTATGTAAAACTCATGTAAAACAGGAGTAAGCACAGCACGCATCTGAAACACAGAAAACTTTATTGTGTGCTTTTCACTTCGTGGAAAATCCTGAAGACACGGAAACTACATAGAAAGAAAGCACCGTATATAGAGTACTCTATGTAGTGTATAGTGTATAAAATATAAAAGTTCTGAAATACCTGTGTTACAAAGAAACAAAATGCCATCATGTCTGGTAGTCAAGTGGTTCAAGCGCTAGGCCAGGTAGTGTATGGATCCGTTGGTTCGAATCCCACCCAGTGCATCAATTCCTCATTAATTTGAGTTTGTGACCACATAATAATAAGACTAGAAAATACTTTATGCAAACTTTGCCTGGTGGTTACCTTCCACTAAAGAGTGTTATACACAAAAGAGTGTTATTTCATGTTTGTAAGACTGTTAAAAGACTTGAAAATAGTAAAATGCAAGGACCCCATCATCAAAATATTACATAAATCAATAAAATTATTATAATTATGTATTTTTTTTATAATTAGCTATAAGAGTTAGGGTCTCATTTCAAACAATTAAATAAAGAACCGACCTCAGTAGCTTCATCGATAAGGTGGATTACTTGTTACTGAAAATTATTACTTTGACATCCAAAATGACATAATATAAAACAGGACAGAATTTGAGATAAGGCAGATTTTCCTCAAATAATTTGGCCTTATGTCCATGCCAGGCAACGCAGAATTGCTTTGACATCCAAAATGACATATAAAACAGGCAGTATTTGAGATAAGCCAGACTGTCTCTTTAATAATTTGGCCTTATGTCCATACCAGGCAACGCAACACCTGACGTTGTCTCACACCACTATATCGAAAGAATAGGGGCCCAATTATAGAACAGGACAGAATTTGAGATAAGCCAGACTGTCTCTCAAATAATTTGGCCCCAGGCAACTCAAAATAAATTTTACTACCAATCGTCAGTGAATAATTGAGGGCATTAAAACAAAATCCGAGCGTAAACATTAAAACAAAATCAACAAACACACATCTGAACGAATGAGAAAATACTCAGGTTACATATAGGTACATGGTACATACCTTCTTGACGTACCTAGATGATATACCTATGTTATGTGCTATCAAGCCCGAATCTAGGAAAAATACACGGCCAATTATGGACACAATACTTCCTCGTGATTGGTTCACACTTGGCAATTTTGAGATTTTATTCAAAATCACTTGTATCTCCAGAAATATTAAGAAAATTGAAATCGGAGCAAAAAAGTATTTTTATTTACAAAAGCGAACACATTAATTCCAAGTTCTAATAATAGAAATTTCGCGGAAGTAATAAGAATAATATTAAAAAATATGAGTGCGGTTTATTTATTTAGAAACGCTTTATTAGTAGGTAGAACATATACAGAGTGTCCACTTTTAATGTGCGCCATAGGAAAAATACATGTAAAAACAGTTTTTCTTATCTCAAAAGTCGCCATTAAGTATTTTAATTAAACCGAATATGTTAACTCATGTATTTTTATCTGAAGAATCCACTGGTGGTACTTTCATACACCTGGGACTTACAGTTAAAAAGTTAAGGGTTCGAAATCCGAGAAATGTGTTATGTTTGAAACTCAACATTTTTGTACAATTGGATACTCTATTTTATGTATTTTTTCACGAGAAATTGATTGGTAATATTTTCAATTACCTGGGGTTTACAATTAAAAAGTTCTGGGTTCGAAACCGAGTAATTGCGTTATGTTTGAAACTCAATATTTTCGTAAGCCTGGATACCTACCTGGTTTCTGGTTTTACTAACTGTTATATCCTATTTTAGCATTCTTTAACTTTATTTGTGTATTTTTTCAATAGAAATAACGATTTCTGCTTCTTTTGTCCGAAGAAGACCTACTGAAAAAAGGCGTGTTTTAAACTTGAATTCATGACTTTGTAAAAAAGAACAACTGATAATCAGTTTATGGGCAGGTACTTACTGATATTGAAGTTAGATTCGATTTTCAAAGATATCTCCATCAGCAGCAACACAATATCCCAATCTGTCGTAAAATTCATTGCGAACATTTGCCAATTGGCGTGCTGTTATGTTGTTGCATGCTTGAGTGATGGCATCTTTCAATGCCTCTACATTGGGGTATGTTTTACCTTCGTGATAAAGTATTGCTTTTAGGTAACCCCAAATAAAAAAGTCATTTGGGAATAGATCGGGTGATCTTGCTGCCCAATCAATATCACTATTGTGAGCTAGCACCCTTCCTGGAAATGCTGCTTGTAAAAAATCTTTGACTAATCTTGAGTTGTGGGCTGGACAACCGTCCATTTGAAAAAAAAATTCTCTTTCACCAATAACATTAATTTGTGATTAATGGACCTATTTCATGAACAAAGAGGTCGAGGAAGAGTTCTGAAGTTAGACTTTCATTGTAGAATATTGGACCAATAATGTGTTGTCCTACTATTCCTGCCCAGACGTTTACTTTTTGTGGGTACTGAGTATGAGGCTGTACCAAGAGTAGAGGATTTTCTTTGGCCCACATCAGTGAGTTTTGAAAATTGGGAGCGTGTGTCAGATTTAAACTAGATTCGTCTGAAAATCGAATCTAACTTCAATATCAGTAAGTACCTACCCATAAACTGATTATCAGTTGTTCTTTTTTACAAAGTCATGAATTCAAGTTTAAAACACGCCTTTTTTCAGTTAGTCTTCTTCGGACAAAAGAAGCAGAAATCGTTATTTCTATTGAAAAAATACACAAATAAAGTTAAAGAATGCTAAAATAGGGTATCACAGTTAGTAAAACCAGAAACCCGGTAGGTATCCAGGTTTACGAAAATATTGAGTTTCAAACATAACGCAATTACTCGGTTTCGAACCCAGATTTTTTTCACTGTAAACCCCAGGTAATTGAAAATATTACCAATCAATTTCTCGTGAAAAAATACATAAAATAGAGTATCCAATTGTACAAAAATGTTGAGTTTCAAACATAACACATTTCTCGGATTTCGAACCCTTAACTTTTTAACTGTAAGTCCCAGGTGTATGAAATTACCACCAGTGGATTCTTCAGATAAAAATACATGAGTTAACATATTTGGTTTAATTAAAATACTTAATGGCGACTTTTGAGACAAGAAAAACTGTTTTTACATGTATTTTTCCTATGGCGCACATTAAAAGTGGACACTCTGTATATAGACAAATAATGGTAAAAATTAAATAGAAAAATTGACAATATTAATAATATAAACAAGAAAAAAAATAAACAAAATAAATACATATATCCTAACTAAAGGGCGGGGTTAGTGCCTATGGCAATCTCTTCCACCCAACCCTTTCGGTGGAAGAGATTTTGTACTACAAGAAAATGGGTTTGATGGCAGAGATTGCCTCAGGCAATAATCACGCCCTTTGTCAATATTATTCTTGTCAATAAAGAGTTATTATTATTATATAAATTCATTAAATTTAGTTTTTTATTCAGTTCTTCTTTGATTGAATAAAGGATTGCCTCCTTTTTTTGTCCTGCGGGCCACAGCCTGTCAAATTCAATACTTCCTTTAGTTCTTTGATCAACAAGAAAAATCCTCCGTTTAAAAATTTCAATAATTATTTATTCCTGGAATTACGCTGACAATTTTTCAAACGGAAAAATCTTTTGTTCTCAATTTTTTTCTGTGATTTTTTGCTAAGGAATAATAAAAGGGTTGTTATAACCTTTTCCCAGAATTACTACAGTAAGTAAATACATTTCTTTTTGTTCAGAGATTTTTCCTCAATTATATTATTTTAGTATTACATTTCTATTACAATAAAAATGTAAACATGTATTTTTTAAATATAGAACAGCTCTACGAAAAGCACACCATCAGGAATGCCACTTTGCCCATAATGCTTATAACATTTCCTCGTTGAATGGCGATTGATATTTTTTTGGATTAAGAAGCTTTTGGAACTTTGATCGCCATTCGAACGAGATGGATTATCGCCAATTTTATTTACGCTGTGTTTTCTTCTTTACGAAGTTACATGTTTGAATATTGGGAGGAGGTGCTTTTACTTTTAGCTCCTCAAACACCCTTTTAAAACCAGGCCTGATTTCTATGTATGTATTATTCCAATGTATAAACGGATTTGCGAAGTCGTGTTGCGACTTAATGTATGTAAATGTTCGCTGATTTTATTCCGTGCGCGTTAAATAATGTAATAATGTTGCGCTTTGTGTGTGTATAAAATGGTACCTAATAAATATATAGGGTACATTACATTGTATCTTCTAAATATTGGCTCTGCAAATCGGCATTCATAATTGAAAAGAAATGTTGATTCCATCATTAATGACACGTTGATCGCGGACACCAAATTCAGGCCGGAAACAATTTACGCCAATGCCTCATTGTATTAAGAAATAAATAAAAATAGAGCCATGCCTCGAGCCGTAACTCGGGTGCAGCCTATTGAACTCACCAGGTGTCGTAAGATCGTAGTAGTTAAGCCACGTTCAGCGAGGTGAACGATTGGCGGGTAACCCAAAGTTTAAACCCTCATGATGTCGGCCATTGCCCGACCAACCCAATCCTCGTGAATTTGTGTAAGAATCTTGTAGTAGTTTCTTTGTTGATGTTTTATATACAGTATGTTTCAGAAAAGGTGGCCACCCCCTCGTAACTTTTGAACGCGACGGAATTTTTCAATTCTGTAAAGTCCTAGGTATAGGAAGTGCCCTATGGCCCATCCTGTGGTTATATTTATTTTTGGCCCCGGTTGGCCCTTCCGGCTTTTAGGCCATATTTTTTCATTTTTCTCGCGAATTTTAAATGGAATGCTATATTTTTTATTCCTGTTAATTAAAGTCTAAGTTAGGCTGAGTATAATGAGCTTTTAAAATTTTCAAAAACCTTATCAGGGGCGGAGCTAGTAGGGTGCAAGTTTCAAAACTGTTACACCCTGTATTTCAGCGTTAGTTAGATTTTTTAGTACTTTTTTTATGTTCATAGGTTCAAAATATTGTTTTACAGCATATGAAATCAAAAAAGAATATTCTTGTTTACTTCTAATCAGGGTCATAGTAAGGTTTTTGTAAAAGTACTTTTTTTCTCACGTCAATTTTTCCGTAAATTAATGGTGTTCTCGAAATTGGCATTTTTAGAGGTGAAAGTCTGCAGTGACATATGTTTTTTATGCTTGAAATCGAAAGAAAACTTAACGGAGAAGCGATTAAGATCATAAAAAAAGCCATTTAACCTGCTAGTTTTTTCACGACAGTGTCCGGTAAAGTGGGTGAATTTCGTATTGGATTTTTTTTGTTGAGGAAACACAATTGGCATAGAAAATAAATAATATCTAATAAGGGAATAATACTTCAATAAACATAACTAAATGCGAAATTAAATGAAAATTATTTATTCTAAATCAGTGCCGGATATTTTTTTTTTTTTTTTTTTTCTCTCTCTCTTTTTTTCACTTTTCAAAGTTCAAGTTGTATCAAAAATAATTATCGGATAATGCTGCTTCTAAAGTCGGCCTAGGGGTCCCCTCTTGAGACAATTTTAGTTGGTAAGTTGGTAAAATCTGTAGAAAACACATTGTCAATAATTCTGGAGTTGCCAGCGTCGATGGCATGTTGAATACACCGGTTCCCTTCAGTACACCGAAGTTAAGCGACATCCAGCGAGGTTAAGACTTGGATGGGTGACCATTCAAATTCTAATTCTCGTGACGCTGGCTTTTCCCGGCCCCACTCAGGCTGGGTGAGGTCAATGTGAGTAGCAGGTTTGTGAGTTTCCTGCGAATGGAGGGTAAAACCCCCGTCGTGATATGACCATGGCAGTTGAAAGCGACGTTAAACCCCACTTAAAAAAAAAAAAAAAAAAAATAATTCTGGAGTCAGTCCGATGGCGCTTTGAATGCAACGATTCTTGTAGGATCACAGAAGTTAAGCAACGTCTAGCCAGGAGATGACTTCGTGATGCTGGTATTCCGGCCTAACCCAGGATGGGTGAGATAAATGTGTTTAGGAGGTTGGTGAGTTTCTTGCGAATGGAGGGTAACACCCCCGTTATGATATGACCATGCAGTTGAAACGCGATATTAAACCCAAATTAAAAAAAAAAAAAATCATACTGGTGTTGCTAGTAATGAATACCAGGTCTCTAAATAAAAATCTAATTATCTCGAAATTTAAGAGAAAAATTTAAGTATTATTCCCTTATTAGGTATTATTTATTTTCTATGCCAATTGTGTTTCCTCAAAAAAAAAAAAAAAAAAAAAAAAATCCAATACGAAATTCACCCACTTTACCGGACACTGTCGTGAAAAAACTAGCAGGTTAAATGGCTTTTTTTATGACCTTAATCGCTTCTCCGTTAAGTTTTCTTTCGATTTAAAGCATAAAAAACATATGTCACTGCAGACTTTCACCTCTAAAAATGCCAATTTCGAGAACACCATTAATTTACGGAAAAATTGACGTGAGAAAAAAAGTACTTTTACAAAAACCTTACTATGACCCTGATTAGAAGTAAACAAGAATATTTTTTTGATTTCATATGGTGTAAAACAATATTTTGAACCTATGAACATAAAAGAAGTACTAAAAAATCTAGCTAACGCTGAAATACAGGGTGTAACAGTTTTGAAACTTGCACCCTACTAGCTCCGCCCCTGATGAGGTTTTTGAAAATTTTAAAAGCTCATTATACTCAACCTAACTTAGACTTTAATTAACAGGAATAAAAAATATAGCATTCCATTTAAAATTCGCGAGAAAAATGAAAAAATATGGCCTAAAAGCCGGAAGGGCCGACCGGGGCCAAAAATAAATATGACCACAGGATGGGACATAGGGCACTTCCTATACCTAGGACTTTACAGAATTGAAAAATTCTGTCGCGTTCAAAAGTTACGAGGGGGTGGCCACCTTTTCTGAAACATACTGTATATATTTATATGTAGATGTTTCATTGTATATGCTCGTTCCAAGGAATGCAAATAACACACAGACAGCCGGACAGACAGACCGACCGACAGATTGACAAACACAAAACCTAAGTTGATGCTCATGTCCAGAAAAAAATTGAATAAAAAGTTATCATGTTTGCGTTAATTATACTTTCGTGACGTCACAAGCAGTACTCAATATCGCTTTTACTAAATCTTCGCTGAAACCCAGGACTTGAACCACCGACCTCCAGATTACAAGTCCGCCGACTTATCGATCAAGCTATTGAGGTCGATAAAAAAAATTGAAAATGAAGGAAACAAATCTTTTTCTATTTATTTTACATGAAAGAACTCAAATAACGTAAAACCCGAAAAAACGGAACAATTCGACAAGAGTAATGGAACGATAAAAAACAATTAATGTGATAGGAAACAAATCAAATGGTTATTTGGTTAAAACCACAAACACACAAACAAAACATCATTTAATTTAATGACGTCAATAAATAAATATTAACATTGAATTCAAAACAAAGGCTAGTTGGTGATGAGCGAATAGTAACAATAAATAGTTTTTTTTTTCTTCATACGCAACCCATGGTGCAATTTGATGAACATTGAAAAAATACTGAAAATGAAAAAAAGAGAGAAAAAATACATGTTAGTAGAATTTACAAGTTGATAGCTGATAGTAGATACTAGATAGCTGATCAGAATCGTAGATGTTATCATAATTGTGTTATCACTTTCGTGATATCACAACTATAATAAATATAAGTATAAAATCCCTGTCGAGCATCTTAGGGCATGTAATACTAATACCTCATAGGTATAGACTAATATCTTCCACCAAATCAGGGTTGGGTGGAAGAGATCTTCTTTTTTTTCTTCCTTTTTATTGTTTACATTGTTTCAATTTTTTCTTTTGTTTGTAATTGTTATTTATGCGTTTTTTCAAGGCCATACAGAATAAAAAAAAGACTATTAAACATTAATTAATGAAAAGAGATTGTTCTTATAAGTTTAGATGCTGTGAGAAAAAACAAGAGCTTCTACTTTTTAAAAAATTAATATAGAAAATGTTTTCTTTTTAATAATGTTACAGAAAAAGAAGCACGACAAGCAAGTGGAGTTGATGAGAAACAGAACAGAGCCTAAGAAAGCAACGGAGAGCAAAGCCAACAGCATGAGCAAAGCTAAGAGGAAGTTCAGAATGTAAGAAAGCCATAATAAGAAGGCTATGTACAACAATAGATGCACATAGAAATATGTGGTTCAGGACGAGCCAACTATGCAATAGAGTTGGCTGGAGACCATCATTCTCCCCTCCAGCTGTAGCCAAGCTGGCTACAAAAACAGGTATCTGGCTCATGAGTTGCCAGCGAAAAAAGGGTAAAGCTTCCATCACCGAATGACCTAAAAGCAAAACGTTAAAACAATAATCCCAACAAAAAATGGTTGGGTACAACCAGAGGCAACAACCCCACCCTTTAGTTAGGACATATATGCATAATTATTATACATTTTGTTTTTTTTTTCCTGTCTATATTTTTATACTGTCAATTTTGTATTTTAATTTTTACCATTATTTGTTTGTATTATCCCTATGTTCTTCTAATAAAGAGTTTAATAATAATTTACCAAAATCTGGCTATAGAACATAAACTTGTAAAAAATACTATTCCCTTTTACAAGTATTCACCAGAACAAGTATTAGAAAATGAAACATCTATTCTATACTGGGATCAACCTATCCAAACAGACCGTTCCATCACTTGCAATAGACCAGACATCATTCTTCTTGACAAAATATCAAAAACAGCAAAAATCATTGACATCGCAGTACCACTCTGTCACAACATTCAAAAAACTGAACTTGAGAAAATTTCAAAATACCAAGAACTAAAAAGCTGTCACAATCATCTCAATAGTCATGTCCACCGAAGGAGTAGTAACAAAAAACTTCTTGAATTATCTCAAAATGATCAATGTTCATCATTCAAGAAGTGTCCTCATTCAGAAATCCATCATATTACAAACTTGTGTAGGTCATATGATTTCAAAATTAACGAATAGGACTGAATTGTCCCTTCTAATGTACCAAATGTAAATACAAAAATAAATGTTCATGTTATAATAATAATAATCCCAAATACGAAAATTTCTGCTGTAATAATTTTCTTGAAACTATTGATAAGTTGTTATAATGGGACTAGTTCTCCCAGTCTGACAGTTTCAACAAAGCTCTTCAGCTTGAGCTCCTCAAGAAATCAGAAAACTCGCAAGTCAGAAAACTCGCAAGTCAGAAAACCCGCAAGTCAGAAAAGCGATAAACGGACGGGCAGCTAGACGGAAAAACTGACAAGTCTCAGTCAGTGCATAGATGGAAAATTCGGAAAATGAAAAGAAATTCGAAGGGAAATTTTTTGACATTGAACAATGCTCCAGTCATTCAGTTCATCCTGATCCACCGTCAGTCTTTCCTCTGTCGGCGTCACGCTTAGTCGAAATTTTCCCGTCCAAAATTCTCGAAAAAAAAAATATTACGAAGATTTTTTTTACGAAGTTTATATTTTGTGTCGGAATTAGTTTGAATTTTGGGTGACTAGGTATTTTTAGTTTGAATTTTTTTTTCGATGTTTCTCTGTTTAATTTTGGACAAATTTTGAGGTGTGTTTAATTTTTTAGACATTTCAAAATCGGTGTAATTGTGAACTTGGTTATTTTCACTGTTGCCGGCTCTTTTCAGTTATGATGGATTGGACTTGCTTTGCCATTGATGTAAAATACTAGGTACGAGTATAGTATAACTCTCCAGTAGAATCCCGCTAACTCTAAATTCAAGGGTCAGAAGCGTCATGATTTCAAGTTAGCGTGATCCTACTATTATAATCTAATTTTTATATAGGTACGAAAGTAATTTATTCCTATTTCGTAACTTGAAAGTGTACTTCCAAGGTAGAAAATGTATATTTCTGAGGTGCTCATTGAAAAAGAAAAACATTGTTGAGCAAGATTAACTGCTCAGTCATACCTACCAATTGTCCATGCAATTCAAAGCGCCGTAAAAAAAAAAAAAAACGTTCGTACTGTTACAGGTAGATTAAAAAATAAATGTCATAGAAATCATCGTCTTTTGGCTATATTGCACCGTTCCGCCGTTATACGCCCAAAATCGGCAAAACGGTGGCGGGCAATTGTGGCTTTTTTACTGTGGATAATTAAAAAAAATATTAGAGAAAAACTTTTGATAATAGCAAATGACTTTTGAAACTTCAGATATGTTCTAGGCAGTGGTGGCGGTCAGTTCCTCCAAAAAGCGTGAAATTTTGAAAGAAAAATGGGTATAAAAAGACAGTGATGGTTCAATGATGATATTGAAGCATCTATTGTATTCTCATGCTGGACGAATATTTTGGAGTCCTTTAGCCCGTTCCAGAAACATTCTCCACTCTCATGATCTCCAAATCTCCCTTTCAACTGTCACACAACGCACTCTGATTGGTTAATTTGAACGCAATAACCAATCAGAGTGCGTTGTGTCACGGTTGAAACGGAGATTCGGGGATTTTGAGAGTGGAGAGCGTTTCTGGAATGAACTACTGGAAAATTCTTGAAAAAAAAAGCTTAAAAAGAGCCACAAGTGCCCCAAATAGCCAAATAGCCGTAAACCATGCAGGCATTGCAGGCATTCCTATGCCAAATATATCTCCCTTGACTTTATCCCTTAGCTTATGTTGCTATTGGGTCGGCATTGTTCAACATCATGGTTGAGGTTGGGTGGAGCAGTTTTTTTCCCTAACACCAATAATTCTATTTGGATTTAAAGTCCTGATCAGGACGGGGGTGTTACCCTCCATTCGCTGGGAATTGTACCAGCTTCCCACACATTAACCTCGCCCAGCCTGGGTAAGGCCGGAAATGCCAGAATCTGAATTACTCTAATAATAATAATCCGCAGAACGGACGTATAATTACGGGTCAAGCCCTTTATACATAAATACAATAGACAATACAGTATTAATACAATTAATAAACAGTAAATTAAAAGCTTACAATTTTAACCTAATTTTAAGAATTCTGTAATTAGTATACGAGTAGTATGCTGTAAGTAGTGTAGGTACAACTACTAAGGTGATGGTGATTACCATAGTACGCGGTAGTCAGGTACAGACACAGGTAATAGCACCATTAGCGCCTATAAGTTTTCCTCGTGTAGATTGGCCATGCATGTGGTGCAGATATCTGTAGGACGTACAATTATTTTTGGAAATTATTTCAAGATTGCCAGCCGGTTGAGCCTGATTAACAAAACTCTTCAATTATATTCGCACTGATTTCTGACATGTTTGACCGATTAGCTCTGTTATAAGATCTGCGATTACCACTCGAACGATCGCGGATTCGAACCCCAGAGCAGACAAAATATTAATATTCTATTTACTTTTTTTTCTACGACCTCTGAAGCTATATCGATAAGACACCGGAATTGTAACTTGGAGGTCGTTCGTTGGAGTACCAATTTCGGTGAAATTTAGCATCGTGAGTTTGAGTAGTTGTGACACCAAGAAAGAGATTAATATTTACAATAATTATATTTTATTATAATAATTATGTCTTGGGAAAAAAAGTATCAATACAAAAATTATGATTATTTTAAATAATATGTATATTTTACATTTGTAATAATAGCTTCATAAAATGTTCTTTTATTTATCTTGTCTAGAGTGGTTCTTGTCAATGTTACCTCTTATTGTATATGACTGGATGTATGTATATTTGACGAATAACCATTTGTGCTCTATTCCGCAAACCCCAGAGGCTAAATTATATAAAATTCTGAACAATGAAAATTCGAAGAAGACTGCACAGTACAGAGTACATGCACATGCACACATTACAAACAGCAGGAGAAAGTTGTGGTAAAGTTTCAATTTCAAATTCTAACAGGTCATCATGGCTGTGAAACAGTCATCTTCTTTTTATTTTTGAAGAAAAAATATAATAAAAATAAGAGAGAAAAAATTACCGTTCCTCGACCTATTGAGTTATCTTATATCCAAGTTTGACTGAATTACAACCAAAACATTGGATGGGATTCGAACCCACACACTCCGCGTTACCTGGATCACCCGAATGACGCTCTACCACCCGATCACCGGAACGGTCTAATCAGGCCAATTTCCATTAGTGCTCACAAGTAGGAGGACAGCTCCCACTAAACTAACATAGCTGACGTCACAGTGTTGCAACACACATCACACACCTGACACCAAACAACGCGTGACCTATAATTACGGGACAAAGTAATCAAGTGACGACCCCGGAGTGTTCTGTACTTCCCTGAGGTCCCTCTCTCTCTCTCTCTCTCTCTCTCTCTCTCTCTCTCTCTCTCTCTCTCTCTCACACACTCTCTCTCTCACTCTCTCTCTCTCTATCTCTCCCTCTCTCTCTCCCTCCCTATATCTCTCTCCCTCTCTCCCTACCTCTATCTCTCTCCCTACCTCCCTCTGTCTATCTTTCTTTGTACCTCTATCTACCCATAGCCTTCTCTCTTTCTCACTCCCTACCTCCCTCTCTCTCCTCCTCCCTCTACCTATCTTTCTCTGTCCCTCTATCTCTCTCTCTCTCTCCCTCTCCCTCTCTCTATCTTTCTCTGTTACTCTATCTCTCTCTCTATCTCTTTACCTCACTCCTCCTCTCTCTCTCTCCCTCTCTCTCTCTCTCTTTACCTCCCTCTGCCTATCTTTTTCTTTCTCTCCCTCTCCTTTTCTCTCTCATTCCTTCCCTCTCCCTATGTTTCTCTTTCCCTCCCTCTTCTTAAATATCTTCCTTTCCCTTCTCTTCTAGCACCTCTCTCTCTCTTTCTCTCTCCTCCTTCACCCACCGGCATAATTAATACACTAAGACCCGCCCACTTGTAGTTTTTCCATTTAACTCGAATACTCGATGCATTTCTCTACGGACTAGATATTCGGATTAGCCAGGGCAGCGCCCGCTGATGGCACGTTGAGTACACCACTGCTCGTTCTGTCACTCAAGTTAAGCAACGTCCAGCGAGACTAAGACTTAGATGAGTGACCAATATGCATTGAAAATTGAACCTTCGTGATTCTGGCTATTCCCGGCGCCACTTCGGCTGGGTGAGGTGAATTTGAGTAGCTGGTTTGTGAGTTTCCAAGGAAGGTAAAAACCCCGTCGTGTTACGACCATGCAGCTGAGAGTGACGAAAAACCAGAATAAAATCGGACTAAACAAAATAATCGATCTTAAGAGTTATTAATTTAAAGGCAGACAGACAAAGAGACAGACAGACTATATTTGTGTTAATCACTCTCGTGATATCACAACTCACCACTACTCAAACTCGCTTTACTAAATCTACGCTGAAACCGGGACTTGAACCACCGACCTCCAGGTTACAAGTCCTCCGCCTCATCGATCAAGCTACTGAGGACAGACCAACCAAAGGACAGAAAGCCAGATGGACAACTAGTCCAGTACCCATGTAAAAACTGAACTAAGGAGAATGATGTAAAAGATGTTTTATTTATAAATTCCTGGAGAGCTCTTGTACAGTTCCTGGAAAATGCAGGAGAAAATTAATCCTCGAGTTTTCCACAAAAATAATTCCGCTCGAGTTTTCTCAGAATCAGGAAAGCAAAATGTAATAATGAAGTTTGTTAACAAGGAAAGCTCATCTTCACTTCATACGACTCACCGCGCTAGGATGCTACTATCTCTACTCTAAGGTCAAATAACAAAAAGGATTCTATAATTGGGCAGCCAACACGGATCCCCAGACACAAGGGTCAAATAACAATATAGGATTCTATAATTGCGCAGACACAACGGAGCCCAGGACCCCAAGGTCAAATAACAATATAGGATTCTATAATTGCGCAGACACAACAGAGCCCCTGACTCCAGGGTCAAATAGCAATATAGGATTCTATAATTGCGCAGTCACAACAGAGCCCAGGATCCCAGGGTCAAATAACAAAATAGGATTCTATAATTGCGCAGTCACAACAGAGCCCAGGATCCCAGGGTCAAATAACAATATAGGATTCTATAATTGCGCAGTCACAACAGAGCCCAGGATCCCAGGGTCAAATAACAATATAGGATTTTTTAATTGCGCAGTCACAACAGAGCCCAGGATCCCAGGGTCAAATAACAATATAGGATTTTTTAATTGCGCAGCCACAACAGAGAGCCCAGGATCCCAGGGTCAAATAACAATATAGGATTCTATAATTGCGCAGTCACAACGGAGCCCAGGATCCCAGGGTCAAATAACAATATAGGATTCTATAATTGCGCAGCCACAACAGAGCCCAGGATCCCAGGGTCAAATAACAATATAGGATTCTATAATTGCGCAGTCACAACGGAGCCCAGGATCCCAGGGTCAAATAACAATATAGGATTCTATAATTGCGCAGCCACAACAGAGCCCAGGATCCCAGGGTCAAATAACAATATAGGATTCTATAATTGCGCAGTCACAACGGAGCCCAGGATCCCAGGGTCAAATAACAATATAGGATTCTATAATTGCGCAGTCACAACAGAGCCCAGGATCCCAGGGTCAAATAACAATATAGGATTCTATAATTGCGCAGCCACAACAGAGCCCAGGATCCCAGGGTCAAATAACAATATAGGATTCTATAATTGCGCAGTCACAACGGAGCCCAGGATCCCAGGGTCAAATAACAATATAGGATTCTATAATTGCGCAGTTACAACGGAGCCCAGGATCCCAGGGTCAAATAACAATATAGGATTCTATAATTGCGCAGTCACAACAGAGCCCAGGATCCCAGGGTCAAATAACAATATAGGATTCTACAGGGTGGACCAAAAAAACGTTTACACCCGTTAATGGTAGATTACTGACGACATTTCCAGGCCGGATCTGGAATCCGTTTTTTCGGATTCGCCTTCGTAACTGCACAAAGTGATTTTTTGTAACTTTCCAAAAAAGTCCGACTTTGGCTTATTCTTCGGGTCAGTGCTTTGTTTCTGTTTAAGATGAGTTGATTCTGAACAGTTCTGCAGAAAGCCAACAAAATTTCGATGTTTTAAGCTACACTATTTTGTTTTTTACGGTTTGGTTTGTCATATTTTTTCACACCTGAACAGAAAAAAAACACACGAAAAAACTTTTTTACTAAATAAAACACTCGACATTTGTCCGAACAAATTTTGGCACAGACACGGGCAAGTTTGATAAAAGTTGGCGGCCGCCCCGAGGATGCTAAAAAATAATTTTACGATTTTTTATCACGTGATCTTCTGGGAAAAATTATTAGATGTTTGCCAAAAACTCTTCAAAATTCCTAAGAGTTTTCTAGCTGTAGACTGTGTAAGGGCGTCTTGTATTGTTTACAAAATTTGTTTACATTGCTGTTTTTGAATACCGCGGTCTTACATGTCTTCATCAGCCAGTTTAGGAAAATTCAAATGATAGTTTTCGTGCTTTTCAGATTGTCAGTGGTGTTAGCTAGATGTGCTAATGCTAAGAGAATTAGTCGTATGACCGCTGTTCAATTCTCGGCGATCAATATTTTTTTAATTATCAAAAAAAATCTGATGGAATATTTTATTCATACCTGTATCTGACTTGTTGTAACACCAACAACTTATGGTTTTTTTGGAGGTAATACCATATGTAAATTGAGTTATATCAGATACTATTGGTATTCACATAATTATTATTCATGTAAGACCCTGAGAGACTGCCTTGATAATGGATGGTTTTTCTTATGCTTCCCTAAGAGAGAAAATAAACTGGTGAATTTTCCCAACGAAAGTAGAGTTAATAAAATAATGCCAGGTAAATATGTAGGTAGGTTCTTTCTATCATAAACAATACTAATTAAATAATAAATATTTACCGACTGCCAACTTCTAATAGAAATCCTGAATAAAACAAGATAATATTTTGTAAAATGAATAAAAATTTATTATGTTTTATACTATTTGGGTATAATCAAAAAGGTATTAAAAATAAACATTTTGTCTGAGTATGTTCAATGAGAAACGATTAGAAGCGCACGATTAGCTCAGTGGTAAGCTAGTCACTTGCCATGCGGAAGATCCCACCCGGGTCCGAACGCCAGAGACAGCAAATCATGTTCCGTCTGTCAGGTCATCAAATGCCAACAGGATTCTTGCTACCAGATTCTGCTACTCTTGCGTCTCCACTGGTATTTCGTAAACTATGTTTTTCACGTGATCCCAAATGTTCCTGTTGGCAGCTCCATATTCTGCCAAATGCAAATCTGCCATTTCAGCATCCGAATAATAATTATTATGTAACTTGTACTAAAAAAACTCAAGAAGTTTAAAAATAATATTTCATAGAATGCAGAAAAATATGCTTGAAAACTATCATCGAGAAACAAACAATCATTCATTTGACTGGCCTTTAATTAATTCCAAGGAAAATAATTATCAGACATAAATAGCTAATTACTCTTTGAGTACAAGACGACCTTACACGGTCAACACTTTTAAGATTTTGAACATCATTTTTTGAGACTTACCTGGTTCGTTTTACCAGAAGATCACGTGATAAAAAATCGTAAAATTATTTTTTAGCATCCTTGGGGTGGCCACCAACTTTTATCAAACTTGCCCATGTCTGTGCCAAAATTTGCTCGGGAAAATCTTGAGTGTTTCAAAGTGTAAAAAACTTACATGAGAATTTTTTTTCTATTCAGGTGTCAAAAAAGATGCCAAACCAAATCGTAAAAAACAAAGTAGTGTAGCTAGAAACATCGAAATTTTGTTGGCTTTCTGCAGAAATGTTCAGAATCAACCCATCTTAAATAGGAAAAAATTTCTGACCTGAAGAATAAGCCAAAGTCGGACTTTTTCAAAACGTTGCAAAAAATCACTTTGTGCAGTTATAAAGGCGAATCCGAAAAAACGGATTGCAGATCCGGCCTGGAAATGTCGTCAGTAATCTACCATTAACGGGTGTAAACGTTTTTTTGGTCCACCCTGTATAATTGCGCAGTCACAACGGAGCCCAGGATCCCAGGGTCAAATAACAATATAGGATTCTATAATTGCGCAGTCACAACGGAGCCCCAGACTCCAGACCCTAGTACAGCTTGATATAGAATATAATAAAATATGTGCCGACAAAAATTTGTATTCCTAATTTGGTTACAATTGTATGTAAGGGATACCGTGCGCTCGTGTTGACCCAGCACCTAATGGGGAAGTATTGTGTCACTTCTCGCCCATCAGAAGGGAGGCATACTACGGGATGGGTAAATCGGTATAGGCTACAACTCAGACCACAAGCGTCTACAGTAGCTCCTGTTTCATGGCTACGAAATAAAAACGGCTGTGAAACACTCATCTTTTAAAAAAAAAGTATAAGGAAAGAAAAAGTACTGTGTTCTCTGTAACTATATCTTGTCTGAGATATTTAAATTTGGTGATTTTTTTTCTTCTTTTTTTTTCTATACAGCACATCAAATGGTGTTCACAAGCACTTTACGTAATGGGAAAAGCTTATGTAAAAATGTAAAATATTTTCCTTCACCATTCATAAAAAATGTATAGTGTGCACGTGTGTTTGTGCTTCTTTTCGTCAGAGGCATACACAATACAACACCAACCATGGACACAATACTTCTTCGTGAATGGTGACTTTCTATAATATCGTTAGAATCAGAGATTTTTTACTGAATCACTTGTATCTACAAACTTTCTCAAACGGATCTCCTCAAATTTGTTTTATGAGGCACAATACCGTTTTTCCTACATTTTAGATTTTATAATAATATTCTGTATGTTTCTGCACTTTTACGCATCATATACATACAAAGTTTATTCCAAATCGGTAGTACCGTTCAATAGATATAAGCGTTTAAGAAAAAAGTTAGAGGTCAGGCGAATGGTCTCTATCTGCAAGAACCGCTAGTGCGAAGTTGATGATTTTAAAATGGGCCCATTTACGTACAATACGTCTCCTATATGGTGTGCAAAATTTCGTTGAAAGTCAGTAGTTTCTGGAATGCATTAACAGACCGACAGACAGACACAAAACCCAAGATGCTCAGAAGGTTTGAAACGTCCAGAAATATGTTAAGAAATAGAAATCGGAACAAAAAAATGTTTTGTTTTTAACAAAAAGAACACAATTCTTCTGATTCATAATATTAGAAATCTTGGAAGTAAAGAATGAGGAGAAGAACCGTCAACTCAGAAATTGCTAGGTATCTTTATTAGGTGAAGTACGTATTATTTCCTAAACAATAGATTTTGTATAATATAACAAATTGTTCATGTTGAAAATTAAATTTCATGATCAAAAGGAAATTATTACATCCGAGGTCTCAAAGGAATATCCTAATTATGTTCTGTGTGAAACTGATGATCCTATATCCTGTTATCAAGCTTGAGCTAAAAATAAATCTTTAAAGGTGAAAATTAATGTTATTATTCAGTCTTTGTAGCTATAAGGCAAAACAGTGGAAAGAAGAGAGAGAGAGAGAGAGAGAGAGAGAGAGAGAGAGAGAGAGAGAGAGAGAGAGAGAGGGTGGTTTCATTGTGGAGTTGAGGTGAAGTTTAGAAAGATATTGTAATCCTATCTTACATTGATTGGGAGGCAGACAAAACCTTTTACTATGAGGGTGAAAAGATGGGCAAAACAGTGGAAAGAAGAGAGAGAGAGAGAGAGAGAGAGAGAGAGAGAGAGAGAGAGAGAGAGAGATAGAGATAGAGAATGACAGACACAGAGAGAAGGGCTGACAGGGAAAGAGAGAGTGACAGATGAGAAGAGAGTGACAGATGAGAAGAGAGTGACAGAGAGAGAGAGAGGGATAGAGTGACAGATGGAGAGAGAGAGAGAGGGAGGGAGAGAGAGTGATAGATGAAGAGAGAGATAGAGAAGGAAGGAGAGTGACAGAGAGAGAGTGACAGATGGAGAGAGAGAGAGAGTGATAGATGAAGAGAGAGAGAGGGAGAGGGAGAGCGTGACAGATGGAGAGAGAGAGAGAGAGATAGAGAGGGAAGGAGAGGGACAAAGAGAGAGAGGGAGATAGAGAGGGAAGGAGAGTGACAGAGAGAGAGAGAGAGAGAGAGAGAGTGACAGAGAGAGCGAGGGAGTGACAGATGGAAAGAGGGTGGGAGAAATGGGAGGAATTGAGAGACAGTAAGATGCTTTCGTTCAATGATGGAAGTGGACCAGTTTACGTCTATGGAGTATGAATAAAATTATATTCGATTCATTCAACTTCTTTTACCTCAAGAGAATAGAAAAAAAAGAGAAGGCAATAGAGAGAAAAATGATATGTGTATGAGGGAGAGAGAGAAAAAGAGAAAAAGCAATTGAAATATATTATGTAGATGAAAAGGAATGGGGAGAAGAGTACAATATAAAATTGTACCATGGACTTTTATCCTGCAAGAATGAAACAAAAGTTCCTATACGTATGAAATGAAACAAAACTGTATCTATACTCAAATAAATAAAAAGGTTCTTTGTTAAACTGTTGGCATAGTGGGACTACTTGTCTTGCGCTGACAGTCTAAATAAAGCACTACTTATACTCATCACACACACAAGCATAAAAAAAGAGAAAAGACAGAAAAAGAGATCAATAAGGAATGGTAGAGATAATACTTTGATACATCAAAAGAATTATTCGGAAAGAAATGAGTGGTAAAAGCAAATATTATTGTCATAATGGGACTACCTGTCTCGCGCTGTCAGTATAAATAGAGCACTACTTATACTTATTAGCTCAGTGGTAACGTAGATATTCGGTTGCCATGCGGAAGAACCCAGGTTCGTATCTCAGAGCCGACGAAAAAAAGGGCGCTCACGATGAGTGTTATTGTCTTTTGGCCTGCCCTGGCTCTTACCGTGCCTGTTTAGCATCCCCTACCGACCCCTTATATTAAGAATACCTAATAGAGACAAATTTTAATAGTATATTAAGGCTGCAAAAAATCTGTAAAAGAAAAAGGGTAAAATAGATGGCAATAAAGATATTATAGGTACAATATGAGAAAATACCCCGAGGCCAAATAAAAACTGCTTTTCCATTGCTTACTCTCTAATCAGCCGAACAATCTTTGTCCGTACTCCTTTTTTCCGATTTATCGAGAAAGAATTGTGCGTGTACTAGTTTGAAGTACTTTTTCAAGATTAAGATTATCGGAAGCTGTCCAAATTTTGTTGACCGTGAAAACAGAGTTTGTTTTTCGAGGATCAATTGGGACCTGAAAATAGAAAGGATTCTTCATCACATGGATGGGTAAGTCAATCTTATTAAAATTAATAGTTAAAAAAGGAAAGAGAGAAGTTGTACTACATAAACACGGATATCATCACACCCTTGTTCTAGAAACCACTATCCACTCTCATAATCCCCAAATCTCCCTTTCAACCTTCACACTACGCACTCTATTTTATTTAAAAAAGACGAGTGTTTCACAGCCGTTTTTATTTCGTATAGCCATGAAACAGGAGCTACTGTAGACGCTTGTGGTCTGTGTTGTAGCCTACCCATCCCGTAGTATGCCTCCCCTCTGATGGGCGAGAAGTGACTTAACAATTAGATGCTGGGTCAACACGAGCGCAACGGAAGGTATCCCTTACAGACAATTGTAACCAAATTAAGAATATAAATTTTTGTTGGCACGGGTGATCGAACCCGGGACCTTCCGCATGGCAAGCGAATGGTTAACCACTGAGCTAATCGCGCGCTTTTTTAGGTTAATTCTAAACTATGATAGGTTATTTCGTTCAAATTCACTATATATTTTGTTGTTGTTGTTGTTATTGTAGCGAGCTTGGCTACAGCTGGAGGGGTGAGTGATGGTCTCCAGCCAACTTTATTTCAAAGTTGGCTCGTCCTTAACCACATATTTCTATGTAAGATCACAGACACACGGACACACACCAATGGCTGAAACTTTGGATTTAGGCTCTGGGGACCCTAAAACATGCATGCTTTTGCATTGAAAACTGACGATCGAAAATCTTGAATGGTTCCATTACTTTTCAATCTACCGGATAAGGAAATGAAAAATTGAACTATTATATTAATAGGTTCTTGCTTGCGATTGTTACTTTACGATGTATGCGTGGTACAATTTACAATTAGATAATTGTTACAAATGTAAAAAAAAGTAATTTTTTTTTTTTTTAACATTTTTAGTGAGATAGAAATGAGTGTGGGTGGTGGCGGTTTTATGTTTTCTACATTTTCATTAAATATTTTCCTTTTGCAAACCGCCATAAAGTTTCCTGTTCTATTTTTTACATAAAAAAGGAAAGAATGCTTCCTGAATTTCCAGGATAATTAATTTTTAGATAAACTTTTTTTTACTAATTTTATGTTTGAATTTTTCATGAGTAATATGTACAACTATTTTGGAATAATTTCACCTTACGTCGATGGCAGGTTGAATACATCAGATCTCGTCAGATCACTGAAGATAAACAACTTCCAGTGAGGTTAGAACTTGGGGGGTGATGTCTCACATTTGAACCCCTTGTGACGTTAGGTATTTTTAGCCCAACCTATGATGGGTGAAAATAATGACCTATAGAATCTAGGTTCAATTGTTTTCTTTTTCTTCTTGCTTTTTCTTCGATTTTTTTTTTTTTTTTTTTTTTTTCCTATTCTTTTCATTAAAGAGTGGTGAAATTCCCTTCTCAAATGACCTCAAATAATTTAGAGGAGCAATGCAAATAATCTGAGAATATTGAAATTTACTGTACTTTACATAAAATTAATAAAATGGAATGGATGTAAAGGCAAAATGAACTGAAGTAATGCGAAAGCGGTTCCGGGGCACAGCTACCTAAAAAAAAAAAAAAAAAAAAATCTACAACTATTCAAAATATCTAATATCACCCCTACTAATACGAGTATGATAAAAAGAATTTTCCAAAACAAAAATATGAAGTTTCCATATTATATTCTTGTAGTATTCCATAAATTCATTATTCCTGCAAATATTACCAAAACAAAATATATTTTCAACGTGCTGATGCTGATGTATAAGGGACAATTTTGGTTTTATTGCAGATAGGCAAAAAATGTGTGAAAATTCCCCTAATTGGAAACTAAGTAGCTTCAACCACCCACCTAGATTATTCCTTGTGTGAGTATAGCCTAGGGAGAAGGAATATGACCTCCAAACACGTTGAGGTTTACATTTCCGGTCGTACTCAGACTGGGTGAGAATATTATGGTTATAGCTGGTACGATCCCAGCGACTGATGGAGAGTAAAACTCTCGTTATAATCGGGAATTAAAATGACAATAAATTCTTAAACACAAGGAATAATCTTCCACACAAAGCCGTGCAATGGTAGAAAAGTATTTAACGCGCTAGTCTGGTAATCCAGATAGCGTAGGGATCCGTTGGTTCGAATCCCACCCAGTGCATGAATTTTACCTCATTAATTTGAGTTTGTGACCACATAATAATAAGAATCTGAGGGTTAGGTGGTAGAAAATGCTTTGAGCATTAATCTTCCACTAAAGAGTGTTATTATTATTATTATAATTATTACTTATACCATGTGATGATTCTATTAGGTATCTTCTATTCAATCATAAAATGTACGCGAGTATAATTTGTGTATATGCGTTTAAAACGTGTTGGCAGATCTGTGGATTAACGAGTTTTTTTTTCGAGTTTATATCCGTTAACTAGCATTAACGTTATCCGTATGTAAATAGATTAATATTATAAATAAGATTGGTCATAAAATCATACTTCTTCCCGTCTTCCGTAGCAGAATTGTGGGTCTATGAATTTTTGCTAGATGCCTGTTGTTTGTAACTTTGTTCTACCATTTTCTGTTTCGTTTGGCATGGTCGATGCTAAAAAATATGATGAATTAAAGTTAAAGTTATCCCCCCAAAAAAACACTTGGGGTAAAAATAGTCGTCAAGTGTTGGAATGATAAAAAAAGAACTGATATCAAAAACGTCAATTTTCTATGTTTGAAGGAATTATTTTTCACCTAATTAGTTTCTTGATAGTTCAAACAAAATAATTGCCTCATTACAACACTACACCCTTGAGCAAACTTCGATTTGGTATTTTGAGAATTTAACCCAAAAAAATCTGGTGTAAACATCACACGACTTTCCTTATCCCCCAAAAATGAGTCGAATTACGCCACTGGTGACTCAATGATAACAGGTAGCTAAAAAGCAATCCCAAATTCGTAATCAGCACTTCAAAGTCATTGAATTTGATATGTCACAACTCCCATCTAGGATGAATAATAAAAAAGTTAGTCAAAGCGGGTCCCCGGTAAATACCGGTAAATTGAGGCCGAGGTCCAAAAAGTTCAAGATATCAAAAAAATGATAGGAAGAGACCCCTATTATTTTTTTCATATAAGAAAATGTTGTTCTTCAACTTTTTTTGTATCTGTAACCAATTCAAAGAAGCGGCGCTTGCGGCTAATATGTGCGGCTCTGCGGCCGTAGAATGCGGCCGATTTCAACCAAAAGTTTTGTGGTTCGTTTGGTGTATAAAATTAGTTTCCATACCAAATTTCAAGTCTCTAGCTCTTACCGTTCTTCAGATATCCTGTTCACACACAGACACACACACAGACACACACACAGACAGACTCACGGACCAATGGCTGAAAACAACTTTTTTGGTATCCTGAGGCTATGATTCGTCCAGAAATGTGAAAAGCTGGGTAGGTCAAATTTTCGACGAATACAATACTTTCCTTATTATAGGATAAGGAAAGTAAAAATAGCGACACAACAAAACTATACTCTTGAAAGAACAATGTTGTATAGTTACAGAACCATGTCCTTGACTACTGCACACTGTTTTGTTCTGAAATTTATGTGTAGTAATTTACAAAGGTCGCAGTGTTAATTGTAAGGGTTTCAGTGAAAACCCTGCAACCAGGTCACATAATATTAATACAAAGAAAACATACACACAGATACGTTGTTGTTGATTTTACATTATATCACTCTTTGGCTAGTGAAGTTCTTATACTTTTATATGATTAATAGGACATACCAGTGCTGATAAATCGAGATGAATGAGTGAGTGAATGTTAACTTTCGCCTTTAGGTATACCTAAGTATAGATTCAGGATAAAATCGAAAACCAGAAACTATGAAGAGGTGATGACGGGTTGACGACCTAACATCCCTTCTTGAGACCTTCTCTTTACATCACGGTACAGCGACTCCTCACCCAGTGTTACGTGTGTGAACTTCAGTATTAACTAAATAACTAACAAGTTACTTGAATCACACACAAAGTACAAAAGAATCTCCGAAAAGTCTTGAAAGCCCCCTCAAAGTTCTTCTCTACAAGGTGTCCAAGTTTTGTTTTTAGAAATTTTCAGAATCAACTCCAAGAGACATTCTAAGTCTAAAATATAAAATAATCTTTCGTAATTTTTCAAAATATGAAAAAAAGATTCACTTGAAAAAAAGAAAGAAAAAAGATTCACTTGAACAACACACTCGAACTTGATGAAAAGAAGTGATAATGGTTCTCATGTCTTTGTGTATAATTCGTATTCAGTAAATTTTCCAAAGTAAACATTTTTTTTTTTTTCTTTTTTTTTTACTTTCAAAAGATTTTTCTTTATTTAACAAATACTTTTCATCTTCGTAAATACATTTAATCATAAGGAGATTGTTAATCAATTAAAAATATGGCAAGTTTAAGGCACCCATAGTGCAAATATAACTAAATACCTAACATTTTGTACCTATTTGCATTCAAAACTGAGTTATTATTGTGTCCATATCTTCGTTCGGCGGCATTTTTCGAAAAATGATCTGAGATTATTTTAGTCTTAGAGAGTCCCCTAGAATTTATTGATTCTCAAAATTTCAACAAAAACATGAACACCCCGTATTTTTCTCAATTCTCTCTAAACCCCACGTAGCATTTACAATTTAAAGTTTCATGAAAAATGAGAAAAATAACCTCAAACAGAAAGTTTGTTTTCATTTCATTCATTGCTGTATAGTTTTTCCTTGCCTTTGTACATTTTATTGTTAAGGTGGGTCCACACCACACACATAAGTACTTACAGAGTGTTAAAAAAAAAAAAACAAAAAACAAAACAATACAAAACAAAACAAACTTTTGAAAATAAATTTAGAGTTTTAGTAGGTTTTTTTTTGATATCGTTTGGGTCACAGGTCTAGTAGGTTTACTTTAGTAGACTTACCAAAAGTAAGTAGGTAAACTTACTAAGATGTAATAATCTTATCCAATCTTACCTGCTATGAATAACATTGATTTTGTTTTCAATGTTTCCTATATTCAGCATATCATTTTAAATTTATTGAGCATGATAAATAAAGGCTTCGAATTACAATAAATTACAAAGATATTTATTATTATTAGGCACTCTAACCATTTATTGTATGGCCGTTCGTGCCGATCCTCTCAAGGTTTACATGAGGTGAAGGAGGTTGATAAAAAAGTCATAAGAGAGTCCACTTCACTGGTAGAGTTCAGTAGAGATGGTTTTGGGTCATATGTTTGGCGGTTTGAATTGTAAGTATGACATTCGTTTATGATGTGACGAACAGACAGGGGATCGCCACAGGTACATACAGGAGGAGGGGTCTTGGTAAAGATAAAAGAGTGAGTCAGTCTTGTGTGACCAATTCTAAGACGTGTAAGCACTACCTCCTCGTATCTCGTCTGGCGTACTAGTAGTATAACTACGGTATGTCCGTATGTAACTCATTTTATAAGAATTGGCCTTACAAAAAAACTTAAAATAAAAAATAAACATAAAACTACAAAATAAAACATAAACCAAGTAGGTTAAAAAAATACTCAGCGCGAACGACCTGCTCCAGCAGAGTTAAAGCGCCTAAAAGGAAAAAAGCTAATGAAATCAAGTGCAAGTAAAATAATGTTAGAAAAAAAAGCTCTGATATTAATAAAAGACTAATTGAGTACATAAATAAAAGTAACATAGGACTATTTTTTTACGGACGGAATTATTCTTTGATATTTTTCCTTTATACATATTATGTGCCAATGTGCGTAGGAATAACTTTGATGCGTTATGCCTACAGCAAGACAGCATAGAGCGAAGAAGGAGCATTAAAAATTTCAAGGTTTACGCCCTTTAACTTGAATTTCAGTCAAATATCAAACCATTCTTGTTCCATAACCCCTTAGGGGATTCTATATTTAGCTGTGTAAAATTGCCTGATATTTTGATAGGATGAACTCTTCGAATAAATCTTATTGGTATTACTGTATTAAAATGAGTAAGGAAAAGGCATGTTGAAGATCAATGATATTTCCAAGGACTATGCCTTTAAATCGAATTTCAGTAAAAGTATCAAACAATTCTTGTTAAGGTTCCATGACCCTTTGAGAATTTTTATTTAGCTCTGTAAAAGTACCTACTTTAATAAGATGAATAAAAAATTTATGTGTAGGTACATTAAACAATCATATGGAGAAAGAAATTTTCAAGTAATTGGATTATGGTTTGGCAGTAGAGGAGTTATTTCCAAGAATGTTGTCAAATTATTTCAAACATTCTATATCGACTGTTCAATTTTGAAGGAAATATCCCAAACAATAATATCTGACAGTTCAAAAATAATCCATTACCATATTTACAAAGCATAGAAAGAAAGAAGAAAATCAACTAAATAGAAGAAAGCTATAGAAGAATATAAGTATTGAGAAAAAAAATGTACGGTCGTATTGATGATTATGCTGTGTTTTAGCAACCTGACAAAAGTTAGGCAGCATCGTTTGTATTTTAAATAAACTGTAATATATATGTATGATTTTATTTGTGGTGAAGCACAAGGCCTCTTCACAATTTTTGTGGGTAGCGCAGAATTACTAAGAGCCTCCTGTACTTTTCGAATTCTATTACATTAATTTCTTTTTACTCTGGTAATGCCGCCACTGGTCGTTACTCATACAAGTAACTACTCATTTTTCCTCACGAGGTATGAGTGGACCCCGAACATCCAAGTACAGAGCAGAAAAATTCCTGCCCCGCTGGGAATCGAACCCAGGTTACCATGCGTGCAATGCCTAGCGCGCTAACTCACTCTGCCACTTTTCATATATACAGGGTGAGCATAAAGTCTCACCCCACCCCCCGTATCTCGAGAATGTCTGAAAATACAAGAAAACGCAAAAACATATATCCCTTCTATTTTAAGGGGATTAATTTTCAGTCAAAAAAAATTTGCCTACACGGCCCCAGTCAGGCCGGGCATGGATCAACTTTAAAATCTTCAATAAAATGGTATGTCTTGTGGCATATCGTTTTAAAGGTCTCAAAGATAAAAGTTCATTACAACAAATTTCAGTGAGCTACGACTTACCGTTCTCGAGATACAGGGTCGGACGTCCTGCGTAATATCCATATATTTTGACCTATAACTCGTTGACCGTAAATTCTAGAAAAATGAAATTTGTTGCTAATAACTCCTTATGGCAAGAACTTTCGAACAAATTAAAACTTGATTTGTTTTTTCGTTAAAATTTTTCGGACTGTTCGTCCGGCTGGCTGACGAAACCGACCAGAAACTAACATCAACAGAGTATGCCGAGTTATAACTTTTTCGACAGGGCTTGTCATAAGGAGTTATTATCAACCAATTTCATTTTTCTATAATTTACGGTTAACGAGTTATAGGTCAAAATATAAGGATATTACGCAGGACGTCCGACCCTGTATCTCAAGAACAGTAAGTCGTAGCTCACTGAAATTTGTTGTAATGAACTTCTCTCTATGACACCTTTAAAAAAATATGCCACAAGACATACCATTCTATTTAAGATTTTTAAGTTGGTCCATGCCCAGCCTGACTGGGGCCGTGTAGGCAAAATTTTTTTGGCTGAAAGTTAATCCCTCTAAAATCGAAGGGATACGTGTTTTTGCGTATTCTTGTATTTTCAGCCATTCTCGAGATACGGGGGGTGGGGTGAGACTTTATGCTCACCCTGTATATCTTATTGGAACAATTAGTAAGGAAAAGGGATATTGAAGATCAATGATATTTTCAAGGTTCTATGCCTTTAACTTGAATTTCAGTCAAAGTATCGAAGCATCTTTGTTAAGGTACCATGCCCTCTAGTGAATCTTATAATTAAAACTGTGTAAAATGTACTACCTGAGATGAACTCTCATTCATTCTTATTCAAAGTAGGTACAACGAGTAAGAAAAGGGCACATTGAAAAGCTTTAATATTTTTAAAGTTCAATGCCTTTGGGGCGAAATTTCAGTCGATTGTATCAAATATTTTGTTGAATGTAATGTTTCCTTTGTTAATTATTTATTAACTACCTGATGCTTACTGTGTAGCATGAAAGGTGCTGTTTCAAATATGTAAAACTCTATCCCTCTCTGTACTTCTCTATTTATCTCTCTCACAGCTCTTCTCTCTTTCTGTCTTTCCCTCTCTTTCTCCCCCCCCCCTATCTAGTTCTCATTCTTATATCTCCTCCAAGCCCTTATATCTCCTCCCACCCCTTTAATGTCCTCCCACCCCTTATATGTCCTCCCACTCCTTATATCTCCTCCCACTCCTCATATCTCCTCCCACTCCTTATATCTCCTCCCATCCCTTATATCACCACCCAGCACTCCCCCGCACGCCTCAAATCCAATAACATAACTCGAGAACGTGAGAGATAAAGTTAGAGAGCTCCGTACTGTTGTTATATTATAAAAGTTTCGTATCAACTCCTCCAAAGCAAAAGAGAAACAAATCTGCAACAAAGTGGAGGTGGGGGTGTGAAGGGTTAAACTTAAAGTGGTGGTGGGGGTGTGAAGGGTTAAACTTGGCGGACTGGGATGTGTAAGTATTCCGCGGGGATGATAAGTATATTTTAGTGTGAGAGATAATACAATCAAACAAGCCACCATTTCCTCATTCCAGAGAGCACTTGCACTCTCAAATTTTCTAGAAACTTGAGGAATAATCTTGAAACCTATATTTAAAACGATTTCCGTAAAAACTTATCCCTAAAATTGAGGACCGCTGAGAACATTAGGGCAGGGAATAAACACAAAAAAGTGATTTAAGGGTTGATTTCCTGTTGTGCGTCTTAAAAAAAGTGTTATATTTTCTTTAGAAATTTAGATGAAAATAGGTATTATCTAAATTTTTGATACTCATGAAATATTTATGTAAATATCCAAATTGTTTTTTTTTTTATAAATTTGAAGATTGAATGCACTAAAAACGTGCTACTTCAAGCAGGTAATATGCTTATGCTTATTTTCCTACAGCTAAATTTCTTTTGATGAGAATTATTTTACCTAGGTACCTTTTATTACTTTTACTTCAAACTGTCATCTAAATGCAATTATTTTAATCGAGTAATAGCAACTGCTGTTGTCTTCATCTTTCTCCCTTTAAAACTTTTAATGGAAAGCTCAGGATTTCTACTTTGTTATAATAAGTTTCGGCAACTCTTATCATTTTCATTTCTTTTGGTCTTGACTTCTGAGAAAGTTCAAGATAGTTGAAAGAAAACCTCAGGAAAGTTGAACCAGAAGTCGAAAGTTTGAGCGAAGGGTCATTTGAATTTATCTAGGGACTTTTTAAAAGAAAAAGAAATACTGCCGTGCTTGCTTGAGCTTGGCCTGGTGCTCAGATAAGGGTGAAATTATAAAGTCAGATTCTTTTGGTTAGGCAGAAGGACTAAATGTTTCTTTGAGAACAGGGATGTTTGAAAAGTATAAATATACCGACCTAGGCTGTTATATTTTCTTTAGATAGTAATAAGCTGGGTTTTTTTCTTTAATATCCAGATTTCTCTTATTTTCCCTTTACACTCTTCACAGAGGTAAATTTGAAATAGAAATCGTGTTCTTATATCCAGGTTCTATTTTTAATGTAATTGAAGTGCTTTACATAGACTGTAAGTGCAAGACAGGTAGTCCCATTATGCCAAAGCTTAACTCTTTGGCTGCTAGAGCAAATATTGACATGTTGCCTAGCCGGCCAAGCCAAAAATGTGTACACAAAGCGGCCAAATGGATAAACATATTTGATTCTGATTTCCTTATACTTTGACCTAAATTAGATTTTATAACCGCCTCTGAATCCTGACAATATTGCTACCATAAAAACTTTCTGCACAACTTGAGTTGTGCCATAGCCCCCAGAAAACTATATTGGCACAATGCGCGCACGAATAGCTCAGTGGTTAAGCACTCGCTTGCTATGCGGAAGGTCCCGGGTTCGAACCCCCGCGCAGACAAAAAATTGTATTCATAATTTGGTTACAGTTCTTTGTGAGGGATACCTTCCGGTGCGCTCGTGTTGACCCAGCACCTAAATGGGAAGTATTGTGTCACTTCTCGCCCATCAGATGGGAGGCATACTACGGGATATGCAGGCTACAACACAGACCACCAGGGTCTACAGTAGCTCCTGTTTCATAGCAACTAAATAAAAAAGGCTGTGAAACACTCATCTAAAAAAAAAAAAATTAGTTGTGCCATGGCAGGCAAATAGTTAACAAAGCACCTCTTTTTTTATTTGAGAAAATACCCCTATTATCGCACCTGAATCTTTTACCTCAACAATCAGAATAAAGGGCATTTAGTTTTTCCTCTCCTTGAATAAAAATCTCATTCCAGACTTTTTATGTTGCCCTTCAGGTCCTGTCCCTTCTACTTATCCTTATAATTGCAAGAGAAGTTCCTATATCTGATAGGTGTACTTTACTTTACATTATTAGCAGGGCACTGTCGTAGCTTACGTAGCAATTTGAAACAATGAGATCTTTAAAAAAAATATGCCACAATACATACCATTCTATTTAATAATTTAAAGTTGGTCCGTGCCCAACCTGACTGTGTAGACATTTTTTTTATTTTGCTGAAACTTACCCCAAAAAATAAGGAATACGGTTTTTTGCGTTTTCCTATATTTCCAGCCGTTCTTGAGATACGGAGGGTGAGGTGGGGTGGGACTTTATGGACATGTATATTGTATATGAACCCTGTGATGTTTTGGAGTAAAATATATTAGAAAGATAATACAGAAGTACGTCAGTAAAACTGAGAACAAATTACTATTTTTAATATGAGAATTGAACGCAGTAAATTTTCATTTATATCTTATTGAAGCTGTATAATAGCTCTTGGATGGTATTCCTTAAAATATGAGAGGAAGAAGAAAATGGTCCAAGAATAGTATGACGGAAATGAAGAAGTTTTGTAAAGAAAAAAGAAGACAATAATACAGACCTGAAGAAAAGCGAGTAAGAGGAAAAGCAGTATGGATATGGATGAATATAAAAATCAAAGGTTGCTACGACATTGTTGCTATTGTCGAGAGCTGGCTTACACCGGACAGTAATATAAGGGAACTATTTGATTCCCGATATGAAATAATAAGGCAAGATAGAGACTTGAGTAAAACAACAAAAAAATGCGGTGGTGGATTGATTCTAGCTTTAAAAAAGGAATTTTCTATTGTACCAATTACTCAATGGAACAAATCATCTCAAGATGAGGAAACCCTTTGGGCTAAATGCTCACTATATGGTCAAGAGGTACACATAGTCCTAACTTACCTCCCCCCACCAGTAAAAGCAAAAACACTTGAACATTTTTCTGAAACTCTTTGTGGTCGTGAGGAATTAGCAGGGAAATGTCTCATTCTTCTTGGTGACTATAACATTCCTGAATATGAGATAGACACTGAAGAGCTTGTAGACCAAAGATTGCAATCAAGTCGAATACACTACCTACGCAGACTCATGAGTTTTTATGAATTAAAATCTTTTAATCGTATTAAAAATAAATTTGGTAGAACCCTAGATCTGTACCTATCCAATTTTGATAGCTTTAAAATCTCTAGGAATAAAATATGCCACACCCACATAAGTATTGAAGACGGTTTGGTAAAGCCTAATGACCACCATCCTCCATTAGAAATTAGTATAAAAGTTGAAAACACAGGAACCACCTAATCTTCTTTGGAACATGAACCCCCCAAATTCTTCTTTAAAAAAACTGACTTCTATAAACTCAAAAAAGAATTAGGAGAAAAACAATGGAACATACTTGAACAAAAAGAAAATCCTAATGATGGTTTAAATTATTTATATCATGAATTAAACAACATTTTTAAAAATTGTGTTCCAATATTTTTACAAAAAAATAGAAATCACAAATTCCCATCCTGGTGGCTTAAAAAATCGATAAAAAATTTCATAAAAAAAGAGAGACTGAGGAAACTTAAAAAACGCTCTGCTAAACAAAATATCGAGTTAAAAAAGTTGAAGAAAAGCCCAAATCAAACAAGACTATCTTGATCATGTTAAACATAATTATATCTAATGAAATTAAAAAAGGGAATAGTAAGCCGTTTTGGCAATTTACAAAAGAAAAAAGAAAAGATCCTCCAAAAACCATACTCACCTACAACGATAAAGAAATTTCAAACCCTCAAGAAATAGCAGACGCATTCGCAGAACATTTTATGAAAGCTTACAACCAGACAACATCAAATTACTGTCCTGATTTCAATCCCGACTCTAATTTGGACTATTTCCACCTAGGTCTTATATCACAGAACGATGTTTCTGATGTGATAAAATCTATGCCAAAAAACAAACCACCTGGTCCAGACGGCATTCCTCCCTTGATTTTTGTAAACTGTATTGAAGAAATAAAATTCCCCCTCTCTATACTGTTTAATTGGTGTTTAAAAACTGGCATTTTTCCAGATGGTTTAAAAGAGTCAATTGTACATCCCGTCCCCAAGAAACCAATGTGCACCAACGTGGCCCTACATCGCCCAATTTCAAATCTAAATGCCATTGCTAAAATTTTCGAGGGTGTTCTTTACAACAAAATTTCAGTTTTCATCTCCAACAAAATATCAGAAAATCAGCATCGTTTTGTTAATAAAAAATCGACCATTACAAATTTCGTACAATTCTCTGACATTATAGCGAGAACACTGCCTCAGGCAGATGTACACTAGGGTGGAGCGATGTTTCTACTTTTTAATGGAATAGTGAAAAAAAGTTGTCTATTGGCGAGAAACTTCCAAATCTGTTATTCATTTTTTTCTAAAAAATCGGGAAGATGCGCCCCGAGCCCCGCCCACTTTTGCAAAATTGTCATTTATAGACACTTTTCCTATGATTTTTTTAATTTTTTTAGTAATACTTTTTGAAATGGAATAGTTGTAAGTGTTTACTTAATAGAATGATCCATCATTATAAAAATAAAAAATAGTCAATTTTAAATGGTAAGTCTCGCCCCAAATTTGTCCAAATCCAACAAAATTTTCTAAAATCAGCAAAAAAGACACATATCTGCCGAATTTTCTAATTTTTCTGGGACATTTTTCCGGCACAGAATAGTATTTAAATACAAAAACATACTATCCTCGTTTACTTAGATTAAAAAGTTTTATAAAAGTTATACGTTAAGTACCGCCCCGAGCTGCACCAAGGCCGCCCTATATCCTAGTAATAAATAGCTCTCTCTAGGCTCTCTATTATTGAGGATGGGCTCATGTACTGTGCTACACTCAAGTATACTATCCTCTGTTTCTTATGATGACTCATCATAGAAATAGAATCCTTTACAAACATGATGATTCATCTCCATCAATGCCACAAAAAGGGCTACCGATCACTTGCGACAATTTACCTGAAAAAACCCGACATTTGCGACAACAGAAAAAGGTATTCACTGTAACGTTTGCGACAATATCAGACAGACAAAGGAACAGGTTAACTCCTTTGTTCATTTCGGAATTTCCAAATAAATACCGGGTCGACTAATATACGAGGTGTGGCTATTAATTTCGTAGACGCGAGCCGCTACGCAAAAGCTGTCCGTGCTAGGAAGATATGATAAACATATTTAGACAGCTTCAAGTCTTGTGTTTTGATTGATAACTGTCACATGTCTGTACTGTAATTAGTTCTGTTGTGACAGCCCGACGCGCAAGACACCTTTTTTAATTTTGCCGGAATTATGATTGATACAAACGTTGAGCAACGAGTGATTTTTGAATTTTGCGTAAAACATGCTGGTGAAACATTTTCTTTTTTAAAGACAGTATACCAGGAGTCATGTTTGAAAAGATCAACGCTTTATAAGTGGTTTAAACGGTTTCAAGATGGTCAGGAAGATGTTGAGGACGATCCAAGTCCTGGTCGCCCCCAAAGCTTAAAAACTGACGAAAACATTGAAAAAATTGGTGTTATGATTCGTTCTGACCGTAGATTAACTCTTAGACTAATGGCTGATACACTTAAAATTAATAAAGAATGTGTGAGACAAATTTTGCACGAAAATTTCAACATGACAAAAGTTTGCGCAAAAATGGTGCCATGCGCCAGCCCACAGTGCCTTCTCCGTGAAGGCACTGTGGAACACCCTCCTTACTTACCAGTGTTGGAACACCCTCCTTACTTACCCGACCTGGCCTCGTGCGACTTTTACTTATTCCCAAAAATCAAATCTGCCCTGAAATGTACCAGATTTGACAGCGTAGATGCCGTTAAGAAAAATCCGGCAAAAGTCTTGAAAGGCCTCACACAAAATGACCTCCACCACTGTATCGATCAATAGAAAATTTGCTTAGAACGTTGTAGGGATAGAGGAGGGTAGTACATTGAAGGGGATAACTACTAAAGTTGGGTAAGTTAAACACACATCGTTTTATGGGAAGAGTCTACGAACTTAATAGCCAAACCTCGTATGGACGTATTTGAATTTATCCGATTTAAGGAATTCCTTCTCTCATCATAGATAAATTTATTTTATTTGAGGAGACTCCTTGTCAGACAAACGGTTGTCAGACTAAACGTTGTGTTTCGTTAGCCGGCTAGGATAGCTTGGGTGAGGGGCTTAGGTTAGGTTGAAATTAGCGCAGGGTTAGACCGGGTCGCTATACGCAACCCGGCCTAACCGCCTGCGCTAATTTCAACCTAACCTAAGCCCCTCACCCAACCATCCTACCCGACAAACTGAAGTCAGTGATCTATCGTGCAATCTCACCTTGTTAACTTTACCTAACCCTATCTAACAACAAAATTCCTCTAACAAAAAAACACCTACTAGTACGAACTAAAATTTGATTCACACTGTATGAAACATTGAAATCTATACCTGCAATATATTGTCGCAAATGTATGGTTTGAAACCTTTTTTCATTGTCGCAAATGATCGGTTTTAAACAAAAGATTTCCGCAAGTGTCGAATTGCGACAAAAAGGTCTTAAATATTAGAAACAAAGAAAACAAGATTTTGGTAGAAATCCGTTGGTTTTATGCCTACCACAACTCAGTTGACAGAAAGCAGCGAGTGCTATCTGATAAACGATTTGTGCGATTTTTTCTCTCTCGAAATAATTAATATCAGTGTATTAAGATTCGAAAATGTTATCACGTTTAACAAGAAACAGTTCGTAGTACACTGACATTGACTACATTCATATTAAAGGTGTATGGTCTGTATGGTCCAATGTGGTTTTCAATTAAAAATAGATCATCTTGTTTCGATGGACCCAAACATTTGCTTGATCTTATTCAACGAAGAAAATATCTTGATGAAAGTAAAGATCCTGTTATTCAGAGAAACGCCTTCTACGCGCATCCTGAAAACTTGCTGTTGATTATGCTGGCAGATAACAGCAAAGTTCAAAGGGAAATTGCATACAGAATAATTAAAAAATCACGTGAAGAAAATAGGTTCCCTGATGTTAGAAAAGTCACTGTTCCTGAAAAGTCACTGTAGCAACATCCTACAGCAGTTTAATATAGTGGCACGAAGTTCCTGTGACTGAGCCCCCTTTAATAAGAGACATCAGAATCGAAGATCTGGCCAACATTGTTGAAAACAACAACATCAAAAACTTTATTCCAGATTTGCCCTGCCACACACAGTGCGTCGCAAGGTACATCAAACTTGTGACAAATGCATCAAGCACTGTGATTGGTTATGAAGCCAGAGATGGTTTGATTAATCAAATTGGATCCAGAAGAATGATTCCAGTGTTTCGTACAAAAAAGAACTTTGCCTGAATAATAAATTAAATTAGAAAAAATTTAGTTAGAAATGTCCGAATCGGTTTTGAAAAATTGAAGTTTTTTAAAAAAAAGAAAGGTACTTTCCAATGTCAATACGTAATTTGTAATCTTTCAAATTTACTTTGTATAACTTTATACCTCCTACTTTTATTAACTATTTATATTTCATTTTAATTATCTCTATATATAAAACAGGAAAAAGGACTACCTACCTACCTACCTACCTATGTTTGTTTGTTTGTTTGTTTGTTTGTCCAGAGTTGTTTAGCCAAAACGGTAAGAGATAGCGAAAAATGTCTCAGAATTGACCCCCCCAAAACCATTATCGCTTTGTCCAGAAAAATTATAAAAAGTTCAAAAAGGCATTGCTGTCCAGCAGTACGGCCATGCCTTATTAAATTTGAAATTTAGTCCCGTTGCAAAGCACGGGCAAACGGCTAGTACATAATATGAAGAAAAAGTTCCGTTCATCAATATATTGTTCTTATTCATTGTAATTACTTGGGTGATTTACCCATGTAGCATATAAAAATATGTATATTAATGAATTCACCAACTTGGGGCGACACTAAGCATGTGATATATGAGTCAATTTTTGTTACAAGTGTACGAAAAGAGTATAAAGTAGTACTTCAGTAATATTGTGTCCTGTAAAAGTACCCTGGAAAAATAAAAAATCTGTGTGTACCACAGTACATAAGCCCATCCTCATTAGAGAGCCTAGAGAGAGCTATTTATTACTAGAATATTGGGCGGCCTTGGTGCAGCTCGGGGCGGTACTTAACGTAAAAATTTTATAAAACTTTTTAATCTAAGTAAACGAGGATAGTATGTTTTTGTATTTAAATACTATTTTGTTCCGGAAAAATGTCCCAGAAAAATTAGAAAATTCGGCAGATATGTGTCTTTTTTGCTGATTTTAGAAAATTTTGTTGGATTTGTACAAATTTGGGGCGAGACTTACCATTTAAAATTGACTATTTTTTATTTTTATAATGATGGATCATTCTATTAAGTAAACACTTACAACTATTCCATTTCAAAAAGTATTACTAAAAAAATTAGAAAATTCATAGGAAAAGTGTCTATAAATGACAATTTTGCAAAAGTGGGCGGGGCTCGGGGCGCATCTTCCCGATTTTTTAGAAAAAAATTAATGACAGATTCGGAAGTTTCTCGCCAATAGACAACTTTTTTCCACTATTCCATTAAAAAATAAAAATAAAAGTGCGATTTCGCTCCACCCTAATGTACACGTAGTGTACACCGATATCGAAAAATGTTTCGATAGGTTGGCCCATGATATTACAAAAATTGGTAAAAACAGGTTTTTTCTCCCCCTTTGGTTAATTTATTTGCAAGTTATCTGCAAAACAGAAAAATTTTTGTGCAATATAAAAATTCAAAATCCACCCCATTTACACCCCCCTCGGGAGTAGCTCAGGGCAGCAAATTAAGTAGTTTAATTTTTATACTTGCATACAATGAAATCTGCCAACATGTCCTGCACTCCAATATACTCCTCTACGCTGATGACGTAAAAATTTTTAGACCCGTCAAAACAATTGAAGATTGTCAGCTTCTACAAGATGACTTGAACTCAATTACTAAATGGCTTGCAACTATTGGTTTAAATTTCCACCCTGAAAAATGCTCTGTGATGGTATACACCAACAAAAAGAACCCAAGTCCACCTCAGTACTCTTATAACATCAATAACACAGTCCTAAAATATGTGAATGAGTACAAAGATTTAGGAATACACTTCCAAAGTAATTTAAACTTCGACTCTCATAGACAGATCACTGAATGCAAAGGTTACCAGAGGCTAGGTATGATAATGAGATACAGTAAACCCATCCAAGATATTGACGTGATTAAAATTTTATATCAATCTTTGGTAAGATCTGTCTTAGAATTCAATAATTTGGCTGCCGTATACAAAGGTGGGGAAAAGGGCCATTGAACGAATCCAGGCAAGATTTGTACGAGGTATGTTTTTAAAACATTTAATTTCTATCCTCTTTATCCTGAGTACATTGAATATAACTTGTTGACTGAAAATCTTGACCTAGAAACCCTAGCAAACCGAAGGGAAAAACAACAAATTACATTTTTACTTAATGTTCTAAACTTTAATCTTAACTGCCCCTACATTCTAGAGAAAATACACCTAAGAGTCCCTAATAACAGACTAAGAAACTCAGGAAATTTGACCTTCCACCTGCCAAACAAGAAAGAAACATGTCTCTTTAAATCTCCCATTATTTCCATCATGTCAACTTTTAACACCCTGGAAAACCAACCGGATATTTTCCAGTAGGGAAAGAGACCAGCAACAGTTATTGCCCTCATAGATGTCATCCTTTGACTTTATATCTGTGTTGGTGTAGTTGCTTTCAAAAAAAAAAAAAAAAAAAAAAAAAAAAAGGTGACATCATCATCATAGGGTGGCGTCATCGTGAACGATGGTAGCCAGACAGTGGAGGAATGACTCAGTAGTTCTGCCACTGTCTTTACAAGGAGGCTAAAAATTGACAAAGGCCCCCGGAACCAAGCCAATGCTGGTCCACTCCTTATAGTTCCCCAGCCAGACTGCTGATCTACTCCCTGTTTATTGTCACCCACCCTTTACTCCCTGTAGATAGTAAAGGGACTCTTCAGTCTCATTCTTGCAGAATAAACAGAGTATTGTATAATGTACGGATATGAAAAATAAAAAAGACATAGAATTTTTTCAAAGAAAATATTAAACGCAATACCTATATCACATAGAAAAAAAGAAAGAAAGAGTGGGATGCGAGAGAAGGAAGATCAAGGATGCAGTTTACATAGCCACGTCTTTTAAAAATTAATGAATTTGTTTACTATGCAAGAGGATGAAATTGCATTGTTGATGAGCTGGGACATGCCGGCACCCACAGAATTGTGCTGCGACGCATTTTGAATATATGCAGAACTAGCTAGAACCCAACTCCTTGTTTCCGCAGAGTGACATGTTGTGTGCTATTTGGAGTTTGGACGACTCTTCAAAAAAGGTTCAGTCGTGCACATGCAAACAGCTATAGTATTAATTTGTGTTATTCACAAAGAGCATTTCATAATTATTCTTCAAAAACAACTCACTAAAATTAGTTTTGTCTTCTTTTTTTTCTTTCAAAAATCATTCAGTTTTTCTAATTACGCAAATACTCGTACATGAAGAAGTAAATGGATTACTTGTTGCACTAGTGCCTACTGCTCAAAAGGACTAAAAAGCCTTTTCGCCCATTCCACGAGAGAACAATTTCACCATCCCAGTGACCCCGGGAAGAGGGACAGACAAACAAACACAATGGTACGGACATTAATTTTCAGCAGAGGTTCCTGTCATCTGCTGTACGCTTTCATGTACAACCAGAATTCATTACACTGGCGTGACCAAAGCAAACATTAGCGACGTGTTTACTCATGGACCACTAAGTCCACAATGTCAAGGACATCACCAGAGTGAGAAGCAGACGGAATTGAGAGATTCTTGCTAAAAAACAAGACGGTATTTATAGCCGCTATTACTTACACATTAGTAGCACTTTATATTTGTTTTGCAGAGTTGAGTTTCAGGTCTCGTTTCTTGCCATAAAGTGTGGTGTCATAAAATTTAGTTTGAGATTTAGGATGGTATGTGACATTCTACGAGGAAAAGAACGCAATATCTTTTTATACAACAAACTAACAAAGATAGTAGCTATAATATATTATGTGCTTTGCAGAAATCTACATATATATGCACATATTTAATCGAAGACTAAGTAGTATTTTCTTTTATTTATCATTTACCAATTGTATGGCATTTTTTTTTTTTTTAACTAAGGGAGCTTTCATCTGCATGGTCATATCACTTTACGACATTTGTTTCATCCTTTCATCAAGTCTGAATATACACTTATGATATCAAGCACTTCCTCTAGTCTTCATCTTTTCTCTATCAGATCCTCTTCATAATTTTCATGACCTTCCATCTTATCTTTCTATACAAGCTTTCGTGAACCTTTCTTTTTTTTAATCAGGTCTTGGGACTTCTATACTTTCCCAAATTTGATTTGTAACAAATAACCCTTGGAACATTAACATTACGGTATCTATTGTTTCAAACAAATGTTAATGTTCAAAAGTACAACATAATATGTTGTTAGAACATATTATGTTGTACTTTTATCTTTTTATCTATGTATTCTATGTGAATACATAAATTTATCTATGTAAAATTCAGATGAGTACAGAGTACAGATACTCGTACATGCCTCCTGCACATTGAGACAATGCATGAAGGTAACACTGAGCTTTCAAACTTTCCTTTCTATCCGTCTTCATTGTTGCAAAGTCTCGAATTAGTGTCAGATCAACTCCAGAGACATCGCAAACTACTCACATCCGTCTGCGATCATCAACTTCAGACTCTGAAAGCAACGCTGAAAAAATAAAAACTTATCGTTTCCTGTACCTCCTGTTCATTTCTTTTCCTTTCCGCAATCTAAGCTCTTCCTTCTCTCTAACTTATCTCTTTTTTTCTAAACCTGAAATCTATCCTTTTATCTTCCTGCTTACAAAGTATATCTACGCTTTTCATCTTTTTCTTTCTAGTCTATCTCTTTGTTTTTTTTATGCCTGCTATTTCCTATGTATTCACACTGAATTGATCCTTGAAGTATCAGTTATTATCTCTATCCTCATTTTCTTGACATAAAATTAGGGTTTTCTAGTATTTTTCATTTTTAAAAAGTTCTCATACGTATGTGTGTTAATGACAATGAAATCTTGGATTGACAAATACCTACTCGTCAAACGTTCGCTGCCTTATAGATCGAGCTACGAGCTACTAACGTTGTTCTAAGATTACAGTATGCTCTCCTTGTCTTAAAGCCGTATTTATGAACAGTAATTTTGTCTGAACAATGTCTCAAGCAAGGTATTTTCCTGTATATTTCTGTATCTCTTTTTCATATTCTATAATATGCATTTTTATTGCTTATTCCATTTCTCTTTTGCTTTTTATACTTTCCTCTACTACTCCTATTTCTGCTTTATTATTATTATTATTTTTTTTTTTTCATAACAATAACATATTAAATAACAAAGTACTTAAAATTAATAAAATAAAATAACATGAGTATGCACTATACTATCACACTAAGGTACCTGGAAAACCAGGCACCTTGTTTTGTGATAGTAGAGTTGCTTGGGATGTAATTTTACCTGTTCTGTTTGGAATGTAAATTTACCTACATTTATTTTTTATCCTCTTTTTACTCGTTCTTCTCATTTCTCTTCTGCCTCACGCTCTACCACTTACTCCCCTACTTTCTGCTTCTCTTCCTCCTTCCCTTCTACTCCCTGAATTGTCATTGTTTTCCATTATCTTCTGTCTCCTTATCGTCTCATACATTTCATCAAATCATTTTCTTTCTAATATTATTTTCAATATTATTTTGATAGCTTAATACTTCACTTTTTTTCGTTTTATTAAATTTTCGTACCATTTATTGTGTTATTGTAATATTTTTCACACCTGAATGAAACTCATTTCTCTCGTTTTCTTCCAGAATTTTTAATGCTCATTAAATTTTCTCGGCGTTTATTTTATTTTCGGGCAATTCCTTTCACCCGACCAAAGATCTTTTTGTAAAAACTAATCTTTTACTTCGTTCGTTCGTTTGTAAACGAACGAAGTATTGTATTCGTTTTTTTTTTTTTTTTTTTTAAATATGTTTTGCTCCGATTTCAATTTTTTTCCTTACCTCCCAAAGGAATTTGGTTAAGCGGTTTTGGATTTAAAAGTGATTTAGTATAAAATCTCAAAATAGCCACGTGTTTTAATTTTCTGAAATTAAAGACATCAAACCATGTATTTTAATGATTAGGAGAAAGATTCGTTTATCGTTTCCCAGTATCTTTTTTGTTATTTGATATCATTGAAATGAAAACTAAATAAATGGAAAGTGTGTAGAAAATAGCTCTTTTTCTGTATAGCTTTCTATCTATTTATTTCTCCTACATACAGATTTTATTTCCTTTTCTAAAGAGACAGCTCTTTCGTTCATCTTTCCTTTTAGAGCAATAAACGTAATTCCTTTTTACCTTTTCACAAAACTTTGTTCTTTGTGAAAACGGTTTATGGGTGAGGTTTCACTGCTGCAGTGGTCTGAGTTGGAAAACGAATCTTCAGGAATATAAGGAAGGAAAAATAAAACTATAAAAGCGAAGTGGTATTTGTGGGAATAAAATTCATAGTTTTTTTTTACTGATATTTTCTTGTATCTCCGTGATTTTTTTAGTATTAAAAATGTATTTACGAAACTAATATAACCATAGACTATTAGCAACATATATTTGAATTAAGGAAGTATTAAAAGCAATTTTTATTTCTTCTGCCTCGCACTATTATCAATGGTTTTCAAAAAACCATACTCACACACTTACACATACACAAAAGATTTTAGATTTTGAAAAATTAACGGGAAGTAAAATAGCAAAATGTGTTCTGGTTTGCCCCTTAAGGATTGAGTCTATGGCACGTTGTTTACATCAATTCTCATTGTGTCATTTGAGTTAAGAAACCTCCAGCAATGTTGGGAAAATTTTAAACATTCGTGATGCAGACTATTCCCGATCAACCCAGGCTATTTGGGAATAGAAAAGTGCAAGTGCAAATCTAACATAGATTGATGTCACCATCTTAATTTCTCATAAAATTACAACCGTCACGTCACAACCGTAACGGGAGCACCGTTTGATTTTTACTAAGTAATTTCACTGGAGGACCTATATGGTTTAGATGTGTGGTCATTTTAAAGGGTATCGCAGTAAACATATATTATAAAAAGAACACATTGATGTAATGAGTGATTTCATAAATTTTAGCATTTGCAATACTCGTATATGGTGCAAAAACTGCAAAATACAGAAAGAAATTCACAACCGTAACGTTCTTTAACAAAACCTTTGCAAAAGTTGGCGACAGTTATATTTTTGCTTAAAAAAATTGGTCTCTAGTTGTATTTTGGAGTTGTCTTGTACGTAATCTATGATCAAAAAGAATACTTTCATTTTTTATGTCACAACCGTAAAAAGCTGGGTCCACACAGGTGCAACATGCAACTCGTTGCTGCAACATGTGTGTGGTAATTGGAATACTGTTGCAGTAACGTGTTGCAGTTCGTCAGTGATCCATTCTGTTTTAATTCAATAGTGCCGTCCACACACGTGCAACATAGTAGCAACAAAGATCAAAGATGTTTGGCAGAAAACCGACATCCTCATGGATAATTTTTGAACATTCATGTTCGTGTTCAGAAGCCGTCCACACAGAGTGAATTCATGTTGCAGCAACATGTTGCATGTTGCACCTGTGTGGACCCAGCATATAACATTAAACGTTTTCCTAAACACTCGGTCAGGTTGACATTGATGGAGGAAAACAGTTCTAAAATTAGGTCAAAACAGATTAGGTATAAAATATAGTTTTAATTGAAATGTAGCTACTAGATAGATAAAACTGTATGTTGTACCTAGTGGTTACTTCCAAAATAAACAGAGACTTCCTGTTTTAGAAGGATAGAGATAGGGGGTAGTAAAACTTAATTATTTTGATGAATTTTCCCATGGTAGAATTTTAAGAAATAATTTGGAAGCGACCCGTATCTATTAAATTTTCATTTTGTGGACGAGCAAATCGGTTTTCCTGCAGAAATTTGCAAAGTTGTTGGACTTTATTGCATTTACAGGTATAAATATTGTTAGGACGCTGATATAAATTTTCTCTTTCATCTTGGATCAAATATTTGGTCATCTCTTGGAGTCCTTTTCCCCTTCATTTCTATTCATTAGGAAATAATAAATAATATATGACTGTGTAATAACTAGTACACACCATTCATTATATCATACTGTGAATAGAAAGTTTTTCTGTGAAATTCAGTATTTTATAAATTTTCATGAGGTTGTCTGCACTAAATTACTTACTCCTCTGAAAGTGAACAGCAATTTTATACCTAAAAAAGCAAGCAAAGTCCAATACTAAAAGTTTGATCAACTATTCCTTTGACTGACAGCAAATACTCGTAGTTCTTTTGCTTTTAATTCAATTTATTTCAATATAATTATATTTTTGTAATAAATTATACTAGGGTAAGTAATATGTATTTCTTTTATCTTTCTTATTAAATTTACGTGTTTTTTTATTGTTTTTCTAATTATTCTTTTAATTATTTGCTTGTATGGACATACCCAATCAGTTTGAGTATTTCTCATATTAAGAAAGTGATTAACTCAAATAATATGATATCCTCTCTCAAGGAATACCATTGTAACTCAATTCTAAGAATCAATGAAATCACACCATGAAAATTTCATCACGCACAACAAATTTGATCAGCACAAGGAATCTTGTTAATTTGTTCGGAAAGTTTTTTGCACCTTCAGTGGGTAGAATAAAAGAGAAAAGGAAGAAGGAGAGAGAGAGAGAGAGAGAGAGAGAGAGAGAGAGAGACGGGGAGAGAGAAAGAGAGAGTACGGAAGAAAGAGAGAGTATTAAATTTGGGTGAGGTCAAAAAAAAAAACAGGAAGTTTTTAAAACCCAAAAATCGGAACGAAAAACTTGAACGATAATCTCCATTCCGTATGGCTGAACATCGCAAGCAGATTTGAACGCTGGTAAATATGGGTGAAAAGGCTTTTAAGCGGATTCCCTTGGTAAACAACTTAGGAGTCCGGAGGGGGAGGGAAGGGGGGGGGGGCGCTTTCATATCACATCAAAGAGGGACATGAACAGAGAAAGGAGAAAAGTAAAAGAGCTTTGGAGAAGCCCCTTTGAACCCATGGCACTCAAGTTTGTGGCGATGTATCATTGTAGCCCCAAGACGCCTCGCAGATGCCCGAATCTTGTAAGGGTGTATAAATTTGCAATGAGCTCATCAAGACCTTTCATTTGATACCCCACATGATAAGATTATCTTTAACCGAAATATTTTACCTTAATCTTTGGATTTTTAGTATTCTCAGGGGTTCTTGATTTACGAGGGGGGGGGGACAAGGACTTTATGGACATCCTGTATAATGTATATACAATTGTCCGTCCTCTTTCTTTTTTTTAACTGTTTCGCAATCAAGATAGGACGGGCTAGGAAGAGAGGGAGAGATGCAGGAAGAAAGGGGGGGGGGGGGGTTATCAACCTGTTGCTTGTATTGTTATGAATTTTGGGGGGGGGGTATTTTAAAATGATTTTCGATTGGCTTAAGTTTAAACTTCGTCAAACTTTATGTGAAATTTTATGATTAGTCCGATCAATGAATGAGTTAGAGGATGTAGTGTAGAGTGCGTAATAGAAAAATTCATGCACTGGGTGGGTTCTTACTTTGAAAATAAATTAAATACTATGGCTAGTAGTGCTATAGTTAGTAGAGCTGTAAATCTAATACTTATGTATGATGGACATCGTATGTACAAATCTTTCTAATATTAGGTAGGTATAAATTATTTTTCACAGATCTTTCGTTCTACACCACTGAATTCAATAATATTTCAGACTTCAGACTATAAAAAATTTCTGAAGTTTAACTTCACCCCGCTGTAACTTCTACCCAAATCTGGATGAGAATAATTTGAACGACGCTTTTGAAAGATTCGTTTACAGTTCAACGCTTTCACTTGGGATTTTTTTTCTCGTCTTTTGAAGTTGAGAAATTTTACTTTCAAGTTTCAACATTTTAATGGTGGTTTTATCCTATCGTTCTCTTGGATCTTTTTCAATAGGTTTCTTTGATGTCCATGAGGAGGAGAGTGGTCTCTTCTAAACGGTGTTCTGGAGTTATTAATTCTGTTCAGCTAGCTTAGTGGTCAAAGAGTCGGTCTGGTAATCCAGAGGTCGCGGGCTCGCCACCCAGCCGGGACATGGCAAAACTTATATCCTCTAGTAGTCAAGTAGTTAACGCGCTAGTCTGGTAATCCAGGTAGCGTAGGGATCCGTTGGCTGGAATCCCACCCAGTGCATGAATTTTTCCTCATTAATTTGATTTTGTGACCACATAATAATAAGACTCTGAGGGTTAGGTGGTAGAAAATGCTTAGAGCATTAACCTAGCCTGGTGGTTACCTTCCCCTAAAGAGTATTATTATTATATCCTCACAGTTTTATTAGAATTTTGACCACATAATAGGCATACCGCATAAGTCTGGTGTTTTCTACTGGAATAATGATTCATTGGTTGTAGTCAGGCAGTAAAAATAAGGCGAAATTAACAGGAGAAACTCTAATAGAATGTTGTTGAATACACCAGTTTCTTTATTTTATTTTTCCTTCTAATATCAATAGTGGTTATGAGATCGATGTTTATACACTCTCAATTTCTCACTATTTCTCTCCTCACATAAATTTACTTACTCTCTCTATCCTCTATTTGTATGTCTCTCTCGCTCATATCACTAATTACAGTTAGTACTGCGGCAATTATTATATTCTGCTCTATTTATTCTGATCAAAAGTATTACCTAGTTCTCTCTCTCTCACTCTTTTTACTCCCTCTCCTTCTCTCTTTTTTTGAAAAAAAAAGAGATGAGTTTTTCACTGCCATTTTTATTTCGTAGCCATGAAACAGCAGCTACTGTAGGTGTAGACGCTTGTGCTTTTTGTGTAGGGTCTGTGTAGAAACGCTAGAGCGTCTATTAGTCGGAGATCATTGATCGACTAAAGAAATAGAGTGAGAGTTAAAATGTGTCGATTTTGGTACATTTTTTTTTTATATGATTCTTGTTTGAAAACCAATTTGAAGATGAACTGGGGAACTACAGTAGACGCTAATGGTCTGTGTTGTAGCTTGCCCATTCTGTAGTACCTATGTGTAATTTAGTCTACCCGCTGATGGGCGAGAAATAACACAATACTACTTATATTCTGCAGGTGCTAGTTTAACTTAGCGCTCCAGCGGCCAAAAATAATGTCGTCAAAAAAATCGTGCTTCTTTCATCCACCTAATAATTTATTTTTGCATAATTATATGAGTCTATTGCATATTATATTAAATTTACCTATAAACTAGTTTTTTTTATCTAAAATCTACAAGTCTAAATATAAATATGCACCAGATATAAATATGTATACATATTTTATAATAAGGTAACATCAAAAAAAATCCAATTTGTCCTAGAATTTTTCTGTTTTTATAACTTCACATTTTTTTTTTATTACTAAAAGCGAAATTCTCTTTTCCATTCTTTTTTATTAGAAATACACGTTTACGTTTGTAATGACTCGTAACTTGGAGGTCGGTGGTTCGAGTCCCTAGTTCAACCAAAAATTACAGAAGCGAGTTTAAGACTTTGCGATACTATCACGATTGTGATGAACTCAAATATGATAATTTAACTTACCCACAAATATACCCACCATATTCAAACATTCATGTGCACGGCCTGTGCAAAATAAGCAATTAGCTATCCCAGGTGGGTGTCCAATTAGTTCCTAGGGGGAACGATATTAGGCACCTCACCACAACATCAATCATTGCAAAATCCCATTTTGTTCCCACCACAAACTGTTTTGTTACATTATCCTCTGTGAGGTAGGTAATTATTATAAATTAATATTTAGGTATATTATGTATTCAATTGTTTCAATTTTACCTTTTTAATGTAATGTAATCGTATATTTATGTGTCAAGCCCAATGTAAACGAAAACATAAATACATCATAAACATAATTATAATATATTATGTACCTACTATGAAAAGAACATTTCTCATTCTCTAGGAAACGCGAATGGAAATTTAAAGTTGTTCAAAAAAGGAAATTAAAAAGGGTATCGTATTTGTTTTAATAACAATCCATAATTACAAAAATAATAAAAAGAAAACGCCGCACTAAATATTTACCACTATAGGGACTCGAACCCTCGGCTTCCAGGTTACAATTCCGCCGCCTTATCGATCGAGCTACTAAGGTAGGTATCACCGTGGCACGTGGCAGTGTTAGGCAAAGACAACGATCAGGTACAAAAAAAAGGCTTTACCTCATGCCGAGTTATACTAGAAGGTAATTTTTTCTTCCCCTGTATGGCTCAGCAATTTCTTCTTAAAGCCTCCATTTTTTAAAAATCAACCTTCGCTACATTAGGATTTATTTTGTAAAAAAATTATCAGAGCGTAAGAGATATGGTACCTAGCAATCAATCAAATATGGGTGAGAATTCTTTATTTATTTATTTTTCCTCCGGTTATTCCTTATTCTTTCAATAAACCTACTTTATTTATAGACCGACCTCAGTAGCTTGATCAATAAGGCTGCGGAATTCTAACCTGGAGGTCGGTGGTTCAAGTCGCGGTTGCAGCAAAGATTTAGTAAAGCGAGTTTGAGTAGTTGTGAAATCACGGAAGTGATTTACACAATATGATATGATAACTTTTTTACTTAATATGATAACTTTTTTACTTAGTCTCTAAAAGTTTAAGAAATGAAGTAAGTTATCTCATATGAAATTCCTGTTGATTACAATCGTGATAACATATAATTACCAACTCAAACTTACCCAAACAAACTTTTGCTGAACATGGGACTTGAACCACCGAACTATAGTTTACAGATAGGTCTCTAACTTCTTTTCTTACTCTTTCTCTATCACTCTCCCTAGCTCACTGTTTCTATAGAAAAAATACTTAAAAAAAGATTCCTATACGCTACTAGTGGAAACGGACTAGCAAAACATGATGCAAAGTAATGTCAGAAAGTTACTATTATTGTACAATTAATATAACATAACAATGCATGATAGAATTACATAAAATGTACCTACGAGTTCAATTTACATTATAGGAACATTAATCCTCACAGTACATAATTCTCCCGAAGCGTTCAATGAAGATATCTCTGTAAGTGAACTTTATACCAATGAACTTTTGGAAGATTAAATGAAGCGCAATATGACAATTAGTCGACTTGAGAGAATATTCTCGTACTTACATAGGTGAATAATGCCATAGGGACTCAGAAAGCTTATCTCAAAGGTATTGTACAACTATACACAATTACACATACGTACCTTTAGCAGGAAATTATATACGTAATATATAGGTACCTACATATAACAGACAAACTTGATGGATATAAGAGAACTCAAGGGCCCGATTTTTTTCTTTTATATCCCAGCAGTTACTCATATAAAGAGGTTATTTTACCTAATGGAGAAGTACATTGGACCTGCAAATTGTTCTCTTATATCGAAGTTTCTATTATATCCAGGTTAGACTGTATATATCTCTCTTGCCTTAATCCCATAATAGCTTATGTTGCTATTGGGGTCGGCATTGTTCAACCTCATGGTTGAGGTTGGTAGGATGGAGCACTTCCTAACGCCAACGATTCTATTTGGTTTTAACGTCCTGATCAGGACGGGGGTGTTACCCTTCATTCGCTGGGAATCGTACCAGCTACCCACATTAACCTCACCCAGCCTGGGTAGGGCCGAAAATACCAGCCTCACGTGTTTGGAGGGAACAGAATGTTCTTCGAAAAGTCTGCTCCAACCGGGGATCGAACTGGGGATCTCTGGACTACGGGCAGTAGTCACAACCGTTACGCCACGGAGGCTGGTATCCAGGTTAGACTGTATTATTCTTAATTTACATTATAGCAATCATCTCAGATATAATGTAGGTAGGAAGAGGAGAAGAAGAAGGTGAAGGAGGAGAAAAAGGAGAAGGAGGAGGAGAAGGAGGAGGAGGAGGAGGAGTAGTAGCAGAAGAAGGTGAAGGAGGAGGAGGAAAAGGAAGAGAAGGATTATGAGAAGGAGCAGGAGGAGGATTATGAGGAGAAGGAGTAGAAGGTGAAGGAGGAGGAAGAAAAAGAGGAGGAGAAGGAGGAGGAGAAAGAGGAGGAGGAGGAGAAGGAGGAGGAAGAGGAAGAAGGTACAGATACAGATTAAGGTAATGAGAAGATGAGCAGAGAAGGAGAGAGACTTCCTGCGAAATAATTGGTATTTAGGCCGAAATAAAATTTCACCTAAAACGGGATTAAATATAAGATGAGCTGGAACCTATGGTTTTCCCAGAGACTTTGAAATTTGACTTGAACAAATATTTGGCAAACTCCGTATTACAATAGGTATAGCTGGTATAGACTATGGTTAATGAACACTGGTGACACAAAGCTTTATCTTCATTATAAGTTTGACATTAGCCTGTTATTATACTTATTATCTTGTTCTACATGCATTCGCTTCAAGTAAAAAAATATACCATGTACATAAAGTCATTAAAATGTAATACTACATGAGTAAAACAACATATTGTATGTGTATATTTAGCGTACAATAAATTATTCTTCACTAAATATTATGAACATTTTCATATAATTATGTACATCGCTCGTATGTAAATGACTCTTATGTAAAGTATGTATTAATTACATATGTTGGCTGCTCAAGCATGTGGAAGAGTTGTGATAGTATGCGAACTTTTTGATGTTGCTTCACTTGGAAATTTTTGGAGGTAAAAATTTATACAGCGTAGAAAAGCGGCTCTTTGAATTTGAATAATATTCAATGAATATTCAGTATGATTGATTGATTATGTGTATACTAAAAAAGTAGCACAAAATATCCATGTAAAAAAAAAACATTACCTACATGTCAAAGGTGGTGGTGCTGGCGAAATTGACTCATTAAAATGAGCGATATTGCTGTTCAGGTTTCCAGGATGTTTTGGGAATTTATCCTCCACTCAATTTATCTCATCCTTGTACCCATTGCTCTCACCATCCTCCTACCCACACCTTCTGTCCTCCTCCCAATTCCAACTCCCCATTCATCTCATCCTCCTACCCATAATTCTTATGCTCCTCCGAAATCCAGGAACCCATTCCTCGAATCCTCCTATAATTATTATATAAATGCTTTTTATTGTCTTTCACATATCTTTTATATCTTCCTACACATACGAGTCATCATCCTCCTACCCATACGTCCTCTCCATATCTCTTACCTCCTTCCCTGCCTCTAGTTATCCTCCTACACACACCTCTCATCTCATCCTTCTCCCTCATCCCTCTTACTCCTACCTATGACTCCTTGATTATATTTGTGTCTCTTTGCCATACCCTTCTAATCTCTTCACTTTTGCTACTTTGATATCTATCATTACTTTCTTCATCTCGTTGAGAACTTCTGCTTCTTTTTTTTAGTTTCCATGTATTTATATTTTACAATAACATCTTCAACAAACAATGAGGGTATATCCACCTTCAAAAGATAAAAAAATCTTCTGCTTCTTTACTTCTGCTTCTTTTGTGTTGTACTTCTCACTTTTCCTTACTTTACAATTTTCATATTCCTATTTCATTTCTACCCTCTTTCTTCTTATTATTTTTCTGCTTCAGATGTTTTTATTTTGGGAGAGCCATCTGCGTGTCTAGCAAATCAGATGGCAGTTTCGATATTGGATTTTCACTGTCAGTCGGCTGGATTGTCTTTTATTCGAGTGATTTTTTTTTTTATTCTTATGAAAAAGAAATCTTGTCTTCTATTATTTTTTCTACGTTTTTTTCTCGATATTTTTAAGTAAGCTAAATTTGCTGCTTACGAAAAAAAATAATATTTATTTGTAAATTTTAGAACTATCTCAGAACTTGGTTTTACGATGAAGCGTAACTTTTTCTTTCTTCTCTCTGTGAAAAACAGGTCTTCGTTAAAAGTTTTCTCTCTCTCCTTCTATCTCTCTCCCCCTCTCCCCTCTCCCCTTCTTTCTCTCTCCCTTACACTCTCTCTCTTTCTCCCTCTTCCTGTCTCTCTCCCTCTCTCTTCTGCTCTCCCACTCTCTTCTTCTCTCCCACTCTCTCTCTCTCTTATTTCTTTCTCCTCTCTCTCCTTCTCTCTCACTCTCTCTTATCTCTCTCTTCCTCACACTCTCTCTCTCTTTTCTCTCTCTCCCTCTCCCTCACATTTACTCTCTCTCTTCTCTCTCCTCTCTCTCCCTTACTCTCTCTCTCCCTCTCCCTCACATTTACTCTCTCTCTTCTCTCTCCTCTCTCTCACTTACTCTCTCTCTTATTTCTCTTTCCCTCACACTCTCCTATATCACACTCAATTTCTTTCACTCCCACGATCTTTTCATTCCTTTCCTGCTCGTAATTCCTCCTCATCTATTTAATCCATTTACTCTTTTGTCCTCAAGTTCATTTCCGGATGAGGGAAACGAGGGGCGTTCTCGCATTATGAACATTTTGTTGAACTAAGTTCAATCCCATCATTCTCGACTAACTTCACACTCTTTCACCTCCCACTCTCCCCGCCCCTTCCCCTCCCTCTCCCCTTTCCCCTCTCCTCACCAGGAGGGAAGAGCGTGGAGAGGTGGGATTCTTCTATTTCTCTTCCTGATTCATTGCCCCCTACCCCCCCCCCCCCCCCCCCCCAACTCATATTTTATTATTTTCATACTTCCGTTTAATTATTTCACGCTTTTCGCAACAATATTGAGTCCTTTAGCCTTTAGACCAGGCAAATTGTACAAGGAAAATTCCACACGAGCAACATGCAGCATGCTACAATGAGGCGTTCTTGAAGACCAAAGCAACATGTAGGAAATGTGTTCGAAATTCTCAAATGTATTGAATTTTGAGGCTCAGGTTTAAAATATTAATTTTGGAAGACAGGCGTCAAACATGAGATTTTCAGAAAAAAATCAATAATACCATTTTTTTTTGTGAAAATTGGTAGAAAAAACAAGCGTCACTCTATTCAATCAGAATCTAGGTACTGGTAGTCAAGTGGTTAACGCGCTAGTCGGGTAATCCAGGTAGCGTAGGAATCCGTTGGTTCGAATCCCACCCAGTGCATGAATTTTCCCTCATTAATTTGAGTTTGCGGCCACATAATAATAACACTCTGAGGGTTAGGGGGTAGAAAATGCTTTGAGCATTAACCTCGCCTGGTGGTTACCTTCCACTAAAGAGTGTTATTATTATTATTATAGCGTTTTAATCCCGGATGATAATGCTTGATGGTGATTTTGTTGCCAATAGAAAGTAAAACCCACTCAGGAGTAAGCTTAGACATAAGTATAATATTGTTAAAGTAACGTACAGAAACATTGATCTGGGTCTAGGCCATGATCTTGGCTAAACTGTCTTCAATAAATGATAGAAAGACGTTCATCATCATCAACATAGGGTGGCGTCATCGTGAACGATGGTAGCCAGATAGTGGAGAAATGACTCAGCACCTTCCACCACTGTCTTAACAAGGAGGCTAATAATTGACAAGGGCCCCCAGAACCAAGCCAATGCTGGTGTATAGTCCCCCTGCCAGACGTTAGGCAAAAAATAAAAAAAATATATCGATGATTGCAAATATAGGTATATTATTCAATTTTAAGTTTGGAGTTCTCGGTCTAGAATAGCGGTCGCCAACCTTTTCAGGCCATCCCCTCCACATTCACTCTCTTCAAGAGCCGCCTGCATGAAATTGGCTTCCGAGTGAGTTCAGGCGAAGAAAGCGAAATATATTTTAATCTTCTCGCTCATGCAAAAATCAAGAGAAAGCAGTTGCACGGTTGAGCGGATGAGAAAAGTTCTGGTGACATTGTTATAACTTGGATTATTTAATAATAATAATAATCCGAGTTATAACAGTGGAACCTGGATGTGAGAAAACTCAAGGGACCGAAAATTTTCCCCTTTTCATTCAGATTTCCCTCTTATTCCCTCTCTTTTCATTCATATTTTCTTTATACTATCCCTTTTCATTCAGATTCTCCTCTTATACTCTCATTTTTCATTCAGATTTTCCTTATACTCTCCATTTTCATTCAGATTTTCCTCTTATAATCTCCGTTTTCATTCAGATTTTCCTTTTATACTCTCCTTTTTCATTCAGATTTTCCTCTCATACTCTTCCTTTTCATTGAGGATTTTTTTTCTTCTATTCACAAAGAAGCTTTGTCCCGGTGCCTCAGTGGTCAAGGCGTAAGACTGGTGATCCAGAGGTCTTGGGTTCAAAACCTTGCCGGGACATGAAAAGTTACCTTCCAATTTTGACCACAAAACAATGTGATAGTCCTAATCGGGCAGTATAAATATGGCGATATTATTATTATTAATTTCGCTTGTAGAGGTAAATTTGACGTGGAATTATATCTCATGTATCCAGATTCGACCATAAATCATTTAAGGTACTATGATTATTATAATAATTTCTCTTCATTAATATCATATTAATTATGAGGCAATATGAGTTAAAAGGCTTTTTTTTTTATTAATCACAAGTATGAATGAAAATTGCACGTGTGGGTGTAGGTATGTATTGCATATGTAGGTGTAGGTATGAGGTATGAAGTATGAATCATGTTGAAAATAGAGGGCAAGAGAGAAAAGAGGCAGAGATTGAAAAGTTAAATAGAGAAGAGGGAAGGGAAAAAAATATTCTCCTTTATATAGGACTTGTAACCTGGAGGCGTTTATAAGTCCGGAGAATTTTTCAGGTAAGAACACGGGTCTTATACCTTGTTTATTTGCTCTCAAATTCTTTTTTTTTTCTCTCAAAAATACACTGCCAATTATGGACACAATACTACCTCATGATTGGTTCACATTTTATACACGTGGCAATTTTGAGATATTATACTAAATCATTTATATCTCCAAAACTGCTACATTTTTTTCTTCAAATTTGTGAAATATGGTGGAATACTGTTTTTCCTACATTATAGATTCTATAAAAAATTCTGTATCGGTAAGTTATGGACATTATTTTTTGAACTTTTGTCCAAAAATTTGGGTTTTTTTAAATATCAGAGCTAAATCAAAAGTTATTAAAAAATAATTATAAGTGCACTATGTAAAACGCTAATACGCATATATGTACATATTGTACATACAAAACTTCATCAAAATCTAGTGTACCGTTCACGAAATATAAGCGTTTAAGTAAAGATGGGCTCTATCACCAAGGCTCATGCGAAGTTGATGAATTTAGAATGGGACCATTTACAGAATGTCTCCTATATGTTTACAAAATTTCATCGAAATTTGTTCAGTAGTTTCTAAGATTTGCGCGTAACAAGGAATGCTTTTAACCGACAGACAGACACAAAGCCAAAGTTGCTCAGGTTATGAAAAATATTGAAATCGGAGCAAAAATTTTCTATTTTTTTTTTTACAAAAATGAACACAATACCCACTTCCGATTTCAAATATTTGAAATTTATCGGAAGTATTAAACTGACACCATTTATGTTCTTTGAGTCAGTCAGGCAATCACAAAAGAACAATTAGAAAACAAGAAAAAAGTACCTTAGTCCTAAGTGCTTGTTATGTTATTATTATTATTATTTTTTTTTTTTTTACGATCATTTTAAAAGTCTAGAAATCCCCGAAGGATATTCCGAAGTTAAAGGCTTATCGAAGTTCAGGTCTGTCTCCCAGCCTGTACTTTATTGTCTCAGGCAGCAGATGTCTGATTTATTTTAGGACTTGGCAAACTTTTCTCAAACTCTTAGGTTCAATGGCAGTCAGCTCATAAATTCAGATGAAAGTATTAAAGTTATAGAGGTGTGAGAGAAGTAGATAAAAAAACGAGAGTGGGAGATAGAGGAGGGAAGGGAGGGAGAGACATAGATAGGGAGCGAGGAAAAATAGAGAGAGAGAAATAGAGAAGGAGGAAAGAAGGGAGAGATAGAGATAATGAAGAAGACACAGGGAGAGAACAGGGAAGAGAGGGAGTTGGATAGAGGGGAGGAAACAAAGAGAGAGAGAGAGAGTTAGCGAGAAAGAGATAGAGAAGGGAGGGAGGGAGATAGAGAGTGATGGAGAGAGAGATAATGAGGAAGACACACATAGAGAGAGGAGGGAAGAGACGGAGATAGATAGGGGAAGAGAAAAAGAGAGAGAGAGAGGTGGAGGGAGAGTGGATGAGAAAGAGAGTGAGAGATAATTAGAGGAAAAAGAGATAGAGAAGAGGTAATGTTCATATGTACATACAGAGTGCCCATAAAGTCCCACCCCACCCCTTAAATCTGAAGAAGGACTGAAAATATAGAAAAACGCAAAAACCCATATACCTTATTTTTTAAGGGATTAAGGTTCAGCAACAACAACAACACAAAAATTCCTAGACTGCCCCAGTCAGACTGTGCACGGACCAACTCTGAAATCTTCAATAGAACGGTATGTTGTGTGGCATATTTTTTTGAACGCCTCATTGAGAGAATTTTCATTGCATCAAATTTCAGTGAGTTACGACATACCGTTCACGAGATACAGGGTCGGCCGTCCTGGCTAACCTCTTCGCGCCCAATGTCCTCGTAAGAGGACATTTATTTTATAGTCCCAAGTGCCCAAGCTAAAAATTTATATTACCAAGTAGCATAAAATGTTTGTCCTCGGGCGAGGCCACGGTCACTTTGTGCTACAAAACAAACATTGGTGTTGGGCGCAAAGAGGCTAATATCCCTATGTTCTGACCTGGAGAGAGATAGAGAGAGCAAGGGAAAGAGTTTCAGTCCATTGAAAGAGCAGAATAAAAGAGAGAGGAACAGAAAGCTTGGAGGAGAACCTCGAGGAAGAAGAGAGAAAAAGAATAGAATTGGAAACATCAGAAGAAAGAAAGATAAATGATAGGAAAGAACGCGGGGGAAAGGAAAATAATCGTTAGGCCAAAGAAAGAAAATAAGAAAGGATTTCACGAAAAAAGAGATTTTAAAGATTTAAGAGAGTGGGAAAAACAAGGTTAAAAGAGAGAGAAATATTACAATCCAAGAAATAGAAGAAGATATACTCCCCCATTACATGCCTAACTAATTAATATAAATTACCTGGAAAAATAAATACGGAGGAAAAATTGCCAAGAAAGCCTTTCGTGTGTACTGTTAATTAACCATTTATCCCGGTTTTTCACAATCTTAAAATTTTGTTAGAAAATTAAGGTTTGATATATGGCAAATAAAAAGTTCTCTTTAGGTAGATATTACTTATAAGACTCTGAAAATTTCAATCTTATAAAAATTTCTTTTGGTGCGTAGGCATAGGCAGTAGGCATAGCCACTAAGGATTTTAAAAAATGTCAAAAACTTTGTGTGACTTTACTGAACAAAATAAAATATATTAAAAGTTCAGCCAACTTTAAATTTTCCATAATGATTGAGAAGTGTTTTTTGAGCTTTGTGTGTCTTGAGTTCCATGATCATTAAAGAAATACATAGAAAATGAGCTTCTTTTTAAAGCTAAACAAATCATTTTACATCATTCTTAATCAACCGAACTCTGAAAGGGCTGGGGCGAATTTACTCGAAATTGGGTACACATGGCAATTTCCTTTTGGTGTAGCATAGGCAGTAGGCATAGGCACTAAGGATTTAAAAAATAATCAAAAGCCAGCCACGAACAAACACCTCTACGGCGGGAAAGTGCTAAAACCCGGCTTTCTCTCTCTCTCTCTCTCTCTCTTTTCTCTCTCTTTCTCTCTTTTAGTGAACATATAGTAGCGACAACAATAACAATCATAAGAATGTTGTTTAATTAAATAAGTGTCGTCTGGAGAGATTAGAGAAAAAAAGCATTGCCATCTGAATTAACTTGAGCTTAAGAGTCTATTGTTGTACCAGGATATTGCGTCCCTAATGTTCCTGAATGGTCCTGCCTCCCCGGCCCTATGTTACAGAGATGCGTCCCTCATTTCCCTGAATCTTCTCCTGCCTTACATCAGCTTTTATTATTATTTTCTTCAGCACTATTTCCTGTATACTTACTCCCAGAGACATTATTTTCAAGTCTAGCCTCGCTTACAGAGTGACTCCAAAGTATTCTTGGCCATTCCTTGATTCAGTCAAATCCTCGACATAGTTAGGTATTATGTCTTTCATTTCTTAAGTTCCGGTAGCTCAGTGATGAAGGGTCGGTTATGGTATTCCAGAGGTCGCGCGTTCGAAACTCATCCGGATGAAATTATCTTCCCGTTTGACATTTTGACCACTTAATAATACCTTGTGGGGCGATCTGTCCATCTCTCTTCCCTCTCTCAATCTTTTCTTTTATCATGCTGAAAAATTATAATAATGAAATACTCTTGTATACCCTACATATACATAGTACTACGAAATACCAATGTTCCTTTCGTCTCCGAAAGCAACATTTTGTAAGTTAAAATGGTGTTGTTCTATAAAATTATATATCTCTCTGCTTAACACTATTATTAGCTTTGTGCTACATTATTATCTCTCTTGCTTAACCATATAGCTTTGTTGCTATTGGGGTCGGCATTCTATTCTATATTGTTCTATATCGCTTCTAAAGGTAACTATGCATCAGACCATTTCATTTATACATAAAATGTTAGAATTCATTCGCTTTTATTATAATTATTACACTTAAGCTACCTGGGACACCTCTGCATAGTTGTATAAAAAAGTGTGAGCTTTACGGCTTTATGTTCTTTACAGCCTCCGTTTTATTAGACCCATGGGACGTGGACCTTGGTTTCTTGTAATGTTATTGTTTTGAATGTTTTACTTTGCTCTTGCTTATTCTTTTTCAGTAGTAGTTGTTAGTTGTTATTGATGTCTCTATAGTGACTGCGGATCTATACAAAATGAAGACCACCTCTTAACTGGCCCACTGTAATTGTTACCTCTGTCAGGAAGAATCTCGTATTGGCATATACAGCAGCTATTGAGGTCGCAGATTATTGGAAGAAGAAAATATAATTTGGTGATAGAAACAGACTCTGAAAGTAAAGTAGAGTATTTCTCTAGTGTCCAGCTGATGTCATGCAGGAGTGATGGTCTCCAGACTGCTAGAATGATGAAAGTTTTTTTTTTTTTTTTTGCTCGAGGGGGCTGGTCTCGGTGGAAGAGAAAGATACAGGCTTTAACCAAAAAAAATAGGTAGTTAAAATATCTTGGGAAAAAGAAAGTAGTTAGTGTGAACGGATCTTGGATGAAAGGTATGCGAGCTTGGAGGAAAGGTCTTTGCAACTATCTTCCTTGAAAAAACTATAGGCAGGTACCTAAAGAAATTCAAATAAAATGAAACATCATCGAAAATGACTGAGCAAACAAATATAACAGGTTGGTAAAAAAAAAAATAAATAATAATAATAACTTCAGTTGGTATTGAAATAGAATGACACATTAAATTTAATTGATAAACAATGTATTTAATTAATTAATAAATTTAATTGAAGAGAAGGATGAATCTGACAGAGCATAGGAAACACGTGGATTCAAAACTGAAACATCGTTGTAAATAACATTATAGGTACTTTCATTTTAATTTCGCTCATTACCATTTTCTTTGAATATAAATTCAGCTAATTGATCGAAATGTGCAAAAAAACATTAGAAATAATAATTACGAAAAGTAATTATTTTTCATTTTGAAATTATATAAAATTATATAGGTATATGTAGGTAGATTTGAAAAAAAAAAAACAATAAAAAATAACTCAAAGCTAAAACAGAAATATGTAAGTAGAAAATTATAATATTCTGTTGTGAAAAAATAAATCAGTCTCTCTCTTTTCTTTCTCTCCTCTCTAAATTAATATCTCTCTCACACATCTCTCTTTCAATTTTTTTTTATCTCTCTCCATTCCTCTCCTTCGTTTTCTCTACTTTATCACTATTGAATACTATACTCTCTTTCTCTTTCTCTTTTTCTTCGTCTTTCTTTTTTTCTATCTCTTTCTCTCTGTCTGTCTCTATTATGTTTCTCCTTTTCTCTCTATATTTCTCTTCTTTCTCGCTTGTCTAACATACTGCATACAAAATAATAACCCCAGTACAAGTTCATATAAGTGTACCTATTAGACCATTCAGCAAGTTTTCATTTACTGATCAGAATACTGTGCTGCAGGCATGAATGATGATAATTATATTATACCTAGGGGTAGGGGTATTTCTGATTGGTAGGGGCATGGCTGATTGGTGGGGGGCACTGCTGATTGGTAGGGTAGTATTGCTGATTGAAAATAAATCATGCCAGACAGATCATCTATCTAAAGCTCGCACGCTTGAATTTAATTTTGCATATCAGCAAAACTACGCTGTTCATTTTTAACATTTCTGGTCAATAATAATTTATTTGCATACTGTTAATATTTATAATGATTAATATGGACAACATCATCATTTATTTTTAATAAAAATACACTGCCAATTATGGACACAATATTATGGTTGGCATGGTAAACAAAATCAAACACTTTAGATGCTGAAAGAGCGAATCTATAAATCAAATTTTCGTCCAGTTTATGTGGCTAAAACATATTTGTGGTCCAGGCTAAAACATATTTCATTAAAAAATTATTACAAATGCACTTTTCAAACAAAAAAAAAACACAATACTTCTGATTTTTAATATATTAGAAATTTATGAGAAGTAAAAAGTCCGTATTCCAAGAAACATGAAATTCAAGAGAGCTATGAATATTTTTATGTGGTCACAAATTCAAATTAATTGGGAAAAATTCATGCACTGGGTGGGATTCGAACCAACATATCCCCACACTACCTGGATTACCAGACTAGCACGTTAACCACTTGACTAACAGTGCACAGTCCTCTTCTTCTGTCACCATACATCATGCCCCTATCATTATATTTCATAGCTCCTGTATCATTTCTTACTGTACATTCTTCTTTTTTACAGTTCTTTCTTTATATCTTCTTTCATTATTATTTATTCAAACCACTTTCTTATCTAGAATAAGATTTTTTTTACACTGGTTTTTATTATTTATTATTACTGAAAAATTACTGCACCAGCTTGAAAACGGAGATATTTTCGAAAATAATATAACCTTGAACACTGTAAGCAAAAAGAATCATGGTTAAAAAGACGCTCGGAAAAAAGAATTATGTGTTTGAGGAACTAAAATGAGATTTTTTCCCATATTTATGAGGTACCTATAAGAAATAATGGTGTTCCTTGTGGAGTATATGCCAGGGTTCCATTCTTCTGTTATGTGACCCGAATCCAGGGAAATTCGCTCTCTCAAAGAACAATGAGGATTTTTAATACACCTTGTTAAACATGAAATATGACATAAAATTATTCTTATAAAAAACAATAATATATACCTAATATACCACTTTTTTGTAAGTAGATGATTATATTACAAACATGTTTATATTGTTTATGTATGATATGTGTAATATGTACCTATGTTTTATTTACGGTTAGAATACCTTTGGGGACTTTATTCGTGTTGTGGAAACATATAAGTACCTATGTATTTTCATATACAGATGTTGGTATATATTTATTTATTTTATTCAGCCAACTCATATAGCCAACTAGGATTCAAATTGTTTTCCTTTTCTTTCTTCTCCTTTTAGTACTTTTTCATTACGTCAGCATGTTGTGGGTATACTGTTCTGTCGCTACTTTTTAAAGTTGCTACTTTTTTGTTCAAAGGCTAAAATATTTCTAGTTTCTACTCTCTCTTGGATCATTTTCCTGTGAATTGCCTGTTCTGGAAATTACCTGTACTCATCTCCATTTCATGAAGATTTTTTTTTTAACTTCTTGAAACGTACCGTTTGTGTTTTAGATATTAAAAAAAATACTCTGCCAATTATGGACACAATACTTCCTTGAAATTAAATTTTTCATTCGCTAGAATCAGAGAATTTTTAGTAAATCTTGTATTTACAAATTTGTTTTTATAGTAGAATATTTTTATTTTTTTTTTCCTTTTAAGCGCTTTAACCCTGTCGACAGACAGGTCGTTCGCGCCGAGAATATTTTTAATATTAGAAATTTATCGGAAGTGAAACTAAAGGCTGATTGATTTTTTTTACTATATGTATGTATGTATATGATGGAAATATGTCTTATCTTAATGGAAAGAAATTTAATGTACTTCTAGGATTCAAATGTCCAAGAAAACTTGGGCAAATTACAGCCTTGTTTAAATGTTTCGTACCCGTATATGACAATATATGACACATTCAATATTCGGTAGGCAATTTTGAACCCATATTTCAAGAATAATCAAACCCTTTACTATCTGGAAAGCGAAAAAGCGATATGAATTTTCCAATAATGTCGCAGTATCAATAATGCAAAGTACTTCTGGCTTATAGCGCATTATTCATGAGCGAAGCACTGACTGAACAAGATTGAATTTTTATGAAATTTTCTGCATTATATAAAGAACAATAAAGTATATAAACTGCAAATAATACATGTTTTTATTTTATGTACATAATATTACAGAAGACTTAAAAAAGTAGGCTAAAAATAAATCATAACGATATCTATGAATTGCAAGAAAGGGCACAGAATATAAGTCAGCCTCCGTGGCGTAACGGTTGTGACTACTGCCCGTAGTCCAGAGATCCTGAGTTCGATTCCAGGTTGGAGCAGACTTTTCACACAGAAAATTCTGTTCCCGAACATGTGAGGCTGGCAATTCCAGCCCTACCCAAGCTGGGTGAGGTTAATGTCGGTAGCTGGTATGATTCCCAGCGAATGGAGGGTAAAACCCCCGTTCTAATTCAGCCCTAAAAAATGTGCCAAAACCAACCAACCTTAACCATGAGGTTGAACAACTTCGACCCTGCTCAAGTGGGAGAAGACAGAGTAAAAGAAGAAGAAATAGCTAAAGCTAAATTAAACAACTTCAACATCGCCTTTGAGGTTTTTTTTCCGGGGCTGGCTTCCTTTTTGGATTTAAAAAAAAAATCTTAGTACTCACCTAAATAGCAAAAGAATTCGGAGTTATTTACTTCAGTTGTTCTGCAATGTAATGTAGTGTAGAGGGTAGAGAGGGTAGTGAGTTGGAAGGAGAAGGCACTGTTTAGATTTGAATACTGATATGAGATATTGATTTAGAATTATATTTGTATATAGATTTTAGTGTCAGATTAAGATTAAAAGTGTGATTTATGATTATCTAGTAAAATTTTGGTTTGGGTACTCATTACAATGTAGAGGAATGTAAAAGTGAGAAGTTCTGTACATTATTTAACAAACATGAAAAGACAGCACTTAGTATGACACGGCGATCACGGCGCACGCTACACACTCCCCTGCCAGTGATGAAATCACGATTCATCGGTGTGGGGATTAGTTCTGGAATCCCTTGTGGAAGAGTTGGTTGGTTGGTTGATTGGTTGGTTGGTTGGTTGATTGATTGGTTGGTTGGTTGGTTGATTGGTTGGTTGGTTGGTTGGCTGGTTGGTTGATTGGTTGGTTGGTTTTGAGGGCAAGTATGTCATCAGCCCTTGGTATTGAAGCTTCTGAGACTTGGGGCACGAGTGGGCGAGTATCTTCTACGATGTTGTGCTTAGGCATGGTTGAAGCTGCTACACTGCTTGGTAGGGGCCAGGAACTGCTGAAGATTGGTTTTCACTGCTTGGCTAGGGCTGGGAGCTGCTGAAGTGCTGAAGGCTGGTCTTCACTGTTTGGCTAGGGCTGGGAGTTGCGGAAGGCTGGAGGTTGACTGGTTGCTAGGGTTGTTAATCACGTCAGGGTCACCACTTTGTAGAGGGTAGTGAGTTGGAAGGAGAAGGCACTGTTTAGATTTGAATACTGATATGAGATATTGATTTAGAATTATATTTGTATATAGATTTTAGTTTCAGATTAAGATTAAAAGTGTGATTTATGATTACCTAATAATATTTTTTTTTTTTTTTTCAAATTTTTTGAAATGAATTGGTAATTTTGAAGTCCGCTATTTTAAGCTCAATGGTTCCTATCCATTGGGATTTTATCCATTATTTGACCATTCTGTAATTGTTAGTACGAAATATTTATGACATCTAAATTTTCAAAAAGATGTTGCATTCCGGGGGGGGGGGGGTATTTACAATTCTTGTAAATAATTTCACACAGGTTTATTTAAGTATTTACAATTCTTGTAAATTATTTCACACAGTTTTTATTTAAGTATTTACAATTTTTGTAAATTATTTTACACAGTTTTAATTAAGTATTTACAATTTTTGTAAATTATTTTACACAGTTTTAATTAAGTATTTACAATTTTTGTAAATTATTTTACACAGTTTTAATTAAGTATTTACAATTCTTGTAAATTATTTCACACAGTTTTAATTAAGTATTTACATATTTATTTCAGTGTACAGTTTATTTTATAACAGTCAGGAGTTTGTTTCTCCTTTTGGATCCTGAGGTGTTGAAGTATTTTTCTGAGATATTATTTGCTTTCTGCAAGTACTTCAATAAAAGCCTTGAATTGGTCCGATTCATTTTTTGCATTATTAAGCAGAGTTAGTAGTTCCCTTGTTTTAAGGAGCATTTCCTTGAGGTTGCACATTTTGTTGATTTCTTTAATATTGTTTAGCAGTTCATTAAAGTCTTCATATTCAGGGGGTTGCACAGGTGGTGCTGCAGCCGCCGCATATGAGACTGATGGAGCTATAGTTCTCTGATAGGGAGGAGGATTAGAGTTTGTGAAAACTCTTGTTGTAGCAGAAGTTTTCTGGCTTCTGTATCTATCCATTTCTTGGGTGAAAATCTCATCATTTCTCTTTGGCATGTTCTTCTCAATTTTGGCAATATAGTTTTTATATGCCACGCAAGATCTGTTGTTGGAAAGATGATTCCCTTTGCAGTTAGCGCAGATAGGAGGATCTTCTTTCTGCTTCTGGCATTCACGAGATTGATGTTGTTGGCCGCATTTGAAGCATTTGGGATCATAGGTACAGTTGCGGGAGCCGTGACCATAGGTTTGGCAATTATAACATTGCGTCACTTGATTTCTAGGTTTGTATTTCTCCCAATATATTCTCGTGTAGAATAGCCTGGGAACGGTTTTAATTATTTGTTGCGGAGAGATGTCGCCTTTGAGTCTAAGTAAATAGATTGGAGTTGTAAGCTTGTAGCGGGTGTTCAGTAGTACACAGCTTATGATGTGATTTTCACCAATTTTCTCTTTTAGTTCGTCCATGATTTCTTCGTGAGTTAGATCAGGGGGGAGGCCCTTTAGGATCATTGCCTTCTGTTTGTCTTCGGGCAGAGTGTATGTATGAGCTTGTAGTTTCCTCGATTTAATAAGGTTGAGGAGGTTTTGGTAATCTTTTTTAGTTTCTGTCCTCACACTAATGCTGTCTTTGAGATACTTCAGTGTGAAAGGACTCTTGCAGGTGTTTTTAACAGTATCTATGATCTGTGTGTATTTTAGACCATTATGTTTGATGATAATGGGAACAGTTTTAATACGATTTTCATCTTTTTTAATAACTGTTTTATCGGGTGACTCCGAAATGTCACTTTCAGTATCTGTGTCAAATGACAGATTGAGATATTTATTTCCGGTTTCAATATTATAATCATGTTCCAGGGGATTAAAGTCCAGATGTTGTTTCCTCCTAGGTGTTCCAGGAATAAATGGGTTGGTTGATTGTGTCTTGCTGGTAATTGGGGTGGATGATCGGGTGTTGTAGTGAGCCATGGTATATAGTCAGCCTAGGTCGGAACTGGTTGGCTTGTCAGGAGCGGAAGTCTGGTGCTAACGGGTGCTTGTCCTGGGAACTGGTTGGCTAGTCAGCACGGAACTGCTTGGCTAGTCAGCAACGGAAGTCAGGAGCTAGGTAGTTGAAGCTCGTGACGTGAGATTATGGAGTGTCCAGAGGAACTGCTTGGCGTGAACTGGAACTTGTCTTAAAAAAGACAAATTTTAGGTGGTTAGTCTTAAAAAAGACTGTTTAAATTTTTGACATAGGTTCGCCTTTTGAAAATATTTATGCCACGTTGTACGGCCCGACCGGAAGCTGGAAAGAATTAGTGTGGGTATTGGTTCTTTGGTTTCCTCGATCTGTCAGAGAGGATGTCTTCAAAAAGACAATTTTACTTCTTCAGAGAGGGGTCCAATGGATGACAGCGCCAAGAGCAGCCACACATATGAGCTGCAGCAGCAGTCAAACAGCACTTCAGTTGAGCAGGATGGCGAGAGAGGACCTTGAGCAGGATCGCAGTCGGAATTCACAGGTGTATTTAGCTTTTATAAAAGCTGATATTAATTTGAAATTAATTAAAATTAATTAATAGAATAATTTCAATGTTCTGAGAAGAACAATTCGAAAACCAGAGAGAGTACGAGTGTACTGGTCTGCCTGCAGTTCTGATAGAAGTTTGTGTAGCCTAATAATATTTTTTTTTTTTTTTTTTTTTTTTTTTTCTTTGTGACTTGTTTTTAATTTTTTAATTTTAGACCATAAAGTTTGCATAAAGCAGCACCTATCTATATATGATTTTATCTGCCAGTCCACATTGATATTTTTTATTTATTTTTCCATCTTGTGTATGATAGGTACCAAAATTTTCAAAAATGGACCTTAAATATGTTTGACTGGTATATTGACATCAGGGTTTATGTTTTTGTTGGGGCCTTTATCCTTCTTTTTTTATGTTTGTGGTGAGGTGACCCTTCTTTTGAGGTATGTGTGTACTTAAAATAACATTGTTTACTTAGATATTAGGTATATTGACATCAGGGTTTATGTTTTTGTTGGGGCCTTTATCCTTCTTTTTTTTATGTTTGTGGTGAGGTGACCCTTCTTTTGAGGTATGTGTGTACTTAAAATAACATTGCTTACTTATATATTAGGTATATTGACATCAGGGTTTATGTTTTTGTTGGGGCCTTTATCCTTTTTTTTTTATGTTTGTGGTGGGTGACCTTCTTTTGAGGTATGTGTGTATTGAATAACATTGTTTACTTAGGGTATTAGGTATATTGAATCAGGGTTTTGTTTTTGTTGGGCTATATTTCTTTGTTTTATGTTTGTGGTGAGGTTGACCCTTCTTTTTGAGGTTGTGGTGTACTTTTTAAACTAATTAACATTGTTTACTTATATATTAGGTATATTGACATCAGGGTTTATGTTTTTGTTGGGGCCTTTATCCTTCTTTTTTTATGTTTGTGGTGAGGTGACCCTTCTTTTGAGGTATGTGTGTACTTAAAATAACATTGTTTACTTAGATATTAGGTATATTGACATCAGGGTTTATGTTTTTGTTGGGGCCTTTATCCTTCTTTTGGGTATAATAACCTTTTATGTTTGTAATGAGGTGACCCTTCTATCTCCTGTTTGATCGCCACGAAATAAGAAAGGCTGTGAAATACTCATTAAAAAAAAAAAAAAAAATGGGTCGTTTCTTAGAAATTTCCAACTTCTAGTTCTTCCAGATGCTACAACAATGATAATCCTGATCACCATCATGGCATAAATATCAAATTCATGAATAAAATATTTCGACCATCTACGATGCAAGCTCTCATTACACTTGAATAAAGACAAATTTAAATTTTTATTACTTTTACAAATTTTCCTATCAATCTGTCCAAGCAGATTCCCCTTTTTCATCTTTTTGTGAATAAATTATTTAAAAACTTATTCAACTGCATTTTGGAAAACCTTTATTGAAATTTTACTATTGAGCTGCATTTCATCTTGAAAGTTACTGTCGTATACATGACTATTGTGAAGTACTACTATTTCCGGTCCTACCCAGGCTGGGTGAGGTTAATGTGGGTAGCTGGTACGATTCCCAGTGTATAGTGGGTAAAACCCCCGTCCCGACCATTCATCTCAAATCAGGACGTTAAAACCAAATAGAATCAATGGCCATGAAAGGAGCCTAGACATTGGATCTGGGCGTCCATAATCCTCTCACCACCGTGAAATAGGTATCTTGCCTGTCGCACGGACACGGAATTATTATTATTACTATTGTAAATCATTGTAATAAATCGTTCTGTCACTGAAGTTACGAAAAGTTCAGCTAGGTTCACAATAGGATGCAGTTGATAGCGACGTTTTTTTTTTTGTTTTTTTTATATATATAAAAAAAAGGTTGTCTCCCAGATCACTATGTTGAAATATTGGCATGGACTGTTCGATGCTGAACCTCCTAGCTGATAATGCACTGCGCTAACCACTAACCAATGAACCAATACTGGGGCAGGTTTTGTATAGAATTGTTCTATACAAAACCTATAGAATTAATTTTATTAAACAAAATTAATTGTTCCAGTACCAGTAAAAAAAACACTGCCAATTATGGACATGAAACTTCCTCGTGATTGCTTCACATTGTAAACACGTGCCAATTTTGAGATTTTATAGAAAATTACTTGTATCTCCAAAACGGCTCAACCGATTTTCTTCAAATTTGTTTTATATGGCAGAATATCGTTTTTTCTACATTCTAGATTCCACAAAAAATTCTGTATCGGCAAGTTGTGGTCCTTATTTTTTGACTTTTTTGTCCAAAATTTCGGATTTTCTTAAATATCAGAGTCTAATTATAGATAATTAAAAAGAAAATATAAAAAGCCTGTGTAAAACATTAATATGCATATACATACAAAATTTCATCAAAATCGGGTGTACCGTTCACGAGATATAAGCATTTAAGTAAAACGTTAGTGGTCAGGCGCATGGTCTCTTTCACCCAGAGCCGCTAGTACGAATTCGATGAATTTAAAATGGGACCATCTACAGAATGTCTCCTAGATGTGTACAAAATTTCATCAAAATCGGTCGAGTAGTTTCCGAGATTTGCGCGTTACAAGGAATCGTTTTAACAGACCGACAGACCGACAGACCGACAGACCGACAGAACGACAGACCGACAGACCGACAGACCGACAGACAGACACAAAACCTAATTTGCTCAGGAGGTTATGAAACGTCCAGAAATATGAAAAAAATTGAAATCGGAGCAAAAAAATATTTTTTTTTACAAAAACGAACACAATACTTCCGATTTCTAATATTAGAAATTTCTCGGAAGTAACATGTAGTGCTTAACTGTAGTGCTTAATAGTTCTTAATAAAGGCAAGAAAACATGGCTTGCCCCTTGAGTGTGGTACTTCTGTTGTTTTTCCATGTTTAATAACTTTGTTGTACATTACGTAAATCTGGCTGGGGGACTACAAACAGGGAGTAGACCAGCATTTGCTTGATTCTGGGGACCCTTGTCAATTATTAGCCTCCTTGTAAAGACAGTGGTAGAAGTCCTGAGTCATTCCTCCACTGTCTAGCTACAATCGTTCACGATGATGCCACCCTATGATGCTGATGATGATTAGGTATACCTATTACCTATACCTTTTTATTATGTACTTAATAAACTTCCACTAAATCTACTCACTACTGCGTCCTGAAATATCTTACATACTTAAAGAAAACGTTATTCGCGAAAACGCAAAAAATGCAGTGTAATATTTTCTCACCAGTTTTGTGTATATTTTGTACGTGACGGGATTTTTAAACACAGCCATGATTTATTTTCTGCGTCAAAAAGGGGAGAAAAATCCTCTATCCCAGGATCCTCCACTCTTCGAAAGCTTCATTCCCTTTCCTGTTTAGTGTTTTAAAATCGCTTTCCCACTAGAAATCCCTCAAATCTGTTAAGTCTTCCCTCGGACGTTGACACTTTGGTCTAACTTAAATACTCTTGTCATTCTCTTTTTCACCGGAAGCGTGTTTTGGTAGTCGAGTGGTATAGGCGTTTTTTTTATAAATAGAAAAAGGGTAATAGTTGTTCCCAGGAACCGCTTCTGCATTACTTCAGAGGACTTTACCTTTACATTCATTTTCATGGCATTCCGGAAACGAAAAACTCGGTCAAAATTTTCTGCTTCGGCAGGGATTCGAACCCGCAACATCCGGGACAGCAACCAATACTCATAACTACTGAGCCACGGAGGTCGGCTTAGGAGCTCGGTTTAGTCTGGTAATCGAGTTAGCATAAAGATCCGTTGGTTCGAACCCCTTAATGAACTATCTAGGTCCCCTCTCTCATCTTCTTTCTCGTGTGATATCTCTTTTACATTTGTGAATAATTCCCTTCTTATCTCTACCCATCAAATTTTTCCCTCCATCGCCTGACAAATCTCCGAGGAAATTACGCCGAATATCTCGAAGGGATTAACTTTAGTTTTTTCCATGGGATATCTTTCCCCCTTGGTGTAAAGAGGAAATTAAGTTTTCCCTCTTTCCCTCGATAGGTGCCTGATGTATTGGTGTTAATGTGTCATCTTGAGTCAAGGACACATTGAGGTCAGGTTGTTCAGTCAGGAAGAGAAGATGGCACCAGGACTGAGGAGGGGGAGAGAATGATTGAGGGAAAAGAGAAAATTAGGAGAGGGAAGATAATTATTCAGGAGAGAGGGAAAATAATAATAATAATATCGCCTTATTTATACTGCCCGATTAGGACAATTAAGTCCCATTATTATGTGGTAAAAATCCCAAATGGGAAGATAATTTGTCTTGTCCCGACTGGGTTTCGAACCAGCAACCTCTCGAAAAATGAGGAGAGAGGCGATAGGGGGAAATCTGGGATTCGAACCGAGGTCACCGTGCTATCAAGTAGAGCCGTATTTTTCTTTCTAACCAAAGTGGATTCAACTGGAATAAAATGAACGAACTGGAAGAAAGTCATTTTTCTTTTGGAAGAGGAAAAATCTTCTTCCAGATTGGTTAACCAAAATGGATTTATAAAATTATTGCTTCCATTTCTTTTATAGGTTGTTAAGTCCATTGTTTATCTTAAAAGTACTGAAACGCATTTTTCTCGTTTTTCACTAAACTGGAAATACCTATTTGGAAATACCGAACCTGAAATTTTTTTAATAAAAAAAAATACACCTTAAGTGTGCAACAATACTCACCCACGGTGATAACAATGAATAGTAGAAAGATAATAATAATTATTATAAAGCATCTGATTAAATTACAGTTGAGTGCCTTGATACTTGAAGAAATGAGAAGTGAGTAAGAACAGGAGTTAGAAAAAGAGGGACAGAACGAAGACAAAGAGAGAAGAGAGAGAGAGAGGTAATAAATCAGAAGGAGAGGTAGAGAGAAGGAAAGAAAGAAATAAGGAATAAATAGAAAGAGATAGAGTGACCCTGAATCTGATGGAAAATTGGGGTAGGTTGAGGAAAGACAGTAAAACATAATTATTTCATAACAAGACAGATTGAGGTAGGAAAGAAGTGGGTGTTAGAGAGAGACAGAGAGAAAAAAATACACTGCCAAGATGGAAAGGAAGAGAAGGAGAGAGAAGGAAGGGGGTTAAGAAAGAGAAAAAGGAGAAATTAAGTGGGAGAAAGAAAATTGGGACGGTGAGAATGAGAGAGAGAAATAGAGAAAAAGGAGGCAGGCAGAGGTAGGGTAAGTAGGAAAGAGAGGGAGAAGGGAGGAATCAGGGAAAGACAAGAGGATGAGAGAGACGCAAGGGGAGAGAGAGAGAGGGTAAGAGGGAGGGGTAGAGGGCCTGTGATGAAGCGGAAAAAATGCAAAGCCCCACAAAACGTCACCACCAGACAAAACACAGGGACTTCCCGGTTAGCATTTTTCATTTTGACAGCAGAAGAGAGAGGGGGGGAGGACTACCCTTCCCGTTGCCAAGTATAGTCGGAATTATACCCCTTTATCCAGACAATTTTAGGATGGATGTCCTTTTTACCCAACCTGATTATACCCCATCTACTACTTAATTTCCTTCTCTCTCTTTTCCTCTGTCTCTCTCTGTCTCTCTCCTCTTGCTTCCTTTTCTACAATTACGACGGTTAGAGATCTCTTAGATAAATGTGTATCATTACTATCAATAATATTATAATGTCAAAAAACTCTACTTCTGCAGCTCGATTGCATTTGCAATTCTGCAGATCATGCAGAACTCAAGAGCTGCAATATCAAACAACCTTAGCAACTAATGACAGCCTTAGCAACTAATGAATAGAAGTGATCGTAATTAACTACTAAGCCCTCTTGGATGAATGAATTCTACTTTGCTAAATACATATATAACAGAACTTTACCAATTTTATGCTTCACTTATTCCTGTTTCAGAATCTGACTGTGGCCAGCTTGACGGTGAGTACCTGCTTTAGTACTTTCGGAATCACCCATCTCTCATAGAAAGTTATTATACATGTGTTAATCACTTTCATGATATCACAACTACTCAAACTCGCTTTGCTGAAAGCGGGACTTGAACCACCGACCCTACGTTACAAGTCTGCCGCCTCATCGATCAAGCCACTGAGGTCGATTGTATATTAGTACATTACTTCCGAGAAATTTCTAATCGTTATCTTATTAGAAATCGGAAGTATTGTGTTCATTTTTGTATAAAAAAACACTTTTTTGTTCTGATTTTTTTTTCTACTACCTATAAGGTATAGAAAGTATGGTTTTATTAGTTCTAATTTGATGTTACCTTTCATATCTTGATAATTATTTGATCTTCTTCTTCTTTCAATTTGTATATTAAGCTATATTAAAATTGAAAAGTTGTGTGATGTTCACACCAGTTTAATACTTGCAATTTTTTATTCCTGGATATTATACTGTCTTCTTTTATAGTTATTCTAGAAAACAGTATAATATCCAGAAATATTCTATTTCTAAAAAAAATCTTAAAATGTCATCTACCACAAAACTTACATCACTATTCAACTATTCAGACGCATGGAAATACACAGAGTTAGACGGAAAAAACAGATTGGGTCCCTCTAATTTCGTTGAGCAGTGTATATTTGTATAAGTCTGTTACACCGAGGCACATCTGTTGTTTTACTGCTGCTCCTGTCTGCTGTTATTTCAACCAGTGGCGGCTCGTCGGGTGAAGACACTGAAGACATTTTCACCTAATTTTGAACAGTGAAAACACTACTCATAATCCCTTGAACATGGCACAATTGATCCAACTCAAAGAAAAAAAAAAAAAAAAAAGAGTAAGCTTTGTGTAAAATAGATCAATGCTGCTTAACATTTCATGTTACTTTCCAAGGAGAACACCAAATGTGAAGACAATTCGAAATTGTCTTCAGTTGTCCTTGAATCAACCAATCAGAGTTGAGTATTTCCAAGTAGGTATCATGAAATATTAGGCAAGAACTATATCTATGTAATATGCTACTGAGGACAGTCTTCAGTTGTATTCAGTTTACATTATCTACACGACCTCATACGAAATGTCACGAAGCCACATACCATGTGCGATGTCATGTGTTTTTGATATTAACATTGTTGCCAGTAGCATTATGCCAGACCTAGGAAACCAGTCAATGATTTAGCCTCACATATCTAGCACAATCTTGTAATATTAAAAAAAAATAATAATAATAATAACGTAGGCGTTAGGAAAGCAGGATTTTGTGTCAGGAATTTTGGATATTATTTCTCATTTTTTGGGTTCTAGTTTTGTACATAGTTCCTAAACGATAGCCGATACCAATAAATTTTAACTATTTATGTATCTTGTCAACTATAGTCTTATAAAGGACATCTCGATTGAAGTCAAATCTCGGAAATAATTATTTAATGTAGGTACCGAAATTGAGCCAAATAAGATAATCTGGTATCTAGTTGTTCCAAGAAGTTTTTAAATAGGGACAATGGTGGTACTGTTTAAGATCCTGACTATGGAACCACTTTTAAAAAAATCATGAAATTAGACGTGTTGAAATGAAATTCTCAAGAGAAAATTCTGTTCAGGCGGTGTAGTATTATTTTTTCAAATAAATAAATACGTCTTACATGATTTGAGGGATTTCTTTAAATTTAAAATATAGCTCTTGAAGTTTGTAGAAATTTAGCTATGAAATTAACTTGGCAACATTGTATCTCTTATCTTTAGAATGTAAACAAAACTTGTGGCGTACTTTTTAAATTTTATTAGATTATTTTCAAATCGTTTCAACGGTAATCAAGTGACTTTTAATTGGTGTAACTAATTAATAAAGTTATTTCCCAGTATTTGATACAGGATAGAAACATTTTCCCTACCTGATCTGACCTGTGCTTTTCATAATAAGTTGAATATGAAGTAGCTATGTACTTCTTTCAGTGTCAGAAATAACATTATAATTATGCAGGTAGCTAAGCACACAGCTTCCAGTGAAGTAGGTACTTAAAATTATAAGGCAATATCTGTGTTTTTCATAAATAGTCATTTAAACATCAATGGTAACACAAATTTAAGCTGATTTTATATTTGTAGTAAGTATGTTTTCTTAGATTTATTTTGTAATCTGGTGGTGGATTTTCTTGCAGTTTTGGATTGTAATTTTTAGTCTTCAACTAACTTTCTTTCCTTCCCAGTTCTAACCCCTCTTTAAAATGTTGTACCTACCTATCTACTGAGGTATAATCCTAATATTTTTATTTTAATTCCGTTTTACCAACTTTTAGTTAATATTTTTTATTAAGATGAATGAATACCTAAATATTTTTTATTAAGATGAATATTTCAAAGAAACAATGAGATTCCCACAAAATCATGGGGTTCAAACATTAAAAGTAACCCCATTCAGATTAAGAAGTAATGAGTCTAAGAAAGATATTATGATTACTGGATGTCCAATTTCTCCAATTACTATGTATAACCACCACTAAAAAAGTAAAGCAAATGCCTGCCCCACAGCCATACAGTTCAAGCCTGAATGGCTTATGAAAAATGAATGGCTGTGTACCAGCTCAAGTGTTGACAAATTGTTCTGCTGGCCTTGTTTATTCATTAAGTACCAAGTGTTCTCCAAAAAAAGTACCTATAAAAACTTATATGATGCAAAACTGGTATGAGAGAAAATCATGCTCTGCAGGGAAACAGCCATAACTTACAATGGGCTGTGTTTATGAGACCATAAGAACTAAGATCTGATAAATTAATAATTTTATTTTTTCAATACTTCTGGGTATAATTTGTCTTCACCTAGTCTTGAAGTCAGGAGCCGCCACTGATTTCAACATACATCTTCTTCCTGGCATTACGTCTGGCTCTAATATATCTTTCAAACTATTTCTTTAAACTCTCTACTGGGTCTATTATTTTCCCATTTTCTTTTTCCATCTCACTCTTTTCTATCTCACCCTTTTTCCTCCATCTTTTTTCTCTTGTGTATCCTGTCTCGTATCTTATCTATCTCACTCTCTCTCTATTTCTTTTGTATATAAATACATATTCTCTCTCTCTCTTCCTTCTTTCCCTATCTCTCTCACTCAATATTTTTCTATCTTCCATTTATCTCTTCTATATTATCTTCCTCTTCCCCTATCCCTCTCACTCTTACAGTGTTTTCATTTTCTTTTATTTCTTTCTCTCTCCCTCACCAGTGTTACCACAATTTATCTACCATCTGTCATTTAGGTCCATTTATCTCTCTCTACGTTCTTCTTACCCATATTCTATCCTTTTTTCACCATGTTCAGTAATTTCATTTTTGTTTTACACGTTCAATAACATTTTTTCACCTCCTTCAACATCTTTTTCTACCATGTCATAACTCTCTCTCCCCTTCTCGCTGTTTT